>CM045761.1:45063190-45691381 GCA_025200525.1 Camellia lanceoleosa | reverse complement strand
GTGGCCAAGGCTTCAAGCTCCTTCCGCCTGGGCCATTTTGTCCCAGTTTCACCGGGCTTGAAGAATCCTGTTTACGTCTCCGCCGCACCAACTTTTCCCTAAGATCATTCTTCGATGGCTTAATTCTCGCCCTAATTCTCCAGGTCTTCATCTTTGACCTACAGTATTTTGTTAATTTTTCGAAAATTTGAGATCTCCTCTTCTTTCCTTAGCTTCTCAATGATTCTCAAAAGATTGTAGGTTGAGAAAGAGTAAGTATGTTGGATGGTCTGGAAAAACAGAGTATTAGAAAATATTCTAAGTATGAAATGAAGAGAAAGAAAGAAAAGTACTTGAAAGCAACAACACTTACTCGAACAGTAATTCTAAGCATCGAGCGTAGCTTTTCACATCAATCGAATCCTCGGGCCAAGTTTGTGGCCCGTATCGCTTTGGAAGGAAGCAATGCAAAGATCTTGAGGGCAACGCCGACATAAATATTGTTGGCGCTATCACTTAGCCATAATGCTTACTCTTTCCAGTAGGTAATCTCAGTGAGGGCCCAAGGGCATTCGACTTTCTGGACCCTGCAGGTCAAATTGTAGAAGATGACCTCGGCCCTTTTTTGGATTTGGTGGATTAGGATGGAAGGGTTTTTAGCCGGACCTCTTTGCGAGGTGACGAGGCAGTCTTTTCACTCGGGCTGGTTTGGAAATTGGCAGATGTATCCTCAGAATCGCACTGAAAGTTACCTTTGCGCCTTTCTAAACCCTTTTTTGAGATTCTTTTTGGCTTTGGTAGTCAATGAAAATTTGCAGTTTCGTGTTGGACATGCATCAACATCGGCTTAATATCGCCAAGAGGTCTTTTTGGTAAGCCGGTTTTGGGCGCTAACGGTCTCGGTAGAAGAAACGTGCTCGCGTCGCACGCATGGCGTTAGGATATTAAGATCAAGTATGAGCCAAGGTTGATGGTTTTGCCACCAGCAGCAGCCAGATCAGAAGAGTTGATCCTCGGTCTCCGTCCGAGGATGTTGGACGCCACTCTAGGAGTTGTGGGCAGAGAGGAGATAAGCTCTTCTTCTTTTTCTCTCCCTGAGGAACGATAGGAAGAGTTGATTTGTATGTTGGAATAAAATTGAGAAGCAAAGAGGCTTCCTTCCGCTTATGGACCGGCAGGTCTAAGAGTTTCTTTCAAATCTTGGTCAGAAAGAAGGATTGGGGGAAAATTTTTGACATGGCTTAGGAATAGCTACTAAAGAAAAAAACTTGCACGTTAAGAAAGAGACGGGTAAATGCAAGACTTTAAAAAAAAACAAGTAAGTATGAATGTAGGGCTTTTACCATTTACCCCTTACAAAGACTGATCGAGGGAGAGGGAAGAGATGGAGGGTCTTCATCCGGAGCAAACTCCCCAGTTCCTCAAGTAATGAAATAATCATTCAGCTCCTTGTTGGAGTCCTGAGGCCATTAAACTCTGATTTTGAACTCAGTGGACCCTTGGGCCATAAGGTAATAAATGTGGCCTTTTTTATTTCAAGTTAAGGCCGCGACATGGTGCCATAAAGTATTGAATATCTCAGCTAAGGTGATCCTAGCGTTTTGCTGTCTGTTTAGCATAAGGCTATGATACCATTGATCACTCGATAAGAATTGATGCTTAAGATTGCATGGGGTTCTAACTTATATAATAATGGAGAATCTCGCAAAAAAGGATGTTGAGTGGAAGTTTACACCTCAATAAAGGCAACTACACGGGGAAGAGGCATGGAGTTATCAATAGGCATGATGGAATCATCATGTCCCACCAACCAGTTGACATCGAAAGCTGGGATTTCCAAATTCTTGCCTAAAATGTTCTACCAAGCTTGACCTGAGTGCCTACCCTATGTTTCCACATATCCATGATATCGTGCCCTAAAAGTATTGGATCTCGAGAGAAGGGAAGATGTTTTTAAAAAGGGTTGTTGGGACCTCGTATAAAAACCCAGGTATGTATTAATTTGCAAGAATTTGTAAAGATTGTTTCAAGATTTTCCTTAAAGATTGATGGGCTCTAACAGACAAATCCCAAAACCTAAATCTATGAAAAACGAGGATTGAAGACACAAATTTGGAAAATAGAAAAACAAGAACTAAGTTTAGAATCAAGAACAGAGGTGGGACTATCAAAAGCATAAGAATACAAAGGAGTATAAAAAGGTCAAGAACGGTAACCAAAGGAGCAAGAAAAGCGGTGAACAATACGCGTATTCAAGACATGCGGCAAGGAGAGCAAAAAATCATGGAATAAACACATTCGAGAGATGAGATCACAAATCAGATGTTTGAAACTCTAAGAAGCAAAAGATATGGCAACAAATAGTAAAGAACATCGGAGAATTGAAAAGCGAAGGACTCAGAAGCTTACCCTTTGAGAAAAAGTGAAGCCCGATATGAAGATCGCCGAAAGTCAGCGAAGCGTTGAGTGGCGAATAGAACGACAAAGGCTTCACCAAGAGGAAGGAATGAAGGTGGTTGTAGAAGCTTCAAGTTTTGGAACAATGGCCCAGATTCGAGAGGAAAAGTGACAAAGAAGCAAAGCCTTAAAATATCGAATGAAAAGTGAAGAAATGAAAAAAAAAGAGGGAAAAAGTTTTGTTAAGAAACTTGAAATGGGCGCGGCGAAAAATGAATGTCGCCTAATGGCGCTTAGAGCAACGTAATACGTCGTAGCGCACACTTAGCAGACGCAAGAAGCGGCTTCTGGTAGCGTCACATGCGACGACACGTAAGGATAGAAACGACGTGGATGGAAAGCGAGGTCAAATAAGTGATGCGGACAGGTTCATATGTTAGAAAGAAAGAACTCTTGGAGTCCTTAGTCTTCATGGAGCACATGTAGAAGCTTGAAATAAATGATATCGGCATAGAAAATTTTAAGCCAACGCACTAGAAAGAAATCTTTTACCGATATAGGTTCCATCACCTCGAGAATAATGTACGAGGCAAATGAGAACCTAAGGGATCAGCCAGTTGTGGGGATATATTTTTTGAGGCACCAACTTGCGCATTAGCAAGGTGACGTCGACGGCGTGTCAACGCCCGAGGTGCCACGATGTCTGTTCATGAAGTCGGAGGTTATCCTAGTAGGCCGTGAGGTTACTTCAAAGATATCGAGAATCAAGAGATAAGCGGATGAGGACAAGAGTCCTAGAATGAGGAAAAAACTTCCAAGATGGATAAGAGATAATGTTCTTAGAGAGAGTATCCTCATCTCTTGAGGAGTCAAAGTAAGCACTAAAGGGGGAGTCCATAGAAGTCGGAACTTCTTATCGGGACTAGAGATTGAGTTAACTATAAAATAAAAGGCACCTCGATATATGATCTAAAGGTACATTGAATTTATATTCTAAACTGAGGTTTGTATATGACAGGTCTTTTTTCATTAGATGTTTGTATCCTGACTTAGGTTCCAGTAGATTCTATCTTTGTGAAAATGGTTGTTGTCGCCCTATATTTTCTTATTTGGAGTTATAGGATGTGTTGGGCGTGGTTTGAACGAGATGGTTGAAGCTTAGGAACCAAAACTGTTGCCTGTGATTTTGGCTTGTCCTTTCGAAGGAAGTTTGTAGCCTTCTTCCGAAGGATTTGTTGTTGCGTTGTCCGCTTTCAGCGAAAGGGTTTTGGCGCTTCGAGCGGGAAAAACACCCATCCAAGATTTCTTACTTGGCGAGGTTGGACGCCGAGGCTGGAGTTGAGCAGCTCGGCGGGAAATGCGAATCTAATGTGCCGCTTGTGAGCGAGAGAGCACCGTATGAGAAAGTGCCGAGTGTGCATCACTGCCCGCTCAGCGAGCAGGCTACTGGTATAAATCGTGTTTGGCGTTTTAAGTAGCGGTTTTTCATCCTCTTTTAGGATTCCAAACCCTAGGTTACGAAGATTCTCTCTCTCAACTCATCTTCTCTAAGTTGATCTATCTAAGTGGATTTCTACTAGTTCCTTCACAAATAAGATAGAGAGAGAGGGCTTTCATTTAATCTGAGCAATTGTTGGTTTGGAGCACTTTGGGTTTGGGCATCATCTTCATCTTCTTCTTTTGAGCTATTTCTTCGAGGTAGGGATTTCCTACTCCATTTATACGCTTTAATCCTAAGTGTTGGTATTTTGGTATGTGGGGGTAGTTTGGTAGTTTTGGAAGAAACCTTAGGGTTCATTTAGATTAATTTTGTATAATTAATTTAAAGGAATAATGTGGAATTTGGTTTAATTCATGGAATTGGGGATGTTAAATTTACATTCATTGATGTATTTATTTCTTGTTTAGAAATAAGCTTTTTGGGCTGCTCGGTGGAGGATAGCCATGATTAATGTAGACCACGCATGCGGCTTAGGTATAATGGAATTAAGTCACATATGTTGGTACTTGAATTAATCTGAGAACATTACTTGTATTGATTATGTGTTGTATATAGCAATTGTGTGTTTCATTGCATATGCATGTAATTTGGAGGAGATAGGGGATGAACTCCACGGTTTGGGAAGATAGGGATGGACCTCTAAACCGGTTGTTGGGAGGAGATGGGGATGGACTCATTAGCATTACTCATATGTATGCTTATTGATAATGCAATATTGCTATTCATTGTTGATCTGATACATCATTATAATGAGTATCGATTGGAAGTATGGAAGTGTTGTGGTTTGAGCTTTGGTCTCATTTATTTTGTGACATTTGGATCACTAGTATAGTTGGCGAGTTCTCGAGCCATTATGATTTAATTGGAAGGTGGAAATAAATATTGGAAAGTGAAAGGTGTTATAGACAATATGTCATAGACAATGTAGGCATTAAGTGTCATGAAGATTGGAAATTGATTATCTTGTGTTAACCATGTATCGAATACTAATGCTTTAGTTAATTCTTATGCTTGGTTTAGTATTTTTCTCTACGGTATGGCTCACCCTATATAGAACTTCATTTTTCAAGGTTCGTGGTTCCTCCTCCAAGGACTTAGCTTGTGAGAATTGAATTTGAAGACTTGTTTTATTTTATTTGTTTTATTTGAACAATGTAATCTTTTCAAGCCTAGGGCTTTATCTGTTTTTGAGTTAGAACTTCGGTGAATTGTGTCCAAGTGTTGGCTTGGCAAGATGTAGCACATAGGGCATTTTCGATGTTTTATTTCATAATACTGATGGATGGACTTATATTATTGTTTAATATAATGATGCATGTTTATATTATTTATTATGGGTTTATTTTTGAGGCGTTACAACTTGGTATCGAGCGTCTCGGGTTTGAATACTTTGGTGCGTGGGAAGTGATTAGTATCACAATGGGTTCGTCTCGTTTGATAAAGACTTAGTGTAATGATTACATGCTTATGTGATA
The DNA here is from genome assembly GCA_025200525.1 of Camellia lanceoleosa. Classification (NCBI taxonomy): domain Eukaryota; kingdom Viridiplantae; phylum Streptophyta; class Magnoliopsida; order Ericales; family Theaceae; genus Camellia; species Camellia lanceoleosa. The sequence goes on along the minus strand of CM045761.1, from coordinate 45,686,029 downwards.
ACATGTTTATGTGATTATGTGGGTATGGGATTTGGTTTCTAGGATGTTGATTGGATCCTTGAGTCTCGAAAGTCTTGTTGGAAAGGCACTTGATCAATGTTGTTTCTAACGAGAACTTTTAGTGGCGCCTCGGGACTATCATTATCCGAATGAAATTGTGAGGTGTTTATGTGATTATGTGCTTATGTGGTATGATTTATTGTTGTCCAACGTATTAGGGCGCATAAGTGTTCTGATTTGGCACATTATTTAGAGTGCTAACGTCTTTGTTTCCTTTATTAGGATGTCGGAGGGCGAGGTCGTGGTAGGTGTGGTAGGCGAGCCAGCAGAAGTGCCTATCTGGGAGAAATTTGGCGATTCGAGGCGTTGGTGAGCCAATGTGGCGAAACCGATGGGACTGAAGGTTATGGGCGCTTTGGCCCAAGAGATAGCAGGAGCTTTTAGGAGTCGAAGGCATTCTTGGGGCTCGAAATCGAGCTCAAGTTGTAGTGGCAAATCTGAGACCTTCTTTTCTCGAAGAAGAGTTCTTAGGTCTCACCGGGACGAGTTTTAGGTGATCTAGCGAGCCGTTTAAAGCGAACGAATGGCTCGAGCAGAACAACGTTTGAGATGCTTGGTATCGAAGAGCGAGGGTTGAAGGTGACCTTGGCATCGTTCGGTGAAAGGATCTTGGTCGATGGTGGAAGTTCACCAAGGGTCGTGGAGGTACTGGAAGGCTTTGTTGATGCTTTTCAGAAGTACTGTCTCATTGTTCAGAGAAGTTGAGAGCGATTCCAACCATGAAGCAGTTCATCGATGGCGAGTTTGAGGTGCATTCACTAGTTGTCGAGTTTGCAAGAGTTAGTGGCGACGAGGAACGCAGCATTGAGTTTGAGAAGAAGTTGGCGTGGCCTCATCTTTGAAATTGTAGGGTCTATGATTAAGATTTTGGGCGATTGGTTGATGCAGCCCCTGCGAGATTATGATGCGGAAGAGGAGGAAGGCGAAAGGCTCCAAGATGAGTCGGGATGGCGAGTGATGGCGGAGAGAGGTTTCACCTCGGCAACCTCGAGTAGCTTCTCTAGGTCTACTTTCTGTCACGAGTGCTAGTTCGGGAAGCGGTCGAGGAGACATCACTTGCTTCAAGTGTGGTCAATTTGAGCCACAAGTCTCAGGTTGTCCTCGAGAGGAGGAGCTCGAGGCGACATCTTCTTCGCTCGATCTCTGAGCGAGTCGAGTAGAGGTCAGCTCTCTTGTTTTCAGTGCGGTCGGCGGGGCACATGAAGAGGTTTGCCTGATTAGGTGGCTCATGGTGCTACTTGGTTGAGGAGACTCGGAGTCGATGCTTTCGATCGATTCGGGCCTCGAGGGCCAACCCGGGGCTTCGTCGAGGTCAGCGATCTAGTGCTCAGGTGGCGAGTTGATCGAGAGGTCATCTGGTAGCGTGTATCTTTTACATGAGGATCTGCAGTCGGCTCCATCTGTTGTGAGAGGTACCTTCTTGTTTTGCAATTCGATTGCTAGTGTTTTGATCGTCACGGTGCATCTCATTCCTTTGTGTCTAGATTTGCATCTATTTTGGAGTTGGAGTTAGCTTCGATTAGCATCTCCTATTTGTGTAGTGTAGCCTCTTGGGGTGAGTTGATTTTGAAACAAGGTGTTAGGGGTTGTGATATAGAGGTCGATGATCATAGAATCCCTTTCTCTTTTGTAGTTATGCCCGTGAAGGGCTTTGATGTTATTTTGGGTATGGGTGGTTGTCGTCATCAATGGCGTTATTGATTACTACCGTCGAGGGTCACTTGTTGTACCGTGGGCGAAGTGTTCGTTTAAGGGACCGGGTTGGTAGTGTTTTGCCAGGGGTATGATCATGGCGAGTGAGCTTAGTAGTCTACTTGCTAGTCTTTCAATTAGTGAGGTGATGAGACTCAGTTGTGCGAGGTGGTTTGTGAGTATTGGACGTTTTTCCGAGGATCTTGTTAGCTTGCCACCTCGGGAGATTGAGTTCTCTATTGATTTAGTGCGGCACGACACCAATTTCTATGGCACCTTACCGTTTGCTAGCGGAGTTAGTTGAGTTGAAGGTTCAACTCCGAGAGTTATTGGATAAGGGCTATATCCGTCTAGTGTTTCACCTTTGGGAGCACCGGCCCTCTTTGCTAAGAAGAAAGGTGGTGCTTTGAGGTTGTGTATAGATTACCGTAAGTTGAATGGACTCTGATTAAGAATAAGTATCCTATGCCCCGTATTGATGATTTGTTCGACCAATTGAAGGGTTCCCGTTGTTTCTCAAAGATAGATTTGAGATCGGGTTATCATCAGTTGAGAGTCAGGGAGGAGGATATTCCTAAGACGGCATTAAAATGCGTGGTATAGCCACTATGAGTTTCAGTGATGCCGTTTGGGCTCACCAATGCACTGGCGGTGTTTATGGATTTGATGAACCGGATCTTCAGAATTCTTGGATCGTTTGTGGTAGTCTTCGTGGATGACATTACGATTTATTCACCTTGAGAGAAAGCACGAGAACACTTGAGAGTGGTGCTAGAGTTACTTAGAAGCCCATAAGCTTTATGCTAAGTTAGGAAGTGTGAATTTTGGCTAGAAGAGGTGAAGTTCTTAGGTCATGTAGTTTCGAGGAAGGGTGTGCATTGATACATCCAAGCGAGGCGATGCAAGATTGAGCCTGACTAAGAGTGTGTTTGAGATCATGATTTTTGGGATTATCGGTATTCTGTCGGTTTGTGAAGGATTTCTCGAGTTAGCTTCACTGTTGACTAGATTGACTCGGAAGAGTCAAATTTGTTTGGACTGAGACTTGTGATAAGCCGTTTCAGGAGCTGAAGGTTAGATTGACCACAGCGCTGGGCTTGATTATTCAGGAGAGAGGGTTGGGTTATGCGATCTATTGTGATGCCTCACGAGAGTGCAGGTTGTGTGTTAATGCAGAAGGAAAGTGGTTGCCTATGGCTCACGTCGATTGAAAATTCATGAGAAGAATTACCCTACGCGACTTAGAGTTAGCATTGTAATATTTCCTTGAAGATTTGGAAGCATTATCGTATGGTGAGAAATTTGAGGTATTCTCCGATCATAAGAGCACGAAATATCTGTTCTACGGAAAGACTGAATTTGAGCGAGGAGGAGGTGGATGGAGTTCATTGAGGATTATGACTTGAGTTGCACTATCATCCGGAAGGCCAATGTTGTGGTCGATGCCCTTATTAGAAAATACATTGGTGACTTAGCAAGTATAGCCATCAAGGAGTGGGAGATGTTGGATGCAGGTTAGGGAGTTTGATTTGCATCTGGCGAATCCGTTGAGGCTTGACCTCGTTTTGATGTTACCCTACACTTGTGACTCGAGTGTTAGAGGCTCAGAGGAGTGACCTTGAGGTAGAATCTCTCCAGAAAAGATTTCCATTAGGAAGGTTGAGAAGGGTTTGACGGTGTATCCGGCATGAGTGTGAGATCTGAGACCGTCTGTTTGTCTTAGGAGTCTTCAGAGAGGAGGTACTCAGAGAGTTTCATCATTCGCCTTGCGGTGCATCCGGGAATTACTAAGATGTATCGAGATTTGAGTCGCCGGATTCTGGCGGGGTATGAAGAGAGATGTGGCGACTTTTGTATCTAGGTGCCTTACTTGTCGGCAAGTGAAGGCCGAGCATCGAGGCGGCGGGTTTGTTGCAACCCTTGCCTATTGCAGTGGAAGTGGGAGCATGTCACTATGGACTTCGTTGTGGGTCTTCAGGGACTCGGGGTAGTGATGCCATTTGGGTGGTGGTAGACCGGTTTGGAAGTCAAGCACTTCATTCCTATGCGTTAGAGATTCGATGAATCATCTTCTTTGAGTTGTATGTTCGGGACATAGTGAGGTTACGGGGTCCCGGTGATCGTCTCGAATAGAGATCCTCGTTTTACCGAGGTTGTGGCGAGTTTGCAGTGCTTTAGGCACTAAGTTAACTTTAGTACGACTTATCATCCTCGGTGAGCGGTCCAGGCGTTATTCAGATCATGAAGATATGCTTGGGGTTGTGTTCTCGACTTTAGTGGGTAGTGGGAGAGGCACTTACCATTAGTGGAGTTTGCCTACAACAACGACTTTCGGTCTAGTATCGGTATGGCACCGTTTGAGGCCTTGTATGGCCGAATGTAGATCTCCGTTTGTTGGGCGAGGTGGGTGATGCACCTTTGTTGGGTCGAGTTGGGTGATGCACCTTTGAGCTTATCAGTAGAGGCTTATTCTGACCCAAAGTCGTAGAAATCTTATCTTGACGTGGAGGAGACCTTTGGTGTTTGAGGTAGGTGATCATGTCTTTGAAGATATCACCTAGCGAGGTTGATGAGGTTTGGAAAAGAGCGGGAAGTTGTCCCTCGGTTCATTGGGCCTTTTGAGATCCTTGAGAGGATTGGCGAGGGCTTATCGTTTAGCTTTGCCACCGCAATTATCAGGAGTTCATAGCGTGTTTCATGTGGTATGCTTGAATCACGAGCGAATCCGTCACATGTATTGGATTGGGTGATTTAGTTATTGATGAGGATGTCTCATATGAGGAGGGCGGTTCGAGTCTTGGATAGGCGGGATCAAGTTTTGCGTGGCAAGACCATCCCTTTGGTGAAAGTTTTGTGGAAGCATCACGGAGTGGAGGAGGCCACTTGGGAACGTGAGTTGGAAGTCCGTGAGAAATGTCCGGAATTGTTTATTGATTTGTAATCTTGTATTTAGATTATGTAATATTGTTGAACTTAAGAGTTTTATATATGTCTTAAGTTAGGAAAACATGGAGAATGTTTTGGTTTAATGTTAACATTTTGAAACTTGCCTTTTTATGGAAGTGGAGTATAACATTTATATATTGAATGTATTATTTATATCATGAGATTGAATATGATATGGAAATTGTTAACATTGAAAAGGTTAATGCATAAAATTGATCTTGAGGTTGAAATATCGTTGGTTTATACATATTGTGAGATGCCTCTTGAAAAGAGATGAAGTGACCGGTATTGGGTCAAGTTGTTTATTATTGTTATAGCATGTCATTGGGAATTGAGAAAAACTCATTTTTGAAAAACTTATGCTTAATTTCGAGGACGAAATTCTTTTATGGAGTGGGAGGTTATAGCGACCCGGTCTTTCCCATTCGATGTTTGTATCGGGACTTAGGTTCGTAGATTCTATCTTTGTGAAATGGTTGTTGTCGTCCTATATTTTCTTATTTGGAGTTATAGGATGTGTTGGGCGGGTTTGGAGCAGGATGGTTGAGCTTAGGAACCAAAACTAGTTGCCCAATTTTGGCTTGTCCGCTCGTGGGAAGTTTGGCCTTCAGCGAGATTTGTTGTTGCTTGTCGCTCGGCGAGGTTTTGGCGCTTCGGCGAAAACACCCATCAGTATTTCTTCTTGAGGTTGGGCGCTCGGCGGAGTCGTAATGTGCCGTCGGCGTGGAGTTGGGCTCGGCGAAACTGTATGAAAAGTCTTGAAGTGTGCATCCGCCGCTTTCGAAGTTTAACGCTTCAGCGGGCGGGCGAGTATAAAATCGTGTTTTAGCGTTTTAAGCGTTTTCATCCTCTTTTGATTCCAAACCCTAGGTTCTGAAGTTCTCTCTCCCAACTCATCTTCTCCCCTAGGATTGATCTATCTAGAGTGGATTTCTACCTAGTTCCTTCACAAATAAGATAGAGGAGAGTGAGGGCTTTCATTTAATCTGAGCAATTGTTGGTTTGGAGCACTTTGGAGTTTTGGGCATCATCTTCATCTTCTTCTTTTGAGCTATTTCTTGAGGTAAGGATTTCCTACTCCATTTATCGCTTTAATCCTAAGTGTTGGTATTTTGGTATGTGGGGGTAGTTTGGTAGTTTTGGAAGAAACCTTAGGGTTACGGTTTAGATTAATTTTGTATAATTAATTTAAAGGAATAATGTGGAATTTGGTTTAATTCATGGAATTGGGGATGTTAAATTTACATTCATTGATGTATTTATTTCTTGTTTAGAAATAAGCTGTTTTTGGGCTATCGGTGGAGGATAGCTTGATTGTTATAGACCTGCATTAGGTATAATGGAATTAAGTCACATATGTTGTTGTTGAATTATCTGAGAACATTACTTGTATTGATTATGTGTTGTATATGGCAATTGTGTGTTTCATTGCATATGCATGTAATTTGGAGGAGATAGGGGATGAACTCACGGTTTAGGGAAGATAGGGATGGACCTCTAAACCGGATTTGTTGGGAGGAGATAGGGGATGGACTCGGTAGCATTACTCATATGTATGCTTATTGATAATAGCAATATTGCTATTCATTGTTGATCTGATACATCATTATAATGAGTATCGGTTGGAAGTATGGAAGTGTTGTGGTTTGAGCTTTGGTCTCATTTATTTTGTGACATTTGGATCACTAGTATAGTTGGCGGAGTTACGAGCCATTATGATTTAATTGGAAGGTGGAAATAAATATTGGAAAGTGAAAGGTGTTATAGACAATATGTCATAGACAATGTAGGCATTAGTGTCATGAAGATTGGAAATTGATTATCTTGTGTTAACCATGTATCGAATACTAATGCTTTAGTTAATTCTTATACTTGGTTTAGTATTTTTCTCTTGGTGTGGCTCACCCTATATAGAACTTCATTTTTAGTTGGTGGTTCACTCTCCAAGGACTTAGCTTGTGAGGAATTGAATTTGAAGACTTGTTTTATTTTTATTTGTTTTATTTGAACAATGTAATCTTTCAAGCCTAGGGCTTTATCTGTTTTTGAGTTAGAACTCAGTGAATTGTGTCCAAGTGTTGGCTTGGCAAGATGTAAGCCTGTAGGGCATTTTCTGATGTTTTATTTCATAATACTCTGATGGATGGACTTATATTATTGTTTTAATATAATGATGCATGTTTATATTATTTATTATGGGTTTATTTTTGAGGGCGTTACAGTTTGCACTATTGATTATCTTTGAGAGATATACTGACTTGATCATCAGTACTCGGTGGGCGAACCACATAGGAATCTTCTCTTCTGTTGCGAGTTAGCGAGGTGTCATCTATTACGCTAGTTCTCTCCGGCTAATCAGAGTTGGCGGTGTGGTGAAAAATCACTCACCTGATAGTTATATAATTATATCATATTATTTGACAAAAGCAGAGATGAAAATGAGATTTTAAGAATTATGTTGTCTACTTATTTTTAGTCAAATGTAATTGATTAAGTGATTTCCAATTCTCAATCAATCTATTTTTTTCATAAATGATATGCTAGCGGATCTCATAATTTTGGATTGAGTAATTACAATATATTTCTATCAATTTTTTTACTATATGGCATATGAATCTAATTGCTAACATTGTATTGAAAATATATATTCTAGATACAACCCATTGTATTACTATTATGCCGATGAGTAAAATAATAAATATAAAATGAAATATATAAGGGTTGTTTGTTGTAGTTAAAAAAAAAAAATTGATTATTTAAAAGCTAAGATAAATTACCAATAGGTCCTAATAATTGGACTTAATTCCCATCAAGTCCTATTGAAAATAAGTCTTAGTAAAATTGTTGCTAAAAATAATTTTTTTGTGATAATTTTTTATATGTCGCTAAAAATTGACAATCAGTGACTTTTTTTCGTCATGATTTTTATAAATTATCGCTAAAACTTACAATTAATGACTTTTTTATGACAAATTTCTCTCATAGGATCTATTAGAAAATAAGTCCACTTATTAGAATTTACCGTAAGTGCCCCTAGAAACTAAGGGAGGGATACTTTCAATTTCTACTTTGTAATTATCAGCTTTTAGTTTAAAAAAAGTTATACTAATGAAAGCTATAATAAGGCCTTGTTTGAGAACTTGACTATTTTATGAGATGGGAAAAAGTTGTTTAGAATGATTTTATGATTTTTTTTTTCCCTTAGTTGAATAGATGATCGGGAGAGAAAAAATGATTGGCTAATGTGTAGGATGTAACATTTTATTATATTGACTATTTTAGTCTTTTTTGTCTTTTTAAACTATTTTTGCCAAAAAAACAAGTTGCCAAACAAAGGGAGAACATTAAAAAAAAAAAGAAAAAAAAAATTAAAAAAAAGAACAAAAGAAGAAGTGGAGGGTGGAAAAATAATTACAAAATGATGAAGGTACAAGCAATCTATGCATTCAATTATGCAAATAAATTTTGTACCTCCATTAGTTAGAGAAGAAGAAAAAAAAAAAAAATTGGTTGTTTGAGTGAAAAGTCCATATTTCAATTTTACTTTGCCAAAGATTCAAGTGGTGAAATATTTTGTCCAAAAGGTCAAACTTAAACAAAATGCCAAAAACCCCTTACATATATAGATATACATGGTTCAATACACAAAAATCTCACACAGTGACACTACACGGTAGACCCTTCTCTCTCTCTCTCTCTCTCTCTCTCTCTCTCAATCATATTCTGCTACTGTCCCTCATTTTCTTCCTCATCCTTTTCCGTCGCCGCGTCGTTGTCATCTTCCACCCTTGGTGGTTTTAAGATCCAAACCATCTCTCTTTTTCTCTCTTCTCCATCTGACTCGCTCATCACCCCCAACACCATCGTCCTATACCATCTTCTCTCTTCATCGCCGTGACCACCGTTCTCCGCTGCCTTCTGCCTAAGACTGATGACAATCATGACGCACGTCGAGATCACCAACACTGAACATCGATATATCGATATTGAGCTCAAGATCAGATTTGAGATCTCAAATCAGTCCTCTATTCTACATCTCTCTAAAATCTTAGGTTCACCATCTGAGTAGAAACCCTAGATCTTAGCATCACCATCAGGAAGCTCTTATGCTTCGTGTTAGCTGTATATATCTATATTACCATATTGTGCACTATATCATATTATGTTTTACCATGTTACCATATTGGGCATTACTTACCATATTATGCATTACTGTATTAGCTTCTCATTCTCATATATAAAGGAGTCTTGTATTCACTCATATTCATTCATCAAAATATACAGAGTTATATTCTCTCTCTCTCTCTCTTTCTCTCTCTCTATCTCTATCTCTCTCCCTCAGTTTCTCTCTATTCTCATAACTAGGTATCAGAGCTATAATTTTTTTTTTCTTTTTCTCTGCTCATCCTAGAATCTGAGAATATCTTTCACAGTACCAAGGTCACTCTTTTTTCTTGACACTAACATTAACTTGCTCGAAATTTCAGGCGATTCCATGACACCAAAATCATCTCCAGCGGACTAGTGGCGCGCCCTCACATGCTACCTACATCACCACTAGGGGTGTGCGCGATGCGGTTCGGGTGGTTTGAGAGTAAAATTACAAACCGAATGGTGGGTTAGCGGGTTAGCGGGTTAACAAATTGCGGTTTGGGCAGTTTTTGGCGGATCGGCGAATTGAAGAATATTCTAACTAATTATCATACATTTGCATAATATATAACACTAATTTGTATAATATTTTTTAGATATATAACACAAAGTAATTTTACATAATATGTTTCATAGATATAACCACTAATTTGTAATAAATTTCATATCTTAAATCTCTCTCACATTCATTTTTACATTGATATTTCATTGGAAGTTAAAAAATATATACGTATTAACTATAGCGGAGCGGAAGCCAGGATTGATTCGATTGGCGGATTATAAATTTTAAAGTTTAAGCTGCGGTTAGCGGTTATAGCAGTCTTGATTGATCTTGGATCGGTGCGATTTTAGGGATTAGGCGGTATTTTGTATGCCCCTAATCACCTGCATCACATCCTTTAAATCGCCACTCTTACACACGCCTACGCATCTCTCATGTCTCCTGCTTTAACATCCATCTATTGCTAACATCTGTGCACCTTGTCTACTAACTTGTGCGCATCTCATGCGTTACTATGCCTTTGTGCCTTGTTGGCGTCACCTCCCTTGTTGTTGGCGTTAGCCTATCCTCTGTTGGCAATGTTTATTGTTTTGGTTATTTTCCATATAGTTTTGCCTATTTTGATTGTTTTGGCCCAAATCTTGACTATTTTCGACCTTGAATGCCTTTGGTGAACTTCAGTTTTACCAGTTCTACTCGATACCATTGGACCCTCTTTGTGAGTCATATTTTGCTCACTCCATGGATCATTCAAACAACTTTTCTCAGCACAATGGTTTTTTTAAACCACCTACGACTCATAGTCGGTATCACACTTCGGCTTACTTTGCCTTAAATGCTACTTGTTGTTAGCCACATATTCAACATTCTCTAGGTTGCTCTTCTACACCTTTACCAACCCACACTCTTTATGATATTAAAGCCATTATGAAAAATGTTCTTTCTACTTTTACCTCTACCTCTACCTCTGGTACACCCTCTACTGCTCTCTTAATCACTTCAAGTAACTTTTCTTGGGTATTTGATTCAGCTTGTTGCAATCTCTACTGGTCAACTATGTGATCTTGGCCTCACTGTTTTATTTTCTCCAACTAGTTTTGTTGTGTAGGATCCAAAGACGGGACAAACTCTTGGGATAGGTTGTAGACATGGTCGTCTGTATGAGCTCATCCATCTGTGTATTCCATCATCCAATACTTCTCTTGTCCAAACTGCTGCTCCTGTTACTACTAGTTCCCCTCTTGCTTTATGGCATTCTCAGTTAGGTCATGTGTCTTTTGGTCTTTCACGATCTCTAGTTTCAAGTGGTCAATTAGGCCTTGTTCCAGATGATAAAGTAGACTGTCTAACTTGTCAACTTGCCAAACAACCTATTTTACCATTTCATACTAGTACCTCTATGTCTCATGTACCTTTTGGATCTCATACACTCTGATGTTTGAGGACCGTCACGTAATGCCACTATGAGGGGATCTAAATACTTCGTCATATTTGTCGATGATTTTACTCATTTTACTTGGTTATTTCTTATGAAATCTCATTTTGAGTTACACTAAATATACTATGATTTTTCACAAACGGTCAAAACTCAGTTTTCTTCCACCATCAAAACTTTTCGTGCTGCTAATGCCCATGAATATAAAAAAAACTCATTTTTTGAGATTCCTTCGTCAAAATGGTACACTTTCTCACTATTCTCGTCTTGGTATCTCCCAACAAAATGGTCGTGCTGAGTGCAAACATTGCTATATTTTGAACCTTTGTTCATGTTATTTTAATATCTTCTTGTCCAAAACACTTTTGGAGGGAAGTTGCTCTCACAGCCGTCTATACTATCAACCGTGTCCCTTTCCTTATCATCAACAATCAAACCCCATATGAGCGTCTGTATGGCACACCTCCTGCCTATACTGGTCTTCACGTGTTTGGATGTGCTTGTTTTGTGCTTCTTCAACCTCATGAGCATACCAAATTAGAACCTCCACCCGTTTGTGTTGTTTCTTGGGGTATGGGATTGAACATAAAGGTTATCATTGTTGGGATTTTCTTTCTCGTCGTCTCCATGTCCTTTGTCATATGGTATTTTAGGAACACGAGATGTTCTCTTCTCTGTTTAAGTTTTATTTGTCCATGCCTTCTACTACACCATTTTTTACAGATCCTTCTCTTTTGTTTGATGAGCTTGATGCAGACCCTACTTCCGACATAATGACTTTGGCCCATCCTGAGGATTCTGTTCCGCCTCCTGGTCTTGCTGTTCCACTCTTTGATCTTGAGCCTACTCTTGTTCTTGCTCCTACTCCTATCTTCATTCTCTCTCATAGTGAGCCTCATGCATTCCTTGATTCTACTTCATCATCTTTTACACTAGAGGTACATCTTCATCATTCTACTCGAGCAACATAACCTTCTGTACTTCTTTGTGATTTCATTATTGGTTCTACTTTTTTTTCTTCTCATGAACCGACTTCTTATCGAGAGCCTTGCTCTAACCCTCTTTAGCGACAAACTATAATTGATGAGCGCAAACTTTTGATAAAACTCATACCTTAGTTGACCTTCCGCCTAGAAAGAGTGTTGTTAGTTGCAAATGGATTTACAAGATCAAAACCCATTTTGATGGTTCCATTGAGCATTACAAAGCTTGACTTGTTGACGGGGGTTTACTCAAGAATATGGCATTGATCATTTACCCATGTTGTTCCTCTTACTTGATTCCGACCTCCTTGCCATTCTTGCTCGCCATTAAAGTCTTTGTCAACTAGATATCAAGAACGCTTTTCTCAATGGCGATCTCACTGAGGAAGTTTATATGTAACCTCCTCCTAGTTCCTCAGTTCCATCCACCAAAGTTTGCAAACTTTGTGTGCTTTGTATGGTTTGAAACAAGCTCCTCGCTTGGTTTGCTAAGTTAGTTCTATCATTTCGTGGCGTCCTAAAATCGAGAACATTAGAGAATATTTTAACAAATAAATCTGAGGTTTATCTAAGATTACAAAATAAGGCGTCACTAATGAGTCCTTTGCTAATAACTAAGTAAGATCCAAGAAGGTTGGATGAGTCAATATAGCCTCCTTCAAAGTCCAACCACCTTAGATAGCAAAGCTATCCTTTTGATAGATCTTAACAAGGTATTAACACAAGGACTATATGAGTCAACGAGAAAATAAGGAATATGTATTATGTATAGATATATAATAATTGCAAAATCATGTTTTAAATACAATATGGGATCTATCACTTACAATCTCAAAACTCGTTTACAAACTAGTTTCAAATCCTCATAGGCGTAGCCGTATGTCCTCAAATGTTTCAACGTTGCCTTTAACTGGCATAATAGCCTTTAATACTTGGCATGAAACGTCATGAGTTTTGAATGCCCAGTAAACGCATATACACCCCGTCCCTTTTTTCCAATCCAATATACCATCACAATTATAACAAGCAAGTAATAAAGCATGATAATCATTCAATAATAAATTATTACAAGGTTAGATGTTATTATTCTAGAAATCTCCCAAAGAAATTTCATCCTTCCAGCTGCAAGAATTGGACATCGGACTATTCAGAACTCCCTCTTTTGCTACTTTGTTGCAGAACTTACCTCGAATGCCTACCAATGGTTATATACCGCGTGGCGCCAACCGTAAGGCCTCAAAAGAGATGGCAAAAAGAAAAAGGTTTTATCACCCTGAATCCAACCTTATTCTTCCAAAACACGTTTTACCCTCTGAGTGTTACATCTGGACCCAACCTTATCTCACCAATCAAACCATATAAAAAGTCCAAATCGTTCGTTCCATTCTAGGGTTTATCACGATAACTACTTCATAAGACTTAACCTTCAATTAGGGAGCACATCCCATCAATTCATACATAACACATTATCATCTCTTCATTATCCAAGTGATCAAAAACTCAATACCACCCCAATTAAGGTTTCCGTTGAGTTAGATGTCTTAAAATAAAGTTAGAACAACTTAACAAGATAGTAATATTCACATAAGCATGAACATCATCAATTGAAGAAGATAAGGAACATAACCATAACACATGCAATATCATACCAATACATGATCATGTACAAATAAGTATTTTCATGAACACAAGAGCATAAAACACTCATGCAAAACTAAATTTCCAAATTAAGTATCATTTAAAGATTAAAATCAAAAGGGCTATTTCTAATTTTTCCCGAAATCGGCCTTCCTATGGTTCGTAGAGAATTTATTCTAGTTTTTAGAACATGTTTCAGAAATGAAATAGCTTTTCTAGATTTTTAGTTATTTAAGAAACAATCTAGCGCTGCCCAGATTCGTTGACCATTACGAAAATCGGATTTTCTTACAAACCGTTCACTGTTTTTCAATGAAATCAATTTTCCTTGAAAGCTAACTCCTTAAGGAATATTTTGATGTAAAACCAAGGTCGACAATATTTTTATATATTTTTCTAGAATTTTCGAAAGTTGGCTGTAAAATAGGTTTTTCATGCACAATACTCAAAATAAGAAAATTGGTTAGAAAAGAGGCCTACTAAGGAAATTTTTCACTATTTTTGTGATGAACACATACTAAATAATATATCAATAACTCAGATTTTTAGAGTGATGGTATGCCTTTGGAAATAATGGGAGATATGGAAAGAAAAAACGGTTTGCATCTATTAAGAGGAAATATGAATAAAAGAATGATTAAATCCCAATTCATCAACTTTGAGCACATGAATACCATTAAAGCACATTTGAAAAATATGTCTTTAAACTTCTAATAACATTTATTCGAAAAAGGAAATAGAAGGAGAGGTGGTAATTTGGCTTACTTGGTGCTTAGATGGATTTATTGCACAATTTTTCCTTCCTCCTCCACCACCAAGCTCTCTCCCTCTTTATTTTTCTTCTCTCCACCATGGGTTGAGTGTGTGAATGCGTATGTGTGTTCAAAAAGTGGAGATGAGTGGTATATTTATAGAAAAAAGAATGATAAAAAGCCTATTTTGCCCTTTGTTCCAATTCAATTGAATAACTCTTTGATTTAGTTTCAATGTAATGGAATGAGGGGTGATTAGGACCTTAATTATGTACTTAAATATGATCTAGTTAAGCTTAGGTCTAATTTAATTTAATCTAGTTACAAGTACAAATCTTATATGTAAAATTGGTACCAAAATCAAAGATATCCCGTGATTTTAGCAATATATCGCTTTTAGTACATTACATATATGTAGCTTCTAGGGTGGCTGGTCATGTAGGTGATTTGAGAGACTTTTCTCATTTATTTATGTATATACATATTGTAGATATTTTGAAAAAAAAGATTATAATATTGGGGGTGTGCTTTTATATGTAAAAAGAATGATTTGGGCTCAAAATGTAATTAAAATAAAATGTGCGAGTTTGGAATTGATTAGAATATATATTTTATGTGTAGTATTTATTAAAATAATGTTAGGAAAAATAATTTGGTTTGAATGATCTTGGTTTGAATTAAAAGACACACAACCAAATGAAAATGACAAAAATCAAAAATTAGGATTTTGAGCTACTAATCTAAAATTTGAGAATTAAATAATTAATACTAGAGCGTTAGAAATGATTTTTAAGTTATTGTGATCGATTAGGGTTTATGAGTTCATCTGTGATCGTTTTCAGTTCTAGGGTTAATTTTGTAAATAAATAAGGAACTAAGGGTTTTATTATAATAATTCAAAAGTAAAGGGTCTTACTAGGATTTACAAAATTTAGGGATCTCACAACCTATCCCCCTTAAACAAATTTCATCCTCAAAATTTAAGTCGTTCCTCCAATCTAAAAAAATGTGGATAATTTGTCCATCTTTTGTATCCTTGCGCTTCAAGGTAGGTTCATACTTTAATCATCTGTATTATCTTTTCCTCTTAAGTTCTTCTCTCTTACATCTAGAGCCACCAATGGCTTTGTTCTAATAATAAGCGTCTTCATTGAGTTGAATTTCCTTTCTAATTAATGGCGTGAAAAGAATCGTCATCTGTTGTGATTTGTGAAATTTTTGATCTACTAGGTTACGATGTTGTTGCTTCAATGTGAAGATCATTTCTATCAATTCTTGGCGGTGATAGTCTAGTCCAGCGAAATGCCCTCGTGTTTGTTAAAATTTATCCTTTTGATCCTCTAGTACCGATATCATTTGCGTTCATCGATTCGTTGAAATTAGGAATCTGGTCTATCCCCTTAAACAATAAAAATATTCCATTGGATGCATAAGTTGTCTCTCCTAGTAACTATTGATCGGGGCTTGATGTGCGGTGGCGAGTCTATATCTAGGATGATGTTAGGGATTGATGTGAAATGTCGATGAATAAAATATACTTAAGAATTTTGAAATACGAATATAAAGGCACCACGACTTGGGTTAACAAAATAAATTTACATATTCGCTCGGATTATAGAAAGTCTGCACTCTTACAAATTTGAGAGGTCTATATTTCCTAAATTTCATGAAGAGGCGAGTTCTATCGTTACATTTTGTTTCTTTTTAAATATCACAACTCCTCTAAATTTGATTCCCAATGTGGTGCGAGATTTAGTAAGTGGTCTTTGTCCGTTCTTAGGGTTTTGATTTCCTAGTACCATATTCCTATTAGTTGTTATTCACGAGCTAGTGTGTTGTTGCTTGTTTGATGTAGTTATGGGCTCGAGTGTTACGTCTTAGTATGAGGTAAAGCATAAGTCCGTCTAATTGTGGAGGCAAATTCTCAAGAGCAATCAACTGGTCTTAAAGTTATGATATAATTATCCTAGTGTGTTTGAAGCAATAAGATCAAGTAGTAAATAACGGATATAGGAAAATACACAACACAACATATATATAGGCAAAATAATAACTATAAGAGCTTTAAGACTGGATTAATGGAAGGAATGAAAGGATACGAAGCGGTTATAGCATCAATTAACATAAGAATCAATTGAAATATGAACAATATAATGAAATGGATGACATTATGGTTCCAAACTTTAATTTAGTCAAGGTTATGGAAATAGTGACTAAACTAGATATTTAACTTGAAACTGCGTTGGCCATCCGCGTTTTAAATTGAATATCTAAGATTCGTCACCAAGTAAGGAAAATGATATTATTTATAAGAAGTCTTATGCTAAATAATCAGGGCTCAAAGGAGGTCAATTTGACAAAAGGTGGTATATAAAATAGAACTAGATGGTCATGACTTAATCTTGGAAAAGGATGCTATTGAATAAAGATTACGAATACAGGATGAGGGTACGACGATCAATAGAAGACGCGTGGAACTAATAGTGCCCCTACTGCGATGTGAGGCCTTATTGAGTTAAAACAACTTCACGATCCTAAAATATGTCCTCATGAGTCGATGTTGTTGTGCAGAAATTTGAAAAAAAGGCCCTAAGATAGGTTAAGAAAATTTCTATTTTTGATATCTTTTAGTTGATAGAATAGGTAATGTTATAATAATATAACATATTCAAGGCAAGGTAGTCCCTAACCGCATGTCAAAACGCGTGGGTAAGTATTGAATCTAGGATCTGACACCAAGTTGTGATGCACCAAAAATCGGGAATATCAGATAATATATTAACAAATAAATATAGGGTTTATCTAAGATAACAAAATAGGAAATGTCACTAATGAGTCCTTTGGTTAATAACCAAGTAAGATCCCGAAAGGTCGGAGGAGTCAATATAGCCTCCTTCAAAGTCCAACCACCTTAGATAGCAAAGCTACCCTTTTGAGATCTTAACAAGATATTAACACACAAGGTCTACATGAGTCGATGAGAAAATAAGGAATAGGTAATATAGAAGATATGTATAGATATATAATAATTATAAAATCATGTCTTAAATACAACATGGGATCTATCACTTATAATCTCAAAACACGTTTACAAACTAGTTTCTAATCCTCATAGGGTAGCTATATGTCCTCAAATGCTTCAGTATTGCCTTTGACTAGCCTAATAGTCTTCAATACCTAACATGAAATGCTGTGAGCTTTGAATGCCTAGTAAATGCACACACACCCCGTCCTTTTTTCCCAATCCAATACACCATTACAATTATAAGAAGCAAGTAATGAAGCATGATAATCATTCAATAAAAACGGATTACTACGTTAGATGTTAATATTTTAGAAATCCCCCAAACAGTTTCATCCTCCCAACCGCAAGAATTGGACACTAGACTATTGAACTCCGTCTTTTGGTGCTTTATTGCGAACTTACCTCGAATGCCTACCAATGGTTATATACGTGGTGCCAACTACAAGGCCTTAAAGGGACAACGAAAAGAAACATGTTTTATCACCTTGAATCCAACCTTATCCTTCTCAAAAAAAGTTTTATCCTCCTGAATGTCCCATCTGGACCCAATCTCATCTCACTTATTAAACTATCACAAAAAGTGTGAATACGTCTGTTCCAATCTAGGGTTTAAGCGATGACCACTTGCATAGACTTAACCTTCAATTAGGGAGCACATCCCATCAATCCATACATAACACATTATCATCTCTTCATTATCCAAGTGATCAAAAACTCAATACCATCCCAATTAAGATTTCTGTTGAGTTAGATGTCTTAAAGTTAGATGTCTTAAAATAACGTTAGAATAACTTAACAAAATAGTAATATTCACATAAGCATGAACATCATCAATTAAAGAAGATAAGGAACATAACCATAACACATGCAATACCATACCAATACATGATCATATACAAATAAACATATTCATGAATACAAGACCATAAAACACTCATGCAAAACTAAAATTTGATTAAGTATCATTTAAAGACTAAAATCAAAATGGCTATTTCTGATTTTTCCCGTACTCGGCCTTCCTATGGTTTGTAGAGAATTTAATCTAGTTTTCAGAACATATTTCAGAAATGAAATAGCTTTTCTTTATTTTTAGTTATTTAAGAAACACAGCGTTGTCAGTTGTCAATTCTGAAAATTAGATTTTCTTACAAACCACTCACTTTATTCAATGAAACCAATTTTACTTAGAAGATAACCCCTTACGGAAGATTTTGATCTAAAACAGAGGTCCAGAATATTTTTATATATTTTTCTAGAAATTTTGAAAGTTGGCTGTAAAATAGATTTTTCATGCACAAGACTCAAAATTAGAAGATCGGTGAGAAAAGAGGCCAACTAAGGGAAATTTTTCACTTATTTTTTGATGAAAACATACAAAATAATGTATCAATAACTCAGATTTTTAGAGTGATAGTATGCCTTTGGAAATAATGGGAGATATGGAAAGAAAAAGATAGTTTTGTATCTATTAAGAGGAAATATGAATAGAAAAAGGATTAAAGTCCAATTCATCAACTTTGAACACATGAAGACCATTAAAACACATTTGAAAATATGTTTTTAAACTTCTAATAACATGTATTTGAAAAAGGAAATAGAAGGACAGGTGGTAATGTGGCTTATTTGGTGCTTAGATGGGTTTATTGCACAATTTCTTCCTCTTCCTCCACCACCAAGCTCTCTCATTCTTTCTTTTTCTTTTCTCCACGTGGGTTGAGTGTGTGAGTGTGTATGTGTGTTCAAAAAGTGGAGATGAGTGGTATATTTATAGAAAAAAAATGATAAAAAGCTTATTTTGCTCTTGGTTCCAATTCAATTGAATAGCTCTTTGATTTAGTTTCAATGTAATGGAATGAGGGGTGATTAAGACCTTAATTATGTACTTAAATATGATCTAGTTAAGCTTAGGTCTAATTTAATTTGATGTAGTTACAAGTACAAATCTTATATGTACAAATTGGTACCAAAGTCAAAGACATATCCCATGATTTTAGCAATTTATCCCTTTTAGTACATTGCATATATGTAGCTTCTAGGGTGGCTGGTCATGTCGGTGATTTGAGGGACTTTTCTCATTTATTTATGTATATACATATTGTAGATATTTTGAAAAAAAGATTATAATATTGGGGGTGTATTTTTATATGTAGAAAGAATGATTTGGGCTCAAAATGTAATTAAAATAAAATGTGCGAGTTTGGAATTAATTAGAATATTTATTTCAAGTGAAGCATTTATTAAAATAATGTTAGGAAAAATAATTTGGTTCGAATGATATTGCTTTGAATTAAAAGACACACAACCGAATGAAAATGATAAAAATTAAAAATTAGGATTTTGTCCTACCAATCTAAAATTTGAGAATTAAATAATTAATACTAGAGCGTTAGAAATGATTTTTAAGTTATTTGGATCGATTAAGGTTTGTACGGGTTTATCCGTGATACATTTTCAGTTCTAGGGTTAATCTTGTGAATAAGCGGGGAAATAAGGGTTTTTATTATAGTAATTCAAAAGTAAGAGTCTTATTAGGATTTACAGAATTTAGGGGTCTCACAACCAATCCCCCTTAAAAAAAATTTGTCCTCGAAATTTAAGTCGTTCCTCCAATCTAAAAAAATGTGGATAATATATCTATATTGTATCCTCGTGCTTCAAGGTAGGTCTATACTTTAATAATCTGGATTATCTTTTCCTCTTAAGTTCTTCTCCCTTCTGTCCAAAGCCACCAATGGCTTCGTTCTAATAATAGCGCCTTCTAATTAATGACGTGAAAAGGGTACATAAATATCTTATGAACATTGTTAGCCAATCTTGCAAAACAATATCAAGTGGCAAGATATAACTCCTACGAACACAATGAAGTTAATGATACATACACCGTTTTTTCCTAATTCATCCCCGAATGACGATGTTGTTGTTGATGACAAGGGAAACGTAATAAATAAATAAAAGTTTGAGTGGTTACATAAATAAAATTAATAAAAATTTTCATTAATCATTACAGTTGTTACATTTACATCAAACCATTCTCTCATTTTTTGAAACATTGCATCTAACCAACTATTGTCCCAATTGGTTAATATAATACAAGGAATTTCTCATCTAATGGTGATTTTTCAGTCTAAACAATTTTAAAGTACATTTGACTCCTTAATGTAATTTTGTATTATTTTCCAATAACAATAGCAATTCCCTATGAATAACTACATTTCTCTTGAAAACGACAACAGACCAAGTGTTGGTAACAATCCAACTATTGGTAATAATCCAATCAGTGATGGTAGTGTCTTTGCAAGGGGTAAAAAGCCTATGGGTAGGAGGTCTGCAAAAGAATTGCTTGAAAAAGTGAAGCTATTCAAGTGAAATCTACAAATATAACAATTTGTTAGACATTTAACCAACACTTTTTGAGAAGGAATTGAAAAAAAGGAAAAGAGAAGAAAAATTATTCAAGCATTGCAAGACATGAAAGAACTAGAGATCAAAAAGGAAGACCATTTGCAGGAGATGAGATAACTTGAGATCAAAAAAGAAGAACGTTTGATAATGATTACAAATATTTCTCATTTGGACCCTCAAGAAAAGCGCATTACATAATGTACAAAAATGAGATTTTTGCCAAGTGGTCTGCACATGTTAGCAACCTAAATTACTATTTTTCGCTGCCTTCTGATGAATAATTATAGGAGAATGTTTTTTTTTTAATTTTGCAATGTTATTTTTTTGTCATTTATTTTTCAATGTAATTTTGAGTATTTTTAATGTAGTTAATAATTTATTTTTTTTTTTTGGTGAATAATGGATGGTTGTTGGTGATTGTTTTTTTTTTTTTTAATGTAATTAATAATTTTTTTTTTATTTTTTTAGTGATATATTTTTTGGTAGGGTGAATTATATTTAATTTTTTTTTAGAAAATTTTCAATTTTTTTATTTTTTATATTTGTCTAGTAGGGTATAATCTAAATATATAATTTTTTTTTACAAACAGTTGAAAAAATGTCATAAAAGACAAAAAATAAATAAATAAAAAATACTAAAAAATCTATATCTAAACAACACTTATAAACTTAGAGGGAAAGTTTGTTGAGATTTGTCAAAATAACATGTAACAATTGGAGTACCATTGTTATAATTTGGCAAAATAATACTATTCATTGTCGAATTATAACAATGACAATACTATTTTAGTAAATACTATTGGAGATGCTCTAAAGTCTTCCAAGGAAGCAAGGGTTGAGAGACCAAAAAAATGGTTTTGATTTTTGTCAACAACAAAAATACTAGACTTTAGGGCTTGTTTGGTAACTATTTTGTTTTCAGTTTATATTTACAAAATTTAAAAAATTATTATAAAAACTTGTTTGATAATTTTTTTGGTTTACAAATGATTGTCTAAGTTTATGAATCTGAGAAAAAAAACGTAAACTCAAAAAATAAGTTTACATTAGTTTTTAAATAGAAATTTAATATTTTGACTAACAAATTTTTTTTTCAATTAATTATTTTTTTCAAATAATTTGTTTTCAATAAATTTTTTTTTCAGTTAATTTTTTTTCCAATTAATTTTTTTCAATTATTTTTGTAATTATTTTTTTTTTCAACTATAATATGTATGATCTCATTGTCATAAATAATAAATGTATATATATATATATATATACATATATTTGGCCTGAACAAACATATTTTTTAGTTTATGTTTTTAAAATTTTTCAAACATTTTATTCAAATTAAACACGTTTGTAGTTTATGTTTTTTTTTTTAAATAAACAAAAATCAGTTTATAAAATTTTTATAAACATAAATTAAAAACGTAAACGTTACCAAACGCTATCTAAACGTTCTATTTAGTTTTTTTTTTATTTATCAAATACTTAGGTAAATCCAACATGAGTATCAATGTGAATATTGTGTCAAATTTTTTTGTCAAATTAGTATTCCTAACATTGCTCGCTCAACAAAATTCCTAACTTTTTCTTTGGTCAAATTGGGTCAAAATGCTTCTTCAGCAAAATGATAAATGTATGAATAATACTAAATAAACTAACAAAAATTTTTTAAAAAAATAATTAAACACTAATGTGTTATTTATTATATTATTAAAATGCGTTTTTTTAGATAAATTTTGAGCCTATCACTTTAGATTAAATAGTCTATCAAAATGTTTTTAATTATATAAATGATATTATTATATTATTCTAATACATATATTTTAAAGAAAAATAGCATTTTCTGTAATCAAAGTACTCGATTGGCTGCTAAAGACCCATTGGCTTTGGTGCGAAAAAGGAACAAGAGCATTAACAAATGGTTGACCGGAAGAAGTTTGGGCCGGCGGCTTGTCGGGTAGAAGAAAAACAAGTGTGAAATGAAAAATAGAAAAAAAAAAATAATAATAAAAAATAATAATAAAGAAAGGGAAGTGACAGAGGTCAACCTTTATTGTTTCCACAGGTAATTTTCGACCACGTATCTTCTTTCGGCGACCAGTAATATGAGATAAATATATGGCATCATTGTTGATCTAATTGTATGTTGATTTAAGTGAGAGTGAATTATGTTTAAATAATAAGTTTATAGATAAAAAATTAGGTCAAGTTTGGTAAGATGAAGAAAATTCAAAAAGTTAA
Source organism: Camellia lanceoleosa (assembly GCA_025200525.1). Classification (NCBI taxonomy): domain Eukaryota; kingdom Viridiplantae; phylum Streptophyta; class Magnoliopsida; order Ericales; family Theaceae; genus Camellia; species Camellia lanceoleosa. The sequence goes on along the minus strand of CM045761.1, from coordinate 45,663,210 downwards.
AAAGTTACTTAAAAAGTTAAAATGTTATCATTATTCATCAAAAATTAAAAAGAATACGCACAATTTCTAATCTTAATTTTTTCTTACATACTGATTTATACAATTTTTTAATACACTTTTTTTTTATTTATAAAAATTCAAAAAGTTAACTCAAATATCTATATTTTTTCCTTCAACTTTTTAGTTCAAAAAGACAAAAATACACTTATTTAGAACATTCCAAACAACCCCTTAGTCATATAAAATATTGATAAAATAATTTGAGTGAAAATAATTCTTTTATGACAATTCCATCATTTGATATTTGATATGTATGACAAGATTGTTTTATGTGATTAATTTTGTATAATAATGTTAGAGACTTATATTTTATACTCATAAATGTATTCACAATAATATGACAAGGAGTTTAGGTGTGCAACCCACAAAAGGTGTAAGTGGGTTGCACACGTGCCACTCACAAAAGGTGAAAAGGTGTAAGTGTAAGTGTAAGTGGAAGGTATAAATGAAATGTGTAAGTTGCACATCATGTGCCACTTACACAAAAAGTGTAAGTGCAAGGTAAAAAAGGTGTAAGTGTAAGGTGTAAGTGAACACAAAAAGGTGTAAGGTGTAAGTTGCACACTATAGCATTACCCATATGACAATGGTGGTGGGTCATAATTCAACTCACATCATTATAAGTTGAATTATGAAAGATTTATGAGGGTCTCAAACATTTTTCATTTTGTAATTGATTTTGTATCAATAGGCTTATCAATGTTTGAATCATGAATTTATTGAAGGATTTGTGAAATGAATTAAAATGGAAAGGAAAAACAATAAGGAGGCGTTAAGGTGAAAAAATTAATTATTTTATAATTGTTTTACATTTTTCTTTACCTTTATAAATTTAAATCTTGTCTATTTATCCTAATAACCATATATAATTGCGAGACAATAACTAATTATGGTAAGGACACATTTCATTAAGCATTAGGCAATACCCGCAAGGATAAGTTCCCATCCATATTTTATTTATTTATACTTATTCATATTCTTTTTATGGGTTTCAATTTGAATTTACTTTGATAATTCAAACTGTCTATTTCATAGGTTTCACAATAAAGGTTATTCATACAAAAAATTAGATTTATCGACAATTATAAATGTGGGCACATATTTTATGAATGACAAGACGCGTGACTAACGTGGCCAAGTGTCAACTTAGGTGCCACATGGCCTGGTCATGATGCCGAGGTGATCTCAGCTAGGCCGAGATTTTCTACGGAGATACCGGAATCCGAGATGAACGGATAAGGGACAAGAGTTTTAGAACATGGGAGGATCTCAGCCTGGATAAAGATAAAACTCTTAGGGAGTTTATTCCTCTCTAGTTGAGAGTCCAGGATGAGCATTGAGCCTGAGTCCATTAAAGTGAGACTTCTACAGGGATTAGGTCAGTGCTGACTATAAAAGTAGAGCATTCCCGTGTGTCTCAGGTATGTGTGATATACTGTGAGAATGAAGTTCTTTCTTGTGAGTTTAAGCACAATTTGCTAACTTTGAGAGATACTGATTACTAATTTGATCGTCGGAGTGCCCTCGGGTGGACGAACCATCGCTGAATTCTCATCTTCTTATGCAGGTTGTTGGGCTTAATATATTCTGTCAATACTCTTCAGCTGAATTCCCCGTTTGGTTGTGTGGTCAGAAATCAACACCCACAATTTGGCGTCGCTCAGGAAACGTAAGAAGAATAGATGACCAACAACGACAGAGAGAAAAGATTGGGGACAACATCCCTAGTGGAGTGGTAAACATGCCGATCCTAACATCGAGAAAGAAACCATCATGAAGAGCCGGATCAAAATCCCAAGGATGAGGGCGCGGCAAGAGGGAGACGCCCTGAAAAAATCAGGCCGAGATGAGTATTACAACGAAAGCGACCTCTAGGTACGAAAAGATAGATGCCTGAGGAGGGACGGCGAGATAAAGGGAATGGCCAACAAGTTGGCAGATCTACAATTGGTTGTCAACTTCATGATGCAAAACAACGTCATGCAATCACCATTTCTGTTGCAGGACACGCCGATGCCAAGGGCCAAGACTGATGCCCAGAAAAGAGGGCAGAAAACAATCCCAGCCGTCCCGCTGCATAGCAAGGAAAAGGAGCCCTTACATCAGCCTTCACGGGATGTCGGGCGAGAAGAGTCAATCAGAGGTGACTCGCAGAGGATGCCTTATACCAGGGGAACTTATGTCAATGAACCCCGTTATATCCGGAGGAAGGGCCTGTGTTTTGATATGGTGAATGAAGAGAAGTCCAAAAGGACACATAACGACACCAGGAGCAACGCACCAAAAAGACTGAAATCTGTTGACAGTCGAGCTCCTGGTCGGACTAAGGAGGATTTGAGGGACTACCTCCAGAGAAAGCGGCAGAATGCTGAGGTCACATCACTTGTCAAGCTAAGAACGCCTTTCTTAGTAGAGTTGGATAGGTTTAAGGCCCCAAAGAGGTTCCATATGCCCAGGTTCCAGATTTATGACCGTAAGTTCGATCCAAACTTTCACGTCAGTTTATATCTGAATTCAATGGCTTTGTATACCGGGAACGAACACTTGCTGTGCAAGGTGCTCCCCTCATCCTTTGGTGAAATCGCATCGGATTGGTTTCACAAGTTGCTGAAAGGAACTGTGAAGAGTTGGGAAGGCCTGGCCGAGATGTTTGTGGCCAAGTTTGTTACAAACAAGTTGCAGCCACTAAGGGTAAACTCCCTGATGGCTTTGAAAATTAAAGAGGGTGAAAACCTCAGGGCTTATGCCAAAAGGAATTATAAGGTGTTCAATCGAATACCAGGATATAACCAAGAGTTGGCTGTCGTGTCTTTTAAGAATGGCCTGGAGGATGAATGCATGCTTCAGAAGTTGCTGGCAAAAAATCTACCAAAGAGTATAGAGGAGTTCATGGCACGAATCGAGAAATATGCCAGAGCAAAAGAGGATATGCCGGGAACGAAAGCGCCGAAGCAGGAGAAGAAAAACGGCTCACCGAAGCGAGGCCAAGGTAATACTGGTTTTAACAGCAGAAATGTCGAGGGTCGATAAGCAGCTATCAGTTCGAATCCTCGCTTATAAAGTTCTAGAAAATCAAAACCAGTAGATATAGAGCACCAGAGAGGGTCCCTGGCGAGTTTATGGGAAGGAGCCTTGGGAAGTATTGTGCCTACCATAATGAGGATGGGCACTTGACCTAGGGGTGTGTAGACACCCCATTTTTGACTGACCTTAAGACTCAGACGTCATCGATTGAACGCTTGATGATTGCACATGTCAGATTCGTCGAGGTTTTGAGTTTCTACCGACGTCCTTACCCCCGAACCTCGGGACCCTTTTATGCTTTGTTTCGATTTGTGAACCAGGTCTTGTTTTTCCTTCCCAAAGGGAGGGAGAGGTCTCGTAGACCATCTCTTAGTGGCCATAGGCTACTTTTCGTGGTCGTAGGCCACTTTTCCCGTTTTGAGACCAACTTCCGATTTTCGGAGCCGTCGGCCGTGCGCCTCGGTTCGAGACCGCTTAACTTTTTCCGTTTGGCACGGTTTTTGGCACACACTTTGCTTTCTCTCTCTAGAGGGACGCTGTGGCCCTAGAGACCACCTTTGTGGTTGCACACCACTTTTGTTGCTTAACAGTCTATTTTTGGGGCACCCGGTTGCGCGTTTTGACCCCCGAACCCTTGTTTTGCATCCGTCTTGGTTCATTTTTGGCATGGACCTTGTTTTCATTGTTTGGAAGGTGGTTCAAGGGTGGGAGACCACATTTTCTCCTTGGAGGCCACTTTTCTCTCACTAGTCAGTTTTCTTGTCAAGAAGCTGGTCTCCTTGGTCTTTGAGCCACATTTACTGGTCTCCCACCATACCACTAACTTGCATTCAATGTGGAGACCATCAAATGGGGCTGTCAACCACCTTTCATTGAGTTGGACCTTTTGAACTGGTCGGCCTGCCTCTCCCAGTTTTGTCTCTGTGAGTGCTTGCCAACTGTGCCAGGTGGAAGGCACAGACTGCATCCTCCATTGTATGGAGGATCTTGAGCCTTGGTTTTTAGCTTCTTTGAGAAGCTTTGGCCTTGTATCTCTATAAGAGAGGCCCTCCTCTTCCTTGGCACAGGTTCAGATTTTTGTCTAAGGCAAAAGATATATCCCTCTCTATATCTCACTATTTTAAGCTCCAAACCTCATAGCCACACACCTCCACCATTGATCTGAGGTTCTTTGAGGGTATTTTCAGAGGTTAAAGAGTTGATTTTGGGCTAGAGAAGTTGCTGGTTTTGCTAAGCTTTATGGGTAATCTCTTTTCCCTCTTTTAAAGCTTTGTCTTGATCACTCTCTTAGCCAAACTTGCATGCTTATTTGAGCTTTGTTGTCAACTAAAAAAAGTCTTGTTTTGAGGTCCTTTTTATGTTTGTTTAAGACTATTTTGGTGTTGAAGGTCATCTACCCTTTTGCATGTCTTAAATAGCCTTGTTTTGTGCCATGCCCTAAAGCCTTTGATTTAATCTTTGCTTGGCCTTCCTACCATTGAAATCTAGTGGATTTTTAGTGGTGAGCATGTAGTTTTGAGAGCCTAAATCAAAGAGAGGTGACCTCTCTCTTGTTGTCTTGTTTACTAGCTTTTTGGCCTACCAAAGGAGAATATGTTTATACCATTTGGAGGCCTAGTTCGTGCACTTTTGGTGACTTCTAGGACTCGCCTAGGCTCACCATGGCTGGTTTGGTCCTCTTTGTTTGCTTCTTGCATGTGTAGAGTAATCCCTTTCATGGATTATCAAAGGAGCATGTTATTCTTGCATGTATTAGTCTTGTTTCAAGGGTTTTTGGCCATCATTTGGCATTCCATGACTCTATTTTTTCTTGGTTTGGTAGTCCTTCACATGCTTCATATGCTTGTAGTGTAACTCATGTTCACTAGCTCACAATGCATGTTGTTTTGGCCCTCTATTCAAGCATATTTTGGCCATGCTCCAAACTAATTTTGTTCATATTTTGGGTTGCCTTAGCTCTATTTTGAGGTCCCTTGGTCGAATGATGCTTGCCATGTATTGTTGTAATGTAATAGCCTTGCTTAGCCTTGAGTTTTGAATCCCCTTGCATGCTTAACTTGAGGTGTTTGCATGTTTTAGCATCATTGGGCATGATATTTCAGAGCTTATAGGGATGCTACACTTCCATATTTTCCATGCTTTAAGCACTCTTTAGAGTTGTGCATTTATGCCCTATTTGCGAGCCATTGCATGAGCTTCACTTTTGTGCCTTTCAAGCCATCATCCCAACCCATTTTGCTACTGTTTTGGGCCTGGATAGGGTCTTTTTGGGGTTGGTTTCATCATTTGAGCATCACCTTGCATGCCTCTAATGTAATATTCTTCACTAGCTTCGGTACTTGAGCCTTTCAACATGCATTGTGTGAGTTATTTGCATGATTCGGAGCCATTTTGTATGTCATTTCAGAGCTAGAACATGTGTCATTGTATGCCATATTTCATCTTTTCAATGCTTTTGTAGTGTTGCATTTTTGTGCCCTTGGGCTTAGGTCCTTGCATTGTGTATGCTAGCATGAGTTTTAGAGTCTTGTTTTCATCTAATGGCCACTAATTCGAGTGTGGCTGAGGCCCACTCATTTTGGTTTAAGTCCATTTTGCATTGAGTATGCCATTGTAGTTCATAGCATTGCGCATGCCATGTAGTTTGTAACGACCCCAATATGCGTAGATTCAACTATATCTATTAGAATTGAAGCTAGGTGTAATGGAAAGTTGTTAAAGGTTTGGTGAATGTTTATGGAGGATCTCATGTTTTATTTTTGGACTTGGGGATTTGGATTGAGGTGGTAAAATGATGGTAAAGTAAGATTGAACCAAAGAATTTAATTCGGATAGTTATTTTACGAACAGCTGCCACTCTTTTGCCCTTTTCTTTGTCCACACTTTGAATTTGGATATGAGGTTAGAACCATTGGAAAGCTTATTTCCGGGGCTTCAATTTGGACACAAGAACGACCTAAAACGGAGTCCGGATGGGAGAGTTACACCTATTTGAAGTTTTGGAATCTGTGCTGTGAGTAGGTCCGCTCGAGCGGGAATAGGTCCGCTCGAGCGTGGTTTTCGGGACAGCAGCTTTAAAATCGTGGCATAGGGACAAACTGGGAAATTTTCTTTTCCCCTTTTCTTTCCTCTTCTTCCTAGTCCGAAACCCTAGCCCCAAACCCTTGAATTCCTTTACTTTGATCATGATCCACCATGGTTTTTGGCATCAAGGAGGGAGAATAAGAGGGGATCAATGTTTTTACCCGATTAGAACTTGGATTTGTGAAGGCTCCTTCTCAAGCTCACCCTTTTGCTTGATTATTGAGGTAAGAGTTTAATACTCATCAATATTTACATCCATAGATGATTTGAGTTATTTCCATTGTTTAATTGTGCAATTTTTATATATTTGAAGTATATAGAAGGAATTAAGAGATTTTAGGAATTTCGGGTTTGAACAATGGGGATTTTGGAAGGTTATGGTTGTTTTAAGTATGAAATTGATGATTGAAGTGTTGAAGGAATGTATATTACATGTAGATTTGTTTTGATTAAGTTGTTTTGCAAAGGTAATGTTGAAGGTTTGAATGTAAAATTGAACTCAAATTGAAATCCGTATTTTTTAAATTTACTGCACGCCGAAGCGGCGGAAGTCCCGCCGAGCGAAAAACGACCTCCAGAAGCTTTGTATTTTAGGTAATCGCCGAGCGCCAAAGTGGCGCCGGCGGGAACCCATTTTCGTGCAAAATTATTGTTTGTTCGATTTTGAATGCTCACCTCCGTATTTTTAGAATAACTTTCGATGACTTTAAGATGATCATAAATTCACACGAATGTAATGGCTCATGAAAGAATGTCTTAATGATTTAAGAGGGAAAGAGAGTTAATTTGTAAGTTATGATTGTGTGCAGAACGACCGGAGGACAAGCGCCCATTGTAACTCTGTGAGTAATAGTACCTTAACCATATGTTATTTACCGTTAGTCGTTATTGTTATTGACCTTCTATCCTCCGTGAGTTAATGTGTTAACATGTGTGCGTTGGTTGAGAATTGATGTGAACGTTAAAAGAGTGATCACACACGGTATGATCCTCGAACTTATTCTCAGATTTTGAGTTATGACTAATGACTATTGTCAATGTACCATCCTAAGAATTACCTATACTTCTGCATAAGAATTGCATACAACTATTAACACTGTGAAGTTGATTTATGAATTGGTCTGATTTACCTTCGGATTATGGGTAATGTTAAGATTCTGCTAATTACGAAACAAGTATATCTATGTACAAAGAACCATAAGGAAACATTGTACCATATGTTTTGTTTGTTATTGATAATTAATGTTACCATTCAGTTATCAGCAACGTTCTGTAAACTTAAGTTATATGTTTTCAGTATACCATGACATGAGATGATTGATTCTTGAAAGGCTATGATATGTTGAAAATGAACGAACGAATATCCAGGTTCTAAAAAGTATTTGTGGCACCCTTAGTCCGGATGGCCCTCGCCCGGGGGTAACAATACCGTGGCTGTTGGTATCAACTTTGTGGTCTTCGGACCTACCTGCTGTGGTCTTCGGACCTACCTGTTGTGGTCTTTGACCTACCTGTTGTGGTCTTCGGACCTACCTAATCTGATGGCTAATGGGTGTACCACATATAATCTTATGCAAAATCTGAATATGGAAATGATTATGAAAATGATTACGAAAATGGTTTGAAATCTGGAATTGCATAAGACTCTGCTTCTGATAAGACTATGTTTCAGATATGAATATTTTCTGGTATAGAACAAAGTGTCAGACTTAACGAAGTGCTACACTTTGGTGGAGCCACCTCTGAACTGTGACGAGCCACCTCTTGAGTCCATACATCATATTTCATTACCACGCTTATGCGCTCGTTATTTTGTTATTTCGCTATTTCCGCTATTTATGTTATTATCAAGTATTCGACCCATGGTCGCTCGCATTTGTAGGCTTATGGCAATTTCAGATATACCGAGCTTCTACTATTACATTACGGAAGTTAGACCCATGTCTTTTGGAAATAATTATGGAATGTAGTTAATCTTATATATATGCGCTACATGTTTGATTATTCAGTTAATTATTACATTGTTTATGTACTATTATTCACCGAAGTTCGCTCATTCTCGTATTTTGTCTGCCTATTTCAGAGGTAACCATCCTGAGTTCACCCTAACCTTTAAGGCTTGTGTCTCTCTTATTACCTTTGATGCGTCCAGGCACCACCTGAAGCCGTGCATTTTGTAAAGTATCTCTTAAAGATTTAAGGAGTTTGATTTATGCTTTGGACGTCTATTTATGGTTGATTGTAAATAATTCCTCCTTCATTAATATTTTTATTATTTGTGGGGTTGAGTCAAGGCACATGTGTGTCAACTTTCTGTATAACATTTACTCAGTGTGATGTTGGGATCCTGGCATGTTAGGAATAGCTCAATGGATGTTATTCTATGTATTTTATATTCTTGTATGTCCGTTCAGGCCCCGTAGGATATATATATATATATATAACAGGTTTAGTGTCCGTTTTCGAATGGGTCATGCCCAAACTTTTAGGGGCAGGTTTGGGGCGTGACATAGTTCGTCGCATTGAATGTGCTATTTGATATTCGCATCGTGTATGCTAGTCGCATCTTGCCATATTGTTGCATACGTTGTCTTGCATTGAGTATGTGAGCATTAGCATTGTGCATAGTGCATGCCACTACCCTTGTTAGGTTGTCCATGTTGCATTTCATATTGGCATTGTGCATGCTATCATGTCATCCTTTGTATGTTTGCATCATTTAGTTGCATAGCATTTAGGTTGCATGCTTAGAGTCACATTGTGCATGCCATTGTTTGTTGCATTGTGTTCGAATAGGAGTTAGTCCCAACACGTAGCAGGACGTTTCATACCAAAGTGACTTAAATGTGCCTCGATTCGATCACGACACTCTTGACTAACACATGATGGAGTTTAGGCATTTAGGTGCTTGCATGTGCATTTATTTCACATTGAGTCATGCAATCCGACTCCTCGGCCATCATGCATCGAGATGCGTGATTGGTGGCCCGAGGATCAAGGACTACACTCCCTAAAGCTTATGCAATGATGGGGAGAGTGGTCATGCACACATGTGTCGCAAATATCTTGCTTTCTCTCTCTCTTGCCTTTATTGCAGAAAATGCAGAAACCAGGAGAAGAAACTAGCTGGCCGACTGTGTTTTTCAAACAGTCGACCACCTTTTTCGTTTTCACCACCAAGGGTGGTCGGTAGGTGGTCTCCAATGCCTTGGTCGACAGCCTCCCCCTAGATTCCCATGGTAGAGTTTCATCTCCTTGGAGCTTTGTGCAAGTTTCTGAAATCAATTGCAAACAAAGGCAAGCCGGGGCATCGCGATGGATTTCCCGACAAGGCGACTCGAGCATGCATACATCCTTTATCATTCAAAGCAGAAATGAGGCAAATCATTTTACATAGTTTGCATGCTAGTTTAGTTAATTTGTTAATTAGCTAGTGTTGTGTAATAATTAGTTAATTCGATTCTGTATTATTTATTCGGACCCTTCAAGAGAGGGCAATGTTGTAATAAGTATGCGTGTGTGTGTGATGTATGTCTTCCAACCCCACGTCTTTCTCCTTTTTATTTACCAGCTTATGATGGTTAGTTTTAGGGCACGTTTCAATTAGCATCCTTATGCTCGTATGTTTGCATCCATTCATCTATTTTGCATGCACTGGGCTCGGTGCATCATACTAACTGCATCGTATTTCAATTCCAAGTTGAATACATGTTGCCCGTAGCATCTCATATGCCATCTTAGAATAGCCGAGCCTATCTTAATTGCATTCTTGCATGTGTTGCATTAGGCATCTCAGCATAGTTAGGATTCATGCATGTTTTCTAATTAGCTTCTTTCTTTGGCTCGGAATACTCGGTAAGTGTTCATGTTTTAGCATTCTTGCATGCGTGTGAGTGACTGCCATGATAGCATGCTTACCATGAGGCTATGTGCTTATGTGATATAACTGCCCTGATAGCATGCTTACCATGAGGCTATGTGTTTATGTGATATAACTGCCTGAATGCTCAGAGGTGAAGGTTAGGTTGCTTAAATTGGAATAATTCGTCAAAACCCTTGTTTTAGCCTACTTACGAGTAGCAAACTTCGATCCATTTTCAAAACAAACAGATATGTGATGCTTTGTTCCAACTTAGGCAATCTAGTCTATACTTGTATGCTGTGCGCATCACATAGTAATTCTAGGTTAATAACCGGAATAAGAGTACATGTGTTTTTCAAAAACAAGATATCATGCTTAGTAGTGGCCGATCTTTGATCGGGTGAGCGAGGGTGCTCATGAAATGACCTTCCCCAATCGTATCCAAGTTCCTGAGCCGAGGCAACTTTGGTGATGTGGCCTTAGGTACGAGTCAGGGTTTCCTAAATTCTCCCAAAACAAAATATTTAGGTGGCGACTCTGTATCTGACAAAGCAGTCCATGTTTAGCACTTCTTTCTAAAATCTGTTTTTCAAAACAATTTTCCGGATTTGGACTCTCTGGTGATTTATCGATCTTGCATTGCACTTTGCGAGATTAGATTCAGAACTGTGACATCGAGTTTGAACTATAGTGAGCCCAATGAACAAAACGAGATTTCTTCGGGACGTTCGGGCGCGTCTACAGGGTGCATGGCTCTAAAGGCGCACTTGGAGGATCTGGTCAGATAAGGTCATCTGCAAGACCTGGTAGATGAAGCTAGAACAAGGGAAGAACAAGCAAGACTATCCCAGGCATTGGCAGATCCACTTCCGTCACCGCCACCACAATAAGTAAATGGACCTCGGGTGATCAATGTTATTCACTCAAAGGTTAATGAGAATGAGATGCGTGGGGAGACTTAGAGAGTAAGACACCTGCAACATGTGTATCAAGTCCAGCAAAAAAAGCTTAGGACCAATAAGTACCAGGGACCAATGGTCTCTTTTACCGAGGCAGACCTGAATATGGCGCAGCACCCACATAATGATGTCTTGGTGATAACGTTAAAGATTGAGGATTTCCAGGTAAGGCGCATACTGGTTGATCAAGGCAGTTCTTATAACATCATGTATGTTAGGTGTGACAAGGAGATTGGTCTTCACCCAAATGATTTGGAATAATCCAACAGCCCAATGGTTGGATTCAACGGAACGCCGGCGTGGCCTCTAGGAGCCACGAATTTGGAAGTTCAGGTAGGCACGAAGAAGCTAAGCACAGAGTTTATAGTAATTGACACCCCTTTCCTTTACAATATTATCTTGGGAAGACCGTGGTTACACGCAATGAGGGTCGTTTCCTCAACGTTGCTCCATATGCGGTTCCCAACGGCATGGAATTGAGGAGGTCAGAGGGGATCAGGTGCAAGCAAAAAATTGCTCCATGGCAACAATGAAATCCAACTGCAACGTGTGAGAAGGAGAAACAGTAGAAATTGAAGACGAGGACATGGAGGTCTTAGATGACGTCGGCAAAAAGCCAACCGACAAGAGTAAGAAAGCCTTGAAGAAAATTCTAGTAAAAGAAGATGATGTAGAGCGCTTCTTCCTTTTCGGCTCAGGCTTAACTGAGGAGGAGAAGAGGGAGTTAGAGGCTTTCTTGAGAGCAAACATAAAAGTGTTTGCCTGGATGCCATACGAGATGCCTGGCATTGATGCTGAGGTCACTTGCCATAGGCTCAATGTAGACAAGTCGGCTAAACTTGCCATTCTGCAGGCAAGGAGGCCGACGTTGATTCATGTGGAGGCAGTAGAGGACGACTGGACAAGCTGTTGAAAGCCAAGGCTATATGGGAGGTGAACTACCCAACCTGGATGTTCAACATAGTAGTTGTGAAAAAGAAGAATGGAAAGTGGAGGGTTTGCATGGACTTCACCACCAATAAGGCTTGTCCTAAAGATGCCTTCCCTTTGCCCAAAATTGATCACCGGTGGATGCTTGTAGACACCTCATTTTTATCGCTTTAGACTTGGGCGCCACTGATTGTTTACTTGGTGATGAAAGTTGTGCAGGGCAAAGATTCGATTTCTTCAGCAAGAGGAGAGTCAAATCCCAACCTCCATTTTTGGGCCAAAACTATTTTGTCCAAAGATTTTAGATCTTAAAACCCTCTCTTTCAAAAATATTTTTGAAATAAGATTTTACGATGTTCAAGGCTCAGATTTAGTTAAATGTTGTGCTTTTCGGTAAACCGAGCAAGGATAAAGTGGAAATGAAGGAAAGAGAAGCGAACGCTTTGAAAAATCTTTCAAAATCACCTTATTTAGGGGTTTGGAATTGAAGAAAATGGGAGAGGAGAGAAGAAAACTAGTTTGGGAGAAGTTCAGCATGAATCCGGGTAGGATCGAAACTGAGCAGTCTTCATTCAAAGAGGCATAACTTCTTGCACAGTTGAAATTTTGATGTTAGGCTTTCACCATTGGAAAGAAGACTTCCATGGCTTCAATTTAGGCTCAAGAATTACCTGCAAAGGATTCAAGATGAAGGAGATATTCCTATTTGAAGTCGGGCCCAAAAAGCAGATTTTTTTGGCTAACCAGAGGTGGAAGTTTCTGACCATGAATGGGATTTTTTTGGCCATGTGCCGGCCATGAATGGCCTATGTCAACCCCCTTTCGTCCAAGAGTGACCCTTGCTGGCCATGGATGATGAAGTGCCGGCCATCAATGATGGCTTGCCAGCCATTGATGCCAAAAAGTCAGTTTTTGGCAGATATTTGTTCTCCAGCTGTTACAGCTGTCCCCTTTGGAGATATTTCGACCAAAGCTTATATTTTTCTATGTATAGAGAGCCTTCTCTATTGTTTTAAGGGTGAGAACAATTTAGCAAAGGTTTGGGAGCCTCTCTCTCTAACACCTCTCTCTCTAGATTTCTCTCTCTCTCTCTCGAGCATTTGTGCTTAAAGGCTTGGATACACTTCTTCTTTGCCTATACATCCTTAATCAAAGTTTTGTTAGTTAGTATGAATTTGTAATTTAATTAATTAGTGTGCTAATTAATTGAAGTATTGTAATAATTAGTAATTAATTTGCTAGTTATTCGATTGGTTGTGTAATAATTAGTCTAATTAGTTTAATTAGCTTTAGCTTAGCTTTGAGTAGCTTAGTTCATTTATTCGGATCCTCCTTCGAGAGGGCACAATGTTGTAATAAGGGTGCGTGTGTGTGTGCATGTCTTTCAACCCCACTTCTTTTCCCCTTTTACTTATCTGTTTTTGATGGTTAGTTTAGGGCACGTTTTGATTAGCATACCTTATGTTTGCATGTTTGCATCATTTATTTGTCTTGCATGCAAGTTCGGCTCAAGATCATTCAAACTGCATCGTATTTCAATACTTATTTGAATACATATATCAAGTTGCATTCATATGCCATGATTAGGTAGCCGAGCCTATTTAGTTGCATATTGCATGTGTTGTATTAGGCATTTAACATAGTTAGGAATCATGCATTGTTTCTAACTAGTTTTATGTTTTGGCTTGGAGTACATTGTAAGTGTTTACACTTTAGCATACTTGCATAAGTGTGAGTGTTTCCATGATTCGCATGCTTGCCATGAGGCTATTTGCTTAAGTGATTAACTGCATGAATGCCTGCGGGTGAAGGCTTGATTGCCTGAATTGGAACAACTCGATGATTGTGAGTTTTAAGCCCACTTTGAGAAGTGGCAAAATCATGTTTTAAGCCCACTTGAGGGTGGCAAATTCACGCTTTAGCCTAGTTGCGAGTAGCACTTTCAAACCATTTTTAAAAACAAACATGAGTTGTTTTGTTCCACTCGTGATTGAGTCTATACTTGTATGTTGTGCGATCATATAGTAAAGTTAGCCAATAATCGTAATAAGAACACATGTGTTTATTAAATAACATATCATGTTAGTAGAGGTCGATCCTTTGATCGCAAGTGGTGGTGCTCATTTCAGACCTTCCCTCTCGCATCCAAGTTTGAGCCAAGGCAACTTTGGTGATGACACATGTAGCCTTTGGCACGAGTCGTGGTTTCCTAAATTTTTCAAAAATAAAATATTTAGGTGGCAACTCTATAATCTAGCAAAGCAGCTTTTTGGCATTATTTGATTCAAAATTTGATTTTCCAAAATGATTTGCGGATTGAACTCTTTCGTTTATCACCTCACATTGCACTTTGTGAGATTAGATTGAATCGCGACAGAGTCCGAACTGTAGTAAGACCAATTCGCGCCTCCGAAGGGGCGTGCAAAGAAAGTCGAGTCTACAGCTTTTGGTGACTCACTGGGATTTAGAGAACTTGACTCGAACTCATGATATGTTATTTTATCTATACCTATGTGTTTCTTTTGCATTGCATTTGCAATGGTGCGCCTAAGTCACAAGAGTTTTTCATATGTTATTCTCTAACAGCTTGTCGAGGCTTGCTTGGAAAAGCGTGCCATAAGGCTAACCGACACGGGCTCGCCACGATGGGAACACAAACCTTGGATCTGGACTACATTGCACCATCCTCCTCTCACCTTTTGGTGTTGGGAGGAGAGGTATATTAGGTGGTCTTGTTAAGGCACCCTTTTTTGACCAATCGACCTAGTTGTATATCGAAGCCATAGAGACCATTCCAAACTAGGACAAAGTTGCTCACCCGAATGCAGGATTGTATGAAACCACATACGTGCGTAGTAAAACCCTAGTTCCTACCGAAACTAGGACAAGGAAACCCTACCCCACCATAGGGGTGTTTTGGCCCTCACTTGCTTGCTATGTGCTGTTAGGGTGTGTCTCTACAGGAATGCACGTATCAATTGCAAGTCTGGGTATCAGCCTGAGGGCACTAGTGTTTGAGGGTATTAGTATTGTGGCAGAAAATTTTGGGGCAGACCAATAGAGAGCATACTATTCATTCACTATGCTCATATCTCGTCTAGTGAAATCAGCCGAGATGTTGTCTGCTTTCTCTTTGCTAGGTAGTTCGAACTATAGCTTCGTATATCCGATATCCCTGCACATTAGACTTGTATCGATAGACTTTGTCAGGTCGAAATTGGTTCAGAAGCAACCTGTGTTTACCTCACCCCTATCGGTTACAAGACGAAGGAGGTTCAGCAGACCACTAATGCAAGGCCAAAGAATCACCCCTCGGCTCACCTGTGTTTAGTCTGGTTTGGGAACAGTTGTTTGCATTCAGCTCAGCATGAGATTAATCACCCATTTCCATGGCTCAGTATCCCCAAGCTAGTGTGGAAGAATAGATACAAAGACCTATAATGCATAATCGAGGATACTTGGTTCCCAGAAGGGGCATTGAGGCAAACCCAGATCAAATCAAGGCCATTCTTGACTTAAAGAGCTCAACGTCAGTAAAGCAGGTCCAGATTTTGACCGACAAGGCGGCAGCTCTGAACAGGTTTATCAGCTGAAGTTCTAATAAGTGTAAACCATTTTTTAGTTTGTTAAAAAAGGCCATAGATTTTTTGTGGACGAAAAAGTGCGAAGTCAGATGACCGACTTAAAAAGTACCCAACAACAAATTTAGTTCGGTTTATACTTAAGGCTTCAAAACACGCAGAAGCGGTAGTAATCCAAGAGGAGGAGAACAAAAAGCGGTATACTATGTGAGTAAAAACTGCACGATAGAAACCAGTACTTGCCCTCGAGAAAATGGCATTAGCCCTAGTGATGGTTTCTAAAAAGTTGAATCACTACCAAGCCCATTAAGATTATGGTGCTATGAGCATCTTCAAGTCCCTCGTTATAAAGATGAAGATCCGGGCAGAAGAGCAACCAGATGGGCAGTAATTCTGGGCCAATATGACTTGGAATTTAGGCCCAAAACAACAATCAAGGGCAGGTTTTGGCTGACTTTGTGGCCGAGTTCACGCCTGGTGCCATCCTATGTTGGGCTCCATTGAGCTGCGGCTTAGGATGTCCAGAAGAACCAGAGGAAACCCAGCTAGAACCAAAGAACCCTACGTCGGCGAAGCCAAAAAAGGCAAAAGAAAAGCTAAAACCCTACGACATCTACATCGGCGACTCCTTTCACCTAGTTGTTGATGAAAGTTCAAATCCTCAAGGAGTGGGGGCAGGAGTAGTGTTAATATCGCCAAATGAACGAATGTTGGAGCAATCTATTCTTTTGGGGTTCAAGGCCTCAAACAACGAAGAAGAATACGAGGCACTAATTTCTAGACTAAAGCTAACAGCATCAATGGAAGTCGATGAGGTGGTAGTCTTCTGTAACTCCCAGCTTATTGTGAATCAAGCAATGGGTGAGTATGCAGCCCGAGATGAAAGGATGATTGCCTACGTCAAAGAAGTTGTCAAGCTACTCATACTGTTCCATGATTGCCGACTACAGTAGGTTAGCTGAGATGATAATACCATGACGATGCCTTGGCTAACTCCGGCTAGTGCAATGAAATTAGGAGAGACAAGGACAATAATGGTTGATTATTTGTCAGGCCTAAGTATAGAACCATTTATCACAGATTATGAAGCAATATGTGTGGAGATGGGTCCAAGCTGGATGCAGGTAATAGTAATGTTCCTAAGGGATGGCAAGTTGTCGGACAACCGCATAAGACCAGATTGAAGTTGGCCAAGTTCTACTTGTTAGCAAATGGCCATCTCTACAGAAGATCCTTTATTGAGCCCCTTCTAAGATGTGTGCATCCATTCTAGGTTGAGGATTTTTTGTATGAAATACATGAAGGAGTTTGTGGAAGCCATGCAGAGGGCAGGTTAACTGCCCATAAAGCCATATCCCAGGGATACTGGTGGCCATACATGCAAATGAATGCCAAGCCTGCGTCGAAAGTGTGAGAAATGTCAAAGGTTCGCCTTTTGATACATCAACCAAGAGCAGATTCAACCCAAGGTTCCAAATTTAATCGCTACTCCAATAGGGCATGGACCTAGTGGGACTACTACCATAAGCAACTGCACAAAGAAAATTCTTGCTAATAGCCACGCATCACTTTACAAAATTGGTAGAGGCTAAACCCTTTGCAAAGATGCGAGATATTGATGTGAAGAACTTTATATGGATGAACATCATCACCAGGTTTGGGACCCCCACGGCAATAATAATAGACAATGGTACACAGTTTGACAGTAAGCTAATCAAAAGTTTCTATGCAAAGTACAAAATTAAGAACTACTACTCTACTCCAAGTTTTCCCCAGAGCAATGGTCAGGCAAAAGCATCCAATAAGGCTATCTTGGATGAGATCAAGAAGAGGCTGGAAGCAGCAAAAGGGAAATAGGTAGAAGAGTTGCCCAATGTGCTCCGAGCATATCGGACTACGCTGAGAAGATTAACTGGGAAGTCTCCTTTTACCATGACTTATAGCACTAAAGCAGTTATCCCATTGGAAGTTGGCATCCCTGGAATCAAAACCCAAGGAGTGGAAGATGGGACTAATGAGGCATTCTTAGCCCGAGATCTAGATCTATTGGAAGAAAGAAGGGAGAGAGCAGTAGTTCGGCAGGGGGCATACCAGCAACAACTTGCTAAGGCTTACAACAAGAAGGTCAATCCAAGAGAGCTCAAGGTTGGGGATCTCGTCCTGAGAAAAGTTGTCGGCAACAAGAAGGATCTCAGAGAGGGAAAATTTGGCCCAAATTGGGAGGGGCCTTATAGAATTATCTCGATTGCCGATAATGGGGCATATCGACTTGAAGACACCAATGGCAAGGAGTTGCCAAAACCCTGGAACACTTGCAATTTAAAGTTTTTTTACCATTAGTTTTTTGTTTTTTTTTTTTCGAAGTTTATGTCATAACTTTATTAGCCGAAGTAATAATAAAATGCTAGTTTGATTTTTATGAATTTGAAATTTGTGTGATAGGACTGATCAGTCCTATGACGATGTTTCTGAATGAATCATGTCCAATAACTTAGACTTATTATACAGTAGAGTTGAATTATACTTGCATATAATAGAGTTGAACTAAGTTGGCGATGTTTCTAAATGAAACATGACTTAATAACTTAGACTTATTATATGGCGAGTTGAATTATACTTGCATATAATAGAATTAAACTAAGTTGGCGATGTTTCGAGTGAAACATGACTAATAACTTAAACTTATTATATGTCGAGTTGAATTGTACTTGCATATGATAGAGTTGAACTAAGTTGAATTAACTTAGACTTGATCGCAAAGTTGAACTCAAACTTGCTTAATGTGTTGGCATAATGGAACTAAATTCGTTTTAGTTAGATTAACAGAGAAACCAAGGTCGAACACCATGGCTAATTTTTGTTTGAATACAACTTCGGCAAAAGACCATAAACACATAATGTGAACTTAAGTAGGACTTAGGTTCATATTAGAGGGTAGGGAGTAGGAATGATAAATAAGCTTGAGAGCTTAGAACTCGCTAAAATTTTTTGAAGAAATTTACAAGTTAGACTGGGCTTGACACTTGTTGAAAATTCAGAACAATATACAAGTTGAAGTTAGCCGAGATAATAAGGGAAGTGGTATCCGAGGTATTCATTATTCGAGATAACCAACCACGCAGTCAGGCTTGGAAAGGTTGAAAGGCTGAAGTCCTGCTAGAAAACAGCAAGTACAACTAATGGAAGAACACTTATAAAAATGTTTGAATCAAATATTTTTAAGTGTTGTTTGACCAAGAACACAATAAAAGGTGAACTCCGAGGTAGTTTGGTCCAAGGTAACCAACTATGGGTGGATCTGAGGTATTACTTGTCCAAGGTGTTCTAAGCCGAAGTAATCACTTAAAGAAAGTTGTGGAAGTGCAAAAATATTCTAAGTATGGAAGCATACATTCAATCACTTAGAAGAAAATAAGGCATGCATTTAAAAAGGAAACTTGTTCAAAATACAAGGAAGGAGGGCACATCAGCCAAAATGAAACTAACATTGTTCAAAAAGATTACAAATTACTGAAAAAAGAAAATGTTAAAGAAAAAAGAAACTAAACTTCAGCATTAGTGATAGACTGATCAACCATAGCTGTGGCCGTTGTGTCGGCCTCGGTTGGCAAAGTCCCTTCATTCTCAACCGCTATCTCGGCGTCAATTTCTTAAAGCGCCAGTCCGCACTCTTCTACCGAAGATATATCGACTCCTGATATGCCTATCCCAGCAGGGGTGTTTTTGGGGACCCCATCCTTCTCATCATCTTGAGTCAGGTCTAGGACTTACTCATTCAGAGTTGTGGACTTGACCCCAGAAGCTGCCACTTCTTCGGACTTGTTAGCCTCGACATCTTCTTCTATCTTGCCGTCCGTAGAGTGGCTTGGAGTGGAAAGGAATGGTAAAGCAAGTTGGTTGGTGTCATGAAGAAGCGAGTCATCAGGAATGGCCAACTCCTTCAACGCAACCATCCATCCATGGGTAACCGTTGTTGCATGCCTGGTTGACTTGTTTTTGTAGGCATCTTGGACATCACTGGCCCTTCGCACGACGATTCTCATCTCAGCCTTTGAGCTCGACGCCTTTTGTGGCGGCGCCTGCTCAGAGCTCCTGCTTGAGCCTCACCTCCTTAATTTTTGCTTTGGCCTTTGCGACCTTGGCAATGTTTTCAGCCACTTTGGCTCACTCCTCGGCCTTGCTTTGGGTAGCAAAGGCAACCTTGTTTTGATCTAATAGGCCTTGGATACAAACCTCGGCCCGATTTAGAGAAGTAAGGAGTTTGACTGCCTCCTTGGTCTTCTTGGTCACCTCCTTCTTAAATTCCTCGATTTTGACTGCGAGGGAGTGACCTTGCTGAATAGCCTACAAAAGAAAAAGACAATCAGAGAGACTTTGGCTAAAGTACAAACAAAGGAAAAAATAAACAAGCAATTGAAGAGGATAAAAATGAAGGCATGAAAGCTTACCAAAACACAATACTGCATCATCAAAGCATAGTTTTCAGATTCAATCAGCTCGACTATTCGGTTGATGTCGGTCGGTAGTAGAACGGCGATGGAAAGGGTGGCACCGACTTCCATAGAGCCAAGTGCACTATCGCGGGCTAGCAAAGGTTGGTCTCCTACCATGACCGTCGGATGCAGGCTCATTGGCATGGAAAAGAGCGGCTGGAGCAAAGACCATCAAACCTCGCCTTCTTTGATGGTTGTTGGTCGATGTTTCGTGCTCAAGACGGCCTCTTCTCGCCGCAAAGCCGTTTTTCGATTTTGGCCAATTTGGAAATTGGCATTGTGTTCTGACTCGATTTCGTATGGCGGTGGCTTTGGCCTTGGCCCTTTTCACCCTTTTGACTTTGGGCTTGGGTTGGGTTTGAGAAGGAGAAGAGAAGTGGATAGAAACCACCCCAGAATGTCGACAAGGTCATCGGGACTATTTTGGCACGACTCCATTTCACGATCAGAGACAACGGTAACTCAAGTCGAAATAAGATCGGGTAGGGCAATTGGAGGATTAGAGGATTTGAGGGTCACCTCCAAGAACTCAAGACCTCGACGCTTACTTCAAGTTTTGCCGATGTATGCGTTGACAGAGCTCAAAGATCGACGCTAGTGTTGGGCCAAGGAATTAATTAGGGCGTGGTTGATGGTCGGTCTGCAGGATCAAATGTGGACTAGTTTGGCCTTGATGATGAAGTGGCTAATGGAGTTATAGCGAAGGAGGTGTCTTGCTTTAGCGAACGCCGGGAAGGATAGGCTTGTAGGTCGTAATGTAATTGAGCAAAGAGGGGCCTTGCGTTAATAGGCAAGCCCAATAGCCTTTTCAGATATGGGCTTGGGAAGAAGGTCCGCGAAGTCATTTGATAGTCGAAAAGTCAAAAACAAAGAAGCAAAAATTAATGTCGATAGATAAGTTAACGAGTCTTAACTAAGGTAGAGTTATGGATGACTCAGTTCTTACCATTACCCTCCTTAAACACTCCTCGACGCAATGGGAAGAAATGAGGATCATCATATGGTGCCAACTCCTAGTTGCCCAAGACGATTAGATAGTCATCTCCTGTACCTTTGTTTGAATTTGAGAGGTCGGCTATAAGTTTGAAGGCAGTGGATTTGGGTTTAAGATAATATATGTAGCATTTTTAGACTTAAGGCCACACATGGTATAACAGAATTAGATGTCAACTAATGTGATCCTAGCCTTTTCTCAGTGTGCTAGTTCGATTATGCCATTGATAACTCTATATGAGTTTATGGTAAGTTGCATGTGGTTGAGTTTGTAATAGTGAAGGATTTCTCTAAAGGGAGTGTCTAGGAAAATCAAGTCCACACTCAACTAATACAATAACGTGGAAGGGCATGAAGTTCCATCAGCATGATAGAGTCCTCCTCCTAACTAACCTCAAGTGAACGTTATCGATAGAGAACTCCCTCCTAAACATACCCATGGTATCGGCTTAAAATTGTTTGGTATTGGAGTCAGAAAAAGGTGATTGGCAAAGGGTTAGAGACCTCGGCAAAAACCTAGAAAAAACTAGGGTGTGGGTTTCTAAAGATCAAGATGGGACTCTGTTTCTGTTTTCCTAAAGAACATGGTTCTAATCAGATCCCAAACCTAAGCCTATGAGGAAACAAGAATCTGGAAACAAAGCAAGAAAAGCAGGAAAAAAAAAAAAGCATGATTCAGAATCAAGAAAGCAACAGAGATTCAAGAATGAGAAAAATTACAGGACACTAAGTGAGTGTGTGCAAGGTAATGTGCAAGAACCACAAGCAACACGAATACTCTAGAACCCATGAACAAATTATAGTGCATAAAATAGATTCAAGAGCAAGAAATGATAACCAAAACGTAAAGGTAGAAATAGAGTACAACTATGAATACAAGACTCGAAGGACAACGAATGCAGTATAAAGAGCATGTGGCAAGTTCAAAGCATTAAAAGAATAGTACAAAACTGAAAATGAAAAAAAGAAATTAGAGATTTACCAATTGGGGCCGAGGACGAGGACACCAGCTTGAGGTTCGCTGGAGTTAGACGATGACTACGAATGAAGCAGGACGATGGATGCTTCGCCGGAGGCAGTGGACGGAGCAGTTGCAGAAAGCTCGAAGAAGCGGCAATGGTGGTTTGGGAGTTTTGTTTTATAGAAAAAGAACTTGAGTAAAGTGAAAACAAGAGAATGAGAAGTGAAGAGACGAAGAAAAGAAAAGAGTTTTTGGTCAAAAATGTGAAAAGGTGGCAAAACATAATTAGCTTAGGGCGTGCAGTAGGCGTGAATGTAATCGACACGGCCTAACATCGTATGTCTGATACAAACCAATAGGGCAAGGACACGTGGAGAGGAAAACGGTTGAGAAGATCGGCTTGACAGCGGCTCATGTGCCAGAGCTCTTGAAATTCTTGAAGTAATAGGGCAAGAACCTCGGCTAAAGGTGCAATCTCGCCGAGATACTTAAAGAACATGATCCTTGGTTCTTGATCCTTGATAAAGTGGGCGGTGAGTCCATGTTGCTTGAAGTCGACGAGTTATGACCTCGCTCAAGGGAAGAATGAATTTTAGCCGACATGATATGTGAACAGCAATGTAGGTTCCATCACCTCGTGTCCGAGGTAATAGAACCTAGGGGGAAATTGTGGGGACATATTTTGTGAATGACAGTACATGACCAAGGTGACGCCGAAATATTAAGCAAGGTGCCACATGGCCTAGTCATGATACCGAGGTGATCTCGGCTAAGCCGAGGTTATCTGCGAAGATACCGAATCCGAGATGAGCGGATAAGGGACAAAAGTTTTAGAATAGGGAGGATCTCACCGATAAAGATAAAGCTCTTAAGGAGTTTATCCTTATTTAGTTGAGAGTTCAGATGAGCATTGAGCCTGAGTCCACTAAAGTGAGGTTTCTACAAGGATCAGGTCGGTGCTGGCTATAAAAGTACGACATCCGCATGGGTCTCAGGTATGTGTGATATACTGTGAGAAGAAAGTTCTTTCTTGTGAGTTTAAGCACAATTTGCTATCTTTGAGAGATATTGATTACTGACTTGATCGTCGGAGTGTCCCCGGGTGAACGAACCACCGTCGGATTCTCATCTTCTTATGCAGGTTGTTGAGCTTAATCTATTTTGCCGGTGCTCTCCGTTTGGTTGTGTGGTCGGAAATTAGCACCTACAATAAATATATAAATAAATCATGTTTTATTTTACAATATGAATGGTTTAAGTTTACAATCCTATTTGCTATTCATTTTATAAAATGAAATGTGATTTGTTGTTGTGTTTATAGATGTCTGATAAAATTGATTTTTTTGCATAGATGACCTTTATTATGGAATTTACAAAGTAGACGATTTAGATTATCGATATGAGTCTGAATTTGAGCACACAAGAAAAGTATAGATGAGTACAGAGAGATACAAGTATGAAGAGGAGCTTATTTTACACCCACCACCATATTATCTATACTATTATATATGTGAGCACTTGAATTAGTGTCTAATAGTGTGGTGGCTTCTCCTTCTACCACCATATTATCTATATTATTATATATGTGAGCACATGAATTGGTGTCTAATAGTGTAGTAGTTTCTCCTTCTGTCACGTAACAAATGTTCCTATCATAAAATAAAAAATATTATTTAAATGCGTGAGTAAGATTTGAATTCAAGATCTTTGATTTTATTAAGAACACTCCTACTATTTAGACAACATACATATTATGATGTTAATTTCTTTATTATTTGTTTTTATGTTTATTTATCTGAATTGCACACACATTGCGTGTGCCACCTACTACTAAGAAAAATGTGTTGGTAGCATTTGGTTTGCTTTTGGAATCATAATTTGAATAAAAAAATTTCAAAACTTTTTCAAAATTCTATTTAAAAAAAAAAAATTCAACAATTTTTTAAATTTTGGTCTTTAAAATTATTTTCTTTTTCTTTTTTTGAAAAAATATTTTGTTATTTTTTTAAATATTGACCAAATAATTTGTTATGATTTAGATATATATATAGGCGATCTAATATTTTTTAAAATTTAAAAATTAAATATTTAAAAAAAATAATAATTATTTAAAAATTTTAAAAATATTTAAGATAAAAAATATTTTAAATAAAAAGTACGTATTTAAAATAAAAAATAATTTTTTAAAATTTTTAAATATTTAAAAAAATATTTTAAATATTTTGTGCTTGTAGGGCTGGGCCCATACGAAAGTGGATGGCACGAACGAAAGCGAATTACGATCAATACTTTTACTGATGTTCAAATGGTCATAATTACTGGAATTTGAATTCGATATACCAATATAGAATTGTAGGTTGGTTCTAAGTATTAGCAAAATAATTTGTTATATTTTAGATATGTATTAGCTAATCAAAATTATACGTAACCAGTACAAAAATTGTGTAGAAATGAAAAACAAATATAGTAAATACAGCGCACATTAAAAAAAATATTTATCATAAAAAATAAAATTAAGAAAATTTTTAAATTTTAAAAAACAAAATCTAAAACAATTTCAAAATACAACTCAAAACTATTTTCAAAACTCATAACAAAACAAATTTTCTCTTTTCAAAACTCATTTAAAAAACTTATCTTTCAAAACACAACTCAAAATTCAAATCGCAATTCAAAAACTAAACCGGACCGTTTTGCTTAGAGTGTGTTTGGCATATATAGGACTGTAATTTAGGTCGGTTTGGTCAAGTTGTTTGTCCAAACTTAGTCTAAATTATAGGTGGTAATATGTTTGAGCTTGACTTTTGCATGAATCTGTTGCTTCAAGTCTAAGCCCGAGTTTAACTTAAAATTTTCAAATTAGGTTGGGATGGTTTGGTTTGTAAAATTTCTTCCCCAACGCTATTCAAATTTAATTTCAACTAATAGTATCATAAATCAAAATTTCAAAAAGAAAAAAAAAAAGAGAGCCCTTGGAGCATAATTTGAAGATCAATTTGAGTCACTAATTATATGAAGCATTACAAACCATTACTTTGAGGTGCAATGAGGTTGGCCCCACTTTGAATTGACCGTAACTGGACTCAACCATCCTTTTTTTATTATTTTTTTTATTTTTTTGGGTACATCGAAATAGAAAAGCAAACAAGCAAGGGCTATGCCCTATTTCTCTTCTCAGAGAGGTACACAATATCCGTAACTAGCAGATGTCGGATTTCCTCTGGTGGTGTATTAACAATTAGAAGATCAGTAGGTTGATTTTCACCTAGTTTCGCCAAAGCATCAGCACAGATGTTGGCTTCCCTTCGGATGTGCTAGATTGAGCAATCACAGCCTCTCATGATAATGCCTGCATCCTCCACAATGCCTTGAAAAGTACATCTCTCGCCCAGGTCTTCATTAAACAATTGCACCACTTGCTCCGCATTTATTTCTATGATCACTTGGTTCAAACCTCGCTGGAGTATAATTGTGAGTCCCTTGTATACGGCCCAAGGTTCCGCTTCAAGACTGGTGCATATCTCAAGTCTTCCGTCGTAGCCGTTAATCCATGCTCCTTTCTCATCTCGGAATAGTCCACCAAAACCGCCACTTCCTCCATTCCCATGAAAGTGCTACCATCCGTATTGACTTGAATTTTTCCTACACTTGGATAAGACCACACAGTTAGACTCTTAGATTTGAGAAGAGTTGTGATGTCAAAACTGAAATCTTGAAAAATTTCCTTGGAATAATCAGATATAGTTTTCACACTCTCATAATGTTTGTAAGTATATTTTCAAAAATCATTTTGTTTCGATTCTTCCAAATTGTCTAGATTGTGATGAGGAACAATAGGATGTTTGTTATTCCCTTTACATTCGAATAACCCACTCTTTCCAAGGCAAATGAAGCATATAGAAATACTATTCCCCCGAATAGTTGACACCAAATCAGATAGCTTTTGGACAAAGCCGTAACATATGTTCTATGTCCTCCACACCCTCACAGCAAGGGCATTTCTAATCAGTAGCAAGACCCCTCAAGTTCCTCATATTGTTAGTTAGAATTTTTCTATGGAGAACAAGCCATACAAAGCTCTTAAGCTTTTGAGGAGCCTTAAGCTTCCATATCTAACCCCAATCTCCTTCCTGATTTCGGTGTCCAACAAGTAAGTCATATGCAGTAGATGTAAAGAATTCTCCATCACGGGATTTAACCCATCTGGGAGTGTCCTCTTCACCTCTAGTTTAAGGTGGTTGCATTTTCAAAATTTCCCCAACCATAGGCAAGGGTAACAAGTTGTGCATAAGATTCATATCCCATTCACCATATTCATCAAGAAGGAAATCCACAATGATATTGTCAGAGTTTGGGAATTGGTTCGTGGGTATGCTTTAGTCATTTTCAAAGACCCCATCACCACACCACCAATCTTTCCAAACTCTCACTTTGGACCCTCTACCACATCAATGTAATATCTATTATTATTATAAGGGTAAATTACAAATACAACCCCTAAACTTTGATTAAAATACAAATCATTTTCTGTGATTATAGAAATTACATTCCACCCATTGAGATTTCTAATTTCATAATAAATCGCTCCATTTATTAATAAACCATCAAGTCAATTAATAGTTTTTAATGATGTCATAAATATGTTTCAATTAATAATTTAGGTAATTTTATTATTGTATAGGAGAGCAATTATGAATTTCTTTTTTTTAGTTAATTCTGTTAAATAATTTTTTTTAACAAGGGGGTATTTGTAATTTTTCAAACTACAGCGGACAATTTGTACTTTAAACAAACCTCAGGGGGTATATTTGTAATTTACCATTATTACAAAAGTGTGAAAAATTTGTCAAGTTTTTTTATTTTTTTTAAATTTCAATTTTATCTTCTTAAATTTATTATATTTTCTAAAAGTTATGAACAGTTTTATATAAACTAACTATCTCTTTATTTTTAAAAATTTTAAATCTTATAAAAAGAAAATTTGACATTAATTTTCTATATAAATATTTAGAGAAAATTAATTCCAAGAATTCTATATAAATATAAATAAACCTTCTCTCTTCTTATCAAAAAAAAAAGTCATGTCCCTATTTTTTACATTGATGATGATTGAAGAAGAAGAAAAAATAATTAATCTTTCTTATTTCCTATGTCTGCTTCTATACTAATATATATAATATTTACAATTGCCCATCATGGATCAAATCACTGTAAATAATTTTGGTTGAATCTTAACGTTGTATCCATTTGTTCGAATCTAAACAAAGGAAAGCACATTTGTTTTTAAAATAGATATTTATGTTGCATCTCAAAAATTCACAGGTTATTTTCATACACTTTCTTTATGTTTAAATTATATTTTATGAATTGTAATATTTTATATGGTACTTTAATAATCAAGATATGATGTCAAAATTTTAAATAAAAACCACTTTCGTTGGTTTTATTTTTGAAATATGTTTTTCAATTTTTTATTTTTCATATTTTCTCAATTTTGGTGATTAACAATACTGAAATTTCTTCATAGTATCTATTTAAATTATACTTTTACATGAAAATTTAATATCTAATAATCTAAATAGAATTGAAAAGTAAAATATTAGTAAAAAAATTTATAAATTCAAACATGTACTGATTTTTTATTATATATATATATATATTTATTATTATTTAATATTTATAATTTTTTCCAAAAAGAATATGCAACAAATAATTTTCTAAGTGTATTTAGATTAGGTGAATCTAAATCTAAAAGTAAAATTAAAAAATAAAAAGTATTAAATTAAGTAAATTTAAAAAGAAAATAAAAGGGCCATTAAAAAACAAAAGTGTCAAAGACAGAAAAAAAAAAAATGAAATCTAAGAAATTCAAAACAAAAGTTTGAAAAAATAAACCAAATCAAACACTATAAACTTCTCTTTTTAAAAAATCTTTCTTCACTAATCTCTAATTTTACACAAATTATTCACATATTCCTTTCAATTTTTATGTGAATTAATTAAAAAATGGTGCATACACACAAAAATATAATACTAAATATTTACATTATGACCAACTATTTAATTATGAATAATTAACTTCTCATTGTTATCTGTAATATATTGTTGCAAAAGATTTTACATATTACTTTTGTGATATCTTATATATGTCAATGTCTATACATACATATATATATATATATATCTAAATTTATATATGTTACTGTATTCATACATTGTCAATCTGTCACGCCCCAAATTCTAATTATTCGGAAATATTGCCAAAAGTTTTTAATTTAGGTCTTTTTTTTTTTTAATTACAAATATCTATTATCCTTGAGTAATAGAAACATAATAACACATGTTCTCTCTTGCGATGAATACAACAATTACAATAATATATGCCAACTTTCACTGCGAAACTACAAATAATAATTACAAACATTAATGTATAGAATTCATTTCTTTCACATCTACTAAGAAATTACATGTTACAGATACATAAACTTCTTAACCCTTTAACCAATCAATCTGAATTCTCTTCCTGTAAAAAATGAAATAATAAGAGATGAGCACAATTGCCCAGTAAGAATCTCATAGTTCTAAAACAATAATCATCCTATAAATAGAAATGATCATGCATATAGGGTAATACCACATAGTAAGGTGACTTTTTGTAATTTCAAAATATCATACGTAGAGCATCTTTTTTTAAAATTTATTTGAGCACTTAAGGAAAACCTCCACCCATAAAATTTATCGCTTATCATCAGAAAATCATAAATCTTTTTTGAAAGCAACTATGTTTAAGGAACAACATCATTTTAAATTTATTAACCAATTCCAAAATATTTCTCATTTGATTTCTATTTTAATATTTCTTTTTATTTCCATTTTCCTTTTTTACTAATTACATTTATTATAACTTCATGACCTCAAGTTCAAGTTCCCTTAGTACTCAAAAACAACCCTCATACACTTCATTCCCACCGGTCTATTCATCCTCGTTGTAACTCTTTAATGTAGAAATCCAAATCTCCTTTATATTCAATAACAATCCTCCTACACTTAACTCATACTTGTCTAACAACTATATCATATCCACTCTTGTATTATCAATTATAATTCATCATATCACAAGGATAATAAACCCTTTTAATTCAATTTCTCCATTAATTACAAAACAAAACTCATAATCTTTCCTTATAGTTACAAACAACCCGGTGAATTCACTATCAGCAACCCCTTATCTAGTTACCATTCCGTTATCCATTCTTTTCAAATAATTTCTATATGCATTCCTCTTCCATGCCAAATCACATATCAAATTGTAATTTTATAAGTTCATCACAAGTCACACATATCATCACCGAGCCAACCCCTTTCTCAACACATTCTACCTTTTGCCAACTTGATACGGCAGGATAGTGGGCACACAACTCATAACACCTTCCACCTTTTGCCAGCTTGATACGGCGGGATAGTGGGCACCTAATTTATAACACTTTCTACCTTTTGCTGGCTATTTTACGGTGAGAAGTAAACTCCCAAAAACCATTTTCTCAAAAATCATATTTTTCCACATTTACCGTCATACGATAGGACTTGAACCCCCAAAAACATTTTCAACTTGAAAACCATCCCCACATTTGCCGGCTATTATACGGCAGGAAGTGAGCACCCAAAAACATTTTCAAAACCATCCATTTTTCCACTTTTGCTGGCTACAATACGGTAGGACTTTGTGGATACCAAAAAATCATTTTTCACTTTTGCTGACTACAATACAGCAAGACTTTGTGGACACCCAAAAATCATTTTTTCCACATTCATCCAACGATAAGCCTAGACAGGGCATTTGGGCACCTTGAATTCAAAACCACCCCCACATTTACAGGCTATTATACAGCGGGACGTGAACATCCAAAAACATTTTCGACTCCCGCACGAGTACCAACCACAACACAACCCAACACAACTCAACCAAACTCAACACAACTCAACACAACTTAACTCAACTCAACACAACATAACCTAACTCAACTCAACATAATTTAACATAACTCAATACAATTCAACACAACACAATAAAATTCAACATAACCCATTTCAACACCATTCAATACAATTTAGCATAATTCAATACAAACACTTAAATTTCCACATCATTGTTTCATCACAAAGCTCACATCATCCATACCATTAGTGATTTCTTTCCCCCAAGTTTGGTTTCATATTATGACATACTTTAAAATATCAACATTGAGGGTTCAATCGTAACTTTTGCATAAATTTTCAAACTCTTTACAATTTCAATTAAACTTGTACGTGTGCAATTTGACGCCTCAATTTCATGATACTACTTTCAATTTAAGCAAAACCATCATCTATCTTCATGGGCCAAACTAGGATTTTTAAGAGAAATTAAAACTTTTCACAAAGCACCTTTTATTCCAACCCTTCTATTATTTTTACACCCAAACTCATGACCCAAGATCATAACCCAACAAGTAAACCCGAACTCTTCAAAACCTAACCCCCAATCTCATGATTAACCCCAATATCCATAAAAATATGAACTTTGTATTTATATAAAGAAAATACCACAAATCTATCTATGAATTGGGGTATTGAAGGAGAACTAGAAACCCTTACCTCTTGAACAAAGAGATGACAACCCAAAAATCACTGGCAACAAAATCACGAAACTCTTGGATAAAAAAGAAGCCCTTTGTGAGATCTATAATCTTTCTCAAAGGACCAAGGTGAAAAGATCACTCTAGGTGAGTAGATCTAGAGATCTAAGTGAAAAATTTTGAGTTTAGAGAGAGACAAGAGAACTAACGGTGTAAAGAGAGAGAAAAGAGAAGGAAAAATGAAATAAATAAGTGTTTGCAGCCTATTTATAGTAGCAAGGTGTATGTGTCAATTTCCGACCATATTGCTAATCAAGGCACTTAGCTAGAGAGCATCGACAGAATAGATTAAGCCCGAACGACCTGCCACAGAAAGAAGAGATTCCGGCGGTGGTTCGTCCACCTGGGAGCACTCCGACGATCAAGTCAGTTATCTCTCAAAGATAGCAAAAGTGCTTAACTCACTATTCAGAATATCAAAAGTGTACCTTAAACCCATGAGGGTGCCTCTCTTTTATAGTCAACACAAACCTAATCCTAATAGAAGCCTAGCTTCAATGGACTTAGGATTACTGCAAATCTTGGACTCCCAGTAGGATTGGGATAAACTCTCTAAGAGTCTTATCTTTACCCAAACTGAAGTCCTCTCCCCGTATAGGACTCTTGTCCTTTATCCGCTTATCCTAGATTCTAGTATTCTCGTAGATAACCTCGGCCTAGCCGAGATTACCTCGACATCATGTCCAGAACACGTGGCACCCCAGCTGGCACTTCGGTAACACCACGGCCACATGTTGCCACTCAAAAATTATGTCCCCACAACTGCCCCCTAGGTTCTATTATCCCGGTATCCTGAGGTGATGAAACCTATATTGTTTCTACCATTTAGCACATCGGCTAAACTCGCTTGTCCTTCATTACCGAAGTCATCATTCGTCAACTCTTACATGACCAAGACCTGTAATTCGTTTTTATCAATGCTCTTGAACAAATAACCAAGTTTGTTCAAGTTACTTTAGCCGAGATCGTCCTCATAGCCGAGGTCCTTGCTTCATTAAATCAAGAACTCCAAGAGTTTTATCACACGTATGAGCTGTCACGCACAACAACTCAACCATTCTTGCCACGTGTCTTTCCCCCTCTGGGCCGTACCTAACATGCGCCACTAAGTCACATCGTTCTTGCGTGTGCCGTCTGACACGCAAGTCATCTTAGGCACATTAATTGCCTTTTTGCCGATGTTTTGTGTTTTGACAAAACTTCTTCCCTCTCTCTTCGTCGCTTTACTTTTGCATCTTCATTCCCGTGCAAACTCTCTCTCTTTCCTCTCCCAAATCCGCCATTGATTCAAGTGTTTGAGCTCTGCAACTACTTCCAACCTCCCCTTCTAGCGAAGTTTTTTGATGATTTTCTCCGATTGTTGTCATCATCTGACTCCGGCGTACTCAACACCAGCTTCATTCTTTTGGTAAGCCATTGCTTCCCCTTGTTTCAGTTTCTAGTGTTTCTTCAAACTATTACGTCTGTATACTGCTGCTGTGACTTCACTTCACGTTCTTGAATCTTCGTTTTTGTTGCAAATTTTCCTTTATTTGCAATTTGTTCATGGAAATATACATGTATTCACAATCTATTTTGCACACTTAGTTGTTTGCCACTATTATTGGTCTCGCACCCTTGTACACACTCTGTTACAATGTTCTTGATGGTTCGCTTCTATTCTTGATTCTGAATCATTATTCTTGTTTCTGTTTTATGTGTCTTTTCCAGATTCTTGCCTTCAATCTTTGTTTGCCTAGACTTAGGTTTGGGATTTGTTGTAGAACTCACGAATTTTAGGAAGAACTGAAACGAACTTCACTTAGATCCTCAAAACTTCTTGCCCCATCATTTTCCTGGGTTTTGCCGAGGTCCCTCCAACCTTTACAAAACACTCCTTTCTGAAATCCAGTACCTTTCCCCAAGCGGACATCATGGGTATGTGGAGGCATAGGGTAGACACCCCAACTAAGTTAGAATACTTTAGGCAAGAATTTGACATCCCGGCCGACGCTTACCTTAGGTTGGCTGGCGAAGAAGACTCTATCATGCCCGATGGAAACCTCATGTCTTTCCCTGTCGTTGCCTTTACAAAATGTGGACTTAGGTTTCCATTAGACATCCTTTTCCGAGAAGTTTTCCATTACTACAAATTGAACCCGATGCAACTTGCCGTTAACTCTTACTGAGTTATCAATGGTATAATTGCCTTAGCCAAAAAAGAGAAAGCTAGGGTTACCCTTGCCGACATCCAGTATTGCTACACCATGTGTGGCCTTAAATTAGAAAAAGGCTACATCTACTATCTTAAACCGAGGTCCACAGAATATAAACTTGTTGCCGACCTCCCAAACTTCAACAAGGGAGCTGGGGACGATTACTTCATTGTCTCGGGCAACTGGGAGTTCACTCTAGATGAAGACCTTCATCTCTACCCTCTTCGCTGAACAGTATTCGTAGAGGGTAATCGTAAGAACCAAGTTTTACACAGACTTATTTTTCAACTCATTAAAACTTTATTCTTTCTGTATGTTCTAACATCTGTGTTCTTTCGTGCAGCTCTTCCACAGCCACAAAAGGACTTTTGCAAGTCTTTCTTTCCTAGTAAGGACCTCAGAAAGCTGTTGGATCTGGCAGTTCAGAGACGGAAAGCTCCTTTATTGCTTAACTTCATCCCAACCTACAAATCCGTTCTGCCTAACATCCTTAAGAAAAAAAGCAAGTCTCCTCCTTCCGCCACAACTCCACCAGCAACTTAATCATCTCGGCCAGATCAGGGGTCAACCTCTGATATAGCAGAGCAGCCATCTACCTTAGCTCCACAACTGATTCCACCATCTTAACGCCGACGCTGACGCCGAACTGCAATTGCCGCCGAGATGGGTTACAAGAAAGCAGTCGCAGAAGATCTCCTAGTCGACATCCCCGACACCATCAACGCTCAACCAACACAATCCCAGCCTCAACTAAAGCCAAAGCCCAAAAGACTGAAGAAGGCTCAGCCCAAGGCAACGGTGACTCAAATTGACACTGAAGACACCTTGCCTATTTCAAAATTGGCTGAGAGTGAGAAGACTCCCTCCATTGTCGATAAAAGGCCTGTCGAGGCCGAATCATCCCAATCAACTCGTTCGAAAAGGCCGAGGTCTGAATCGGCAATAGCCTTGGGCTTTATGAAGTCTAATGCCCCCTAGGCTCCTCCTATTACAATTGAGGACAAACCGGTCAGAGCCGATGACAGTGCGATTGACCTCGAAGTCGGCGTTGCCCTCTGTAGACGCGCCCGTTGGGGGCTTCACTCTACAGTTCGGACTCGATTTTTGTGTCACGGTTCTAAATCTGAACCAAAGAGTCCAACTCTGGCAAATCGTTTTGAGAAAAACTGATTTTTGAAAAGAAGTGCCAAACATGGACTGCCTTGCCAGATTACAGAGTCGCCACCTAAATATTTTTTTAAAATGGGAAATTTAGGAAACCCTGACTCGGTCTTAGAATGCGTGTAAAATCATAACCAAAGTTGACTTGGCTCGGGAGCTTGGGTACGATCGGGAAGGTCACTATGAGCACCCCTCTCGCCTTTGGTCTCAAGACCGCCTCTACTAACCGTGATATCCGATTTTGAAAACATTACGTGTTCTTATTAGGTTATTAGCCTAGATTTACTATGTTATGCGACAAAGAAACAAGTATAGACCAAATCGCTAAGTTGGAACAAAACATTGCGTGTGTGTTTTGAAAAATGATTTGCTACTCATAAGTAGGCTAAAATGCGGTTTTGCCACTCTCAAGCGGGCTTTTAGAAAAGACGGTTTTGCCACTATCTAGTGGGCTTTAAAACTCAGCTTTTAATGTGTTGTCCCAATTTAGGTAATTCAACCTCCATCCACAGGCATTCATGCGGTTTTAACACATAAGCACTTATCCTTATGGTAAGCTAGCTATCATGGCAACATTCACACCCATGCGATATGCTAAAGCATAAAAGCTCACCTAGTACGTCAAGCCAAAACAGAAGCATATTAGAAATCCATGCATGGACCTAAGCATACTGAAATGTCTATTGCAACACATGCAAAGATGTAATCTAGGCAGGCTCGGCTATCCTAAACATGGAATATGGAATGCTACAAATAATATGTATTCAATTTGGAATTGAAAGTACGATGCAGTTTGTATGATGTACCGAGCCCGATGCATGTAAACAAATGCATGAATGCACGCATGCATTGCATAAGGTATGCTAATTTAAAATGTTCTAATCTACCACCGGCGGGTAAATAAAAGGGTTAGAAAGAAGCGGGGTTGGAAGACATGCATCACACTCACCCACACTTATTACATTTTGCCCTCACTCGGAGGGACCGAATAAATAAATAATACAGACCGAAGAATAAATGAATGAATAAATTATTACAAATTTCTAAGTACTGAAATTAAATTAAACAGATAAAATAAATGGAGCCTCATTACGCCTCGGAATCTTGCTGAATGATGCATGCTCGTCATGACTTCGCCGAAAACCTATGCCATGGCATTGCAGCTTGCTTTTCTTGTCCCCGCCTCCAAAATTCCAAAATTCCAGGATACCTCCCAAGTGGTGCAAATGCCTCACCGGCTAGACAAGATAGTCATCGGCTCCTTCCAGGGCCATCGGTGATCTTGATGATTATCGGCACAAAAGTAGTGTCGGTCGGCACTATTTTATGCCGGTCGGCAGAAAATCCCTGCAGCAGACAGTAGACAGCAGCAGCAACAGACAGCAATGCATAGGCATGGTTTTTGGGCAAATGTGAGCATGTCCAACACCTCCTATCATGTTTAGGGACTCAAGGGGGTGTGGCTCTTGGTTCTAGGGCTATCAATAGTGCATTTGATGCATGATAGCCTAAGGAATCAAGATTGCTCATTTTAATGTAAATATGCATGCAACACAACAAATGAAGGCTAAATCCCTATCATGTGGAGATCAAGGGCCTTAGTGACCAAGGATTGAGGTGAGTTACACCACTTGAAATGTGAACTCCCCTCAATCCTAGGCTTGGCTTGACAACCCCAAACCAAGCTATGAGATGCAAGTATGCAAGCAAGGCTCAAATGCAATGCAACCTATTATGTTAAGCATGCAAAGAGCTAAAGTATGTAGGACACAAATAGCAAGCAAGATGGGCCATTAAACATGGAACTAACAAGCATACATTCAAGGCTACATTGACCAAGCAAGCAACAATCATGAAGTAAGCATGCAACAATGGACTTAAGCCATAAAAGGCAGCCCTCAAGCTCCCAAAACAGTGGCAAAACAAGCCTCTCAACATGACCCAAAATGCCACACAAGCATGCTATTCAATGGGCCCAAGTCTAGGACACCCAAGAGAGTAATTTGACATCATTCATACAACCACTCATGGCATGCATTCAACAAACAAAAACAGGTTTTAAGCATGTAGAATGACACCCAAATCCCTCATGGCACCCTCAAAATACACTAATCATGGAAGCATGCACAATGCTCTTTTAAGGCATAAAAGACCCACATTCTAAGACATGAAGGAGAGGATAAATGGAGGTGTTTGAACATGAAATGGGGACTGAAATACCACCTATAATGATGCCAAATCATTAGATCAAAACAAGATAAACATGCTAAGACTTCATACAAACTAGGCCTACAAGCCAATATGCAAGACAACCACCTCAAGCACACCAAACATGGCAAAAGCAGTGGCTCACACCCTCTTACATGGCAAAACAATGCTAGTATCTTCATGGAACTAAACCTAAACATGCAAAAATCATGGCCTCAAAACATGACACTCTTTTAGGCACAAGAGAGCATTTCAAAGGAAGTATGAGAAGCATGTTAGAGACTATAATTCCAACTAAAAACAGAGGTCAAACATGACCTAAAACAGTCCCAAAAGCCTTGAAATGAAGCCAAATGCAAACATGCACACATGCTATGCTATGAGCCAAATCAAAGGCCACCCAAAGGACCAAAGGGAGAGGGTGTCTCTCCCTTAGATGAGGCTCGAAAATATCATCCTCACCACTGAAAACCCACTGGTTTTCGATGGTGAAGATCCAAGAACACCAAAACAAGAAGGCCTAAGAAAAAGGCACCAAATAGGGCCAAACAAGGCTTAAAGTGATGAGGCTTAACTCAAACCAAAAATGACCTTAATGAAGGTTCAAGAACAAGTAAAAAAAGACTTTTTGTCTTAAACACAAACTCAAAATCACAAAGTAAAGAGGGTAGAAATAGATTGCAAGAATGGGGAATCTAAAGCAACAAGCTTACCCTTGAAGAACCAATGAAGAACAGTGGTCCACCCTCCCCAAGTGATCAAAACCCATCCAAAGTCCCCCAAAACAAACCTCCAAGTCCTCCAATCTCGGAGCTAGGTGTAATAGTGTGTGTAATGGTGGAAAAGTGAGGTAAAACACACTATTTGGGGCTTAAAACACACACACAAGAGGAGAGGAGGGGAGATATAGGTATATATGGATATATATCGAGAGAATGTATGTATATTCTCGGTTCTTGACCTAAAATCTCTAACCCTTGAGCCAAAGAGATGAATGGTGCTTATATAGGCAATATAAGGGCTCTAACTTAATGGCTAAGCAAGACCAAAAGGTTCAAAGGGTGCAAGGGTTTCTAGCTTCCAAAGGAAGCCAAGACAATGGAAAGCTTCTCCAAGAAGCTTGGCCAAGGGTTCAAGCTTCTAGAAGGTTCAAGGGGTTCAAAAGGGCAAAGGTGCAATGTTATGCACGGGGTGATGGTGTAATCCGGTGCACAATGGCATGCACCATCCCTGGGGGTTCGAAGGGTCACCGTCGGCCAAAACAGTCACCGGCACAAAATTGTGCCGGCCGGCATCATAAAGTGCCGATCGGCCAAGGATCAAGGTAAAAAGTGCCGATGGCCACTATGGATAGCCGGTGGAGGTGTGGGGCAGCCGGTGGGTTCTAGGGATGGCTAACAAGCCTTCCCCTACCCTCAAATGCAAACAGACACAAGTCTTGGTAGAAAACCAAGCACAGAACAAACCGGTTAAGAGATCCTGAGGCACGGCGCGCAGTCGGGACCTCCGGGAACTCAAAACGAACACAAACATGGATAATCACCGGGTGTTCAAGCGGTGATGTCCAAGTCTTGAGGACGGTCAAAAATGGGGTGTCTACACCCTCTCTACGGCTTTGCTCCTTCCCAACGATCTCAACGGTAATGCCGAAATGAGCTAGTATGAAAACTTCGCTTTGATGCTGCAGCATTCCGTTCAAGTAAGTTCCTTACACTTGGTATTTTTCTTTCTCTATTTTTCCATACTTAGAGAATTTCTACTAACTTTTGTTCTGGCCATTTTCTTTCAGGCGATCCAGCACGCCCACTCCTTCTCAATGCAAGCTTTTGAAATGAGGAAGGAGTTGGCTGACAAGATCAAGGAGGTTGCTGGTTTACAGAAGACCATGAAAAAGGCCGAGACAAAAATGAAGACCTTGTCAGATTAGGCCGACATGGCCAAGAAGGCTCAGGATGAGGCCGAGGAAAAGGCCGACGCTGCAGAGGCCATTGCCAAGGTTCTTATGGCTGAAAAGAAAGAGGCAGAGGCTAAGATGGCTGAGGCCCAAAAGGAGCTTCAACATGCCCTGGCCATAAAGGAGGCCGAGATCAAGGCCGTTGATGAGAAGGCGTATGCTGAGGGGGCGACCGACGTCAATGAGGACCACAAAAAGCAAGTGAAGCAGGCATGCAACAAGGGTTTCACCCTTGGTTGGATGGCTGCCCTCAAAAAGCTTGATGTCCTCGAGGACTCCCCCCCTTAAGAATGCTAACGACCTCCCCCTGCCATTCTCCCCTACTCCAACCCAATCCGAAGACGATTCTGAGTCTGAGGAGGAAGCTTTGGTGAGGAAAAAGAAGGAAATTGTTGGGGCCCAGTCCCTTACTTTGAATGATCAAGTCATGGACTTGTCTTAGGATGAGGAGGGTGAGGTCTCCAAAGATGCTACTCCTGAGAAGGCAACATCAGACGCGCCTATTGCCGATAAGAGCCTCAACCAAACTCTCCAAGAAATTGATGTCGAGCTCGCGGCTGAGAGGGCCGCCGAGATGCCTTCTCACTTTTCTTCTGAACTCCAGACCCAGCCGGCCAGAGACACCGAAGAGTCTTAGTTTGATGTTTTTCTCCTTTTTTCTATACCTTGTACTTTTTTTTTTTAAAAAAAAACAGTGTAAGCTTTAATTTGGCCGACATGCCACCTTTGCAATCTGAACAATTACTTTTTAATGTCAGGCCGAAGTGTCTTTTTGTATTTGAACTTCCTTATCTGAATGCAAGTATCAACATGCACCTTAACTGTGCGATCTCCTCGGGGTATAACACCTCGGTTACACCCACTAACGTTTCATCTCGGCTTTGGCCTAACACTTTAGACCAACTTCCTTTAACATAATCTTGGTTTAACTTCAACTTGTAAATTTTTCTTAAAATTTCAAGAAGTGTTTAAACATGACCTCGGTTTAACTTCAACTTGTAAATTTTTCTTAAAATTTCAACGAGTGTTAAACATGTCCTCAGTTTAACTTCAACTTATAAATTTTTCTTAAAATTTCAACAAGTGTTAAACATATCCTCAGTTTAACTTCAACTTTTAAATTTTTCTTAAATTTCAACAAGTGTTAAACATGACAGTTTAACTTCAACTTGTAAATTTTTCTTAAAATTTCAACAAGTGTTAAACATGTCCTCGGTTTAACTTCAACTTGTAAATTTTTCTTAAATTTCAACAAGTGCGAAACATGATCTCAGTTTAACTTCAACTTGTAAATTTTTCTTAAATTTCAACAAGTGTTAAACATGATCTCAGTTTAACTTCAACTTGTAAATTTTTGTTAAAATTTTAACAAGTGTTAAACATGACAGTTTAATTTCAACTTGTAAATTTTTCTTAAAATTTTAACAAGTGTTAAACATGCCCTCAGTTTAACTTCAACTTGTAAATTTTTCTTAAATTTTCAACAAGTGTTAGACATGACCTCGATAAGTGTTAAACCGATCTTGGGCTTGAAAATTCCAACTCCCAAGCATCATTCTCCAACTGTCTGCCCCCTAATGTGAACCTAAGCTTCACTTGGATTTGCATTAAGCATGTGAAAATATTGTTAACAAGGACTGGCCGAGGTTCCCAACCTTGGTCCCTCTGTTAATCTGATTGGTAGATACTGAGTTCCAATCTATACCGATATGGCAAGTCCAGGTTAATTCAACTTAGTTCAACTCTATTATATGTAAGTTGGAACTCTGCTATATAATAAGTCTAAGTTATTCGTCATGTTTCAATCAGAAACATCGTCAAGTATCTTATCAGTCATACTGCACAGAAAAAATCAAGCTAAAACTTTATTATTACTTCGGCTAATAACAAAACGAAAGAAAGCTAAAAAAACAAGAAAATCTAATGATAGAAAAACTTCAGATTGCAAGTATTCCAGGGTCTTGGCAACTATTTGCCTTCACTGTCCTTAAGCCAATATGCCCCGTTGCCCAAGACTGAGATGATTCTATTGGGTCCCTCCCAATTCGGGCCAAGCTTGCCCTCTCTGGGATCCTTCTTGTTACCGACAACCTTTCGCAAGACGAGGTCACCAACTTGGAACTCTCGCGGGTTCACCTTCTTATTATAAGCCCTGGCAAGCTGCTGCTGGTATGCTCCCAGCTGAATTGCTGTTTTCTTCCTTTTTTTCTTCTAGCAGATCCAGATCTCGGGCTATAAATACATCATTAGTTCCATTTTCCACTCCCTGGGTTCTGATCCCTGGGATGCCGACCTCCAGAGGAATGACTACTTCTGTGCCATAAGCCATGGCAAATGGGGATTCTCTAGTTGATCTTCTCAGCATAGTCCGATATGCCCAGAGTACACTGGGCAATTTATCCACCTACTTTCCCTTTGCTGCTTACAGCCTCTTCTTAATCTCATCCAAGATAACTTTGTTGGATGCTTCTGTTTGTCCATTGTTTTGAGGTAAACTTGGGGTGGAAAAATAATTCTTGATTTTGAACTTTGTACAAAAGCCCTTGATTAGCTTACTGTCAAACTATATGCCATTGTCAGCTATTATTGCTCTTGGGATTCCAAACCTGGTGATGATGTTCTTCCATATGAAGTTCTTCACATCAACATCCCGAACCTTGGCAAGGGGTTCAGCTCCTACCCATTTGATGAAGTAATCTGTTGCTATTAGCAGGTACTTCCTTTGTCTAATTGCTTGAGGCAATTTTCCAACAAGATCCATACCCCATTGGGCAAATGGCCAAGGGTTGGACACCGGGTTCAAGTCCATTACTAGTTCATGTATTAAAGGTGCAAACTTCTGGCACTTCTCACACTTCTTGACATAGGCTTCGGCATCTTTCTGCATATAGGGCCACCAGTACCCCTGAGTAATGGCCCTATGAGCAAGTGACCTGCCTCCAGCATGGCTTCTACATACTCCTTCATGTATCTCGTACAGAAAGTCTTTAACCTGTGCAGGATGCACACACCTCAGAAAGGGTCTAGTAAAAGATCTTCTGTAGAGATGTCCTTCTGCGGTCAAACTGAATATTGTCGACTTTAGTCTGATCTTGTGCGTTTCTTTTCGATCATCTGGCAGCTTCTCATCTCTAAGGAATACTATTATTACATCCATCCAACTTGGTCCTATCTCCACACATATTGTTTCACGCTTTGTGTTCAGTGGTTCTATGCTTGGACCTGACAAATAGTCAATCATTATCGTTCTTGCCTCTCCAGGCTTCATTGCACTAGCCAAGTTGGCCAGAGCATCGGTATGGCTGTTGTCATCTCTACTTACCTGCTGTAGTCGGCAATTTTGAAATAAGGTTACCAGTCTGCCCACTTCCTTTGCATAGGCCGACATCCTTTCATCTCGAGTTGCATATTCGCTTGTTGCAGTTGACTATAAGTTGGGAGTCACAAAAGACTATTACTTTGTCAGCTTCCATGGCTGCTGCCAGCTTTAACCCTGCGATTAGTGTTTCATATTCTGCTTCATTATTTGAGGCCTTAAACCCCAAACGAATGGATTGTTCTCAGATTCCGCCCATCTGGCGATACTAGTACTACTTTTGCCCTACTCCTTGTCGGTTTTAACTTCTATCAACAAACAACCGGAAGGAGTCGCCGATGCAAATACTACAAGGCCTAAGTTTCTCTTTGTTCTTTTGTTTTGTTGTCCCCCGCTGGGTTTTTTCTTGCTCATTTGGACGTTGTATGCCTCGGCTCAACAAAGCTCGATGTATGACGGCGTCTAGTGTGAACTCGGCCACGAAGTCGGCTAAGACTTAGCCTTTGATTGCTGTCCTGGGTCTGAATTCCAGGTCATATTGGTCCAAGGCCACTGCACATCTGGCTATTCTGTCTATCAGATCTCCTTGCTGCAACAGGGACCTTAAAGGATGTTCAGTTAACACCACAATTTTGTGGGCTTGAAAGTAATGATTCAGTTTCTTGGAAGCCATTACTAAAGCCAGTGTTAACTTCTCTAAGGGTAAGTATCTGGTCTCTGCGTGCGCGCTAAGGTTTTATTCACGCAGTAAACTGCCATTTGCTCTTCTTTTTCTTCTCTGACTATTACTGCACTTACTGCGTGCTCTAAAACTGCCAAGTATGAGAACAGCTCCTCTCCAGGTACTGGATTTGAGAGAACTGGAGTTATGGTCAAATACTTCTTTAAGTCGGCCAAGGCGGCTTCGCATTCCTCCGTCCATAAGAAGTCTCAGGCTTTCTTTTCTAAGCTGAAGAAAGGCTTACATTTATCAGAACTTCTGCTTATGAATTTGTTCAAGGCTACACCCTTTCCAGTCAACATCTGCACTTGTTTTGCCGATGTTAGGCTCTTCAGTTCTAAGATAGCCTTGATCTGATCTGGGCTTGCCTCAATGCCCCTTCTGGTTACCAAATATCCTAAGAACTTACCAGACCCAACTTCAAATGCACACTTCGATGCATTGAGTCGAAGCCGATATGTTTTAAGGATGTTAAACACTGCCTTTAAGTCTTCTAGATGATCCTTAGGCTCCTTGGTCTTCACGACCATGTCATCTATGTATACCTCTACTATTCTGCCAATTAGATGTCTGAACATCTTGGTTACCAATCTCTGATAAGTTGCTCCTGCATTTTTCAATCCAAAAAGCATTACCCTGTAGCAGTATAGCCCTTTTGGGGTGATGAACACAATCTTTTCCTCATCTGAAGGGTACATAGCTATCCGATGGTACCCCTCTATAGGCATCTAGGAAGCTCATCCTTCCATGCCCTGAAGTGGCATCCACCAATTGGTCAATTTTGGGTAATGAGAAGCATCTTTGGAACAAGCCTTGTTCATTTGGTGAAGTCCACGCAGACCTCCACTTACCGCTTCTTTTCTTCACAACCACTGTGTTTGATAACCATGTTGGGTAATTTACCTTTCGAATGGCTTTGGCCTCCAGAAGTCTATCCACTTCCTTTTCTACTGCCTCAACGTGCATTAGTGTTGGCCTCCTTGCTCGCTGGATGACAGGTTTGGCCGATCTATCTACATTCAATCTGTGGCAAGTGACCCCGGGGTCAATGCCTGGCATCTCGTATGGTGTCCATGCAAACACCTCAAGGTTTGCTCTCAGGAATGCCTCTAGCTCATTTTTCTCTTCTTCAGCTAAGCCCGAGCCGAGAAAAAAGAAGCATTCTTCATTCCCTTGCTGGACAAGGATTTTCTTCAGGGCTTCTTCACTCTTCTCAACTAGCTCTTTGCCGATGTCATCTAGGATTTCCACATTCTCGTCCTCGATCTCTGCTATTTCTGCTTCTCGAATGTTGTAGGTAGACTTTATTGCTGCTATGGAGCAATTCTTTGCCTGCAACTACTCCTCTCTGACCTCCTCTATCCCATGCTCTATTGGAAATCGCAATAACTGATGCAATGTTGAGGGAACAGCCCCCATTGCATGTAGCCATGGCCTTCCCAGGATAGCATTGTAAGGGGAATGGGTGTCAATTATGGTGAACTCTGTTTTTAGCTTCTTGGTGCAGCCTGTAACTCCAAACTTGCTGCTCCTAGGGACCACGTCGGCGTCCCATTCAACCCAACCATTGGGCCATTGAACTGCTCCAAGTCATCTTGGTGAAGGCCAAACTCCTTGTAACACCTGATATACATGATGTCACAAGAGCTGCCTTGGTCAAGTAAGATGCGCTTCACTTGGCGCACTCCAATCTGGAGAGATATTACCAAGGCATCATTGTGTGGATGCTGTACCATCTCCAGGTCTTCCTCAGTAAAGGACACCACTGGTCCCTAGCTCTTGTCTACCCCAGGTCTCTTCTTCCCGACCTGATACACATGTTGTAGGTGTTTTACTTTCTAGGTTTCCCCATTTATCTCATTCTCATTCACTTTCAAGTGAATCACATTGATTACTCGAGGTCCACCTACCTGCGGTTGTGGTGCTGATGGGGGTGGTGCTGTTGGT
Organism: Camellia lanceoleosa; assembly: GCA_025200525.1. Taxonomy (NCBI): domain Eukaryota; kingdom Viridiplantae; phylum Streptophyta; class Magnoliopsida; order Ericales; family Theaceae; genus Camellia; species Camellia lanceoleosa. Next base: position 45,619,086 of record CM045761.1, on the reverse strand, counting down.
ACCTAGGGCAGTTTTCCCTGTTCTTCCCTTGTCTTGGCCTCATCTACCAGGTCCCTTAAATGGCCTTGTCTTACCAAGTCTTCCAGATGTGTCTTCAGGGCTCTGCACTCCTGAGTTAGATGTCCAGCTTCATTATGGTAAGCACAGTGCTTACCAAGGCTTCTTCCCATAAATTTTCCTAGTACCCTTGCTGGTGCTCTATAATAGGGCTGGTTTCGAATTTTCTCCAAGACTTTGTAAACCGGGATTCGGAATACGGTTGTGACTGCTTGTGCAACCCTTAATCCTGTCTCCGGTTTGTTGTATCCACCATCACCTCAGCCTCGCTTCAACGAGCCATTTTTCCTTCTCTGGTTTCGATGCCTTTGTCCCCGGCATGTCCTCCTCAGCCCTGATATACTTTTCTATCCTGGCCATAAGTTCCTCCATGCTTTTTGGCAATGTCTTTGCTAGTGATTTTCGAAGCAGCCAATCATCTTCCACGTCGTTTTTAAACGATACGACGGCCAGCTCTTGGTTGCATTCTGGTATTCGGTTGAATACCTCATAATACCTTTTGGTATAAGCCCTCAGGCTTTCATCCTCGCCAATTTTCAAAGCCATCGTATGCCTACCCTTAATGGCTGCAGTTTGTTTGTCACGAACCTGGCCACAAACATCTCGGCCAAGCTTTCCCTGGTTTTCACAATTCCTTTCAGCAACTTGTGAAACCAGTCCGATGCAATTTCCCCGAAGGATGAGGGGAACACCTTGCAAAGCAACAGCTCGTTCCCTTTGTACAATGCCATTGAGTTCAAGTACAAACCGACATGAAAGTTGGGGTCCGACTTACTGTTGTATATCTGGAACCTCGGCATACTGAACCTTTTCAGGGCCTCAAATTTGTCCAACTCTACTGAGAATGGTGTTCTCGGCTTAACCGGGAAGGTTACCTTGACATTTTGTTACTTCCTTTGGAGGTAATCCCTCAAGTCCTCTTTGGTCCGCCCAAGAGCTCGGCTATCTCCAGATTTCATCATTTTCGTGTGCTCTTTGCAGGTCATTGTGAGTCCTTTTGGACTTCCCTCCATAGGTCGTGTCGAAACAGAGTTCCTTCCCTTGAACATCCCGATGTTCTTTAGTGCGATTTTCTCTGGTTCGTCGCGTCTTCTGGGATTCTACTTTCCTTGATTCTCTGTGCTCGACCTTTCGCGAAGGCCGGTAAGAATGTCCCTTGGTCCCGTCGTGATGAAGGATTGCGGGAACCGCCGCCTCCTTTCGCAAGATCTTTTTTGCTATTGGAATCGACGTATCTTGTAATGAAAACAGTGGCTGCATGACGTTGTTCTGCATCATGAAATTGACCACCGTTTATAGGTCTGCCAATTTGTTCGCCATGGCCTTCACCTCATCGTCCCTCCACAAGCATCTTTCTTTCCATACCTGGAGGTCGTCCTCGTTATAATACCCGCTTTGGTCCGTTTTCTTTGGTACGTCGCCCTCCTGGCCGACGTCCTTTCCTGGCCGACGTCCTTTCCTCCGTGATTCTTATCGTGAGTCTCTTTGTTGCAGTTGTCTTCTTCAACGTCAAGGTCAACAGGTTTCCCACTCCCAGTAGGAGTGTCGTCCCCAACTTTCTCTTTCTGTCCATCGTTAGCCATCTATTCTCCTTTCTTTCCCACAGACGGCTTCAAATTGTATGTGTCAATTTCCGACCACACTGCCAATCAAGGCACTCAGCTGGAGAGCACCGGCAGAATAGACTAAGCCCGAACACCTGCCATAGAAATAAAAGATTCTGGCGGTGGTTCATCCACCCGGGGGCACTCCGACGATCAAGTCAGTTATCTCTCAAAGATAGCAAAAGTGCTTAACTCACTATTCAGAATATCAAAAGCGTATCTTAGACCCATGACGGTGCCTCTCTTTTATAGTTAACACAAACCTAATCCCAATAGAAGCCTAGCTTCAATGGACTTAGGATTACTGCAAATCTTGGACTCCCAATAGGATTGAGATAAACTCCCTAGGAGTCGTATCTTTACCCAAACTAAAGTCCTCTCCCAATCTAGGACTCTTGTCCCTTATCCGCCTATCCCGGATTCCGGTATTCTCGCAGATAACCTCGGCCTAGCCGAGATTACCTCGGCATCATGTCCAGGACACGTGGCACCCCGGCTGGCACTTCGGTAACACCTTGGCCACTTGTTGCCACTCAAAAATTATGTCCCCACACAAGGTAATAATAGGACAATAACCCCAAAGTCAAATGAAAAGAGCAAATCAAAAATCCCCAAAAAGTAATGCCCAAACCGACCTAAAAATCTGAAAATTACACACAGGGGTCAACCCTTTAGACAGAGGTGTCGACCATTTAGGAAGAAAAACTGAGACATTAGTATGTGTAAAGGACAAGGTGTCGACACCTCCTAGACTAGTGTCGACACTAAATTCCAGCAAGCAAACCCCAGATTCTACAATAGACAAGGGTAGACCCTTTCCAGATCGGTGTCAACCCTTGAGGCCAATAAATAAATAAAAAAATGTCGACACCACCAAGATTGGTGTCGACCCTAGAACAAGATTTCTAAGCTCCCAAACAACTTTTCAACGTAAACAAGCATGAACGAACAATCTCAACAAGTTTAAATCAATTTGCACAAAACCAAGATACAACAACTCCAAAGACTCCCAAAAAGAAAAGAAAAGAATTAAATACACCCTTCAATAGATTAAAGGATATAAGTATTACACAATCTATAATGTTATATTACCATCGGATACTTTAATTTTCTAACATGTATCGCTTTAGTAATATAATTATATTTGCTAGGAAAAATTGCAAAATTGTGTATTGTTTTCTTAGCAACTTATATTCAATACGTATATGTCATACAAAAAGTATCAATGACAAACACTTTCAATAACAAACTAAGACTTTGCACAACACCTACATCAAGATGAAAAATGTTTTATGGCCCTAAAAACTGTGGTCCTAATGGCCCTAATTTCCTGTTTGGGTAAGTTTGTTTTTTTTTTTTTTTTTACCTAATATGGAAATTAGGGCCATTAGGGCGACTAATTTTTGAGCTACCAACCAAAGCCCCATCAAGATAATAATTATATTTTTTATATTTATTTTTTTCACGACAATTGTATAACAATTGTATACTAATGACTATTGTTATATTTTTCATTATGTAAGATATTCGTAACACGGGAAAAGAGACTCAACAACTCCTAATGTATAAAAATATATTACATATTGATATTAATGTATTCTTACACCACTAATATGTATATAATATGCGATACTAAGTTCAATGAATTTGTATTGTGAGATGAACTATTAAACAAAATTGTGCAATTGTGCAATTAATTTTATACTTTCAATTGTAATACAAGTATGAATTATGAAAAATTGAAGTGAGAAGTTGATAAAAAAATATATATATATATATATATTTGTGTAATACTATATGTTTAAATAACATGTTTATTGTTTATTGTTTAAGATAAGATTGTGATCTCAATAATCTAACTATAAATTAATGTTTATGTTTATAAAATTTATTATCTATCATTTAAATTCTTCAGCCAAGTATGTAGTCATTTCTTACTTAGTTGTATTTTAGATACAGATCAATTTATTCATACAGGTCTCCATACTTTGTATACATATCACATACCAATTTAAGAGACACGCATAATTACAGTACTAACAGTTGATGAAAAATCATGTGTCACGTGCAACGCACATGCCCAACCACTAGTGTATATATATATAGTAAGAGTATTTTTTTTATAATTATTTATAAGAATGAGTAAATTACAAATGGGCAAATTATACAAATAGTCCCTATAGTTTGGGACTTGTGTTACTTTGGTCCCTGACTTTTCAATTGTGACACATTTGACCTTGAATTTTGAATCTTGTTCTAAATAAGGACAATTGAATATATAATTAGATTTTTCAAGGGTAAAATTGTCAATTTGATAAAATATAAACTAATTTAACAAAAATAAATGTGAAACAAATATTTTTGAATTTTTAAAAATTATTTCTACCTACTAAAAATAAAATTATATAAAATTGATAAATCTTTTAGACATTTATTTATTTATTTATTTTTACCAAATTAATTTTTATTATGTGTTTGGATGATGTTCATGTAAAATTAATCATGTAATTTTTATTAATTTTACATAATTTATCATTGGTGGATAAAAATAATTTTAAAAAAAAAATTTGACATATATTTTTGTCAAATTAGTTTATATTTTATCAAATTGACGATTTTACCCTTAAAAATCTAATGATATTTTCAATTGTCCTTATTTGGAACAAGATTCAAAATTCAGGGTCAAATGTGTCACAATTGAAAAGTCAGGAACCAAAGTGATACAAGTCCCAAACTATAGGGACTATTAGTGTAATTAACCCATTATAAATATATTTTTTGAAATTTGTTTAAAATACGATTTTGTCTTTGCATTTTTGAAAATTATATTTCATTTCTTAAAGTTTCTAACTTCATAACAAATAATCCATTTTATTAATAAATTATTAAGTCAATTAATAATTTTTAGTGATGTCAGAAATTTATTTTAATTAATAATTTAGGTAATTTTATTATTGTATAAAAGAATAATTAAGAATTTTATTTTTCTAATTAATTCTGTTAAATACAAAATTTCGACAAGGGGGTATTTATAATTTTATAAATCTCAGGCAACAATTCATATTTTAAGCTAATTATAGGAGACAATCCGTATTTTAATATTTATGATTTATACTAAAAGAATTGAATTTGAAATAGTTGGATAGTAGTTATATAGAACAGAATATTTTACAGAAGTAAAAGACGTTATGGCATCCATACTAACTTATGAGTTAATTTTATATAATAATATAAATGGCAGTGCTAAAATTTTAATTTTGACAATATTATTTCACTCATATAAATACTATTCTAGCATATTCAAAACATTTCTATTTATTAGGTGTCTCTTACTTCTTGGCTATTAGATCAAACTCTTTTTGATTGAGTTGAGTTAGAACAAATAATAACCATTCATGTGAGACATTTAGTAAAAATATTAGTAAAATATTTAGAGTTCTTAACATTTTTCATTATATTATTTTTAAATTCTTTCTCAATTTTGTGAATGGAATAGAGATTTATCATTTTATTATTAATTGCAATAAAAAATGCACATCATCAATTCTTGATTTTAAATTTTAAAAACAAAATTGAAGAAAGTTTTAAAAATTTATGGTAACATTAATTTTATATTAGAAAAATTATAAATACACCTCCTGAGATTTGTTTAAAATATAAATTTCTCTATGTGATTTTGAACATTACATCCCACCCTTTAAAGTTTTTAATTTTATAAAAAAAATGGCTCATTTTATTAATAAATCATCAAGTCAATTAATAAAATTTAATTATGTTAGAAATATATTTTAATTAATAATTTTTGTAATTTTATTATTATTTAGGAAAGTAGTTATGAATTTTCTTTTTTTAATTAATTTTATTAAATAAAAAAATTATCATAATAAGATATTTGTGATACAATCTGTGTTTTAAGTAAATTTATCCTTTTATATTTTAGTAGTACATTTTAGATGAAATGGAAAATTCTTTATCCAAATGAAATGGATAGACAAAGAAAACCATGCAAGTGCCAACGAAAAGTCCACAAGACTTTCTCCAACATGCACACCCATTATCAAGAGCAACCAAACATCATATGGCCTTCGTTTGGAATGTGAGGCTTTTATTTTTTTTATTTTATTTTTTATTTTTATTTTTTGACTATTTTAGCTATAAAAAAATAAAATAAACTTTTTAATTTAATAAGACAAAACATTACATCCAACCACTAATCATTTCATTTTTTCTCTTACAAAAGTCAAAAAAACTAAAAAGCCTATCACAAGGCTTTTTAATCCCAGTCTAAAATAATCAAAAAGTCAAAAAATCAACCCACATCCAGACTAACATTAGTTATATTCTACCAATATCCAACATTATGTACACCAAAAAATGAAATTATTGTTTCCAATAAATTTTTTTTTTTTTTTTTTAAATTTTCACTGTATATTACAGATAACAGGCCTCAATAGGTAGAAAAAAATTCAAAAGTGAAATCCAAATACAACCTATCTCCCTCAAACATGTCGTCTCCTCCTAAGTCACATAGACAAGAAAAGAAGAGGTATGTGATATATACTAGACAAACTAAAAACTGAAAATTCAGTAGTGAATTTAAAAAACAAAACATTGTAGAAACAAATGAAAAAACAATTTTGATTGGAAACCCATAGTTTAAATCTAAAATCAGTAAAGCTACATATGCAAAAACATTTTCGCAAAAAAGTACACAGGATTGCATTTTGTCTGGCAAAGTGTGGGCCATTTCCAACCTTGTATTTTGTGCATTTTTAAAAAAAATATTTTGCATTTCTATCGTTATTGATCTAAAAAGATGAGTGAATTTTGTTTGAGGCTACTAGGGATCGGAATTGCCATTGGAGGTGTAGGTGCTGGGCGGTGGACTCACAGTCGTCGTGGTGGAGCCGCCACTGCTGCCACCGCTTTGTCTCGTGATCCTAACAAGTGCTTCCTTTGCTTTTGAGGCCGCAGAGACTAATGTCTCCGACAAGCTCTCAAACATTTGAGCTTTGATCTGTCCTCTCTTTGGAGGAGGGCTTGTGTTTGGTTTTTTTGAGGGGTTGGAGGAAGGAGTTGCCATTGATGGACCTAGTAATATGTAAATTTGCAGAGAACGAGATTATGGGATGATGTTTCTAACAAGAAAATGAGAGGAAAGAGACACAGTTTTGATCAGAAAAAACAGGGAGGGGAGGGATAATTATAGATGAAATTCAGAATTGAAGGTGAAAGAGAAGTTTTTTCTGAGATGGGTAAATCGAAAAAAAAAAAAAAAAACAGTGTGTGGTCTGTGTGTGAGAATAAGAAAGGAAGATAGAGAAAAGAAGCAGAGTGTGTGAACTCTGATTAGCAAATAATGGAATAATGAAGAAAAGTAGCACACAGTTTCTCTCTCTCTCTCTCTCTCTCTCTCTCTCACACACACAAAAAAGAAAAGAGTTGCATAAGACAAGCAAGGCGAGGAGGTGGGGAAGAGAGAGAGAGAGATAGAGGTGTTGGTGAGGAGGTCCGGGGGGAGAGGGAGAAGGGAAGGGGTTTATATAGAACGTCTGAGGGGCTTATATGGAAGAGGCTTGGTGTCCTTTAATATTTAATATATAACAAGTTATTGTTTTTTGTTTATTTTTTTTTTTAAATGAATGAATACAAATGTGACACATCATTTTGTATAAAATTTATTTATGACTTTTGTGTTTGTATATCATTCATTACTTATATCACTCGTAATTGAAAATTTTAAGTTATATCATGCAATAAATAAATTTCGAATCCAAAATTTTCCATTTACATATAATTTTGATTGAATCTTAATTTTCTATATGTATATCCAGATAGGGTTTCGAGGTAACTCATATTTTCAGGAATAATTATTTTTAAAAACTAATGTGACAGAATTGTGCTTCTTTCATTAAAAAAACAAAAACAAAAACCTTGAAAATTCCTCTTAATTAATATCAAATTTGTGATTTATACATGATTCTATATAAAAAAAAATTTAATAGAAAAGTGTAACCAATTCGAGCAAAATATTATCTTATTACACTTAGATTATTCTACTATATTTTTGTTAAATATTGAATAAAGTCAGATTATATATAAAACACATGACATAATAAGTCTTTCAAAATAAGGTTATGCCTGGAGTCTCTCACTCCAATCAGTTTTTGCTGGCTAGAAGAGTCAAATTTGAGATCTTAAACGAAGCAAACTCATAAGTCTTAGATCTTATCCACCAAGCCAAGCCAAACTTTTAGAGTTATCCCACTAAGATAATAAGATAATGTGAGCAAATTGCAAATTGCAAATTGCAAATGTAGATGTGTATCACTATGGTGACATTGGTGATGGTGGTTGAGGCTAAGACGGGGCAGCCGATGAATGTTGATGTAACTACGCCAACAACAGTTAAAAAAAAAAAAAAAAAAAAAAAAACCATGGAGAATCGTGGACAACCTGAGGCTTTTTTAAGGCTATAAAGTTATTTTTGACTACTTACATTAATTTTTATTTTTATTTTTTAAAAAATTAAAATTGTAAGGATCTCAACTAGAAAACAAATTCAATATAACAAAAATCAACGGCTTGTTTAGTTTGTTTTTGGAAGAGTTGTTTTTGAAAAAAATTTTGAGGAGAGAATTTAGAAATTTTTTTGATTTGTTTGGTTGTATATTTTGGGAGAGTTATTTTTTTGAGAGTTTGGAATGATTTGATATTTTAGGAGAATTTGAATAGTTGTGTGTGAGAGAAAAAATGATTGAAAATGAGAGAGGAGAGAAAAAAAGTGATTGATTGATGTGTAAGAGAGAGAAAGTGATTTTGGAAATTTTTTGAGAAAAACTAAAACAAAACAATTTTTTAGAAATTTTTTTCTAAAACTCATCTCCCAAATGCAAACCAAAATTTTTTGATTCCTAAAAGTGAAAATTTTGTTGTAAAAGACATTTAGGGACCAATTTCTATCGTCGTGAAGATAATCGTTAAAAGATCGTCTTAAAAAGTCAAAATAAAACTTTTAGCGATAATTTGAAAATGTCACTAATAAATATACTTTTAAGAACAAAATAATTTAATCTCAAAAAGATTTATTTTTTGAGAGAAAAATTTTGATCTAAAAAAGATAATAATTTATCAATGATTTCTAATTTTAGTTGCTAAAAATATAACAATGACATTTTTCACAATTAAAATATTTTATCCGTAAAAAATAATTTTATTCGTAAATTTTGGTTTCTAAAATTTTAATTTTTTGTAGTGATTTTCAATGAGCTAGAACTTAGAAAAGATTTTTCCCTAATTATTTTTAAATGAATTGACTTTTCTTTATTTTTGAGAAGTAAGATTTTGACTTAAAGTAGATAAAAATTTTGAAAAGGACAAAAATAATTTTAAAAAAAATATCTGACTTTTTAAGTTTTAACTAACAAGACTTAAATTTAAAATTGTGTTTATGTCATACATTTGGGCAGACATTTAAAAAGAAAAAAGGAAAAGGAAAAAATATATAAAATATAATTATTTCACACATATTTTTTTTTTTTTAATTTTTGTTTAAATTCGGAATTTAAATACACTCCAAAATAATTTAAGATTGTGACAGGAATAATCTCCACGCGTAAGACCCAGGGGGTTGCTGACTTGACTTAGAAATTAGACGATTTTTCCAATTCAACAACGTCAAGGTCTTTCAATAAACCTATGGGGACTGGAAGGGGCCGTGGCCCGCCCCGCTTCACTTTTATTTGCGTATTTTTGTTTTTTTACCAATGTAATGTGTATTAGAGAAATTATTTAATGTTTTTGGAATACTGGCTCTTCTTTATTCTGTTTTTTTTTTTTTTTTTAAAGTAAGGGGCATGTACCAATAAATCTCAAATTTGTATCTTGTAACCCATTTGGTCCTATGAATTTTCTTATGAACCGTTAGGTCTTATCCCAATATTAATGACCATTAAACATCATCGACATCAAACATTATCCATCGAACATCAAAACATCAAACATCAGATTTATAAGTAACATCATCGAAACAACATCAAACATCATCATCAAAAGAATATCAAACATCAAACATCAAAACATCATACAATATCATCAAAACAACATAAAAAATAACGATTAAATAATTTTTTAAATAACGATTAAACATCAAAATAACAATTAAAATAACATCAAACATCAAAAATAACGATTAAACAATTTTTTCTGATCAAACATCATCATCATAACAATTTTTTTTGATCAAACATCGTCCTAACAATTTTTTTGAACAAACATCATCATAACATTAAAAACATCTCAGATCGAAACTCAGATCTGATTCGAAACACATCTCAGAAACCCAGATCTGATTCGGAACACATCTCAAAAACCCACATCTCCTCGGCCTCTTTCGATCTTTATCTTCTTCCGATGACAACAACCAAACCCATATTCCACCATCATCTCCAACTCCTCCCCAAATCCCCATCTCTTATCCCTCTGAGGGAATCCTAACTCGTGATTGGGTCATGGACCTCATTATCGCCTTCGATTGGGCTTCTCGAAATCTTCACAGGCATAGAGCCGCGGCGGTGTAGAAGAGCCACAGGAGGCGGCTGCTGCTGTTCTCCTTGTGTACGCTTTTGTTCAGGCGTTCCTCAAACTATGGTAATCAATGATTCATAACAGCCCATTAAGTCTGATTTATTTATTTATTTATTTTTAATTTGTTAATAATTCCCAACTTCTTCAACTATATTGGTAAAATAGAATGATTGCATAGAATGATTCACAAGGGTTGAAGAACATCATGATGTTGATGATGTTCACATATATATATATTTTTTTGATGATGTTTTGTTAATGTTTGATATTGTCGATTGGTACAGTTAATGTTGCTAATGTAGCTAATGTTTTGATGATGTTAATGATATTGTTGATGTTGCTGATGTAGATAGTGGGACTAAATGGTGCATAAGAAAACTTGTAGGACTAAATGGTTTAACTTTCTACAACATAGGATTTACTGGTAATTTTTCCTTAAAGTAATTCATATGTTCTTTTTTTTCTTTTGTCTTTTGTAATTTTTTTATTCTTATATTTTTATTTTCTCTCTTCTTTTAATTTGAAGTTTTTTTTTCTTTTTCTTTTGAACTTATCTCTTGATTGCAAATTACATGTTAATTTTTTTTTTGAGTCACAAATTCAGCCATATAATGCCCAATTCATTATCATATAATTGTGGATAAATTATGAATCTCTAACCTTACTCACATTTTTATTTAAGTTTTGGCCCTCTAGAAGACTAAAATCTGATTTCGTCCTTGAACGTCAAGGCCTTCCAACTCAGCTACCGCTTCGAAATGTGAAGGGGAAATGGAGTTTCAAAAAAATAATAATAACTTAGTTTAAAAAATTATGCAAAAATAATAACAAATTAGTAAAAAAAAATTATATAAATTAATAATTAAAATTATAAATTTTTTCATGTATTTTTTATTATTATTTTATATTTCTGATACTACTGTAGTGTAATAACCCAAATGTAAATATAATAAAAATAAACAAAAGTATCAATTAATCCATTCCATTCCAGTTAAGCATACAAATGGTCCCCAAAAGCACATCCTATCAGTTCATTACTTGTCATCTTCTATAGCTAGCTCTCTCTTTGGCTCACACCACCGATTACTTGGTTTATAATTTGGGATCCGCCACCCCCATCACTCCCCACACACACACACACACACATAAGGATTAGTGATTGAAGAAGGAGAAAAAAAAAAAAAAAAAAAAATTTATTGGCCAACAAAGGCCTGTGGGGGGTCATGGGAGTGACCCCCAGAGAGGGTCCAGATTCTTTTCCTTTGAAAAATTCGCGATATACACCTCTTGAAAGGTGTAGTATATGTCCTTTTAATTATATTATTTTTTTTATTTAATTATGATAATATTTTAATTATAATTTATTAAATTTTTAGTTATGTCTCATATAATATTTGGTTATAATTTTTTTTTAATTATGATTCATAAAATATATAATTATATTATTTTTTTCTTTAATTATAAGATACATATAATACATATCTTTTGAAAAATGTGTAACAGAGACTTTTCCAAATGAACTATAATAAAAGTAGTGAGAGCCAAAAAAAAAAGGCCAGCTATTTTCCATCTGTTTTCCTCCGCGTCCCACGATGTTTTTATGTACGGTAAGATGAGAAACAGATAATTTAAAAAGTAATTTTCACTTATTAAAAGATTAATTTATCACTCGTATTATGCACGGGATAATTATAATTATTTTATATCTATTTTAGATTTTTTTTTAATAAATAAACTATGTTTTTTAAGATTTTTTATAAAAATAATTTAATAATATTTTTATTAACTATAGTGTATAAGTAAAGTTGAAAAATGTATCACTCGTGTTATGCACAGGATAATTATAAATATTTTATATTTATTTTAGATTTTTTTAATATATAAATAAATCATGCATGTTTGGCCCATTTTAACAATTGAATTAAAAGTCAAAAAAAATATTTTTTTGACTTTTTAATGTCATATAACCACTTAACTATTTTACACGTTTTTTCAATAAAAATAGAAAAATAGGAAAAATATCAATTTCAGAGAAATTGAAGTATTGAAGAGGGGGGACGGCTGGTGAGAACCAATCCAATCCACACCCTCTCTCTCTCTCTCTCTCTCTCTCTCTCTAATTTCCCATATATATATACTATATTTTTTTTTTGAGTGTTTATGTTTATTTAATTTTAATAATATTAAAAATAAAATTAAAATAGTAAATAAAAAGATTAAATAACATTAAAAAAAAAATCATTGAACTAACTACAACAATCATATTAAAAAAAAATAGTCATTGAACAAACTACAATCACATCGTATTTTTCCCATAATAAAATAAATAAAATAAAAAAAGAATTATTAAACTAACTACAATCACATTTTGAAAAAAAAAGAATCATTCAACTAATTATAATCACATTTTTCTCTTTATGAGGGTTTACATTTATCTAACTTCAATCATATTAAAAAAATTAAATTATAATTTTTTATTCGCTAAACAAATCACAAATATTTTTATGCGTTATCTAACTACAATATTAAAATAATAAATAAAAGAAAAAGTCAAGAAGGAGAAAATAAAAAGAAGACTGACTGTTTGCATACATGGTCACTGAAGTTGAAAATGTAGAAGTGAGAAGTCAAGAAGGAGAAAATAAAAAGGAGACTCACTGTTTGCAATAGGTATATGAAAAGTTAAAAATAGTGTGTGTATTGGAGAAGTTAAAAAGACTTGGAAGAATTTAATAAGTGCTGAGTTTTTTTTTAAAAAAAAATCAAAAAAATTAAGAAATTAAGGTTTAGATACTGGAACTCTCACAAAACTTGTGGGTTAGAGATAGATATAAATAAATAGATAGATATAGATATGGATATTTATATTTGTTTTAAATTTTTTTTAATATACAAATTATTTGTTTTAGAAAAGGTACTGCAGTAATTATGAGAGAAATCAAAAAGTCTTGTGGGTTGAGAGAAATTAATAAATGCTGAGATTAATTCTTTTTTTTTAAAAAACAAAAAATTAGAAAATTAGAATTAACATATTAGAACTTCCACAGGCCTTGGGGGTTAGAAACTCCCTTTTACTTAATATATAGTATAGATATAGATTATAATTATCTATATATATGAATTGCGATTTTTAAATGTCTATTTTTTATTTTATTTTATTTTATTTTATTTTATTTTATTTATTTAAATGCCTTCTTTTTTTTTATATTATATTAAAGTTTAATATTTTGATAATAATCATATGTTTTAGACTTTTCAAAAAATCAAATATCTTCTTTTTTATTATTATATTACATTAAAGTTTAATATTTTGATAATAATCATATGTGTTGGACTATTTAAGGAATTAAATGTCTTCTTTTTTTATCATATTATATTAAAGTTTAACATTTTGATAATAATCATATGTATTAGACTTTTCAAGAAATTTTAATGTATTAAAGTGTTATTATGAGGGATAATAATCATATGTGTTGGGACTTTTCAAGAAATTCATGTGTGTTGGATTTTAAAGAATTTTTTTTATGCTTGTTCTTAATACATTAAAGTGTTATTATGAGGGTAAGACTTGGGGGTTGAGAGAAATTAATAAATGCTAAGGTTTTTTTATTTTTTTAAATCAAAAAATCAAAAAATTTAAATTAGGAGATTGGAGTTCCCACAAGACTTGGGGTTAAAAATCCCTTTTCGTTTAATATATAGTATAGACTAGCCTATCACACGTGCTATGTACGAAATAATTATAGATATTTATATTTGTTTTAGATTTTTTTTAATATATAAATTATGTTTTTTAAGATTTTTTTCTTATCTCTAGCCATAATGTATGAGAGAAGTTGAAAAGGGTGCTGTAGTAACTATACACGAATTGTATCTATAATTATTTGTATAAGGAGATTTTAAATGCTGATCAAGGGATTTTGACCAAATCAATAATTGCAGGCATGTGGAAAGATATGTGGATTGAAAAAAGTTAATAAATGCTAATTATGGGATTTTGACCAAATCAATAAATGCTGAGTTTTTTTTTTTTAAATAAAAAATTTTAAAAATTCAGATTGGGATTTTGAAACTTCCATAGGCCTTGGGGGTTAAAAACCCCATTTTGCTTAATATATAGTATAGATAGATAGATAGATAGATAGATAGATAGATAGATATATCATTTTATTTTTATTTTTATTTTTGTGTGATTTCTATTCGGGTATTTTTTTTTTCAATTTATTTAAGATGGAGTTGTGGGTATCTTTTTTTTTTTAAAATTTAATTTATCCATGGTTTTCATTTGTTTTTAATTATTATTATTTAGATAAGTTATGATGTGAGTTAGATATGTGATAGACATGTGAGTTTTATTGATTTAAAGTTTATTTAGATAAACTTTAAAGATTCTTTTTTAGTTTTTTAGTTTTTTTTGTTATGTTATAATATAATATATAAAATATAGGTAGATATCTACAACTTTAATAGAAAATATTTTCTAATTTTTTGGGGAAGAGAAAATGAATGCAAGTTTTAATATTTTTTTTTTTTTTTTGAAAATTTGTGAGAGAGATTAGGAGGGAAAGATTATGAAATATTTTTGTTATTAAATAAATAAATCAGTCAATAGTTTTTTTAATCTATTTTGTAAATTAAAAATCAATAATTTCGAAAAATTGATTAATTTGTCCCATTAAGTAATTTAAAATTTTGATAGATATACATAAAAAAAATAAATAATTATATTATTAAATCACAATTCAAATTTAGATGTTATATCTTTTTGAGATCTATAACTAAATTCTTATCCTTTTTTTTTTTTTTAACTTTTGTGTATAACCATAGTGTATGAGAGAAATTGAAAAGTGTGTTGCAATAATTATGAGAGAAGTCAAAATGGATTGTGGGTTGGGAAAAGTCAATAAATGCTGAGGTTAGGTTGTGAGAAGTCAATAAATGCTAAGATTTTTTTTTTAAATCAAAAAATTTAAAAATTAGGATTAGAAGATTGGATCTCCTATCTAATTTTTTGGAGAAGTGAAAATGAATGCAAATTTTAATAATTTTTTTTGAAAATTTATGAGAGAGATTAGGAGAGAGAGATTATGAAATATTTTTGTTATTAAATAAATAAATCAATCAATAGTTTTTTTTAATCTATTTTGTAAATAAAAAATAAATAATTTTGGAAAATTGATTAATTTGTCCTATTAAGTGATTTAAAATTTTGATAGATATACATAAAAAAAAATACATAATTATATTATTAAATCATAATTCAAATTTCGATGTTATATCTTTTTGAGATCTATAGCTAAATTCTTATATTTTTTATTTTTTATTTTTGTGTGTAACCATAGTTAATGGGAGAAATTGAAATGGATATTGTAATAATTATGAGAGAAGTCAAAGGGATTGTGGGTTGGGAAAAGTCAATAAATGCTGAGGTTGGGTTGGGAGAAGTCAATAAATGTTGAGATTTTTTTTTTTAAATCAAAAAATTAGAAAATTAGGATTAGGAGACTGGAGCTCCTACAGGCCTTGGGGTTAAAAACTTCTTTTTGCTTAATATATAGTATAGATATATATATATATATATATAGATAGGTATATAGATAGCGGTAATCCATGCTATGAACGGAACTTTATAAATTAAAAAAAATTATTATTATTATTATTAGATAAGCTTTAAAGAATTTTTTTTTATTTTTTTTATTTATTTATGTTATAATATAATATATAAGATATAGTTAGATATCTACAATTTTAATAAAAAATATTATCTGATTTTTTGGGAAAGAGAAAATGAATGCAAGTTTTAAATTTTTTTTTTTTTTTTTGAAATTGGTGAGAGAGATTAGGATGGAGAAATTATGAAATATTTTTGTTATTAAATAAATAAATTAGTTAATATTTTTTTAATCTATTTTGTAAATTAAAAAATTAATATTTTTAAAAGAATTGATTAATTTGTCTCATTAAGTGATTTAAAATTTTGATAGATATATATAAATATTACATAATTATATTACTAAATTATAATTCAAATTTAGATATTATATTTTTTTGAGATGTATAGCTAAATTCTTATCTTCTTTATTTTTGTGTGTAACCATAATGTATGAGAGAAATTAAAAAATGTGTTGCAGTAATTATGAGAGAAGTCAAAAGGGATTGTGAGTTAGGAGAAGTTAATAAATGTTGAGGTTGGGTTGGGAGAAACAATAAATGCTGAGTTTTTTTTTTTTTTTTTAAATCAAAAAATTAAAAAATTAAGATTAGGATATTGAAGTTCTCACAAGGCCTGTGAGTTAAAAATCTCCTTTTGCTTAATATATAGTATAGATACTGGCATATCACCCGTGTTATGCATGGGATAATTATAGATATTTTATATCTATTTTAGATTTTTTTTAATAAATAAATTATGTTTTTTTAAAATTTTTTATAAAAATAATTTAACAATCTTATCATTAACCATAGTGTATGAGAGAAGTTGAAAAGGGTATTACCCGTGCTATGCACGGGATAATTATAGATATTTTATATTTGTTTTAGATTTTTTTTAATATATAAATTATGTTTTTAAAATTTTTTTACAAAAATAATTTAACAATCTTATCATTAACCATAGTGTATGGGAAAAGTTGAAAAGGGTGCTACAGTAATTATACACAGATTGCATCTATAATTATTTGTATGAAGGGATTTTTAATATTGATCAGGGAATTTTGACCAAATCAATAAATGCAGGCATGTGGAAAGACATGTAGATTGAAAAAATTAAATAAATGCTGATCATGAGATTTTGACCAAATCAATAAATGTTGAGATTTTTTTTAAATAAAAAATAAAAAATATAGAAAATTTAAATTGGAATATTGAAGCTCCCACAGGTCTTGGGGTTTAAAAATCCCATTTTGCTTAATATATAACTAGCCTATCACCCGTGCTATGCACGGGATAATTATAGATATTTATAATTGTTTTCATTTTTTTTAATATATAAATTAAATACATGGGGTTTGACCGAGGAATTTAAAAGAATTTAATAAGTGTTTATTTATTTATTTAAGAGGCATTTACACAATAATTACGTGGGTCTCTTGGGGATGCAAAAAGTAAGAAAATTAAGATTTCATTTATTGCGTTATTCATTTAATAAGTGTAATTATTATAAATTAAGTGTTTATTATAATCAATAGTATAATTATTGCAATCTTTGAACCAATCACCAATCACCAAGTCAATTTTTTTTTAAAAAAATATTAAAAAATCAGAAAATTAAGATTTTTTAATATATTTAAAACCCAAGGCTATTGGAAGCTCCAACAAGTCAATCCTAATTATCTGATTTTTTAATATTTTTTTTAAAAAAAAAATTGACTTGGTGATTGTTGATTGGTGATTGGTTCAAAGATTGTAATAATTACACTATTGATTACAATAAAAACTTAATTTATAATAATTACACTTATTAAATGAATAACGCAATAAATGAAATCCTAATTTCCTTACTTTTTGTATCCCAAGATACCCATATAATTATTGTGTAAATGCCTCTTAAATAAATAAACAAACACTTTATTAAATTTTTTCAAACTCCTCGGTCAAACCCCATGTATTTAATTTATAGTAATTACACTTATTAAATGAATAACGCAATAAATGAAATCATAATTTCCTTACTTTTTACATCCCCAAGAGACCCATGTAATTATTGTGTAAATGCCTCTTAAATAAATAAATAAACACTTATTAAATTCTTTCAAACTCCTCGGTCAAACCCCATGTATTTAATTTATATATTAAAAAAAATGAAAACAAATATAAATATCTATAATTATCACGTGCATAGCACGGGTGATAGGCTAGTATAAATTAAATACATGGGGTTTGACCGAGGAGTTTGAAAAAATTTAATAAGTGTTTATTTATTTATTTAAGAGGCATTTACACAATAATTACATAATATATAAATTAAATACATGGGGTTTGATCGAGGAGTTTGAAAGAATTTAATAAATGTTTATTTATTTATTTAAGAGGCATTTACACAATAATTACATAATATATAAATTAAATACATGGGGTTTGACCGAGGAGTTTGAAAGAATTTAATAAGTGTTTATTTATTTATTTAAGAGGCATTTACATAATAATTACATGGGTCTCTTGAGGATGCAAAAAGTAAGGAAATTAGGATTTCATTTATTGCGTTATTCATTTAATAAGTGTAATTATTATAAATTAAGTGTTTATTGTAATCAATAGTGTAATTATTACAATTTTTGAACCAATCACCAATCACCAAGTCAATTTTTTTAAAAAAATATTAAAAAATCAGGAAATTATGATTGACATGTTGGAGCTTCCAGAAGCCTTGGGTTTTAAAAGACCCTTTTGCTTAATATATAGATATAGATAGATAGATAATATATAATATAATATATATATATAGATTATAAGATGAGAGAAATAAAGTGCTATCTTATTATAATGAAGGAGATCTTATAAAAAAAAAAAGTGTAGACATGAATGCCTCCTATTTTATTGTGTTTACAATTATCTATATATGTGAATTGTGATTTTTAAATATATTTTTTTAAATGTCTTCTTTTTTTCCTTTTTTATATTATATTAAAGTTTAATATTTTGATAATAATTATATGTGTTGGAGTTTTCAAAGAATTAAATGTCTTTTTATTTTATTATATTATATTAAAGTTTAATATTTTGATAATAATCATATGTGTTGGACTTTTCAAGAAATTTTTTTTATGTTTGTTCTTAATGCATTAAAGTGTTACTATGAGGAATAATAATCATATGTGTTGGGACTTTTCAATGAATTCATATGTGTTGTGTGTGTGTTACTTATCGAAAAAAAATTCATATATGTTGGATTTCAAATTTTTTTTTTTTTTTATGTTTGTTCTTAATACATTAAAGTGTTATTATGAGGGTAAGACTTGGGAGTTAGGAGATGTTAATAAATGCGAAGATTTTTTTTTTTTTTAAACCAAAAAATCAAGAAATTTAGATTGGGAGATTGAAGCTCCCATAAGGCTTAGGGTTAAAAACCCTCTTTTGCTTAATATATAGTATAGACTAACCTATTACCCATGTTATGCACGGGATAATATAGATATTTATATTTTTTAAAATTTTTTTTAATATATAAATTATGTTGTTTAGGATTTTTTTATAAAAATAATTTAACAATCTTATCACTAATCATAGTGTGCAGGAGAAATAAAAAATGCTACTGCAGTAACTATACAGGAGCTGTATCTATAATTATTTGTACGAGGAGATTTTAAATGCTAATAAGAAATTTTGATCAAATCAATAAATGCAGGTATGTGGATTGAAAAAAGTTAATAAATACTGATCAAGGGATTTTGACCAAATCAATAAATGCTAAGGTTTTTTTTTTTTTTAAATCAAAAATTTAGAAAATTAAGATTGAGAGATTGGAGCTCCCACAAAGTTTGGGGTTTAGAAACCCCATTTTCCTTAATATATTTACAATTTTCTATATATGTGAATTGCGATTTTTAAATGTCTTTTTTTGTTTTTAAATGTCTTTTTTTTTTCCTTTTTTATATTATATTAAAGTTTAATATTTTGATAATAATCATGTGTTGGACTTTTCAAGAATTTTTTTTATGCTTGTTCTTAATGCATTAAAGTGTTATTATGAGGGATAATAATCATATGTGTTAGGACTTTTCAAGGAATTCATATGTGTTGGATTTCAAAAAAAAAAAATTTATATTTGTTCTTAATACATTAAAGTGTTATTATGATGGTAAGACTTGGGAGTTGGGAGAAGTTAATAGATGCTAAGCTTTTTTTTTTTTTAAATCAAAAAATCAAAAAATTTAGATTGAAAGATTGAAGCTCTCACAAGACTTAGGGTTAAAAATCTTTTTTTACTTAATATATAGTATAGATATTGGATATCTTGCCATAAATAGCCCTTTCGTCCTCATTCATCTTCTTTGATGAAGACAATTGAGAATTAAAATTCGAATGAATTATCAAAATTGTTTAGACTGTGTTGGAATTATAAATTTATATAAGAATTTAAAGTATATATAAATAAAATATAAATAAAATATAATTATATTTTATATATATTTTTTAATTTCATCGAAAAATTAATGATGCATACACAATCTTAAAACTAATAACTTGTGGTGTAGGAATACTCTCCTAACCATTATAGCCAAGCCACCCCACCACTGCCAAAGTCAACCTAGAGCCCCTTCATCCAAACTGTTACGCTATGTTTGGTAACTTAGGAGAGAAAAGAAAAGAAATGATTACTTAAGTAATAAGAGAAAAAAAAAGAAAAAAAATGATTGTAATTTCTCTCCTTTTTGTTTGGATAAGTAAGAAATAAAAGAAAAGAACTGATTGTGATTTCTCTCCTTCTTGTTTGGTTAGATTTCATTAAGAGAAAAGAAAAGAAATTATTTTATGTTATATTACCAAAATAACCTTTTTATATTTTCAATCATTTTATTTCTTTTATTTTTATAGGGGTAAAATTGGTATTATGAAAATATAAACATTTATGAGTTTCTTTTCTCTCCCAATCTCTCCACTTTTGGGAAGATTGAAAAGAAGGGTTATGAGAGAAATGAGTTTCTCTCCATTTCTTTCTATTTCTTCCCATTTCTCTCCACTTAAGATAACCAAACAAAGAAGAGAAATACATTTCTCTCTATTTCTTTTCTTTTCTCTTCAAATCCCTCAATCCAAACACAGTGTTAAAGAGTCCTAGAATTAATAGAAGCTTCAATAGATGTTTACTAATGGACTGCCACCGCCCGTCACTATTTCACTGAAACAAAAATGCAAATTAGTAATTAATAGAAGTTTCAATAGATGTTTAGTAATGGAATGTCCGTCACTATTTCACTGAAACAAAAATGTTATGACCAGATTCTTTGTCCCAGATTTTTTTGAGTAGAGTGTTTTTGTAGTAGAGATTGAATTGGTGTAATATAGATCTAAGTATAAAATGAATTTGAGTCATAGTTTATTATTTCTATGTAAAATTCGAGATAAAATATTTTTGGGATCATAGCATTAATATAATTGAAAATAGAATGAAAGAGAGACAAGAGGAAGAGATTCGGTATCAGTAAGCATTCTCCACCGACCATTCTTGAAATTTAGAAGAAAATATAACAAATTTTATAAGTTTAGTATAATTATATTGATTTTTTTTAGTTAAATTTAAATAATTAAAATTAATATAGATAATATGTAGATATAACAATAAATATATATATAAAGTAAAAATGAGTGAAGCTGTGTTTGGGAAGTGGCTAAAATAGCCAAAAAGTCAAAAAGTCAACTAAAACACATCACATCACCTCTCTACTTTTCTGCACACCTTTTCGTAAAAAGCCTAAAAATTACTAAAATAGCATGTTCCCAAACCAAACCTGAAAGTTGTGAATAGTACAACCGCATCGTTTAACTGTTAGTTTTTTTGTTTTTTTTGTTTTTTTTGGGTTGAACTACGTTTACCTGTTAGTTTGACTGACAACAATTAACACATTTTCTAGGACTCGACAAGTTTGACAACGTTCCTAATTTTCTTTTAGAGAGCTCAGCACTGACTGTCTCCTTTTTCTCTCACTTTGGTTTATTTTGAGGAGTTAAAAATTAATTTTTAATTTTTTTAATCATTTTAAAAAAAAAATGTAAAAAAAAAAAAATGATGTAACTCGAAAAAAAAAAAAATTTTTGATTTTTAACTAACTTCTCAAAATAAGTCTTTGTCTCTTTAGTTTTCACCTCTTCTTCCTATATAATTTTTTTTTTTAATTCGAAATTTTAAATGTCTTATTAGACTATTTGGTACAAGTTTGACTTATAACTTATTAGACAATTTTTGTTAGAATAAAGCTTAGTAGCTCGAATATAAACCCTCTGAATGGCCCAAAAATGTTGACAGTCTCTCTCTCTCCATTACTTATGTATGCACATTAACCTTTTGTCTCTCCTCTCTATCTCTCTTTCGCAGACCTAACAATCTTACTCGCTCTCAACTCTTCAAAACCCTCTTGCTCATCCCTTTCTCATCAACCAGTAATCTTAATTTCTTTAATCTTCTTTAATTTCTTTTCGCAATATTCTTCTAACAGTTTATACCAAAAAATTTAGAGTACAAGAAATAAGAGTGAGATCCACTGGCAAAAAAAAATAAAGAAAGAAAGAAATAAGAGGAAGATTAGAAGAGAAAATCTGTGTGTACTAGATTTAATTTTTGAAATTTCTTGCAGATAAGGTTGAGAGAATCATAAAGTATTTTCTATTGCACAGTCACACACATATTGTGAGAGAAGTCTAGAGACAGTCACACACATATACTGTGAGAGAAGTGTAAAGAGAGAACAAGTGAGAGAGTTTGCAAATTCTGATTCAATTTCACCGGAGAGTGAGGAACCACGATCTACGATTGTGTCAATAGATCCGGGTTTGATTTTGTCTAATTTCAGTTTTGATTTTGATTTGTAGTTGTGGCTGTGGGTTTGGTTTTGATTTTGGATTTTAATTTTGATTTTGGGTTCAGAAGAGAAGAATGAGGATGAGGAAAGAGATTAGTAGTTGTAGGTTTGATTTTGGGTTTGGTTTTAATTTTGGGTTTTGATTTTGATTATGAGTTTGGGTTAAAAAAAGAACAGAGAAGAAGAGAAAAGAGAGAGGTTTGAGATTTGCTTGACAGGGGAGGCTTTGTTCTTGGTGGGTCAAGGTCGAATTTTCCTGAGAAAACAGAGAAATTGAAGAGTGGTGGATGGTGGTCTACCAAGGTCGGTGGTCAGCGGTGGTTGTCGTCATCGTCAGTGAACACCCAAGTTGGTGGTCAACGGTAGTCGCTCGACCATTTCTACTAGGTCGCTCAACTCTCAGAGAAAAATGATTTGTAGTCTTCTCTCATCTCTCTTCTCTTTCTTTGTTTTGTAAAGGCGTGGGCTTCACATAGGGTTTGGGCAACTGGACTAAAGACTAGAACAACCAATACCAATTCGTTCGGGCCAATATTCGAGCTAGCTAGCGAAACTATTTTTTTATAAGTTAAAACAAAAACGTAATTATCTAAAAGTTGAAAGAAGGAATGCTTTGAACTTTTACTTTTTGATTTTGAGTTTTTAATTTATAATAAATTATACCAAACATGCCCCATCATACAAAGACTTCTTCTTTTTTTTTTTTGGGAGCTTAGCGGGCTCCTATTAGACCTATAAATTTGTGCTAAGCCAAGCGTAAAGTAATTATTCAGTAATTCCGAAATATAGACACATAGTATTCTATAGTATTGTGATTAGTAGAGAAGGTGGGTAGGTGGAATATTATGTTGGGTGATTGAGGAACATAAGGAGGCAGAATAAATTATGATTGATTAAGAGTACGGACACGTGATAATCCAAGAATAGTCTATAATTTCCCCAAGCAGAGGGCTCGAATTGATTGGGCTCGGACTCCATTGGGTGGGACCTGGGCTTTTATCTTTGAAGATTAAACTTGAGCCTGAGGCCCACGGCTTGATCAGGCCCAATTTTATATTAAAAAATTAGGCGAGGAGTATTTAAAATTGGCTAGGGCCGCTGATTTTGCTCAAACTACTAAGCCTCTATGTTACTAAGGCCCATTTGGAAACCACAACGGGATGCCCACAATCACATTTGAGGCCCAACTGCAATTCTGGCTAGTGAGACAAAGCCCAATAAACAACTAAAAGTCATTCATGCCATAAGTTTAATTTTAAATCAATAGTCTTAAGTTTTATTTTTTTGGGGTCGAAGGCAAAACAATTTGAAAGGCCGTGTTACCCTTATAAACCAACTATCTTTTTATTTTTTGAGATAAATATCCAAAAACGATATATTTATCTTCAAGAGTCCTATATAAATATAAACAAATCGTCTCTCTTCTTATATATATATATAAATCATCTCCTTACTTTTTAGATTGATGATGATTGAAGAAAAAAAAAATTATTCTTTCTTATTTTCAATGTCTGCCTCTATACTGATATATAATAATTACAATTGTTCATCATGGATCAAATCACTGTGAATAATTTTGATTGAATCTTAAAGTTATATGCATTTGTTCAAATCTAGACAGCGGAAAGAGCATGTATTTTTAAAATAGAGATTTATGTTGCATCTCAAAAATTCGCAAGTTATCTTCATACATTTTCTTTTTGTTTAAATTATATTTTATGAATTATAATATTTCACATGGTACTTTAATAACTAATGTATGATTTCAAAATTATAAACAATAATCACTTTTGTTGGTTTTATTTTTTAGTTTTTGATTTTTCATATTTTCTCAGTTTTAGTAATTAAAAATACTATAATTTCTTTATATTTTATATTTAAATTATACTTTTACATGAAAGTCTAATATTTAATAATCTAAATAGAATTAAAAAGTAAAATATTAGTAAGAAAATTTATAAATTCAAACATTTACTGTTTTATTATTATTATTAAAAAAAAGTTTCAAAAAGAATACACAACAAATTATTTTCTAAGTGTGTTCAAATTAAGTGAATCTAAATCTAAAAGTAAAATTAAAAAATAAAAAAGTATTAAATTAAGTGAATCTATAAAGAAAATAAAAGGTTTATTAAAATTAAAAAAAAAAACAGTGTCAAAGACAGAAAATATAAAAACCAAAAAATTCAAAACAAAAATTTGAAAAAAAAAATTAAACCAATTATAAACCTCTTTTTTTTTTCTTTTTTAAAATCTTTCTTCACTAATCTCTAATTTTATATAAATTATTCACAAATTCCTTTCAATTTTTATGTGAATTTAATAATCTAATTAAAAAAATGGTACATACACACAAAAATATAACACTAAACATTTACATTATGACCAACTATTTAATTGTGAATAATTAACTTCTCATTGTTACCTGTATTATATTGTTACAAAAGATTTCATATATTAATTTTGTGATATCTTTTATATGTCAATGTCTACATATATAAATATATAAATATAAACTAATATATATTATTGTATTCATACATTGTCAATTTGTAATGCTATTACCATCGGATACTTTAATTTTCTAATATGTATCGCTTTGTTAATATAGTTATGTTTGTTAAGAAAAAAATTGTGAAATTGTGTATTGTTCTCCTATCAACTTATGTTCAATACATATATACATATATGTCATACAAACAAATATCCATAACACCTACATCACGACAATGATTGTATTTTTCCTCCCTCACAGAAAAAATCATATTATTGAGGGGAAATGGATTTTGAAATTCATAACAATAAGATATTGTCTCAAACTCTTGTCAAAATATTTTTATTACAATAAGTTATAATAGTGAGTAAGAAGAAAAACAAGAAAATGGTAAAACAAAAATTATAGAAGATCTATTGCTTATGAATTGTCTTATCTATTGGGAAATTTAAGAAAAATAATGTACCTCATTCACACATTTTAGTCAAATTAAAAGGAAAAAAAAAAAAACAATATCCAAACATTATTGCAGCAACTCAATGATGCAGAAAGTAAGTATATCAAATAAAAAGTTTCAATCAATTTTTGTTATATGCTGATTACTTACAGATGCCATAATAAATTATGTAACACGAAAGTTTCATGGAAGTGACCCTACAAACATTTATAAACATGAATCTATGAACATCATGGAAACAATTATGAAATTCATATATCGATCGAAATATTAAGCTACAATATCATTCAATTTTCTTTAAAAAAACTACATTTTCTACATAAATGAAAATATATTAATGACTAATGTTATATTTTTTATCATGTAATATATTCATGGTACATGAAATGAGATTCAACAACTTTTAATGTATAAAAATATATTACATATTGATATTAATGAATTCTTACACCAATAATATACAAAATAATATGCAATAGTGAGTTTAATAAATTTGAATTATGAGATAAATTATTAAATAAAATTGTATAATTGCGTAATTAATTTCATACCTCCAATTGTAATACATGTACAGATTATGAAAAATTGAAATAAGAAGTTGATAGAAAAATATTTGTATAATACTATATATTTAAAGGATTTGTTTATTATATATTGTTTAAGATAAGATTGTAATCTCAAGAATCTAACTATATATTTAAATGTAATTTATTAAAAAAATTATTATAAATTATTGTATCATTTTTTTTTATTTTTTATAATATATCTTTTTATAAAAAATAAAAATGTTGCCTAAACTAGGAGGCCTTTGAAACATGCATATGTGGTGTAAAAAAAAAAATGTACTCCCAAGGCATGGAGCATATGAAAATTATTTGAGGGCCCGAAATCAATGGCTCGAATTTGGCTCGAAACCCAAAACGACGTCGTTTTGGGTTTCATTTTTTTTTTTCTTTTTTTTTTCTTTTTTTTCCTTTTGAACACAGAGGCAAGAGAGAGAAACACAAAGACAAGAGAGAGAAAGGAGAGAAGAGAAGAGGAAGAGAAAGAGAGAACAAGGAGAAAAGATGGGGAGAAGGATGAGGAAGAGAAGAAGACGGTGATGGCGGAGGAGAAAGATCATCGAATTTGAACCGTCAGTTGAATTTTTTGGTGATGATGATCTGCTGCAGATCTTTTTTTTTTGGAGGGGCTGATGATGATCTGTTGATGATGATGATGTTGATGAAGATGTTGTTGTTGATGATGGTACTGTGTTGATGAAGATGTTGATGTGGATCTGATCTGAATGGGGGAAAAAAATTAATTTTTTTTTTCTTCTTCCTCTTCTCTCTTCTTCTTCTTCTTTTTCTTTTGCTTATTCTTCATCTTCAAAACAATGAGAAAGAAAAAAGAAAAAAATATATATATATATATATATTTTAAAACGACATCATTTTAAATTTGGAACAAATTCAAGCTCGAGAATTTTGGGCTCTGTATCACAACCGTGGAACATATTATTAGGGGGTATGCCAAAGGAGGGTTTCTGTTGAAAACATTTCACACTTTACAATTGAGGTGACATTTCTGTCCCTTCTGATGTTTTGATTTGTGATAAGAAACATGCATATGGGGTTTTTTTTTTTTAAAAAAAAAATAGAAAAAAAAAATACTCCCAAGGCATGAAACATTTAAAAGGAATGATGATATCATTAAGGGGTATGACTAGGGGTGTGTGTGGTACAATTCAGACTGTTTAAAAATAAAATTATAAATTGAATAGTGGATTAGTGGATTTACGAATTGATAAATTGTGGTTTGAACGGTTTTGAGTAGATTAGCGGATTGAATAATATTTCTATCTAAAAAATTTTGAACTAATAAGTCCTATTTAGTAAAATTAAAAATATAATCAATTTTTATACTAATTTTTAAAACCAAGAACATTTTTGCATAGTAATGTTCCAGATAATTATTTCAATAACGAGGGGAAAAAAAGTATGAAATTAAACGTTTTTGCACTTTTACTTATTAGTTTGATTTAACTATCCAATAAAACTGAGAACATTATTAGTTTTTTCCAGTTTTAAGACTAAGAACATTATCAATTTTTCATTTTTTTTTTTTTATATAGTTTTGCACATCAATGTTCCATCACCATGCTCCTTTATAAAATTTTCAGTTTTACACAAAAAAAAATTTAATTTTTTGAATTTTGCACATAATTTTTTTTATAATTTTTTCAATTTGAAAGTTGATATTTTAAAATTTTGAAAATCAAAATAAATATGAAATCATTATATTCCTTTATAGATAATCATAAATGATGAACAATCATTATTTGAAGGGTAATTCCGAGTATTAAAAATTTAATAGGACTTGAAGGCCCAAAAAATCTTAATTACGACTTAATAAAGTATAAGTTCATAAATTATGACTTGTGTGTAAATATCACTTTTAATTATTAATATTAATAAAATTTACCATTAATTTATAATTATTTTTAAAGTTATATCCTGATCTGAAATTTCTCCTTTATTATGTGTAGGACAATCTTCACTATATTTAAACGATTTAATTCTATTGTGTACAAAACAACAATTAGAATTTAAAGAAATAAAGAAAATGAGAGAATTTGTTTGATTACAAAAATCAAACTCAAAATAAAAATAAAATAAAACAAATAAAAACAGATTTTATTTTGTTACAAAAACAAAATTAAAATCTGATTTTAATAAACAAATAAAAACAGAAAATAATTTAATCAACTTACTTGGTTAAATTCTTCAAATAACTTTCTGATCAAGTCCAGTGTTTAACACTGTGTCCTTAAGACAGATTCGTCCTCTCCACGGTGCTTTAAGAATTTGGACGTCTATCTCCCAGGATGAAATGATCTTATCAACAATTAAATGCAGCACTACAATTTAATTGTTCGTCGAACACACTAAGTGTTTACACTCTTTCTTTCAGAAATAAAATGCAGCAATATGGCAGAGATTTAAAGCAGAGATGGAATACGAAAATTGGTGTGTAAATCCAAATGGGAGGCTGGTCTATTTATAGATGTTAAGGTGGCTGTAGGATTTGAATTGAACAGGTATGAAACCTGTTGGGTTTGAACTTCAACAGATTTGAATCTGTTGGTTAAATATTCAAACAGATAAAAACGGGAAGGGCACCAAAATGCCAAACCAGTTTAATTCTGTTTGAAAACGGGAAGGGCTTTGTTTGGACCCAGTTTAATTTGAATTATGGATTAAATTCAAATGTTTTTGGCCCAAAAAGATTAGTATTGGGCCGAACAAGCCCAACCCAACCAGCGCTTAAGCCAAGCCGGACGGCGGCGATAAGGTGATTTTGGGTCCAATGGGTCTAGCCCATTTTGCCCATAACCTCTCCCTCTAAAACACTTGGGTACCCCTTGGGGCACACCCCAAGTATCAAACCCATGCCTTATAAACCCTCTCAAAACCTCCCACCAAATCAATGTGGGACAAGCCTTATTCAAGCAATAAGGAATTTTCACCAAAACTCCATTTCCATGGAGCACACTTTGGCTTCAATTTCCTATTCACTCGGTAATGGTTTTAAGCAACCAAATATACCACGTGAATCACGACGCGGCATAGAACGCGTTACCACTTTGACCCGTGTAAATCGATGCACGGGGCCCACCTAAAAATTAGACCAAACTTAGAAAAAAATTCTGATTTTACCCAGAATTTATAACCATTTCCAACATTATGTAGTGAGGGAAGAAAATGAAGTGGGTGGGGGTTAAGACCCTAGGTCTCAAGTTCAAAATTTCTTGGGCTAATCTTCTGGGCGTAACACAGGTAGTTAGAAGGTTTGCCTCAAGTTGTTACAACCACAGTACTTGATATGGGCCTAATGCTCCCCCACTGCGTGAGTCCTGACTTAAGAGGAGTTTGTCTTAAGAAGTCGAGGCAAGTTCTCAGGTTATAGTCTCCTTACTCGGAACGGACAACAAGATACCTTGGTAATCTCTACAAGGGGCGCTGCTTTGAACTTGCGAGAGAGTAGGAGAATTTTTCTGTAACAAAAAAAAAAAATAATGAAGTGGGAAAGGTTAAGAAAGACAAAGAAAAAGTTTACAAATTGGATAGAATTGGCTACAAAGTCATCGCAGAGAAAGGTACCATGGAGTGTTTGTGTTTTTTCGTTGGGCCACCTTATTAGATTTATTTTTATGATTCAAACGTAATATTTATTGTGTAATTTATTTGTGAACAAAATTAATTGATCAAACATTAGTAGTTATATAATTATATCATATTATTTTACAAAAATTAGATGAAAATGTGATTTTGAGAATTATGTTGTCTACTTGTTTTTTAGTCAAATGTAATTGATTATGTGGTTACTAATTCTCAATCAATCTAATTTTTTTCACAAATAAAGAATCTTATAATTTTGGATTGAGTAATTACAATCTATTTCTATCAATTTTTTTTTTTTACTATATGTCATATGAATCTAATTGCTAACATTGTATTGAAAATATATATTATAAATAAAACCCGTTGTACTAATATTATGATGACAAGTAAAATAATAAATATAAAATGAAATATATAGGGGTTGTTTGTTGTAGTTTTTATAAGCTAATTATAACTTAATTTAATTTGGGAGTCTGTATCAAACTGTTTTATTTAGCTAAAAAAAATTGATTATTTAAAAACTAAGGGAGGGATACTTTTAATTTTTGCTTTGTGATTATCAATTTTTAGTTTAAAAAAAGTTATACTAAACAGAGCCATAATAAGGCCTTGTTTTAGAACTTAACTATTTTCAATTGTGACACATTTGATCCTATATTTTGAATCTTATTCCAAATAAGGACAATTGAAGATAGCATTACTTAATTTTAAGGGCAAAATCGTCAATTTGATAAAATATAAACTAATTTGACAAAAATAAACGTCAAAAAAATATTTTTAAAATTATTTGTACACACCAAAGATAAAATTATATAAAATTGATAATTTTTTTGGACATTTATTTATTTATTTATTTTTGCCAAATTAATTTTTACTATGTGTTTAGATCATGATCGGGTAATGGGTGGTTGTAAAGATTTTAATGTGTAATCAATATATTTAATATATGAAATGTTTTTAGTTTTGGATTTTTTAATTTAATGGATTGGTTTAATAACGATATCAAAGTTGTTGTCATATTTGACTTTTGGAAATATAGAAACTAATTTAATGAAAATAAAAACAACTACACATTACTTGATCATCATCCAAACACATAATAAAAATCAATTTGATATTAAATAAATAAATAAATGTCTAAAAGATTTATTAATTTTACATAATTTTATCTTTAGTTAGTAGAAATAATTTTTTAAAATTCAAAAATATTTTTTTGACATTTATTTTTGTCAAATTAGTTTATATTTTATCAAATTGACGATTTTATCTTTGAAATTAAGTAATGATATTTTCAATTGTCCTTATTTGAAATAAGGTTCAAAATTTATGATAAAATGTGTCACAATTGAAAAGTCAAGGACCAAAGCGACACAAGTTCCAAACTATAGGGACTGTTAGTGTGATTTGCCCTTTTATAAATTACAAGCAACAATTTGTATTTTAAGCTAATCATAAGAGCCAATTAGTATTTTAATATTTATAATTTATACTAAAAGAATTGAATCTGAAATAGCTAAATTTAATAATGACAATTATTTGAAATAGTTGGATGGTAGTTACATAGAACAGAATATTTTACAGAAGTAAAAAACGTTATGACATCCATACTAACTTATGAGTTAATTTTATATAATAATATAAACGACAGTGCTAATGTTAAAATACGCTATAATGCTAAAATTTTAATTTTGACAATATTATTTCACTCATATAAATACTACTCTAGCATATTCAAAACATTTCTATTTATTAGATGTCTCTTACTTCTTGGCCATTAGATCAAACTCTTTTTGATTGAGTTAACACAAATAATAAAGTTACACATAAATGACACATTTAGTAAAAATATTAGTAAAATATTTAGAATTCTTAACATTTTTCATTATATTATTTTTAAATTCGTTCTCAATTTTGTGAATGGAATAGAGATTTATCATTTTATTATTAATTGCAATAAAAAATGCACATCATCAATTCTTGATTTTAAATTTAAAAAGAAAATTGAAGAAAGTTTTAAAAATTTATGG
This sequence comes from Camellia lanceoleosa, assembly GCA_025200525.1. NCBI lineage: Eukaryota > Viridiplantae > Streptophyta > Magnoliopsida > Ericales > Theaceae > Camellia > Camellia lanceoleosa. Next base: position 45,587,180 of record CM045761.1, on the reverse strand, counting down.
TAACATTAATTTTATATTAGATAAATTACAAATGCACCTCCTAAGATTTGTTTAAAATATAAATTTTTCCATGTGATTTTGAACATTACATCCCACCCTTTAAAGTTTTTAATGTTATAAAAAATACACATTTTATTAATAAATTATCAAATCAATTAATAACATTTAATGATATATTATAAATATATTTCAATTAATAATTTATGTAATTTTATTATTATTTAAAAGAATAGTTATGAATTTTATTTTTTTAATTAATTTTATTAAATTAAAAATTATGATAATGACATATTTATAATACAATCTGTATTTTAAGTAAACTTATCCTTTTATATTTTAATAATACATTTTAGATTAAATGTAAATCTTTATCCAAATGAAATGGATGGACAACAGAAAACCATGCAGTCCCAACAAAAAGTACACAAGACTTTCTCGAACATGCACACCCATTACCAAGAGCAACCAAACATCATATACCCTTGGGGTTGTGCTAGGGAGCTCTAACTTTTAACCCTCTAATTTTTTTAATTTTTATATCAAGGTAAAAAAAGAAAGAAAAAAAAAAAAAAATTTGTCTAAAACGACGTAGTTTTAGACATTAAGGGGATTAGGGAGGATTTTTTTAAGGGACAAATCATTTTCCATACCCTTATGCATGCCAACAACCACCACCCCCCCTCCTTTTTTTTTTTTTTTTTGACTTTTTAGTTCCAAAAGATGAAGTAAACTTTTTAATCTAATCAGACAAAATATCATATATAATTTATAATTATTTTTTTTTTCTTCACAAAAGTCAAAAAAAAAAAAAAAAAAAAAATTATCCCAAACGAGACTTTTTGGCCTCAGACTAAAATAACTAAAAAACCAAAAAATAAACTCACATCCTAAGCTAACATTAGTTATATTCTACCAATATCCAACATTATGTACACCAAAAAATGAAATTATTGTTTCCAATAATTTTTTTTTTTTTTAAATTTTCACTGTATATTACAGACAACAGGCCTCAATATAAGGTAGAGAGAAAAAAAAGGGGAAAAAAAAAAGGTGAAATCCAAATACAACCTATCTCCTTCAAACATGTCATCTCCTCCCAAGTCAAAAAAACACGAAAAGAAGAGGTATATACTAGACAAACTAAAAACTGAAATTTCAGTGGTGAATTTAAAAAACAAAACATTATACAAACAAATGAAAAAACACTTTTGATTGGAACCCATAGTTTAAATCTAAAATCAGTAAAGCTACATATGCAAAAACATTTTCGCAAAAAAGTACGCAGAATTGCATTTTGTCTGGCAAAGTGTGGGCCATTTCTAACCTCGTCTTTTGCGCATTTTTTTTAAAAATATTTTCTTTTGCAGTTGTATCGTTATTGATCATAAAAGATGAGTGAATTTTGTTTGAGGCTACTAGGGATCGGAATTGCCATTGGAGTTGTAGGTGCTAGGCGGTGGACTCACAATCATGGTGGTGGAGCCGCCACTGCTGCCACCGCCATGTCTTGTGATCCTAACCAGTGCTTCCTTCGCTTTTGAGGCCGCAGAGACTAATGTCTCCAACAAGCTCTCAAACATTTGAGCTTTGATCTGTCCTCTCTTTGGAGGAGGGCTTCTGTTTGGTTTTTTTGAGGGGTTGGAGGAAGGAGTTGCCATTTGATGGACTTAGTAATATGTAAATTTGCAGAGAATGAGATTAGGGGATGATGTTTCTAACAAGAAAATGAGAGGAAAGAGACAGAATTTTGATCAGAAAAACAGGGAGAGGAGGGATAATTACATATGAAATTCAGAATTGAAGGTAAAATAGAAGTTTTTTCTGAGTTGGGTAAATCAAAAGAAGGAAGAAAAAAAGAAAAAAAAAGAAGCAGAGTGTGGTCTGTGTGTGAGAATAAGAAAGGAAGATAGAGAAAAGAAACAGAGTTTGTGTGTGAGCTTTGATTAGCAAATAATGGAATGATGAAGAAAAGAAGCACACAGTTTCTCTCTGTCTCTGTCTTTCTCTCACAAAAAAGAAAAGAGTTGCATAAGACAAGCAAGGCAAGGAGGCGGGAAGAGAGAGAGAGATAGAGGTGTTGGTGAAGAGGTCTAGGGGGAGAGGGAGAAGGGAAGGGGTTTATATAGAACGTTTGAGGGGTTTATATGGAAGAGGGTTGGTGTCCTTTAATATTTATATATAACAAGTTATTGTTTTTTGTTTTTTGTTTTTTTTAAATGAATGAATAAAAATGTGACACATCATTTTGTATAAAATTTATTTACAAACTTTGTGTTTGTATATCATTCATTACTTATATCACTCATAATTGAAAATTTTATGTTATATCATGCAATAAATAAGTCTTGAATCCAAATTTTTCCATTTACATATAATTTTGATTGAATCTTAATTTTCTATATGTATATGCAGATAGGGTTTCGAGGTAACTCATATTTTCAGGAATAATGATTTTTAAAAAATAATACATGCAAAATAATGTGACAGAATTATGCTTCTTTCTTTTAAAAAAAACAAAACAAAAACAAAAACTTTGAAAATGCCTCTTAATTAATATTGATGATGTTGCTGATCCAAAGGAGGGCGAGTTGGGCAGACCCACACTTCCTACACCCTTCACCAGTCACTAAGCTCGCTGGTGTGCCTGCAAAAATATCCAACGAGGAACAAGAGTCCCCCAGCGGACTCTCCGACGATCAAGTTAGAAGAGAGAAGATTGATGGTGTGGAGAGAGGAAGAGAATAAGAATAGAAAACTTAACCTTTCATGTGTCTTGGAAGCCTCCTTATATCCTTTGTCCATCATTGCCTTGTCCACTCCGACCTGTCGTGTTGGCCGAAAGTCTATACTCTAACTTGCATTGGTCTTGTTTGGTGTAGCTGTTAAAATATATTATAGATTATAATTTAACAGATTATAAATTATGACTTTAATCAAAAGCTGTTAATCTGTTTGGTATAACTGTTGAATTATAAATTTAAGTTGCTGAGTAGTGTTTGTTAAATAAGCTGTGAAGTAACTTTTTCAATTAATTTTTATTTTTTATTATTCACTATTTGTCTACATTTCTCATAAAAAATAATAATAATATTTTATAGTCCATTTGGGCCTTTTTCTATTTTTAAAAAAATAAAAAATAAAAAAATCTAAGAGCATAACCGTGAATTAACATGTCCACAATAGAAGCTGATAATCAGAAGCAAAGGGTGAGCAGCTTCTCAGAATCAGTTTTTTGGACTTAAAATAAGTTGTTAGAATTAGAAATTGTTTGAAATAAGTCTAACTAAATAGTCCAAAATAACTTTTTAAAAGCCAGAAGCCATAAGTTGGCTCAAAAAAGCCCCACCAAACACCATATTGTTCACGGTGAGGCTGCCTGTTCCGATGTGAAGGGGTTATCGCATTTAATGCTGTAGGAGCTCTATTAATGGCTGATGTGTAGTGCAATAACTCTGCAGAATCTTTATCTGTTTACGTGGTTGGTTCCCTTCTTGACAAGTATTTAGATGCCAATGGTTCCTGGTGCAACATTGCGTTCTCAATGGTGTTGGCCTTTAGTGTTTGAACCGTGAATTGGGCTCTAAGTGATGGGCCAAAAGCTTCTGTAAGCCCACCGATATCAGTAGTCCCCCATTCCCAAGTGCAACTTTAGTCCAACGAAATGAATAGGAAGGAAGATGGAAGGTGTATGGGGCCGAGCGTGAGGACCGACCAAAATGAGAGCTGACCACGAAAGGGGGTTGGCGCGAGACCGACGAGAGATGGGCCGACCGCGAAAGGGGGTCAAGTCTTGAGAGACCGAGAGGTAGGTCGACCGCAAAAGGAGAAGTCGGCGAGAAAACCGACCGAGAGGAGAACTAGCTACAAAAGGAAGGTCGGCGAGGTGATCGTCGAGAGGAAAGTTGTCGCAAAAAGGAGGGTTAAGCACGAGACCGATCGAGAAAAAAGCGCAAAATGAGGTCAATCGAAGGTGGTGGCAATGCTGGGCTCGAGGCGATGAGGCGCGTGATGATGTGAAGTGGAATAGGCAGGAAAGGGAAAGGGGGAATCGTGGTTATACGTGGTAAGATCTAAACCAATGGTGAGGAAGGTGATGCGTTAGTAGGAAGCGAAAGGTTAGGGCTAGGATAGGACGTGGAAAATGTGGGGGTTGTAAACTTTTTTAAATTTTCAAACTGGCGAATTTTAACCTTAATCCTTGGCAAATAGGCAAACCATGGGCATTTGGACTTATCCGTTTTACATATCTAATTGCGAGAAACCAACACATCCCAGACCTGACCTCATTCATTTCGTGTGACACTCCCCTCCAACAGTTTGTGACCTTTCTCGCACCTGCGTCCGAAGCAATATACAGAAAGGTAAAAGAGATGGCTCGAGATGAAGCGCCAACCGTGAGGTTAGAGGTATTATGTGAAGACAATGTAGTGGATTTGGCGGAGCAATCTAGGACAGAGAGGCGAGAGGAGAGAGGGGCGAAGCAAGCAGTGCGACCTCGTCCATCCACAATGATCGTGGCCGTAAGGCCGATTAGCCAAATGGGACCTGACCACTGGCACACCAAGGCTGATAAATCGACGTTTACAACAGAGGGTTTGGAGAAGGTGCATAAGAAGTACCAGATTCCTTCGGAGATAAAGTTGAAGTTACTGACGGTTAAGGAGAGGGCATCAGATATGTATCCGATAAGGTTCACGTTGTATGAGGAAGCGTTGTGGGGGGGTCTAAGGTTACCGCTCTCACAAATAGTGATGGACGTGCTGAATCGATTAGAGGTGGCGCTAGGTCAGCTTATGTCCAAAGTGTGGAGAATATTACTAGTCTGTGCGATCGCATGGCCACGAAGCGGCGATGATGGTGGATGAGTTCTTTTCTTACTACAAGGCCTCTAGTCAACAAGAAACATAAGTGACCTTGCAGGCGGTGACAAGTAGAGGATTAGTGGTGGGTTTTCCATCGTCGATGAAGGGGTGGAGACCAAGGTGGTTTTATGTATTAGCAAATGGCGGGAGGGGGGTGCGCATGATGTGGAAGATTCTCATCAAGTCGATAGAGCCAAGGTTAGAGGCAGAGGCAGTGGATAGGGTAAACGGGTAAAGGAGTGGAAGGAGAATGAGGGGTGAAGTGGGATGACCTTGTCCGGTAGTTAAGCTTGTTTGCCTTAAGCACAGGAGCCACAATGACCAGAAGGGATCTTCTTGTGGGAAGAGTTGAAAGCAAGAAGGAAGATGCAAGAGGTGGAGGATAACAAGACATTCGCCAAGGTAGACAAGTATAAAGAGGCGTTAGGCGAGTGCCAAAATTTGGTCATGAAGGAGCGAGTCAGACCACACCCCAAGCCTTTGCACGATAAGGATTTGATCGATTTTGCATCGCTACCGCCACTAGTGGATCCTTGAAGGAAAGGAGCAAAAAGGAGGTGAAGGCCGTGTTGATAAAGAAGAAGAAAAGGAGGCGGTGGTGGAAGAAAGTGAGAGGGCGCTAGTTTTGAAGAAGGTGAAGGAGGAGATGGTAGGGGCAACCCAGTAGAGAGTAGGGGAGACAAGGGCGGTAGGGAAGCCATGGGCCCAAGTGCCCAAGGAATGAGTAGCGGTGCTGAGCCAAAGCAGTTGGCAAGAGACGAGATATTGGGAGAGCAATCACTCAGGATTGGGCATATGCTAGAAGTGTCCCCAAGTCCTGGAAAAGGGAAAAAGGGAGTGAGCAAATTAGAAATGAGCGCCATGTTGAAGACCGATACGTATCATGTGCGAGCGGTGGCCGGTCGATTGGCGGAAGAAAGAGACGAAGCCAAGGTCGCCGCTGATCGTCTCTGGGGGTAGTGAAAGATGCAGCCGTGTGGTCGATGGCGTGATTTACAGAGGCCGACCTCTTGAGGGGGTTCTACTCAGCGCAGATGGAGGCTACGACCTTAGCGGCAGCCTTGCTGAATAAGGCAACGCGCGTGAAGGTGGAGGTAAAGCCGTTAAAGGCCTAGCTGGAAGGGGTGAAAGCACAGTTGCAAAACCTAAGGGTCGAGACGGCGGGCTAGAGAAAAGCAGCGTGAAGTGACTGTGCAAAGGGCCTGGATTATGCACAAATGGGCTAAGAAGATGGAAGTACTGGTGGTGGTGCAAAGCTATTTGGCAGAACGTGATGCCTCTGAGCTCGCCGTGACCAAATCAGAGCTGGAAGTGGTGCGTCACAAGGCAGTATTGCTGGAGTTTGAGTCGGCGGGCAAACAGAGGAAGGTAGGCGAAGTCCAAGAAGCCTACACCATTACCAAGGAAAGGTTAGAAGAGGCCCTTGCCAATAATGAAGATCTGTGTGACCAGGCGCTTAAAGACAAGGAAGAAGCAGATGGACGCATTGCGAAGTTGGAGAAGACGTTGGAAGAAGAGAGGGCCAAAATGGCCTCTGAGAGGGTGGCGTACCGCACTTATGTGTGTGACAAGAGTGGAGAAATTTAAGGGTCTCATGAATTCAGATGGCCATTAACGCAATGTCACCAAAGCAGATTAGCTAAGGAGGAGAATGTGGTGTCAACATCGGGAGTGGCCGCGGGAGGTAGGAGCGAAGAAGAAGTGATCCAAAACTTTCAGCGGTCAGACTTCTACAAGCACGAGATGAGCCAATACCGGGACAACAGATGGATAAGCTTCAAGTATAAAGTGCAAGAGCTGTTCCTAGATGTGGACTTCAGTCTGGTGAAAGTAGGAGAAAACGACGTTGCCCAGACTCCCTTGGATGAGGGGGTGGAAGAGGAAGATCTCGCGTCCAGCAAAGGGGATTAAGGGCAGGGTGTTTTGTTTTTGTTTTTGTTTTTGTTTTGTTTTGTTTTGTTTTGTTTTTTTTTTTTTTTTTTTGTTGAAATAAATGTAATTTCTGTAATGAAGTTGTTAATAAAACTACAAGTTCTGTTATTGTTGTTATTATTGATGTTTTTCGAATGGTAAAGTTTAAACGGTAAAAATGGATAAGTAAAGTTTTTGAATGTGAAATTGGACAAGTAACCTAAGTTGTATAAATGGTAAAAAATGGGCAAGTAGGTTAACTTATATGAATGGTAAAAATGGATAAGCATGAACTGAGATTTAACTAAGTCTGGCTGAGACTAATTGTAATTGTATGCTTTGTCTGGATGAGACTAGTTTTGACTCAGTCTAGCTGAGCTCTTCATACTCATTATGGCTGAGACTTGGAGGGCTCAGTTGGGCTGAGGCTTTGGTTAACTCAGTCTAACTGAGCTCTTCATGCTCAGTCTGGCTGAGGTTTGGAGGGTTCAGTCAGGCTGAGGTTTTGGTTAACTCAGTCTGGCTGAGGCTTGAAAGGCCCAGTTAGGTTGAGGCTTTGGTTAACTTAGTCTGGTTGAGCTTTTCATACTCAGTTTGGCTAAGGCTTGAAAGGCTCAGTCGGGTTAAGGCTTTGGTTAACTTAGTCTGGCTAAGCTCTTCATGCTCAGTCTGGCCAAGGCTTGAAGGGCTTAGTCGGGCAGAGGCTTGGTCTAAAACTTGTCATTGAAATGCAACACAGATAAATGGAGATGTGAAATTGTTGTCATTAGGGCATAATCTGTTGATTACAAATTTACATCATGTACGAAAAGGGCAAAAATTAACAAGTGTGCAAATTGGCAAAAGAGAACGGATAACAATTGAATAATATAAAAACAGGAGATGCCATTTTACTGGTAATAACACTTCAAGTGCTCGGCATTCCATGGATGGGGGAGGTCTTTGCCTTCCATATCTTAGAGACGGTAAGTCCCCGGGTGGGGTCTGCCCTTGACAATATAAGGTCCTTCCCATTTGGCTGCTAGCTTGCCTTCGATCAGATTTTTAGTGGCAAGGGTTGCTTCGCGCAAGACTAGGTCTCCCACTACGAACTCTCAAGGTCAAACTTTGCTGTTATAATGTGTTCTCATTTTCTGTTTGATATGATGCCCGTCTGATAGCAGTTGCCTCTCGAAGCTCTTCAATTAGGTCCAGGTCAGCTCGGCGCAACTCTTTGCTGAGTTCTGGATTCAGGTGCAAAACCCGAGGAGTTAACAGGCTGATTTCCATTGGGATGACTGCCTCAACATCGTATGTTAGGCGAAAGAGGGTCTCCCTAGTAGGGGTTCGAGCGGTCGTCCGATAAGCCCAGAGTACGCTCGTAATTCCTCACCGAGTCCTTTAGCGGCTTCCAACTTGGTCTTGATGATCTTCAGAAAGGAGCGATTGGTGACTTCAACTTGCCCATTAGCTTGGGGATGGCCTGGGGGAGAGAAGCATGATCTAATGTTGAGCTCTTCACAGAATTTCTAAAATTTGGCATTGTCGAATTGTTTGCCATTGTCCGAAATGATGGCTTGGGGGATTCTAAATCGGCATACGATCGATTGCCGGATGAACTGGTAGTGTTTATTTCGATGATTGTAGCAAGGGGTTCTACTTCCACCCATTTGGTTAAGTAGTCAATGGAAACCACAACAAACTTGGTTTGGCCCATACCAGTGGGCAAAGGACCGACTAAGTCGATACCCCACTTAGTGAAGGGGTAGGGACTAATGAGTGTAATTAGTTCTATTGGCGGAGCATGGGAGATATTGGCAAAGCGCTGGCATCTGTCACACCTAAACACAAATTCGCTGGCATCTTGATTGACAGTAAACTAGAAGTAGCTGGTGCGGAGGATTTTATGGGCCAGAGATCTTCTACCCAAATGATTACCACAAATGCCCTCATGGATTTCTCTCATTACATAGGTCGCTTGATCAAGACTGAGACACTTGAGGTATGGGCGCGAGAATCCTCGTTTGTACAGTAGGCCATTGATGAGGATGTAATTAGATGACCGGGCTCTAACTTTGGTGGCCTGCTATTTATCGTTTGGCAACTCCCCTCGTGTTAAAAACGGAAGGATGTCTTTAGCCCATGGGATAGATTCGTTTTGAAGGAAGTGAACCTCCTATGGGTTTGGCGAAGTAGCCAAATGGGTCAGGTATTCAATGCAGATGCCATGGCTAAAGTTTGACTAGTCGACCGAGGCTAATTGGGCCATTTTGTTCGCATTGGAGTTTTCTGACCTAGGGATGTGTCTGATCTAGAAAGTATTGAAGAGGTGAACAAGAGGAAGGGCAATGTCCTTATATGCCCGCATTGTCTCTTCCTTTACGTCGAACTCCCCAGTAATCTATCCGACAATCAATCGGGAATCACTGAATACTTGGATATGGCTTACACCAATGTCTCTGGCCAGTCGAAGACCTGCTATCAAGGTCTCATATTCGGCCTTATTATTGCTTGTGTCAAACAGGAAACAAAGGGCACACTTGAAATGCTTACCCTCTAAGGTGGTGAGGATTAGACCGGCTCCACTGCCCTCTTTGCGAGATGAACCATCAACACTAAGGGTCCAAAAGTAGGGGTCTTCTGCATCAGTGGTGAAGTGTGTTGGCAGAAGAGGCACGTTCAGAGTGAGATTAGTGAATTCTAAGATAAAATCGGCAACAACGTGACCTTTCATCGTTGTTTGAGGTCACTAAGACGGACCATTGCATAAGTCTGCCTGACGATTCTGGTTATTGCATGACCTTTTTCAGAGGTTGGTCAGTGAGAACCACTATGGAGTGAGCTTGGAAATAAGGTCGGAGGCACCTGGAGGCTATGACCAAGGCGAGGGCCATTTTTTCTAGCAAAGGGTAGTTCTGTTTTGCTGCCTTGAGATCGTTGCTAATATAGTAGACGGGACGTTGTACTGAGCCGTCTTCCTTAATGAGGGCAGCATTGATCGCAGTGTTTGACACAACTAAGTAGAGGAAGAGAGTTTCGCCTGGCAGCGCTTGAGAGAGGAGGGGAAGGTTGGCTATGCACTACTTCAGTCGTTGAAAAGCCTCTTTGGATTTGGTGCTCCACTCAAACGCCTGTCGGAGGACTTTAAAAAATGGAAGACACTTGTCTGTTACTCGGGAAATAAAACGGTTGAGGGCGGCAACTCTACCTGTGAGCCGTTGAACCTCCTTGACCATTCTGGGAGACCAAATTTTTATCACGGCTTTGATCTTGTCGGGGTTAGCCTCAATGCCCCGTTGGCTAACCATGAAGCCCAAGACCTTCCCAGATCCTACGCTGAAGGCGCACTTCTCCGGATTCAGCTTCATCTGATATTTGCCAAGGTTTCGAAGGTCTCTCGCAGGTTTGCCAAGTGATCGGAGAAGAGTTTACTCTTGACTAGCATGTCATTGACATAGACTTCCATGTTCTAACCTATCTGGTGTTAAAAGACGGCATTAACCAGGCGTTGTTAAGTTGCTCTGGCATTTTTCGAACCGAATGACATAACACGATAGTAATAAGTTTCTCTGTCCGTGATGAAGGAGGTGTGTTACTGGTCGGCCGAGTGCATCAAGATTTGATTGTAGCCGGAGAAGGCATTCATGAAGCTAAGCATCTGATGTGCGGCAGTTGCATCGACCAGCAGATCTATCCGAGGAAAGGGATAACTATGTTTGAGGCAAGCCCGATTAAGGTCGGAATAGTCGACGCAGAGTTGCCATTTACCATTGTTTTTGCGGACCAAGACTACATTGGACAGCCACCTGGGGTAGTCCACGTTTTTTATGAACTGTGCCTTTAGTATTTGTCTACCTTAGAGGCGATGAAGGTATTGCGTTCCGGGTGAAAGATATGTTGTCTCTATCGGAAAGGTCGAAAGTAAGGCTCAATACTGAGACGATGAGTGATGAAAAAGGGATCAATGCCGATATGTCTGAATGGGTCTAAGCAAAGACATCGTTATGCTCGGCTAAGAAAGCTGTGAGATCGGCCTTTGCTTGAGAGGATAGTTGGCTGCCAATCCTGGTTGTTTTGGCTGAGTTGGTAAGATCAATAGGCACTTCGACAAGTTCCTCCACCGGTTTCCCTCTAACTAACTCTTCATCGTCTCTAACATTGAGACATTCGATGATCATAGCTTCTTTTAGCTTAACCTCCTTTAGTGAGGCGACGTAGCTGTAGACACCCTATTTTTGACCGACCTCAAGACTTTGATGTCATCATTTATGCACCTGGTGATTGCGCATGTTTGTGCTCGTTATGAGTTTCGGGAGCTTTCGGCTGAATGCCTTGTCTCGGGACCTCTTGAATCTCTTCTTTTTGGTTTGTTTTTGGACCATACCTTGTTATCCCTTGCCTGGAGGGAGAGGAGGACCTGTCAGCCACTTTTGGCAGCTGTAGGCCACTTTTCCCTCTTGTAGGCCACTTGGAGTGGCTAGTAGGCTAGTGGAAGTGGCCGACGGCCATTTTTCTATTTTTGCAGATATTTTTGGTGCCAGCTATTGGGCACAGAATGCATCTATATGAAGGGATGGTAACAAGCTTCTAGCTTGTCAAACAAGCTTGAGGCTTGTAATTCTATAAGGGGAGGTGCCTTCCCCTTCTTAAGGGTTCAGATTTTTTTAGAGCAAAAAATCTACTCTCTCTCTAGAATTCTCTCTCTCTATATATTTTTGTGCTTGAAAGTGGGAATTCTTGGTGCATTTGCAAAGAGACTCTTGATCAAACACCTCTACCTTTAAGCTAAGGTGCTTGGGGGTCTCATTTGAGCTCTTAAAGACTGATTTTTGGCTCAGAACTTGCTGATTTTAAAGTTGTGCTTCAAAGGTGAGTGACTTCCCACTTTAAGCTTTATTTTGATAAAGTGTTTGGCCGCCTTTGCATCTTTGTTTTAGCCCTAGTTTTCAACTACAAAAATCGTTTTTTTTAAGTGTTAAAAATGGTTGTTTGAGGCCTTGTTTGAGTTAGGGGTGGTCTACACCCTTTTTGTGGCTTATTTTGCTTGGCTTTAAGCTATGTTTTAAAGCCTTTGAGATCACATTTTCTTGGCCTTTTAACCACTGAATTCCAGAGGAATTTTAGTGGTAGAAAATGGGTTTTGGGACCCAAAATAGGTGGGGGTGGTCCTCCCTCCTTTGTACCTTATTTGCATGTGTTGATGGCCTCACTCTTTGGCATGTTTTTCTACCCTTTTGGGGCTCCATCTTAACATGTTTTTGGTCTTATTTTAGCATGTTATAACTCTGTTTTTGGTTGGTTTGGTCACCTCTTGCATACTTTATACATTTGTAGTGTAATCCTGCTTGCTAACCTAACATGCTTCATGTCTTAGTCTATAATTCTAGCATATATTGGCTCACTCCGGATGTTTTTGGGCATTTTTTAACATGCTTTAACTCTGATTTTGGTTGGTTAGGCCACCTCTTGTTTGGTTTTTGCATTTGTAGTGCAATCATACTCATTAGCCTAGTGTACTTGGTGATTTGGCTTATCATTCTAGCTTATTTTGGCTACACTCCAGCATGTTTTGGACATTGTTTTGACATGCTTTAGGACTGTTTTGAGTGGTCTTGGCCTCTTGTGGCTTGCTTTGTATAGCTATGGCATAGTTAGCCTTACTAGTCTTGTGTTTTGAGACCCTTAGCATGCCTTATTGGTGATGTTTGTGTGATATGGCATCATTTGGTATGTAATTTCAGAGCTTATATCTTTGCCATGCTTTCACTTGAATCACTCTTTAAGTGCTCTTGAGAGTTAAGCTTTGTGCCTCGCTTGTGAGCCATCATTTGAGCATGCATTTTCTTGCTTTTCATGCTATCATTTCAGCCTATTTTAGCTACTATTTCGGCATGGATGAGGTCTTCTTAGGGCTGGATTAGTCCTTTGAGCATGGTGTTACATGGTTTTAGTGTTATGCTCTTTGCTAGCTTCAATGCTTTCGAATCCGAGCATGTCTTGCATGCATCATTTTCATGCTTTGATGTCATTTAGCATCCTATTTCAGTGCTGGAATATGTGCCATTGCATTCCATCTTTCATTTGTTATATCACTTTCGAAAGTGGTCTTAAGCCCTTTGTTGGTTTGAGCATGAAATTGAGGCGTTCATGCCTAATGGTTTTAGCTTTCTCTTGAGGGTTTCTACTAACCAACGGCATGATGCTTCTTTCATGTTCAAAATGCTTGTGGCTTGAGCCATCTTTCCCCTTAGAGGACTTCTTACCATTGGACCAAATCAATTAAAGGATTAATTGGTAAGCTTAAAATGTGCAAACAAAATTGGACCAAGTGAAACATGCCAAGATAACATGTTTGTGTTGCATTGCATGTGTTTGGATCAGACGTTAATCTAAACACAAGAAATGAGAGACGTTTTATACTTGAAGTGATGAAACGTGCCTCATTTCTTAGTCACCGACACCCTTGATCGTGCATGATAGGGTGGAGGTTCATCGAGTCTTACTTGTGCATTCATTAACTTGTACAAACTTGGCTTCTCGGCCATCGTGCATTGCGATGCTCGGTTGGTGGCCTGAGAGTCGAGTACTACACTCCTTTGAGCTTGAGAAATGATAGGGAGGGTGGTTGTACGCACATATCCTACAAAGACCTTGCTTTGCCTCTGTTGTTCCCTGTTTGCAGCAAAATTAGAGAATTCATAAGCAAGTGGCCGACCGGCCAAAGAAAGTAGCCTATCGGCCACTCTAAGTGGCCTCTGACCTTAAGTGGCCGGCGTTCTCAAGCTCAGAGGTGGTCAGAAGTTATTCTAGTTCTGGAGCAGAAACAGCCTGGAGATTGGTTCAGTGTTCAGGAATCAAGGCGAATGCAAATAGAGGCAACCGGTGGCAAAGTGACGGACTTTCAGGTGGAAGCGGGGCAACCGAGCATGCATGCATCCCTCGCTTCCTGAGGCCGTTCATTTAAATTGCTTAGCTAATTAGCTAGTTAGCTTAGTCATTTTTGTAATTAATTAGTTAAGTGTTTAATTAATTAATTCGGTTTGTAACTAATTAGCTTAGATTAGCTAGTTATTCAATTGTGTTGTAATTAATTAGCTAGAATAGTTAGTTAATTAGTTGGTTTGTAATAGTTAGCTTAATTAGCTAGTTAGCTCTCTTTCATTCGGACCCTCCGTCGAGAAGGAAAATGTTGTAATAAGTGTGCATGCGTATGAATGTCTTCCAACCCCACATCTTTCTCTCTTTTATTTACCCGCTTTCGTGGTTAGATTAGGCATATTCGATCGGATACCTTATGCTTGCATGCGTGCATCATTCATTCGCCTTGCATGCACGAACTTCGCCGCATCATTCAAAGCGCATTGTATTTCAATACACTTTCTTGAATACGTGTTTCAAAGCATGTTATCAAGTGTTGCATTCATATGCCATTTTAGATAATCGAGCCTATTTTAGTTGCATTTTGCATGTGTTGCATTAGGCATTATTGACATAGTTAGGATCATGCATGATTTCTAACTAGCTTCTGTTTTGGCTCAGAGTACACTGTAAGTGTTTGCGCTTTAGCATCCTTGCATGAGTGTAAGTGATTGCCATGTTTAGCATGCTTGCCATGAGGCTATGTGCTTAAATGATTAATGGCATGAATGCTTGTGGATGAAGGCTTCATTACTTGAATTGGAACAATTCATCAAGATGTGAGTTTTAAGCCCACTTGAAGTGGCAAATCATCATGTTTTAAGCCCACCTTGTTTGGTAGCAAATCCACGTTTTAGCCTACTTGTGCGTAGCACTTCCAAACCATTTTCGAAAAACGAACATGAGATGTTTTGTTCCAAATCAAGTGGTTTAGTCTATACTTGTATGTTGTGCGCATCACATAGTGAGGTTAGCTAATAAACCAAAATAAGAACACATGTGTTTTCGAAATAACATATCATATTTAGTAGAGGTCGATCCTTTGATCAGGCGAGCGGGGGTGCTCATTTCAAGACCTTCTCCTCTCGTACCCAAGTTCCTGAGCCAAGGCAACTTTGGTGATGATGGACACATGGCCTTAGGCATGAGTCAGGGTTTCCTAAATTTCCCAAAACAAAATATTTAGGTAGTGACTCTGAAATCTGGAAAAGCGGTCCATGTTTGGTGCTTTTTGATTAAAATTGATTTTCCAAAATGATTTGCCAGATTTGGACTCTTTGATAATTTATCAGTCTTACATTGTACTTTGTGAGATTAGATTCAGAATCGTGATAGGAGTCCGAACTGTAGTAGCTAGAACCCAATTCGCGTCCTCTCCGAAAGAGGGGCCACGCAGAGAGAGTTTCGGGCGGTCTACAGTAGCATTCTCTGGCCATCGTCTGTTCGTCCCTCACGGTGCTAACCCCGATGTCGGTTGGGAATTTCATGGCTAGATGGTATATGGAGGTGACAGCTTGGAAAGCGTTGAGAGCCGTGTGTCCGAGGTTTATGTTATAAACAGAAGGACAGTCGACGACGAGGAAAGTGAGTAGCTTGGTGATCTACCATGGATATTCTCCGATGGTGATGGGAAGATTGATAGAGCCTATGGAGATCACCTGATCGCTAGTGAAGTCAACTAGCAGGGTTTGAAGAGGGGACAATTTTTGTTCTCCGACCTTGAGTTGGCGATATGCGTTCAGGAAAACGATGTCTGAAGAGCTACCATTGTCGACAAGCACCTGTCTGACTTTGTAATTAGATAGGAGAGTGGAGATGACGAGGGGGTCGTCGTGGGGTTAACGAATGCCCGTGCAATCGACCTCCGTAAAGGTGATGGGTTCAAACCATTGCTTGGGTTGTTTGAAGGGGCAATCCAATGTTGTGACTTCATTGTCGGAGCCTTGTCGGCTCGCTGGGCCGAACAAGATGGACCTCCATATGTGAGCCTGCCAGCGATGACTCTGATCTCTCCAACCGAGAGGGCAGGATTGCCTTGTGCTTGGGGTTGTGGTGGGGGGCTGATCATTTTCTTGATTAGGTTGTGCAGGTTGTTGGGGGGGCATGTCAGCAATGGTCCCCCAGTGGGTCGGTCCTTGGTCGTTCTTTGAGGACGAGTCAGTGGACCAGGTGAGATGCCCCTGAAGTATCAAATCCTTTATCTGGTCTTTAAGGTTAACACATTCCTCTATGTTGTGGTCGTGGTCCTGATGGAAATGACAATAATTAGATTGATCTTGCCGATTAGAGGGAAACCGTGATGGTTGGGGCCATTTCAGGTTGTAATCTCATTGGATCTAGTTCAAGACTTGTTCCATGGGGGAATTAAGGGGGGTGTATTGCTTGAACTGATCGGGGGGTCGAGTAAGGGCCAATCGGTTGGCTCGAGTGAGTCAGTCAATATATTGAGAGGATCTGGTTTCGGATTTCTTTCTTTTGTTCTTAGGGGTTGGATTCTTAGGTGTAGTATCTTAGCGGGCTGCCAAAAAGTCTTCGGCATTCATATATTTTTGGGCTTTGGAAAGAAGAGTGGCCATGGTAGTCGGAGGGTTTTTAAAAAGAGAGAAGAGGAAATCGGGTGGTCGTAAGCTGGCCATGAAGGCTGTGAAGATGACTTTGTCGTTGTCTTCCGCCACTTATAGGGCGTCGGTGTTGAAATGGGTGACAAAACTACGTAGTGAATCCCCTCCCGTCTATCAGATATTAAGCAGTTGAGCTGTCGGGTGCCACTGGTGCTGAGCACCAATGAAATGGCTCAGGAAGGAATCACTTAGGTGTTGGAAAGTAGAGACAGAATCCAGTGGTAGCTGACTAAACCATAGTCGAGCCGACCCCTTAAGCATCACAGGGAAAGCCCGGCACATGATCTCGTCAGGAAAAGCATGAAGGATCATGAGGGCCCTGTAGGTCTCTAAATGGTCAACTGGATTCGTTATGCCATTGAAGGAGTCAATTGAGGGTATTTTGAACTTGGGGAGTAGGGGTTTGTCCCTGATGGAGGTGACGAACAAAGAGTTAGCTATTGTGGAGGGTTTATTCTATATGTTCTGCATGACTCCTTGAAAGTAGAGTTTTACGGCTCGGAGTTTCACATCCCAAATAGGAACATTATTTGCTCCACAGTGCAGTGGGGGCTGAACACTACTAGCCTCTCCTTCAGGGGCAAATGAATGTAAACCCTGAGGTGGCGGGTTCATGTCTTGAGGTAGGGCTTGCAGACCCTCTAAGTTGGAGAGGTGGACTTGTTGGAAATGATGGCTCGAGGTCCATTCTCGATTGGGAGGGATATCTTGTGGTGGTGGAAGAGGTATAGGAAGGTTTCGCTGGAGCAAAGTGTTGATCAAGGCCTGGTTTTGCTCGGCCAAGCGGTTGATGTTGTTAGTAAGCTCTGTGAAGTACTCAAGTGGGCTATTTGGGTTGGGAGGGTCGGCTTGAGGGTCGACGACGTTGTGTTGGGAAGCCATGGATCTTGTTGTAACCATCCACCTCGATGGTAGGTGAGGAGAAATTATCGATAACAGGCCTTCGGCAACAATGAACACAACTGTTACCCAGAGCGGCGTTCCCACAGACGGCGCCACTGATGATGTTGTTGATCCAAAGGAGGGTGAGTGAGGTGGACCCACACTTCCTACACCTTTCACCGGTCACTAAGCTCGCTGGTGTGCCTACAAAAATATCCAATCAGAACAACCCTCATCGCATTTCGATTTCCCTCGATTCTTTTAAACCGAGAGATTATGATCGATAATTGAATTGATTGAGATACTGAACTGACTGACTGAGATCCGAGACTGATTGATTGACTGTAACTATTTAAATGCATAATCTATCTGTTTGACTGCCAAATTATCTGTTCTCGTCTTATGCTTTAAACCGCTAATTGAAGGCCTTATCGGCGGCCAAATTTGAAATTGATTAATGTTCTGTGTTCATCATAATTAATGTGATTTTATGGCACATTTATCTGAAAATTGATTTAGTATGATTACATTGGATTAAAATAAGCTAATTAAAGGGATAGGCTTATTTACATTAATGCCATTGTTAGTGGACCCTTTATTATAACATTTTTGAGGCTTATTACACTTCATTCAAACATTTCCTCAGCTCATTTTGAGAGCATAACCGAACTAGAGAGAGAGAGAGGAGGTAGCTTGATTTTATGGTGAATTGGCTTAGAGAACTTGAAGAATTGAAGTGTAGATTGCTAAATTGAGCTTCTAGTCTTGTGATTGAGGATCTAAGGTAGAGTAATTACCTTCTTGTTTATGAATTGAATCACTCCTTGCATGGTTTAGAGGATTATTAAAGATTAGAGCCAAGATATGGCTTATAATGTTGAATTGAAGCTCATCTCTTGCATGCATGCTTGTATTGAGGAATTTAAAGTTGTTTTCATGGCAAATGTTACATGCATGCTCATATTTATGTTTAAGCCCATGATTTCACCATGTTTTAAGAAGAATTGACTCATCAAAGACATGTAATAGCTTCATATGTTGAGTTGAGTTAGAATTCATGCATGCATGTGTTTATCCTTGCATTGTGAGATTTGATCTCATGGAAATCTTGCATGCATGTTCATATTCATGATAAAGACCATGATTTCATTTTGTTCTTGAAGAAAAGAGCTCAGTGGAGCTAACATTTGAGGCTTTGAATTGATTGAAATCATGGATATTGCATGTTCTTCATGTTTATGAAAATTGTTTTGAAAATGAGTTTAATTGAACTACCATTGGGCTTTGATTTTATAAATTGAGCTTGGAATCATGTAATATTATGAGTTTACAAGAGTTTTCCAGAAATTCAGCCCAAGAGGATCGATTTTGATGCTATGAAACTTGATTTTGATCTTGGAGTTCAAATCTGGGAATTCCAGATTTTGGTTTTCCGCTCGAGCGGGGGAAGTGCCGCTCGAGCGGGAAAATCGAGCTCCCAGCATCTTGCATTGTACATCAGTCCGCTCGAGCGAAGGAAGTTGCGCTCGAGCAGAGGACTGGGTGACACGCTCGAGCGGGCGTCGAGCGGAGATTTCACCTATCCAAGAAAGTGGTCCGCCGAGGTAAGTTACGCCGAAGCGAATCTGTTGTCATGTCCGCCGAAAGGGAAACTGAGCTCGAAAGGGAAATCGAAAAATTTTAAAAATGTTTCTGAATACATCCTTGCATCCTCTTTCCATCCTAGGCATTCCTAGGGCATATTTAAGGCATCTTAAAGAGAATATAGATGTAGAACACACCAAGGCAAATTTAGGAATTAAGTTATTATCTTTCCCAACTGTGAAACTTAGTGTGTGTTCAATCTGTTAACTGTATAGGGTTGGCATCCCGAGGAGACGCTCTAGCCTACTGTAGCCCGGAACTCTGTGAGTAACAATTGTGTAAAGATATGTTCAAATGATTATCTTTTGAATACTAAACTGAACTGTTTACTGAATTGGTATTATTTACTGAATGAATGTATGTCCTTTATTTCTGAACTGTACTATGACATCCTTAGCACCTACTATTTATCGTTATCAATAGAATCTCGGTTGCCTCGTTGGAACCACTCATCACTCGATTGATGGCCATCAATCGATCGTTTCGGTCTTTTAAGACCTCATCACATCAGATCGCTATCTGAGATACCTCTGGAGCAAAGTGCTACACAAACCTAAGTGCTACAGTGTGAGCCACCTCTAGAATCTGTGCGAGACACCTCTTGAGTCCATACTGGGCTTTAAGCCAATCTGTGAAATCTGGAGCAAAGTCTTTGCCTGCACCTAAGTGCTACAAATGTGAGCCACCTCTAGAATCTGTGCGAGACACCTCTTGAGTCCATAAGAATCGTCTTTATCTTTATTCTTTATTCTTACATTATTATTACCGCTATTCTTGTCTTGCATCACCGATTATTCTTTATTCAAGTATTATTCTTTATTCTTTATTCTTTATTCACATATCTTTATTCTTTATCAAGTATTACTTCTTGTCTTAGATTCTTGCTACCACCGATCTTTTTTTTGCTATTGGATGTGCCACATACGATTACTATGATTTCTAAATGACTGACATGACATGAAGTATAAGCCTCCGACTGTATAACTAATTTACCGAGGCAAACGATCGCTTAAAAAATCTTGAAAGGGCATTCTTTCTTAACCCCTTTATGCATTATGTTATTCACTGGGCTTTAGCTCGCTGCTCATATATATATATGTAGGAATACAGGCACCAGACCGCGGCTAGGAACGTTAGGCAAGCTTTAGTTTTGTCAAGCCAACCACTGTGCCTCACTGTGAGGTTCCGAGCCTATCAAGCTATGGCTTAGGGGTTTAGGGGTGTTTTATTTCCCCCATCTGTCTCTCTACCTGTTTTGTATAACTGTATAGATTGTTACCACTGTCTTGTCATCAATTTCTTGTCTTGTTTAAGAGGATTAGGTCCTGATTGACCGTAAATATTGTGCATCTTTGCTCTGTCTTGAATGTCTATATGTATGAAAAATCTTTTGCATACTGGTATCCTGACTCATTGGACATGGTTTTATTTACTATATTGGCTTCCGCCATGCCCTGTATCAGACATTCGTTTCTCTTGTTAGCGGGCCTTGGTAATCTCGGATTCTTGGCGATTCTGATACTAAACCCATAGGGGCGGGTTTGGGTCGTGACAGGGGGGTATCAGAGCGATACTTTACCACAAGTTATACCCCACACACGTGTCCAAGTGAGCTATAGGATGTCCTAGAAAAGTAATTAAGGCATTGCATGAACATGAGAAGTGTGTGTGGCCATGATTTGAATAAATATGCTAATGTGTTAATGTGTTTAAGTATGCAACTGTCCATGTTTATGATTACCGTACCGTCTATGGTGAAATGAACGCAACCTATATGCATACTTAAAGAAGTTAAATGGAATAACATGTAATGTTAATGTTACTACTGACTGTGGAAATCTATAAGAAAATGAACGTGTGAAAGTAAAGGGTCATGTGACCGTGCCTGAATCAACTGAATGTGAACTAATGACATTGATACAGAAACCCAAATAAACTGAAACCACCGAAATTTCTGGGAGGTACTGAACCATGGAAAACTGAGACTTGGGTTTAGAAACTGAGAAAATGTGTGAAGTTTTCTTCGAAAAATGCTTTCCCCAATGCATCCGAAAATAGGAAAGTACTTGAGTTTGAACAACTTGAGTAAGGTGATAAGACTGTGGTCGAACATGAGGTAAAATTTACCCAGCTAGTTCGATAAGCACCCCACATGATAGATACTGACTGCAAAAGACTAGAAAAGAACTAAAGGTGGGCGTGACCTAGATGTGTTTGACTGAATTGACATGCTAAAACCCAGCAAAATATGTAGATGTCTTGGATAGAGTGTAATGCCTGAGACAACGTAGCAGCATTGAAATATCCAGATCAACATCGTCAACTGAATCAGAATGAATGAAACAGAAGTAACGAAAAGTGAAAATGACCGGTAAATCAATGACCTCCGTAAATGGAAATCTCGGGCAATAGCTTTGACCATCTAAGGTCAAAGAAGTAATGTGAACAATGATATACCTATCTATACTGTATGTGGGAAATACCACTGGGGCGTTGCCGTCGCCTATCCGAAACTTATTTAGACATGGACAGGAAGGACGCTTGTCTAAATCTTGCTTACAAACTCGACCGAACGATAATGAGTCTAAATCTAGACCCTAGTTCCAGAGAATGCTCGGAACACTGAAATGATGACATAAGTATTACCTTAAATAGATGAAATTGCTTATGCGAACGTTTGTGTAGGAATTGTATTTTCCGTAATTTGGTATAGACTGTGAACATATTGACTGAATCGATTGAATTACTGGAATTATGAACCATATACTATGAGAACTGTTAGGACTTGCGAACAGCGAGAACTTGCTGAGTTAGGTCCTTGTATCGTATTGCAACAACTGAAAGTGAACTGTTAGGTATGACCTTTTGAACTGTACTAGAACTGTTGAACATGGGAATACCTTATGATTGACTGTAATTCGAGAAATTGTACGACTATGATTTGTACTGAACTGTTACGTATTGACGAACATTATTGAATGAACGGACCCTTGAACTCGAATTATATACGCGAATTGTTTGTGTGTGAGACTGCTAAAACTAAGAATCCATATTGGTTTGTAAAGATGAACTTCTGCTTATGAATTTGTGAACGAATGCCTACATGAAAACTGATTTTGAACTCACACCTGTATATATATTCTCATGCTTGTAATACTGTTAAGACTGAGAGGAATGGACTGTGAATAATGAATCTCTTGAAATCTACTGTTGATGTGAACTATATGTACAACACTGTAGAACCTCAGGTTAACGATTACCTATACTATGAAGACTATCTAGACTTATGTACATATCTGCATACCTTTGCTTAAGGATGTTATTAGACCGAGTAGACGTATGACTGGTTACCTTAACTATCGTATCTGGAGAAACTATTTTGTATTGTACATCGAACTCGTGAATCCGTATTGGAAATATTAGTAGACTCTGAACATGCACATACATGACGATACCTTTACTCGAAATGGTTGGCAAGTTATTTGTTGATAATTTAACCGTTGGGACTATGACCCTGGAACTGGATGACTAAATAAAGACCCGAATGATAAACTCTTTACTGTGAATCGTGATTGTGGAAGAATTGACATGACTGTTTGATTAGGCTTGCGAGCCTATGCTTTAGTGACTATATGACTGATTTGGAACCCTCATATGATAACTCACTATTATGTGTCACCGAGAACCTTGGGTGATGTATTACTATGTACCATATGCTTATATGAAGGATTTATTTGGAAATTGCTATATTGACTGTGATGCTGTAACAAGCCCGCGAGGGACCTCGCTACAGTTCGGACTCGATTTTGTCGCGGTTCCAAATCTTGAACCAAAGAGTCCAAATCCGGCAAATCGTTTTTGAGAAAAAGATTTTTGAAAGAAGTGCCAAACATGGAAGCTTTGCGGATAATGAGTCGCCACCTAAATATTTTAAAATGGGAAATTTAGGAAACCCTAACTCGGTGCCAAAAGGCCACGTGTCCGTCATCACCAAAGTTGGCTCGGGAACTTGGGTACGATTGGGGAAGGACACATCGTGAGCACTTCGCCCGATCAAAGACCCCTCTACTAACCATGTCATCTGTTTTTGAAAATATTGTGAGTTCTTATTCCGGTTATTAGCCTAGGTTACTATGTGATGCGCACAGCATACAAGTATAGACTGAATCGCCTGAATTGGAACAAAACATTTCATGTTTATTTGTTTGAAAATGGTTTGATGGTGCTACTCGCAAGTAGGCTAAGACGCGGATTTGCCACCCTCAGGTGGGCTTAGAAAACATGATTTTGCCACTATCTAGTGGGCTTAAAACAAGCAGTCGATGAATTGTTCCAATTCAGATAACTCAACCTCCACCCACAGGCATTCAAGGCAGTTATATCATATAAGCACATAGCCTCATGGTAAGCATGCTATTCATGGTAACACTCACACGCATGCAAGGATGCTAAAGCATAAAACTCACCGAGTACTCCTAGCCAAAACAAAAGCTGATTAGAAATCATGCATGATCCTAAATGTGCTGAAATGCCTAATGCAACACATGCAAAATGCAACTATAGCAGGCTCGGCTATTCTAAACATGGTATATGAGATGTTACAGTTAGCATGTATTCAATTTGGAATTGAAATACAGATGCAGTTTGTATGATGCGCCGAGCCCGGTGCGTGCAAAACAGATGAATGATGCAAACATGTTGTCATACTGTATGCTAATTGAAACATGCCCTAATCTAATCATCGTAAGCAGGTAAATAAAAGGGAAGAAAGACGTGGGGTTGGAAGACATACATCACACTCACACACCCTTATTACAACATTGCCCTCGCGCAAAGGGTCCGAATAAATAATATAGTCCGAAATAAAAGAATAATACAGTCTGAGATAATATACAAAGTTCTAATTAATTATCGAATTAATCAAGAAAATCAAGCGCCTTGAGCCGTGGGCCCTTTGTTTCGATGAATGATGTATCTTTGAGGCCGCTGGCGCGGAAATCCACTGGGATGCCCCAATTTGCCTCTGTTTGCACTTTTTCTTGAAATGCGTGCCAAGTCCCGAAAAATTGCTGATTCTTCATTTTACTGCAACAGAGAGCAGGAAAGGGGCATAGCAATGTATTTCACAAATATATACATGCCTCGATCCTCGTGCCATCAATCACGCATCTCGATGCATGATGGCCGAGGAGCCGATTTGCACAACTCAATATCAGATGAATGCATGTGAATGCTACAACAAAACCTAACTCCATTATGGACAATCCGGAGTGTCGGTGACTTGGGAATTGAGACCCGTTCCGTCACTCGGAGTACGAAACGCGCCTCGTTTCCCGTGCCCGGGCTATTGCCTATCCCGAACACGATGCGATATGCATGGTATGCATGAAATGTAGCTAATATGCAATCCTAACATACACAATGTTATGGGAATGAGATGCCTCGAAATGCGTGCACGCGGGCACGTAAATCGAGGTGATGACATAAAAGCATGAAATGACATGAAATATGATATACAATGAGACTAAAATGAAATGCCTCGAAATGCGCGTCCACGGGCACGCAAACCGAGGAAATGGCATACACAATGCAACAGATCTAAAATGGCATACACGATGCAAGATGGGCTTATACGAACATGAGAGAGAGCCTCAGCCGCACTCACATAAGAGGGCATCGGATAAAAAGAAGTGCCTCGAAACGCGTGCCCACGGGCACGCAAATCGAGGCAATAACATAAAGGTATGAAAATGAAAATGGGCTTACACTAACATGAGAGGGCCTCAGCCACACTCACATAAGATGTCGTCAGATGAAAATGAGATGCCTCGAAAAGCGTGCACGCGGGCATGCAAACCGAGGCCATGATGTGAGATGCAAATCAGATAAAACCGAAGTGCTTCGAAATGTGTGCACACGGGCACGTAAACCGAGGCGATGATGTGAAATGCAAATCGGATAAAACCGAAGTACCTCGAAATGCGTGCACACGGGCACGTAAACCGAGGCGATGATGAAATGCAAACCGGATAAAATCGAAGTGCCTCGAAATGCGTGCACACAGGCACGCCAACCGAGGTGATGATGAAATGCAAATCAGATAAAATCGAAGTACCTCGAAATGCATGCACACAGGCACGCCAACCGAGGTGATGATGAAATGCAAATCGGATAAAACCGAAGTGCCTCGAAATGCGTGCTCACGGGCACGCAAACCGAGGCGATGACAAAATGGAATGAAATGGCATACGGAATGCAAATTGGGCTTACGCCAATATGAGAGGACCTCAGCTGCACTCACATAAGCTGCCGTCGGATAAAAAAAAAAAAAAAAAAGAAGTGCCTCGAAATGCGTGCACACGGGCACGCAAATCGAGGCGGTGATGTACAGGCATGAAAAATGAAGATCGGGCTTACACTAACATGAGAGGACCTCAGCCGCACTCACATAAGATGCCGATGAATGAAAACGGAGTGCCTCGAAGTGCGTGCCCACGGGCACGCAAACCGAGGCAATGCACTAAGGCATGGAATGACATGGAAAATGATATGCAAGCATGCAAACCAAATTTCAGCAGCTAAATGAAGGGGAAAAAAGCCCCGAAATGATACGAAATGACAATCAATGCATGAAATCATCCCGAAATGTGATTTTAAGTACCCGAAATGGCCTACGGCTATGCTAAACATGCAAAATTGGTACATGAAAGCAAAAACAGTAGCAAGGCAGCCCCAAAAATAGCATCTTCTCAGTACAAAACATGGCCAAATTGTGAGCATAGATATGGCAACAATGGCATGCAAAAATACGGGAAAAGAGGGGAATTACAAAGCAAGTGGTATTTACAATGCTCAAACCCAAAAAAACAGTTCTACAAAACTAAAGAGGGACCAAAAATATGTACATTTACAATAGATGACAGCCTCCAATTCAGTGTGTAGATATACTAAATATAGCATGCAAAATTTGGGCCAAAAGAGGGCTATAAAGAGAGGTATCATAAGAAATGACCAAACAACTTAAGACCTTTAATAAAACTTGAAGAATGGAGCAAAACAAGACATTTTATAAGCCTGATGGAGGCTGAAAACAAAAGCTAAACTGGCCTAACAAAGCATGCAATTTTACGGAAAAATGGAGGAATACACAGGAAGTACCAAAACCAATCATCAAATAGCCTAAGACTCTTAATAAAGCATGAAGGATAGACCAAAATAAGGCACTTTCTAAGCCTGATGAAGGCTCAAAACAGTGACAAAATAGGCTCAAAGAGGTATGCAAAACATGGCCAAAGAGAGGTACAAAGGGAGGCCATTCATGGAGGCACCAAAAAAGATTGGTCCCTTCTACAATATTGTAGAGGGACACAAAATAAGCCCATAATCAGTTTATAGCATGCTCCAAAAATAAATGCATATAGGCTAAAAATAGCATGCAAGTTTACGGTAAAATGGAAGAATTACAAAGGAAGTGCATGCTAGAATCATCAAACATGGTTGAGCCCTTCTTCAATGTTGAAGAGGGGCTCAATATAAGCCCACTAACAGTTTACATCAGTCTCGAAATCAGATTACTCATAAGGAAAATAAAGCATGCAAATTAATGGCCTAAAGAGTGATATTGAAGGAAGTATATCATGGAGACACCAAACAGGGTTGAGCCCTTCTACAAAGTTGTAGAGGGACTCAAAATAAGCCCAAAACCAGTAGTGGTCGGAGCCCAAAAACTGAAAGCAAATAGGGTAAAGAATTGATGGAAAATTATGTTAGAAAAAAAAGGAATTGAGACTTACCCTTGAAGACAAGTCTTTTGCCTCTTCTTGCCTTGATGAAAGTTGCTTCTAAGCCTCTGAAGAACACTCTCTTGCTGCTGGAATGGAAGTGGTGATGGTGGAGCTTAGGGTTGATGAAGGAACTAGCTAGGAAGCTTGAAGGTTTTTGAGTTTTTGGCTATGAAAATGGAGGTTAGGGAAGATGAAGCCTTGAGAGAAAATGTTCCAACCCTAGCAAAGGAGCTGCCCAACCCTTTAAGTAAGCAAGAAAAGGTGTAAAAGGGGAGGGAAAAGCACCCAAGCTTTCCCTCCCAAAATATCTCCCGGAGGGGTGAGATATTTCAAAAGCAATGACAAAAGTAAAAGGCCGAAAGCGAAGTGGCCGCAGTAAATTCTGGGAGGTGGCCGGCCACCCCAACCGGTCGACCACTCACCCTGGCCATGGTCCAAAAATGAAGAGGAAAATTGTTTGGCCGACCACTACTCTCCTTGGTGTCCTCCCAGGTGTGTAGAACAAGGCCCCAAGGTCGGAATCTGGCAACACTGAAGCAGGAGCCACAACATAGAGCTTGAAGGAGAGGCTCAAAAATGAAATCCACAATTGCTGGCCGACCACCAACTTTTAGGGTCCTCCCAGATGTGTGGAACAAGGTTCCAAGGTCGGAAATTGGCAACACCAGGCAGAGCCACAACATAGAGCTTGAAGGAGAGGCTCAAAAATGAAACTTTGAATTGCTGGCCGACCAGTAGTTCTTAGGGTCCTCCCATGTCCCCTGATCATAGATATGTAGCTTTGGTTGGAAGAAAATATGCCCAGGGTGTTCAACATTGGCCCTAAGAGCAACGGGCCGGAGGAGCAACCGTTATCTGGGATAATTTCGGCCTCCCACCCCCAATGATCTTCTGGTGTTGAAACAGAGGTACCGCCAAATTTGAACAAAACTAATGAGAAATGAACGCTCGGAGCCAAAAGCGGGCAATTCGGGATCAAAATGGGGTGCAGTGTCGGAAGTGGTGTTGGCCAAGAAAGTGGGCATCTGCGACCCAGTGTCCCTCGAATGACAAAAGCAGAGGTTCTGCCAAAATCGAGAAAACCGATGCAAAATGAATGCTTAGGGCCCAAACCGCGCGATTCGGTCCCAAAACCATTGTAAGCACCGAAGCGGTGTTCACCACATCAGTGGGCCCCAGTGTTCCTCGAAATGATAAAACAGAGGCACTTGCCGAAAACCGAAGAAATCGGAGATGGTTAGGCGGTCGAACCGAGGCACGGCGGCGACGGTCCCAAGGGAACTCCGAAAAGGGCAAAATGGCCTCTGACCCACGAAATGTAGCGCACGGCCACTGAGAGATAGTCTATGGGACCACTCCCTCCCCTCAGGAAAGAAAACAGAGAAAACCGAGTCTGGTTCGCAAACCGAGACAAGGCATAGAAGAGGGTTCGGGGGTCCGGAGGCAGGGCGCACGGCCGTGACTCTGAGACTTCTGAACGAGCACAGTATGCAACATCACCGAACACTCAATCGGTGACGTCTGAGTCTTAAGGTCGGTCAAAAATGGGGTGTCTACAGATGCTTACCTCTCAATGTGAATAACTGCATGCCTGTGCACTGCCTGTAAACTTATTGGGAGGAACACGTATATGACCTGTACTGCTTTGATATGAATTGTAATGGTACTGGACTCTGATGTAAGTTTAACAACTGATGAACTCAGACTAGTTGTGAAACTACTGACTATGTACCAGAATGACCGTAGTATGAACTCGTGTACCTCATCTGGAAATGAGAGGGATGGAACTGTTATCCGATCTAATCTGATAGAACGGTGGGTTGATGAGACCCTTTGTGTAACTGATAGAATTTTTGCTTGATGCTTGTGCTCAAACTTTTACTCGTTATGATTGGGCAGAACTTGCATCTAACATGACCTGGTCGAACTTTCATCGAATTGACCTGAGAAAACTCTTGTTGAGAGCTAGTATTTGAATTGCTTACAATGTGGGAAAACTGGATATGTAACCTGTGATGACTTACCCGGTATTACTGTTATGACCATGAACTTGTTTGACTAGGAAATGACCGTTTTGGTGATTACTGTACTTCAGAACTCTGCCTACTGCTATGGGAGTAATGTACAATTTTCCTTATATTCTCGATGACTCCCGAAGGAACTAGACTGACTGTGATGGATCACCGAATTGAGAACCAAATTGAACTAAGACCGGGTGAACAACTCGAAAGAGAATGAATCGGAATTCTGTAACTTAACGGGGGAAAATACCTATGAAAAGGAGACCAGCGTAAATCTATAACCCCAATAAGTACTTGATATAAGTAATGTGAATACTACTATCTTTCGCTTTGTATTGTCACTATCAGATTCTGTTTCAGGTATCTTCTAGTAGTGCTAATGAGTGCACCGCGTATGCTTAAGTAAGAATTGTGGCATCTATGTATGCTCTGGACAAGAATATAGAAATGAACATGTATCCGAAATTGTCCTTGACTGAAAATTGAATGTGCATAAGATTCTGTTTTAATATGAACCCCAATCCTTATACGTGATTTTTTTTATTCTGTTTCTGTGCATTACTAAGATTGAGATTGGGCCATGAACCTGTTTATGAATATGATTATGCTCCTGTTATAGAGTGAAAGTTACCTTTATGTTGGGCATCATCTCTGTTGTCATATGTTATTTCGAGTTTGGAGGACCAAACTCTTTATAAGGAGGGGCGACTATAACAACTCTCAAATCCTTTGTTCTTGACTTCCTCGATTATTGTTAAACTGAGACTGATTATGATCGATAATTGAATTGATTGAGATACTGAACTGACTGACTGAGATCCGAGACTGATTGATTGGCTGTAACTGTTTAAATGCATAATCTATCTGTTTGACTGCCAAATTATCTGTTCTCGTCTTATGCTTTAAACCGCTAATTGAAGGCCTTATCGGCGGCCAAATCTGAAATTGATTGATGTTCTGTGTTCATCATAATTAATGTGATTTTATGGCACATTTATCTGAAAATTGATTTAGTATGATTACATTGGATTAAAATAAGCTAATTAGAGGGATAGGCTTATTTACATTAATGCCATTGTTAGTGGACCCTTTATTATAACATTTTTGAGCCTTATTACATTTCATTCAAACATTTCCTCAGCTCATTTTGAGAGCATAACCGAACTAGAAAGAGAGAGAGAGGAGATAGCTTGATTTTATGGTGAATTGGCTTAGAGAACTTGAAGAATTAAAGTGTGGATTGCTAAATTGAGCTTCTAGTCTTGTGATTGAGGATCTAAGGTAGAGTAATTACCTTTTTGTTTGTGAATTGAATCACTGCTTGCATGGTTTAGAGGATTATTAAAGATTAGAGCCAAGATATGGCTTATAATGTTGAATTGAAGCTCATCTCTTGCATGCATGCTTGTATTGAGGAATTTAAAGTTGTTTTCATGACAAATGTTACATGCATGCTCATATTTATGTTTAAGCTCATGATTTCACCATGTTTTAAGAAGAATTGACTCATCAAAGACATGTAATAGCTTCATATGTTGAGTTAAGTTAGAATTCATGCATATATGTGTTTATCCTTCCATTGTGAGGTTTGATCTCATGGAAATCTTGCATGCATGTTCATATTCATGATAAAGACCATGATTTCATTTTGTTCTTGAAGAAAAGAGCTCAGTGGAGCTAACATTTGAGGCTTTGAATTGATTAAATTCATGGATATTGCATGTTCTTCATGTTTATGAAAGTTGTTTTGAAAATGAGTTTAATTGAACTACCTTTGGGCTTTGATTTTATAAATTGAGCTTGGAATCATGTAATATTATGAGTTTACAAGAGTTTTCCAGAAATTCAGATCAAGAGGATCGATTTTGATGCTATGAAACTTGATTTTGATTTTGGAGTTCAAATCTGGGAATTCCAGATTTTGGTTTTCCGCCGAGGAAGTGCCGGCGGAAAATCGAGCTCCCAGCATCTTGCATCAGACATCCGCCGAGCGGAGGAAGTTCTTGCCGGCGGAGGATCGGTGACACGCCGAAGGGCGTCGAGCGGAGATTTCACCTATCCAGTGCTTTTGGTCCGCTCGAGCGGGTAAGTTGGCGCTCGAATGAATTGTCATGTCGCCGCCGAAACTGGGAAACTCGGCGGGAACTGTTTTCACTGAAAATTCTGAAAATATTTCTGAATACATCCTTGCATCCTCTTTCCATCCTAGGCATTCCTAGGGCATATTTAAGGCATCTTAAAGAGGATATAGATGTAGAACACACTAAGGAAAATTTAGGGATTAAGTTATTATCTTTCCCAACTGTGAAACTTAGTGTGTGTTCAATCTGTTAACTGTATAGGGTTGGCATCCCGAGGAGACGCTTTAGCCTACTGTAGCCCAAAACTCTGTGAGTAACAATTGTGTAAAGATATGTTCAAATGATTATCTTTTGAATACTAAACTGAACTGTTTACTGAACTGGTATTATTTACTGAATGAATGTATGTCCTTTATTTCTGAACTGTACTATGGCATCCTTAGCACCTACTATTTACTGTTATCTTTATTCAGAATTGTCGGTTCCTCGTTGGAACCACTCATCACATCGATTGATGGCCATCAATCGATCGCTCGTCTTTTAAGACCCATCATTTCTTATCTTGCCATCTTTACACAGATACCTCTGGAGCAAAGTGCCGCAGACCTAAGTGCTACTGATGTGAGCCACCTCTAGAATCAGGCGAGACACCTCTTGAGTCCATCTTGGGCTTTAAGCCAATGCGGAAATCTGGAGCAAAGTCTTGCCGCAGACCTAAGTGCTACAAAGATGTGAGCCACTTCTAGAATCATGCGAGACACCTCTTGAGTCCATAAGAACTATCAAGCATCGCTATCAAGCTATCACATCACATCATATCTTTATTCGCTATCAAGTATTATAACTCACATTCTTTATTATTGTCTTTATCACATTACTACTCAGATCTTGCAATCTTCTTACCACCAGATCTTGTTTTGCTATCGGATGTACATACGATTACTATGATTTCTAAATGACATGACATGAAGTATAAGCCTCCGATCAGATAACTGATTTACGAGGCAAACGATCGCTTAAAATAATCTGAAGGGCATTCTTTCTTAACCCTTTATGCATTATGTTATTCATGGGCTTTAGCTCATCGCTCATATATATATATATATATGTAGAGTACAGCACTGCATCATGACTAGGAGAGCGTTAGGCAAGCTTTAGTTTTGTCAAGCCAACCACTGTGCCTCACTGCGAGGTTCCGAGCCTATCAAGCTATGGCTTAGGGGCTTAGGGGTGTTTTATTTCCCCCATCTGTCTCTCTACCTGTTTTGTATAACTGTATAGATTGTTAGCACTGTACTGTACCGTTTACTGTACTATTTAAGAGGGATTAGGTCCCTGTTCTGACTGATTGTAAATATTGTGCATACTACTCTGTACTGAATGTCTATATGTATGAAAAATCTTTTTACATACAAACTGTCACAGCTCATTGGACATGGTTTTATTTACTGTATTGGCTTCCGCCATGCCCCTGTACTCTGTATTACTGTTCTACTGTTAAGCAAGCTTTCGGTAATCTCGGATTACTGGCCGGTTACGATGCTAAACCCATGGGGGCGGGTTTGGGTCGTGATACCAACGGGGAACGGAAGTCCCCCAGCGGACCCTCCGACGATCAAGTTAGAAAAGAGGAGATTGATGGTGTTGAGAGAATGAGAGAATAAGAATAGAGAACTTAACCTTTGATGTGTCTTAGAAGCCTCCTTATATCCTTTGTCTATCATTTCCTTATCCACTCCGACCTGTCGTGTTGGCTGAAAGTCTATACTCTAACTTGCATTGTTCACGGTGAAGCTGCTTGTTCCGACGTAAAGGGGTTATCGCATTTAATGCTGTAGGAGCCCCATTAATGGTTGATGTGTGGTGCAATAACTCTGCAGGATCTTTGTCTGTTTACGTGGCTGGTTCTCTTCTTGACAAGTGTTTAGATGTCATTGGTTCCTGGTGCAACATTTGGTTCTCAATAGTATTGGGCTTTAGTATTTGAATCGTGAATTGGGCTCTAAGTGGTGGGACAAAAGCTTCTGTGGGCCCATCGTTGTCAAATATCAAAATTGTGATTTATACATGATTCTATATAAAAATTTAATCGAAAAGTGTTTCCAATTCGGGCAAAATATTATCTTGTTACATTTAAATTATTCTATTATGTTTTTGTTAAATATTGAATAGAGTCAGATTATATGTAAAACACATGACATAACAAGCCTTTCAAAACAAGGTTATGCCTTGTAATCCCTCGCTCTAACCAATTTTTGCTGGGTAGGAGAGTCAAATTTAAGATCTTAAAGAAAGCAAATTCATAAGTCTTAAATCTCATCCACCAAGTCAAGCCAAACTAAACTTTTAGAGTTATTTTGTTTACACTTTACCAGTAAGACAATGTGAGCAAATTGCAAATGGAGATGCGGACGACAATGGAGGCAAGAGATGAAAGTAAATAGATTAGTGATGACAAGGAATAGTTTCGAGTGAAGAGGTGACATCAGTGATGGTGGTTGAGGCTAAGGCGTGCCAACCGATGAATGTTGA
Organism: Camellia lanceoleosa; assembly: GCA_025200525.1. NCBI lineage: Eukaryota > Viridiplantae > Streptophyta > Magnoliopsida > Ericales > Theaceae > Camellia > Camellia lanceoleosa. Next base: position 45,553,945 of record CM045761.1, on the reverse strand, counting down.
TATAACTTTGCCAACGACAGTTAAATAAAAAAAATAAATTAAAAAAAAAGGAGCAAATATGGAGAGTCGTGGACAATCTGAGGCTTTTTTGAGGTTATAAAGTTATTTTTGACTACTTACATTAATTTTTATTTTTATTTTTTAAAAAATTAAAATTGTAAGGACCTCAACTAGCAAATAAATTCAATATAACATATATGTGTTTTGGAAATTAAATTTTTTGGTTCCTAAAAGTGAATTTTTGCTGTAAAAAATATTTAAGAACTAATTTTAATCGTTGTGACGATAATCGCTAAAAGATTGTCTTGAAAAGTTAAAAATAAAACTTTTAGCGACAATTTTGAAAATATCACCAATAAATACACTCTTAGAGACAAGATAATTTGCTCTTAAAAAGATTTATTTTTTGAGAGAAAAAATTTAGTCTAAAAAAGATAATAATTTATAAATAATTTCTAATTTTAGTTGTTAAAAATATAATAATGGCACTTTTTATAACAAAAATATTTTTTCCCTAAAAAATAATTTTATCCTTAAATTTTAGTTTCTAAAATCTTAATTTTTTGTAATGATTTTCAATGAGTTAGAGCTTAAAAAAGATTTATCCCTAATTATTTTTAAATGAATTGAATTGTCTTTATTATTGAGAAGCACAATTTTGACTTAAAGTAGATTTGGAAAGGACAAAAATAATTTAAAACAAAATTAGCTGACTTTTTAAGTTTTAACTAAGGCTAAGGCTAAGTTTGGGATATCCCAAATAATCCAAAAAGTCGAAAAGTTACTCAAAAAGTTAAAAAGTTAACACTATTCACCAAAAGTCAACAATTACGGCTGCACAACTCCCAATTCAAATTTTTCTCTAAAAACTAATTTTTACAATTTTTTATTACACATTTTTTCATAAAAAGTCAAAAAGTTAACCCAAACATCCATATTTTCAACCTCACTTTTTTAGTCAAAAAAGACAAAAAGTGCACTTATTTAGTCTTCCCAAACAAGGCCTAAGTTTGGGTATTTCTAAATAATTTAAAAAGCTAAAAAGTTACTCAAAAAGTTAAAAAATTAACACTATTCACTAAAAGTCAACAATTACGGCTGCACAACTCCAAATTCAAATTTTCCTCTAAAAACCAATTTTCACAATTTTTTATTACACATTTTTTCATAAAAAGTCAAAAAGTTAACTCAAACATCCATATTTTCAACCTCAAATTTTTTGTCCAAAAAGACAAAAAGTGCACTTATTTAGTCTTCTCAAACAAGGCCTAATAAGACTTAAATTTAAGAGTTATGATTCATTCCCTTAAAATTCGAGTTTTAATTGAGCTATAGTGTGATGAAAAAAAAAAAAAAGAAAGAAAAAAAAAAGAAAAAAGATCAAGGTCAAAATATCACATCAAAGTAGAACCTATCTTCTATTAGAGTCATTAGAGCTTTTATATTAGAATTCTAAAACATTTTTATAAATTTAAAACTGTGTTTGTATCATACATTTGGGGCAAGCATTTAAAAAGAAATATATATATATGTATATATATATATATATAATATAATTATTTTACACACATTTTTTTTCTTTTTAAATTCTTTCCTAAATTCAGAATTTAAATGCAAATTCAAAATAATCAAGGTGATACATACCACTAAAAAGGAAGCACTAAGCCAGGTCTAATGAGCTGGCAGTGCAGGAAATAAAAAATAAATAAATAAATAAAGAGCAAAATATCAAATCAATTAAAGTTACAATATTTTTAAAGCTATTAAAACTCATTGTTTTAGTGGTCTTAAACAATTTTTCAAAATAATTAAAGATTGTGACAGTAATAATCTCCACGCGCAAGACGAGGGGGGTTAGCTGACTTGACTTAAAAATTAGGTGGTTTTCCAATTCAACAACGTCAGGGTCTTTCATATACCAATAATGATGGAGACTACTAAAAAATTCAATCATTAATAGTTTTAATGGATTAAAAAATATAATAAAAAAGAAAACATAAGAGACAAACATCACATCAAATGGAGAGCCACCTACTTCCTTACTGCTCCTTTTTTTAGTACTTCCAAACATTAATCTTCATAGACCTATGTGGCCCCGCCTCACTTTTGACTTCACTATTTGTGTTATTTTATTTATTTATTGCTTATGTATGTATTAAAAAAATTATTCAATATTTTCAGTGTATCAACTCTCATTTATTCTGATTTTTTTACTTTAAAGTAATTTATGTGGTCTTCTCTTTCTGTTGTCTTTTGTAATTTTTTTATTCATATATTTTTTATTTTCTCTCTTCTTTTAATTTTAAGTTATTTTTTCTTTTTCTTTTGGACTTATCTCTTGATTACAGATTACATGTTAATTTTTTTTTAATCACAAATTCAATCATATAATGCCCAATTCATTATCATATAATTATGGGTAAATTGTGAATCTCTAACTTTACTCACATTTTTATTCAAGTTTTCACTCTCTGAAAAACAAAAAACTAATTTCGTCCTTGAACGTCAAGGTCTTCCAGCTCAGCTACCACTTCTAAATGTGAATGGGAAATGAAGTTTCAAAAAAATAATAACAATTTAGTAAAAAAATTTATATAAATTAATAATTAAAATTATAATTTTTTTCATGTATCCGTAATTTTTTTTATTTTATATTTCTGATACTACAGTAGTGTAGTAACCCCAATGTAAATATAATAAAAATAAACAAAAGTATTAATTAATCCATTCCATTCCAGCATAAAAATGGTCCCAAAAAGTACATCCTATCAGTTCATTATGGCTAGCTCTCTCTTTAGCTCACACCACCGATTAATTGGTTTATAATTTGGAAAATTCACGATATAGACCTCTTGAAAGTAGCATATTATATGTATTTTTAATTATATTATTTTTTTATTTAGTTATAATAATATTTTAATTATAATTTATGAAATTTTTAATTATATTTTATATGATGTTTGGTTATAAATTTTTTTTTAATTATAAAATACATATAATATATATCTTTCAAAAAGTGTGCGCCATAACTTTTCCCAAATGAATTTATCATAATAAAAGTAGTGAGAGCCAGAAAAAAGGCCAGCTATTTTACATCTGTTTTCCCATGAGAAGGTTCCTCCCACAATGTTTTTATGTACTTTTAAGTCGGTAAGATGAGAAATAGATAATTTTTAAAAAAGGGCAAATTAGAAACACTCCCTCTAAATTTGGTAAAAATACAAATTTTCCTTAAAGTTTGAAAAATTACAAATTATCTCCTGAAGGTCAAATTTGCATAACAAATTAGGAAGGAATCTGTATGAAAATAAAAATTTTAGAGGGCAATTTATTATGAAAATATAAACCTCAGAAGACGGGATGTAATTTCTCAAATCTTAAGGGAGAATCTGTAATTTTACCAAACCTCGAGAGGTATGTTTGTAATTTGCCCATTAAAAAATAATTTACACTCATTGAAAGATATTGGATATCTTGCCATAAATAGCCCTTTCGTCCTCATTCATCTTCTTTGATGAAGACAATTGAGAATTAAAATTAGAATGAATAATCAAAATTATTTAGACTATGTTTGAATTATAAATTTATATAAGAATTTTAATATATATATATATATATGTATATAAATGAAATATAAATAAAATATAATTATATTTTATATATATATATTTTTTAATTTCATACAAAAATTAATGATGCAAGCACAACGTTAAAACTAATAACTTGTGGTGTAGGAATACTCTCCTAACCATTATAGCCAAGCCACCCCACCACTGCCAAAGTCAACCTAGAGCCCCTTCATCCAAACTGTTAAGAGTCCTAGAATTAATAGAAGCCTCAATAGATGTTTACTAATGGAATTGCACCGCCAGACACTATTTCACTGAAACAAAAATGCAAATTAGTAATTAATAGAAGCTTCAATAGATGTTTACTAATGGAATCTCCCTCACTATTTCACTGAAACAAAATTATGACCAGATTCTTTTTCTCAGATTTTTTTGAGTAGAGTGTTTTTGTAGTGGAGATTGAATTGGCGTAACGTGAATCTAAATATAAAATGAATTTGAGTCATAATTTATTATTTCTATGTAAAATTCAGGATAAAATTTCTAGGATCAGAACATTAATATTATTGAAAATAGATTGAAAGAGAGACAAGAGAAAGAGATTCGGCATCAATAAGCAGTCTCCACCAACCATTCTTGAAGATTAGAAGAAAATATAATAAATTTTACAAGTTTAGTTTAATTATATTCATCTTGTTTTTGGTAAAATTCAAATAATTGAAATTAATACCGATAATATGTAAATATAACAATAAAACAATAAAAAAATATACATTACAGTGTAAGAAATATGACAATATTATTTATTTATTTATTTATATGACTAATAATTACAAAGGAAAAAGAGTGAGGTGTTCTGTTAATACACATGACAAAAATGGTATTCAATTTTACGTATTTAGTATTTGTTAATTTACGAGGTATATGAGTGTGTCAAATAAAACCATTTCACTATGTGAGAGAATCATGAAGTGTTTTCTATTGCACAGTCACACATATATTGTGAGAGAAGTGTAGAGAGAGAACAAGTGAGAGAGTTTGTAAATTCTGATTAATTTCACCGGAGAGTAAGGAACCACGATCTACGATTGCATCAATAGATTTGGGTTTGATTTTGTCTAATTTGAGTTTAGATTTTGATTTGTGATTGTGACTAAGGGTTTGGTTTTGATTTTGGGATTTGATTTTGATTTTGGATTCAGAAAAGAAGAACGAAAAAGAGGAAATAAATTTGTGGTTGTGGGTTTGATTTTGGGTTTTGATTTTAATTTTGATTATGAGTTTGGGTTTAAAAAAGAACAGAGGACAGGGAGAGGCTTGAGATTTGCTTGACAGGCGAGACTTTGTTCTTGGTGAGTCAAGGTTGAATTTTCCTAAGAAACTGGAGAAATTGAAGAGTGGTGGATGGTGGTTTACCAAGGTCGGTGGTTAGCGGTGGTTGTCGTTATCGTCAATGAACACCCAAGTCGGTGGTTAGCCGTAGTCGCTCGACCATTTCTGATAGGTCGCTTAACTTCAAAGAAAAATGATTTGTAGTCCTTTCTCTTCTCTCTTCTCTCTTCGCTTTCGTTGTTTTGTAAATGCATGAATTTCACACAGGTTTGGGACAATTGGGCCAAAGACTATAACAACCAATACCAATTCATTCGAGCCATTTGGGGGAGGCGAATATTTAAGCTACTTAGCTGAACTATTTTTTTTATAAGTTAAAACAAAAAGGTGATTATCTAAAAGTTGAAAGAAGGGATGTTTTGAACTTTTACTTTTTAGTTATGAGTTTTTAACTTATAATAAAGGGTAATGTTATAGTGTGCAACTTACACCTTACACCTTTTTGTGTTCACTTACATCTTACACTTTTTTTACCTTGCACTTACACCTTTTGTGTAAGTGGCACATGGTGTGCAACTTATACATTTCATTTATACCTTCCACTTACACTTACACTTACACCTTACACTTACACCTTACACCTTACACCTTACACTTACACCTTTTGTGGGTTGCACACCTAAGAAAACTCCTATAATAAATTATACCAAACATGTCCCATTATACAATGACTTTTCTTTTCTTTTTTTTTAGCTTAGTTGGCTCCTATTAGACGTTTAAATTTGCCCTAAGCCAAGCGCGTGGTAATTATTCAATTATATCGGAGTATAGGTACATAGTATTTCATAATATTGTAATTAGTAGAGAAGGTGAGTGGGTGAGATATTGTATTGGGTGATTGAGGAACATGAGCGGACATAATAAATTATGATTGGTTATGAGTACAGATACGTGGTACTCCGAGAATAGTTTATAATTTTCCCCAAGCGTAGGGCTTGATCACTTGGGCTCGGACTCCGCTGGGTGGGACCTGGGCTTTTATCTTTGAAGATTAAACTTGAGCCTGTGGCCCACGGTTTGGTCAGGCCCAGTTTTATATAAAAAAATTAGGCGAGGAGTATTTAAAATTAGCTAGGGCCAGGGCTGATTTTGCTTAAACAACTAAGCCTCTGTGTTACTAAGGCCCCATTTGAAAACCACATCAGGAAGCCCACAATCACATTTGAGGCCGAACTGCAATTCTGGTCAGTGAGACAAAGCCCAATAAAAAAGCTAAAAGGGTTTCGTGCCATAAGTTTAATTTTAAATCAATAGTCTTAAGTTTTATTCTTTTGGGGTCGAGAGACAAAACAATTTGAAAGGCCGTGTTACCCCCTGCTTATCTGTCTATTTGTTTACTATCCATTTATCTCTACCTATCTGTTCATCTATTTTTTCATATGTCATTCTTCTATTTGCTCACGTGTCACCTATTTATCTATTGGACATGAATTTAAAATAAGGATAAAAAAGGCATAAAAAATACAATTTTTTAAAAATAGGACTTTAGCTTACAACCATCTATTTACATAGGACAAAGCTCCTGTTTGGTATTATTTATAAGTTAGTTTTTATAATTACAAGTTTTAATTATTAACTTGAAAGATTTAAAATAAATTGTAAATCTATTTACTGTAACTTTTCATAATTTGTAGAAAAATTAAATATGTTTGGTTATATAAGTTGTCACGTAATTTTTTTTATTGTTCAAATATTTAAGATATCCTAAAAAGTTACAATTAAAACAAAAGAGATGGGACTCTTTTATTTTATCCATAGGTCCTTAATGCTTTCAAAGCTCAAAAGTTACAAATTGTAACTTACAAAAATTACACTTTTTTTTTTTGGGCATATAAGCAGGAAAAAAAGTTCAAATAAACTATATTTTAAAATAACAATTAAATCCATAATTTTTTTAATCAGATAAGGTAAATGAATCAACTTATAAATGATATGAAACTTGCCTTAAATGGGTTAATAGATTTTACTTATGTTTTTTGAACTAATCTTTGTATAAGATCATTCCATAGGACTTTACTATCCCAATTTTTTTAACGTGTGATGGAAAGAAAAGCACAAGTTAAAAAGGGTTGAGTGTAAGACTGTACACATTAATTTTAAAATACAATTTCTAATATTTAAAATACCAATCATGCAAAGTGTAATTTAATATTTATAATACCAAATTATGTCGATGTCTAAGGTAGCCCACAAAATCCAATCAGCAATATATGTCAAATTGTCTTTATCTCAAAGGGGATGGAGATTGTAAGAGAGATATTGTGTGTAAAATGTGCATATTGAATGTTTTTTTTTTTTTATTCAAGAAAATAGATATGCAAATAGAGTTCTCCAACATATCTCTGCTCAGACGCCTTAGTACTACAAAGATATCTGCAGAGAATCTCACCGCACCTACGCTGTGGTAAGCTTAAGCCCGCAGACTCGGGCACTAAGGAGTATGTTTAACCCCAACAAGGGACTATAGAGACTCGAACCCAAGCCTTGAACGAGGGATTCGAAGGTCTTATTTATTGAACCAACCATCTGTTCGTGCATATTGAATGTTTTGACATGCAAATCAGGGCTTGAAAATTTTAAATATGTGATGAAAAAATAAATGACAATGTAAGAGATATATTGTGTACAACACTGGGTCTGAACCCCAGTGACGTGGCGTATTGTTATTGGCCAATTTTCTTTTTTTTTTCTTTTTTTTTTCTTTCCTTTCAATCCCGCAGTGCCACGTGGCACTGGGGTCACTGGGAGTGACATTTACTGGGGTCCGGCGCATTTTTGTGTTGTGTAATAGGTGAGACTTTCTTTGGGTTGTTGTACAATTATTTTAAAAATGAAATTGAGGCTATGATTAATATGAATAGTACTAAAATATGTCGATGTCTAACATGACAGGTAGCCCACCAAATCCAATTAGCAATATTTTCTCAAATTGTCTTTATCTCAAGTTTCAATCCCTTTCACACAATAATTATTTAAAAAGTATATTATTAATAAATGATAAATTAAAAAATTTCTGAGTCACTTCATCACATATTTTAAAAATAAATAATTGGATAAAACACAAATACATCCCTTAAGGTTGGTTAAAAATACGAATTATTCCATATAGTTTTAGAAATTATATTTTACCCTTTTCAATTTTTAATTTATAAAAAATAACATATTTTATTAATAAATTATTGAGTCAATTAATAGTTTTTAATAATATCTTAAATATATTTCGATTAATAACTTTGATAATTTTATTATTACATAAGTGAATATTTAAGAATTTTATTTTTTCTATTAATTATGTTAAATAAAAAATTTCAAAATGAGATATATGTAATTTCTAAAACCATACCACAAGAGACAATCTATACAAAGTTCAACAGCAGTATAGGTAATTTATCCTAAATTATTTAAAGCATACTATTTTAATAATTTAAAGGTCCATCTGAAACCATACAATCAAGAGGGCATCGTTGCTCTTAAAAAGGTTTATGAAAAAAAAGAAGTGAAGTAATATACATGTCAATAATATGATGTACTTCTTCAATTAATTTCTAATTCAAAAGAAATTCACTGGATGGCATAGAAGAAGGTAGAAAGCATAAAGGAAAAGGGAAAGTTTGGGGACTCCGACTTACCCATTTAAAATTTTTTGAGTGAATAACTATGTAGTAGAGATTAATTTGTATAGTGTGAGATTTATGTGAGATCTATGTAAGGCGTGATCAAGAAAAGGGAAAGTCTAGAGACTCAGACTTATTCACTCAGAATTTTTTAGGTAGGTGATTGTGTAGTGGAGATTAATTTATATAGTGTGTGATCTATGTAGGATCCATATAAAATGTGATAGAGATTAATTTTTGAATAATTTTTGAGCTGATAAAAATAAATTTATAATATTATTCTAAAGAAAAATGTAAGTGAAATCTTTTCAAAAATATATTTAAATTTATAATCCAAATAAAGTGTTCCTTAATTTGTATCAGTAACAATTTATAAGAGTAGTTTTATCCTAAAAAAAATGCAACGCATTATGACAAGGACTTCAGTTTAAACTGGTAACGACTTATGATAAAGGTCGTGAAGAAATAAGGGGATTTTGCCAGAGTTCTCTTATACTCCTCTAGTTCCAAAATAATGATCTTTTTTTAAAAAAATTAATTTTTTGTGGTAGCATAATTATTGTATTTTAAAAAAAAATTAATTTTCAAAAATTACCCTTTGATAATACATTTTTTTAGAGAATATCAATTGTCGTAATTGTACATTTTATATTGTTAATGAATTTAAAAGAAGGGTAAAATAGGAAATTCATATTATTTTAATACTTAATTTTTTAAAAATGATTAATATTTTGAGATAATAAAAAATGGAATAAGGAACTAATATTTTGGGAGAGATGGAGTAATAAAATTTTAACATATTAAGGATGAGTATAAAATTTGTTTTGTTTTTGTTTTTGTTTTTTTTTTTTTTTGTTTGGAAAAGTTCAATATATATCACTATCATTAAAATATACTTAGTGAGTATTTTAATATTTTAAACTTTAAAATAATATAATTTTGATCTAGATGTCGATTTTTAATAAAATTAGTATTTTTAGAATCCTCTAATCAAGATCTATCGAATAAGATCTATATTAACTATGAAATTCTTAAAAAAAAATAAAAAAATATCGTTGAAATGACATAAATAGTAACATGTTACTTTGGTTCATAATATCATTTTATTGTTACAAAAAATAGAATACATACTAGATGAACCAACCAAAAATATACATATACAACATTTTAAAACTTGTATAAAATAAAAATAAAAGTGTTCCTTGTCAAAAGAATTGTATGATATATATATATATATGCACAACAATATTGTCCAAAAAAAATTTATTTTATCTTTACTCAATTATACGCATCCTCCTTAAAGGGTTTATGAAGTATAATAAATTAGGATAAATTACAAACACACCCTATGAGGTTTGATTAAAATACGAATCACCTCCTGTGGTTCTAGAAATTACATTCCATTCCCTGAGGTTTCTAATTTCATAATAAATTATGAAATCAATTAATAGTTTTTAATAATGTTAAAAATATATTTCAATTAATAATTTAAGTAATTTTATTATTGTATAGAAGAGTAATTATGAATTTCATTTTTAAAATTAATTTTGTTAAATAAAAAATTACATCAATGGCATATTTGTAATTTTTCAAATCACATGAGATAATTTGTACTTTAAGCAAATCTCATAGAGTGAATTTGTAATTTACCCAATAAATTGAGTTATCATTTTTACCAAATAAAAGTCCAATAAAAAATTTGGACTAAATTTTTCAAAAAAATAATTCATAATAAAACATCACAAATGAATGTAAATTTAACCAATTTATCCAATTCAAACAACTAACATGTCTGAAAACATTATGAATACTAGTCCAAACGCGTGCTATGCGTGAAAAAATTAATAAATATTTTTATATAAAATAATATAAATAGTTAGATTTTTATATGTAAGTTATAAAAATAAAAAAACTATTGAAACTTATAATTTAAGTTTCAAAATTTATGTATCAATTTTTAATTTATCACAACCTTAATCATGTAACTTTCAACCCATTGTTAGAGTTGTAAATTTAAGCGAGTTTGTCAAGTTGGGAATTTTTTAAAAATTAGGTAACATAATTTTTAATTTTGTGAGAACTTATATAAAATTTAAAAATTTGAATAAATTTGAGTTGATTTGAGCAGAGACACCAAATAAGTTATGCAATCGAAGCAAAGTTGTATATTTAAATATAAAAAATTATTTGCTAATTTATTTATTTTAATAGTAAATAAGATTAATTAAAAATTTAATATCAATGAACAAAAACAAAAGCAATATGCTAAAGTTTTTTCAATAGAATTTTTTTTATTATGTTTAAAAAATATACCTTTTAGAAAGGGATCATTGAATAAATTGATATTAAAAAAAATTACATTTTATTATGGCATAAATTAATTTTAAAAAGATTTTTTAGAAATTATTTTTAATTTCAAAATTACAATAAAATATTTAAATATAATAAAATTAAATTTCTTACAAAATAAAAGTATCTAGATAAAAAATAAAAATAAAAAAGTGAGAAGAAAATTTAGAATGATATTCTCATTTGATCTGAAAATAATTCTAGATAACTAATAAATTATCACCTATATCTCTCTTTTTTTTTAATAAAAAATATATTTAATGAACCATCACTTTTAATAGAAAAATAACATTTATTTTTATTTGTTTTTTCAAAAGTCACTTTTTAGCAATTTGAGCCAAAATTTTTTTTATTTTATTTTTTATTTTAGTCTGTTTAATTGACAATTGATATTAAAAAAATCTACCATGTTTCGCAAGTGCTAAAAAAGTCTAGATGAGTATTAACGAAAATGTTTGAGAACCACAAAAAACACTCACAGTTGTATCCATAATAATGTGGTATCATATATATTAATTCTTAATTTACTATACACTCAATAACAAGGAACCAACTCCCTTGCCAGATCATTATGGGTGAAAGTGCTATTCTGTAGCATTGCAAGTACAATAAATTATCACGTGTAACCCCCATTTCTTATTATATAAAAAAATAAATTTTACCAACCATCACTTTTAATAGAAAAATAATGTTATTTCTATTTGATTCTAGCAAAAGTCATTTATTAACTGTTTAAGTAAAAAAAATTATTTTTTTTATTTTAATTTGTTTAATTGACAATGGAGATAAAAATAAAAATAAAAATTAACAAAATCTACCATGTTTGGCAAGTGTTAAAAAAGTTATTCATTTTCTTCATTTTTTGTCTTTTGTTTAAAAAAATATTTGTATTAAAATAATTTATTGTTCAAATCCTTGTAGTTTAGAATGATATAAAAAAATTTATAAAATTTAAAACAAAAATGACAAAAAATAAAAATATACACTTTTAATAGCAATTAATAATTTGAACACATGTATTTAATAGCATAATATGTTTAGACCAATAATATTATAAGACATCATTATGACACATGTGAATATTGATTTTATTTTAATTGTAATAATATAATTTAAAGAAGAATTTAAATTTAAAATATTATTTTATAATTTAATAAATGATGTATAAATTAAGAAATGAATATTGATCTTATTCCAATTATTGTAACATAATTTAAGAAAAAATCTAAATTTAAAATTTTATTTTAAGAATATAAAATTTATTTATAAACCAATCATATTGTGACACATATTAACAAAAATTAAATAAAATTAATAAAAAATGAGAAAAAAGAAGGAAAATTTACCCGTAAATCCCATCTTAAGGAATGACAATCCATTTAGTCCCAAAGATTTTTTTATATACCAATTAGTCCCATTGATTTTGGAAAGTTAAATTTAATATATTATTTAAAAATTATATTTACGGTTATACCCTTATTTCTATTATATTTCCTTCTTTTTTTTCTTTTGTGCTAAAAAGATAAGGTACATAATATACGAGAATCAAATTTGGAATGAATATTTGTATGAGAATCTTTATTTTTATTTTATTTTTGATTTGAGAATCTTTTTTATTTGGAAATCATTTCAAAATGAGTATAAAAATGACTTGAAATATGAGATTTTTTAAACATTTCAAAAGAGGTACAAAAATTATTTAGTAAGTTTTGGGTAAATGTATTGTCACGACCCAAACCCGCCCCTATAGGTTTAGCATCGTAACCGGCCAGTAATCCTTGGATTACCGAAGGCCTCTGAATAGATTAACAAAATTAAGGGGCCAGCGGAAGCAAATACATAAATATAATTTTCTAATGAGCTGTGCTGACTTATATGAAACAGAATAATTAAAACTTTATATACATATCCAATAGTCAACCATACGTTATACCCACACACATTACAGTATTTTAAGTACAACCAACAATATTAAATCAAGTCTTATACATATACAGAACCCAAAGGACTGAACATAGGACACTTTGGGAACCTCCACGTGAGGCGCAGTGGTTGGCTAACAACAGAAACATAGCACCAGGCAAAAGCCTTTGGGCTTGAACTCCAGAATGTTCACCTATATACATATATATACAAACAGTGAGCTAAAATCCAATGAATAACATTAAGTTAAAGGGGTTAGTGAACGAAATCCGAACATATCATAAGCGGAAAACAGATCAGAGCATAATCATTCTCATATCAGAACATAATAATGGTACATCCCATAGAACACATCACAGAACGTCTTCCGACTAGAGTAATCGGTTCTGAATACTGAGTAAACACATATTACCACAATGAAGTGGCTAACGAAATCTCGTAATTACTTTTATGTCATGGACCCGCATTTTCATGCTGTCCCCCATAACTTGGGACTATCTATAGATGCCATAAAAGATTTCAAACATGGAATATTCGTTCACGAAAACATATATCATTTCAGAAATCATAGCTTATCACATTTCATTTGGAACATAATTCATATAAACGTATCTTTACGATAACGTTACTCACAGTAGTTCCAGTAAGCGGTCAATCAACTCTCGAACGTTGACCTACAAACACGAAGGCACATAACACAAACGTATCTTATCATTACACATTCATGTGGCCAATACGGCTTAGCTTTCATTACGTTGATTTATGATCATTCTTAACACATTACTTAACACACACACCCTTGCAGCCTCAGAACTTAGTACATTCTTTTCTTAGTGTGTTTCTAATCCATAACCTCATTACTATGGCTTAATTAATGCTTAGGAATGCCTAAGATGCAATGAGGATGCCAAAACACGCCTTGGAACACTTAGGCAAAATTTTCTGAAAATGAGGTCCACGCTCGAGCGTGGCTTTCCCCGCTCGAGCGGGAATGCAGACAATGGAGCTCCGCTCGAGCGTGAACTTCCCCGCTCGAGCAGATTGTAAAATTCGGCAAAAGTACTGGATGCACGAAATGTTCGCTTGAGCGGCAAATCCTCCGCTCGAGCGGCCTTCAAAAATCTGGGTTTTCCAGAACAGGATTTTGAGCTCCAAAAGCAATTTCAATGGCAAATTCGTGCATGGCTTGTTCATAAACTTGCAAAACTTATTCATAAACATGAATGTATAATTTTCATCAATTCTTTTTAGTCAAAACCCATGAATTTACCAAAATTAGAACCAAAACTTTCATGCATGTAGAACACACAATTCTTTTCTCCAAAACTCATGAAATTAGTAAATTTGAGCTTATCAACTCCATACATGTAATCAAAACATGAATTTCAATGATTAAACATTGTGATTCTAACATGCATGCACAAAATAACTCCCAAAATAAGTTAGATGCTCAAAATCAAACTCAAATGACAACCTCTACATATACATACACATGCAAGTGGAAGTATAGTCAAATCCTTCATCCTCTTCACAACCATATGTAAATTACATGCAAATGATCCTAACAACTCCATGAATGCATCTTTATAACACAATTTCTTCATGAATTATGGGTTAGATGCTCACCAAAAGCCCTCAATTACACAAGATCCTTGCCAAACTTGAGTTACTCTAGCAAAATTCTTCATTTCTTCCTTGAATCCACACACACACACACACACACACACACACACACACACACACACACTCTCTCTCTCTCTCTCTCTCTCTCTCTCTCTCTAAAATGGAGTCTCACTCTCACTCTAGAATGTATTCTTAGATTTTTGCACTAAGGGGTAAAAGAAATGAGCTCAAAAGGAGTTTAAGGCCCATATATAAAGCTATGATGTCAAAAATGCATTAATTGGATTATTAAGCTAGCCAAATGCAACTTAACAAATCAGACTAAATCAATTTTTAATAAAATTTGCCAAATGATTCTAAAAATTCCAAATAACACATTGGTGTAGTCAATTTCGGTTTCGGATGTCGATAAGGCTTTCAATTTTCATATCAAAGCGGAATTCTAAACAGATATTTCTACAAGTGATAGATAGAAAGCCAAACCTCATGCAATTTACATAATAATCCTGTAATTTATTTTATTTACTTAATTAAGATCCTTAATTACTAATTAGTAGCTAATTACAGGTCTGGGTTATTACAGTCTCCCCACCTTAAGAAGTTTGGTCCTCCAAACTCAAGTTATCTTAAAGGAAACGATGTTCAACAGAAATATAATTTCAACTCTTTACAAAACAGAACGTAACCATGTACAGAGATTAGGGTTCCTATCAAAACAGAGTCTTATACACACTTAGGTTTTAGTCCAGAACAGATTCAGACACATGTTCATTTCCATATTCTTGTCTAAATCATACACAGATGTCACAATTCTGGCTTAAACATACGTGGTGCATTCATTAGTACTAACAGAGCAGATACAGAACAGATACAAACATGTGATGGTTATGAATAACCAGTTCCATAAAGGAACCTTCGAATTCGGGAACAGAGAACAGATAAGCTGAGCCCCCATGACGGGGCCTCCGATACGGGTAATAGAGTGTAGATAGATATAAGTTTCATAAAGGAACCTCCGATACCGGGTAACAGCCAACAGATACTATATAGTACCAAGAGTCACATGAATACATATCAGAGATTGGACAATCATTCAGTACACAGCATATAGCATTTCAGAAAGCAAAACTTATTTCATCACACAGAAAACAAATATAGTGGAACACGACTTTACTAAGTTATTGATCACCTTACTTATATCAAGTACTAATCGGATGACTTAGACTCACACTGTTTTCATTTTCACAAATAATTTCCCGTTGTCAAGTTACAGAGATTTAATTTATTTACTTTCGTGACATCCATCTGGTCCTTGTTCAATTTGGTTTTCCATTTGGTCACCCATCATAGTTAGTCCAGGTCATTATGAAGTTATCAAGAATACAAGGTAATTCTGTACGTTAACCCTATAGCAGTAAACGAAATTCTGAAGTAATCACTTATATACTATTCATCAACCTCAGTTCCCACAAATTCAATCGTACTACGTATCAATACAGAAGCAGTCATGCTGATTATAAATACTTCCAGGTAGTCAGAGTTTCTAATCAAACCAGCCTGTTGTCAACAAATCCCATCAATTTTGAAGTATAGTAACACAAAAGCAATCGTTCTCTAGTCAAACCAGTTCATAGTCATAACGGTAATACCGGGTAATTAATCACATGTCATATATACAGTATTCCCATATTCTCCAAGCATAAGTTACCAAATCCCATAATCCCATTCACATGTTTCCAATCGGTTATAGACATATGGTATAAAGCTATTCATAATCACGTAGTCTGCTGTTGACGGTTCACATTCTTCCTAAGCGTTTAAGATTCAAATTTTCCTTCGGTTAGTTCTCTTAGCAACATAGCCCTGTCATTCAATCATAAGCAATTCACAATCCCCCATAATGTAATCAAATCAGATAGTAGCTCTCAACAAAGTTCTCCTCAGATCAAATCAATGGAAGTTCAACCAGGTCATATCAGGTGAAAGTTCTACCCAGTCATATCAAACAGGAATTCAAAGCGTGAGTCATTAAACAGAAGTTCTCTCAGGTAACCAAAGGTCCCATCAAACTACAGTTCTATCAGGTTAGATCCGGTAAAAGTTCTATAGTTCATACTCCATTCGCATAGGTGCATAATCAATGGTTCCACAATTGTTCTAAGTTCATCCGTTCTCAAAATCACATCAGAGTAATGGATCAATAGTTCATGTCAAAGAGTTTCGGGTCATATACAACGTGTTTCTCCCAATAGGTTTATAGGTAAATGCACAGGCATGTAGTTATTCATATCGAGAGGTAAGCATCATAGTCAACATGGCAGCTTCCTGAATAAGTCTTTCATAGGCATATGGTACACAACAGCATATCATATAAAGTTTTTCGGTGGCACACAATAGCAGGTTGTTATGTAGGAGTCCCAAATTGTCATACAATCACTAGGGCATAGGTTTACTGGTCTAGTCAAATAGTTTCGTCAGTTTTTAACAATCACAGTTCACAGTTTAAAGTTCACCGTTCGGGGTCTCTACTTAGTCACACAATCCGAGAGTCATAGTCTCCACGGTTAAGTTATCAAACACCTAACATATCAATCATTCTGAGCAAAGGTATGATCATATATGTATATGTCCAGAGTTTAATAACATTCACAAGTATAGGTAATTGTTAAACATGAGGATTCAAGGTGTCATACATTGAGTTCATATCAGACAGTAGGTTTTCAAAGCGTTCATTAGTCACAGTCTAGCACCGTCAATTCTTCCAGATTTATAATTCAATATAACATAATTAGTCACTGTCAATGTTTTCACTAGCTCCTAAATGAAATAATTTCAGTAAATGAAGTCTTACTTCTTCGGACATCAAGTGGGGAAATTTTCATTGGCTCAAACCGTTTAGTCGCTTATTTAATTCAAATCTTAGCAATACTCTAATAATAATTTTCTTTTTAGCAACCTCGGTTGAGTTCTAAATGATTCCAACAAATGGGTTCCGTCTTAATCAAATAACATATAACGTAGCTTGTAACAAAACATGGGATGAATTGAGTTCATCAATCAAAATCTTTCAAAGCCTCTAGGGCTGTTACTAACATCTACATAACACAAGGGATGACATTCTTGACAGAACAGAGGAATAACCCTCCTAGAATCGAAGCACACTCGTTTAGGACCGTCGGTGGCTGACCCATAATCGGTTAGACAACCCACCCGTACACCAGACCGTCGGTGGGGCCATTCGTACACCAGACCATCGATGGTAAAGAGATATCTCAACAAAGGTGCTACATAAGCTTAACGTCCCCTAGCGCGAAAGGACCTTTCAAGAATGTCATCAAAAGAAGCTAATACTTGATACAGAGTTAATGGATCATCATTCAAGCTAGATCAAATTCTTTTCCAAAACAAAACAAAGCAAAGCCTCATCAAAACATCGTAATATAGCGTTATTAAAACGCCACTTACACATAAACTGTTAACTTCAAGCAGTCCTACTTGTACTAAAGTACTATCCTTAACCAATTAGATTATTTGAGCTTTCTCTTAGGTTTGGAACAGTCTTCTATTTGATGTCCAACTTCTCACATTTCCAGTAATTCGATAACACAGTCCCCGATGATTCTTGCGACATGTGACATACTAGGGTAACTTATCTCTCTTACAACTTTGCTTGGAATTACTCGTCTTTCTTACCACAAAATTCTTAGTTTTCTTCTTTGATTCACTTTTCAATTCCACACTTAACTCTCCCCTTTTGACCTTACCATGTAGGGTAGGATTCACAACTTCCACCACGTTCTCTAGTACTTCTTCTACTTTACCTAATCACTCTGATTAAGACTCAATTTCCATTTCATTCATACTTTCTCACCATCTTCTCCTGATGGCGGAAGGGAAGGGTTAAACACAAGAAAATGGTTGACAACACTAGGGTTAATTAATTGACTTAAGTTATAGTACAAAGCACATATCAAGCACAAGTAGACATACACACATAGACATATAAGGACACTGGTAGGATGACCTATCCATTCCCAAGGAATTTACCAAGAATTTCCGATTCGAAGCTACGTTGGCCAAACATGATTCCAATCGGACTTTCGAGGTCATTCGGCAAAGGCATGAGACTTTACGGTTTGACATACCACATAATAGGTTCCCACCAAAATGTACTATCTTACATATCAAATGGTTTTTCCTGTCCTCAATTACCAAATATTCTCATAGTCCAATTTAACATATAACCTATATGGCTTTCATGACTTTCATTGAAGGTTCTAATTCTGCATGATACTATGATTCCACAAATCAACATACTCATTCCCACCAATGTACTAGTCAAATATTCTGATTTCCTTATGACAATAGAAGTTTCAGAGATTTCACCATAATTCTTAACTTTCAGTCTCACTGCTACACTAATTCCACAATCCAGTTTCCCTATAATCATCAAAAGTCCACAATAGTTCTTAATTCTTAGTTTTAGTACATAAACGTACTACACAAACGTATATACATATTCTTGAATGCACAACTTTTTACTTACTTACTAGATGCATGAAACGTAAATCCGTTGTAGACATTCTAATGCTCAATGGACATGCATGTGAGATATTAACGCGTGCATTGATACCACTCTGTCACGACCCAAACCCGCCCTTATAGGTTTAGCATCATAACCGGCCAGTAATCCTTGGATTACCGAAGGTCTCTGAACAGATTAACAAAATTAAGGGGCTAGCGGAAGCAAATACATAAATATAATTGTCCAATGAGCTGTGCTAACTTATATGAAACAGAATAATTAAAACTTTACTACATATCCGATAGTCAACCATACGTTATACCCACATACATTACAGTATTTTAAGTACAGCCAACAACATTAAATCAAGTCTTATACATATACAGAACCCAAAGGACTGAACATAGGACACTTCGGGAACCTCCACGTGAGGCGCAGTGGTTGGCTGACAACAGAAACACAGCACCAGGCAAAAGCCTTCGGGCTTGAACTCCAGAATGTTCACCTATAGACATATATATATATATATATACAAACAGTGAGCTAAAGCTCAGTGAATAACATTAAGGTAAAGGAGTTAGTGAATGAAATCCGAACATATCATAAGCGGAAAACAGATCAGAGCATAATCATTCTCATATCAGAACATAATAATGGTACATCCCATAGAACACATCACAGAACGTCTTCCGACTAGAGTAATCGGTTCTGGATACCGATTAAACACATATTACCACAATGAAGTGGCTAACGAGATCTCGTAATTACTTGTATGTCATGGACCCGCATTTTCATGAACTCAAAAGGAGTTTAAGGCCCATATATAAAGCTATGATGTCAAAAATGCATTAATTGGATTATTAAGTTAGCCAAACGCAACTTAACGAATCAGACTGAACAATTTTTAATAAAATTTTCCATATGATTTTAAAAATTCCAAATAACACATTGGTGTAGTCAATTTTGGTTTCAGATGCCGATAAAGCTTTCAATTTTCATATCAAAGCGTAATTCTAAACAGATATTTCTACAAGTGATAGATAGAAAGCCAAACCTCATGCAATTTACATAATAATCCCGTGATTTATTTTATTCACTTAATTAACATCCTTAATTACTGATTAGTAGCTAATTACAGGTCGGGGTTATTACATGTATAATTTCAAACTGTAACACTTAAACGTAATACTCCAATGTAATATTACAAAAAAAATCTTAATGTACTATTTTCAAACGTAACACTCAATATAACACTCTAAAAAAACTTCTTAGTATAACACTCCAATGTAACATACCCAAAAAAATCTTAGTGTACTTTTTCCAAACTAAACACTAACACTCCAAAAAAAGGATATGAGATTTTTCAAACCATTCCTAAATGATGTGGGATTTTTCAAACCATTCCGAAAGGAGTACAAAAATTCTTTAATAAGGTTTGAGCAAATGTATAATTTCAAACTATGAGTGTTATGTTTGAAAAAAAATATATTAAGGGGTTTTTTTAGTGTTTTTGTGTGTGTGTGTGTGTGTTACATTGGACTATTACGTTTAGAATTATATTGATTGGAGTATTACGTTTGGAAAAAATACATTAATGAATTTTTTTTGTGTGTTACATTGGAGTGTTACATTTAGAAAAAATACACAAAGGGTTTATTTTATTTTATTTTTGAAATATTACGTTATTATGTTTGGAAAATATATAATTTTTTAGTGTTTTATATTGAAGTGTTACATTAGAATGTTACGTTTTTGTTCATAATGTGGAATTTGTTCCAAAAGGAGGGAATCCAAAACCTCTATAGTACGGATTGTTCAAATGTATAATTTTATATTTAGAGAAACCCACTTTCATGTCTAAAAAATTAAATCCAAACATGTAAGTGACTACCATGTTGTGTAATTTCCACTTTAATGGGGCATTTAGATTTATAAGAAAAAAGTAAAGAATTAAATAGTTCAAAAGATCATATTTTGAGATTTATTATTACTTCATCTAAAAAAGAATTGCAACTTTTGACCTTAAGAAGATGACAATATTTTACAATTATAGGCCTATTTTGTGAAGTGAGTTAAAAGCCACTTCTCAGCTTTTAACCCACTTCTCTCTCACCCAAAAAAGTCAAAAAAAAAAAAAAAAATCAAAAAGTAACTTTTAACCATCTTCCCAAAATACTCCGAGATATAGATATAGATATGGAGCTTCATGATTAGATAATGATACAATATGTCAATAATGATATAGTATAACCGTTGTAATAAATATTTGGGAAATATTACGGTAGACACCCCTCAAAGGGTGTGTACCATATACATTTTAGAGTAATGCTAGGGATACAAATGTTCTACCAAACAAATAATTAAATGTCTCACATGAATGTGGGGTCTACAATTTTGTAGATTCCACGCCCATGTGAGACATTTAGTCATTTATTTAGTAGAAAATTTGAAACCTGTAACATTTTCCTACATTTTATAACTAAAGAAAAAAATTAACATAACTATATACATTTTGAATCATAACTAACAAAATAAAAAATTGTCATAACTAAATATATAGCGATCCCGGGTTTACCCTTGTTGTACAGTGATCCGGACATGTGTCCGTTGATGTTGGTAGTTGACTATTATCTTGTTTACATCCTTTTATACCTTGTATTTGAGTTATGGGATGTGTTGGGCAGGTTTGTTACAAGTTAGTTGAACTTAGGAACCAAGTCCAGTCGCCCAGGTTTTTGGCTTGTCCGCTCGAGCGGAGAGGTTTACGCTCGAGCGGGGACCTTGTTGTTGCTTTTACGCTCGAGCGGGTTTTTGGGCGCTCGAGCGGAGAATACATCCATCCGGTATCTTGTGCTTCTGCAAAACTTCTGCAGGTGTGGTTTCTGAGCTCGAGCAGATTTTATGAGCTCGAGCGGGTTGCGCTCGAGCGTGATTGTTGGCGCTCGAGCGTACAGTGTCTTTTTGGTGAGAGTTCTGGGAGAGGGAGATTTACGCTCGAGCGGGCTGGGTTTCATGTTCGAGCGGACGAACTTTATTTTTGTTTCTTGGCGCTCGAGCTGACCATGTTGCGCTCGAGCGGACCATGTTTTGTGTGTCTTTACGCTCGAGCGGTGTGTTCTGCGCTCGAGTGGACCTGTCGTATAACTGAGAGTGGCTGGGCATTTTAAATCACTTTTCACTCTCCCTTCTCTCTCTTACTTTTCCAAAACATCATTTTTAGAGCTTCTCACTCTAAAACCTTAACTTCTCTCTAGGGTTTGATCTAGGTAGAGTGTTCTTCTTCCCTTTGGCCTTTGTAAAGGTTGGGTTGATCGTTGGGGGTGTCGTTTTGATCCGAATAGTTTGGTGTTTGGAGCGTTTTGATTTCGGTCTCTTTTCCATTCGAGCTCCAACTTTGAGGTAGGGATAACCTACTCCTCCCTATGGGTTTTGTCTTTAAATTTTAGTATTTTGAGATGTTGGAGTTGATTTGGTAATTTTGTGAGAATTTTGGGCTTTTATGTAATTTCATAAAAGTTGGGGTTTTGTTTAAAATAAGCCTATATGCATGTTTAGTGTTGAGAAATGAGATTAATGTGAAATTATTGATGAAAAATGGAACCACAAGGGTTGAAATGTTAATTATGGAAAATGTCCTAATTGCATTGATTGATTAATTTGAATAATTAATTGTGAGAAATGAGGGATTGGGTTGAAAATGTTGAGATTGGAAGTACACGGGAAAAAGGGGCGTAGTTGAATTGCTTATCACTTACAGAATTAAAATGTTGATTTAATATCCATTGTATGCATTTATTTTCTGTATAGAAATAACTGCTTTGGGCTATCGGTAGAGGATAGTCTTGATTGTTGTAGACAATGCATGATGATTAGGCAAATTGAAACTAATCAGTGGAATGTGTCATAGAGTATGACGGTTGATAGAATACATTAATTTTATGTATTGATTGATTGTGTATAAAATCTATGTGTTTTTATGCACTTTGTGTAGAGGAGGAGATGGGGGATGTACTCCGCGGTTTAGGGGAAGATGGGGGATGTACCTCTAAACCGGATAGCGTTGGGAGGAGATGGGGGATGTACTCCGTAGATACAGCTCATATGCTTATCTAAAGAAGTGAAGATACAGCTCATATGCTTATCTTTGAGAAGTATAGATATAGCTCATATGCTTGTCTAGAGAAGAGTAGATATAGCTCCTATGCTTATCGTTTGTGGTGTGATATAGTTCTTATACTTATCTGCTGAGATGTTGATACAGCTTATATGCTTATCGGTTAATGTGATGACATTGCTAATGTACCTATCTGTCGAAAATGGAAAATGGTAGATAACATAGACTTGTAGGTCGTGTAATCGAAATGTGATATAAGTGGATGTTTCGGTGTTAGCCATCTATCAATTGCTAATCTTTTAGTCATTGTTCATAGTTGGTTTAGTGTATTTCTATTGGGTTGTGGCTCACCCTATATGGGAACATCATTTTCAGGTACAGGCAGCATGCCACCTCCAAGGACATAGCTTGGGAGGCTAGGGGCGGAGCAGACTTTTATTGTCTTTTTGATGTATTACATGTAAATTCAAGCCAAGGGCTTAACGTGTAAATGAGTTAGTACTCTATTTCTTTTGTAACCAAGTGTTAACTTGGAAAGCTGTAAGCCCTTAGGGCATTTGCTTTTGTTGTTAACATGTAATACTTTTGTAATGAAACTCTGTTAATGGAAGGATGTGGACCTTTTATATATTAATGCATGTCTATATTGTTGGGTTTTATGTCATTATTTTGAGGGCGTAACAAAATATAATATGAGTCATTATTAAAAAACTCATGATTCATAACTAAAATAATATTATGATTAAAAAAAATTATTTATAACTAAAAAAAATAACATAATTAAGGGGTGCCTACGATATTTTAAAATTTCCCTAAATATTTTGTCATCAGAATTTGGATGTTGTGCTGAGTGTGTTGTGCCCTATAGTCGGGGTCATTTTAGATCCGCTTACGTAATTTAAATCATTCATGTGGTAGAGTTTATAAAAACAATTATCAATGAAAAAATTATATTGACAAGACACTTACGAGTTGTTTTTAAGAATTGATTTTGTATTATTTTTAAAATTTTTTATAAAAAGATATGTCCGAAAGTGAAGAGAAATTTTAACTTTTTAACTAAATTTGTACGTTGCTAGACCTTAGAGTATCTCCAACGATACATTAAATTTTTCACTAAATTTAAGTAAAAGTTTCATTTGATATCAAATGCTCAAACATAAGTTTTTGAAGTTTTATTAGAACGTCGGTCGACCGGGTGGACGACTGGGCGGATATCCGACCGGTCTATCGGATAGTGTAAATTTTTTACAAATTTTTGATTTGAGGTGGTCATTCAGGGGGTCGACCCGGCAAACTACCAGGCGGACAATCGGGGGGTTGACTGGCCAATGTAATTTTTTCATAAATTTTTGCCTTCAGGTAGTCATCTGGTGGTGAAAATCAAACGGCTATAAGTAGTGATTTGATGAAAGACACATTGATTTTTAGTTTGATGAAAGAAAAGTGAAATTTTGAATTTGATATCTATTTGATGAAACTATTAGAGAAGGAAAATGAGTCATTTTTCATTAAATTCAAATTTGATGATAGATTTGAATAACCATTGGAGATGATCTTAGAGTATCTCCAACAGTGCATCAAATTTTTAACCAAATTTGAATAAAAGTTTCATTTGATATCAAGTGCTTCAACGGAAGCTTTTGAAATTTCATCAGAATATTGGTCGACCAGGCAGACGATTAGGCGGATGTCCGGCTGATCGACCGGCCAATATAAATTTTTCACAAATTTTTGGCTTAAGGTGGTCATCTAAGGGTCGACTAGCTAGTGTAATTTTTCACAAATTTTACCTTGAGGTGGTCATCCGGGGGGACATCTGGTGGTGAAAATCAAACGGTTATGAATAATAATTTGATGAAAGATACATTGGTCCTCAGTTTGATGAAAGAAAAGTAAAATTCTGAATTTTATACCTATTTGATGAAGCCATTGGAGCAGGAAAATGAGTCATTTTTTTTTATCAAATTCAAATTTGATGATAGGTTTGAGTAACCATTAGAGACGATCTTACTAGTCATATAATAAAATTATATTTATTTTAAAAAATATATAATTATTTTTAAAATCATATTTGATGTTAATTTTTTTTAAAAATAAATATATTCTGATTATATAGCTACCAATCAAAACATTTTCATCAATAATCCTTGATAAATATGTATAGAGTGATCCCCATCTGAAGACACAGTACACCCTGCCATGGTGCACGTCCAAGGACCGATTATTTAATAGTCTTGAAATATTGTTTTAAATTATTTATTAGTTGGCATTTATCAAGTTATTCTCTAAAAATACAACAAAATGTATTAGATTTTATTTATTTTGACCAATTAATTTTAATTTAGAACACCACATGAGTCCTAGGAGCCAAAAATAGTTTCTTCCAATCGAACTTATTTAACGTTTGCAGTGATGTTTCTTTCTCTTTCACTTAAATTCGATTGGGAAAAGATTTTCTTTTAGTTAAAAAATAAAAATGTCAAAGAATAAGCATGTTTGGCATGTATTTGAAAATTTTGACTTGGAAATGGCTTGTTTCTAGTTGAAATTTTAATTAGATTAGATAGTTGATATCTCTGATCGATAAGAGCCATTAAACGAAATATTCTTATCAGTCAGAGTGTTTAAAAAAATTTAACTGGGTCATATTTTCATAGACTCTTATCTGTAAGACTCTTTCATTTAATGACTCTTATCGATTAGATATCTCAACTGTTTAGCCTAATTTAATTTTTAGCTGGAGATAAGCCAAATCATTTTGGCTTATACCAATGTAAAAAGACAAATGTAGTCTTATATTAAAACAACAACAATAATAATAATAAAACTAAAACTAAAATATCACATCAGAATTTTTATACTACTAAAAATGTGACAATAACAATTATTGTCAAACATATTAATTTTTTTCAAGTCATAAAAAAATCAAAAAATTTAAAAATACTTAAAAAAAGGCTCCTCATTACATGCTTTTGCTCTCTTCTACCAAAGCAGAAATCGTTTCCCACAAAAATATAAATAAATAAATAAATAAAGCTAAGGCTAAGGTAAGAGCCCAATCAAAATATTCATCAGATTATTTACTATTGTTACATTTTTTTCTTTATCATTCAGCAAGAAAAAACATATCAGGACTTGCATGAAGTGCAAATTATTTTTTGAAAACGCTAGTGAAACATTCCTCTTTAATTTTGGGTAATAGGAGAGGTTTAATATTTTTTTTTATTAGTTAAGGTCCTTCAATAATATTACTAGAGAACTGTGAAAAACTAAAAATTTTTCTGTGAAAATATTGAGGGACCTCAACTATTATGAAAATGTTGCATGCTATTTATCGTATAAAATTCTAATATCAGAGACTTTAAACTAAAAATCTCTTGTTTTTTTAAATTTTTTTTTTTTTTGTCTTCTTTGTGTAGATTTTAAAAATATTTCAAAAACATTTCATTTTAGGTTGTACTATATAAAAAGATTATAAAAATAAAAAAAAAATTGAAAAAAATCTACTAATGATAATTTTTTTAAAAATAAAATGCTTTTTTTTTCTAAAATTTTTATGTCTTTATTAAAGTTATAACTATACTTCTCAAATCATTCTATACTACACAGAGCTAAAAAATTAAAAAAAAAAAAATTAATATAATTTAAAAAATAAAGACAATTTTTTTAGTTGTTGCCAAACTAAGTTAAAATATTTTGCGTTAATGTTACTATTGAGTTAAATATATATTTTTTCTTTTAAAAAAATTTAAATTAAAAAAAAAATCGACTAAAATTTTGAATTAATTATTTTTATTTTTTAGTGATTTTTTGTTTTAAATAGAAAAAATAAGGTCACGTTTTAAAAGTTGAGCTAAAAGAATCGCCTAAAAAGAATGCAATTCCTCATAACGAAGAAGGATCTGCAACCATTCGTCTGAATTTTCTCTCCTGTGGGGCTCACGCAAGACAACAATTGTTTGTAGGGCCACTTGTCAGTTAACCGTGTGGGGCCCAAGCAAGACGAGTCCGAATCCTTGGTCGCCCATTCCTGCGGCCATTCTTGCGGTGCCCCAAAACGATATCGTTTTGGGACAATTTCAATTTAAAAAAAAAAACAAAATAGAAGTAAGGAGGAAGAAGGAAGAAGGGAGAAGAAGGTCAGATGAAGGGAAGAAGATAAGGCAGTGAAGAGAGAGGTGGGTTTCAGAGTTTGGAGAAGAGGAGAGAGAGGGAAGAGACCCGCGACAACGGTTCAATTGATTTACTTTATGATATACAGAGGAGCAAAAAACAAGAAATGAAGTTGGATTCTCCCATATTTACTCACAAATCAACCACAATAGAAAAAGCTAAGATCCATCGCCTCAATTTCTCGTCCCCAATTTTCTTAGCAGCCAAACAGCGTTTGAACACAGAAAAATAGCTTCGGAAATAAAAATTTAAAAATATGTAGAGAGAAGGGGATTAGAGTCCTTACTAGAGAACCAAAAGCCAAAGCCTTTGAAATCAGAGAAAGAGACTCACAATGTGCATAAAAAAATGAGAGAGTTTATGAGATCTCAATTGGAAGCAATTTAGCAACACAAAATGGCCACGAGAGAAATGAAAGAGAGAGACTAGGGCTTTTCTGTCTTTCTCTCTCTCTCTCTATCTATCTCTTTCGTATTCGGTTTTGAGAGAGGTAGGTCTTGCAGTTGGAGAATGATATTTCTTCTTCCTTCTTCTTTTCTTGCTTCTGTTCTGTCTTTTTTCTTTATTGAAATTTTGTCCCAAAACGACGTTGTTTTGTGGCCCCGAAGGAATGGGCGGCCGACGATCCAGACTCCACGCAAGACAGCAACACTATCTTACCTTTCCAACTTATTTGTTTAGCCCGTGCTAGAATAACCATGTTATTTTAGCACGTTATTTTATTTAAATTATAATTACTTTTTTTATTTTATTTTAGAATATTAGTTTTTTATTTTATTTTTTATTATCTTAAAATATTAATTTATTTTTAAAAATTAAGGAATAAAATAATATAAAATTATTATTTTATTCTTATTTTAAATTCATTAATAACATAAAAAGTATAATTATGACAATTGATATTTTTAAAAAAAATATACTATCAAATGGTAATTTTAAAAAATTAATATTTTTAAAATGTAATAATTGTATTATCAACAATAGTTGAATTCTCCAAAATGGACTATTATTTTGAGACGGATGGAGTATTTTTCAAATATAATAATTGTACTATAAAAAAAATTAAATTTCACAAAAGGGACTATTATTTTGGGACTGATGAAGTATTTTATTTAAGTCATATTACTTTTTATTTAGGTTACATTATCTCTTTTTATCATCATTTCAATCTGAACTTACATTTTACATTTTTGTTGTAAAAAATCAAAAAATATATTAATTTAGCACTTTTCAAACAACCCCTTAATACCACCACACCACACTAATAATCTCCTCACTTAATCTCACTGTACTCTTAATCACATCTAACTTAATCCACCAAACAAATAAGGCCTAAGAGTTTTGCTACATCACCATTTTTCACTCCCAAGTGCACCTCTAATGATGTAGCAAAGTGTAGAATCTCACATAATTGAGTATGTGATAAATTAAAGGTTGACACTTTCCACATCATTAAGAGTAAAATTGTGGAGAGTTTCTTAGGGGTCTGAAACCAATTAAGGGAAAAAACTAATAAGTGGTATTGTCAAAAAATTATTATAAATTAATAAAAAGTTTGCTATATTTTTAATTATTAATTATTATATACTTATTTGTAATTTTTTGTAAAAACATTGAAATTTGGGGAAATTACAATTCCGTTAACTTTTGAAAAAATATTTATAGACAAATGAAAAAATTTTAAATTTTAAATTTTAATTATTAATATTTAGAAAATTCATCACTGATATGTAATTATTTTTTTAAATTTATACTGAATAGTAATTTTCCCTTGGAAACTTCCCTTTTCAATTAAACCATTCTAGTGCAGGATTTGGGTGCCCCTAGCCTTTCTCCAGAATGTACTCTTTGGTTTGGAATTTATTGAGGCAAAGGACGTGAAATTTGTTCCTCAAAAATGCTACAAACTCAAAACATAATAAATAATAAATAAGAAAATATCAAGAATTTTAAATTTATGGTCAAGATTCACAAGTGACCTTACAACAATAATTTTAAATATATACCATTGATCTATCATTTTTGGTTAAATTTTGAAATTTTTTCTAATATCGTAGATTTACGAATTGAATGGTTTGGATATTAAAATAAGACATATAGTGGGCCTTAGAAGCCCAAACAGTTGTTGCAAATTCATATTTAAATTGAAGAGAAGCTTAATCCTTTTTGAAAATTATTATAATTTGTTCACTACTATTAGAGCTTCTATGTATATCATTTATGAAAATAATTCAAAAATTAGTTTAAAAAAGGATTAGGCTGATCTTAAGTATAAATATGAATTTGCAAGAATTGTTCGAACTTGTGAGGCCCACCATATGTCTTGTTTTAATAATTCAAATCGTTAATTTTGTAGAGACTTTGTGTATATCATTCATAAAAAAAATTAGAAAAATTGTAATTTGGTGTATGTTTTTTTTAAAAAAAAAAAAAATCAAATCAGTGGTAAACTTTAACGACTTTAATAATTAACAATAGAAATTTTTTCATAAATTTATAAATATTTTGGAAAAAAAACCACTAATTTGCAATTTTTTAAAAAATAATTTAGTCAATCTAATAATTTTTTAAAAATTTTATACTTTTAAAAGTACATAGATTAAATGAATATAAAAAATAATTTTTAATTAAAATATTTAAAAAAATTATTAAAAATAAAGAAAGATAAATTAATAATTTCAAAACTGTTTTTAAAATTTTCAAAACAAAGTGATAGTTGTGCGAGTATGGAGGATTTGGGGTGATTGTTGTGCTGGAGCACAACAACCATTATTGTGCAATCAAATGAGTCCATTTCAATGTCTATTTTGATGATTCAAACCGTTTATATTTTAGAATGTATCGAGTAGAACATGCCTGTAAAAAATTAAGTTAGTCGGATATTATCATTTCATCCACTCACATTTGTATCTACAAAAATAAATGACAATTGTGATTTAAAAAATTAAAATGAATACAAATGTGAGAAGATGAAAGGGTTAATGATATCCGATTAATTTGATTTTTTTTAGGTATGTTTTACTCGATGTACTAAAAAATGTGAATGATTCGGATTATCAAAATGGGGTCCAAAATAAGCCTATTTAGCTGCACAACAATAGCTTCTGTACCCCAGCACAACAGCCACTGGAAATCCAAATATGGATGTGTGAGTTTTTGTGATAACCCAACCCGTACT
The DNA here is from genome assembly GCA_025200525.1 of Camellia lanceoleosa. Taxonomy (NCBI): domain Eukaryota; kingdom Viridiplantae; phylum Streptophyta; class Magnoliopsida; order Ericales; family Theaceae; genus Camellia; species Camellia lanceoleosa. The sequence continues at coordinate 45,523,482 of CM045761.1, read as the reverse complement.
ATGCTTAATTATTTATGTGATTATGTGTCAAATATGAATTGCAAGTTTAAGTATGGGAAATATGTGAATTTGGAAAAAAATATCTATTAAAAGTAGAAATATTTGTTGCAATTGAAACTTTGAACTGAAATTGAAGGCCTTAGAGGTGCGCTAAATAATAATAATAATAATAAAAACCGACTTCATATCTATGATTAGCATGATTTATAGAGCTTACAGTGAAATTTTAAAAAATTACGATTCGTAATGATTAAATCATATTTTGTGAGTTGGGTCATATATGTGTGTTTAGCCTATTGTTCTTCATTGTTGCTTGAGAGATATAGAGAGTGTGTTAGAGAGAGAGGAAGAATAGAAAGCTAGGGATTTCAAGAAAATCAAGGGACAAACCTTAGAATTGAGTTAAAGTATGTTATAGTACTTATAATCTTTGTCTCTAACTCATCTTTGCCTTGAAATCAAGAAGAAATTAGGAATTTGAGCTAGGGTTTTGAGTTGTATGGTGGCTTGAGCTAAAGGCATGAAATTGAACCCTAATCTCTTCATATTTGTTTGATTTAAGCTCACTCTTATGATTGACCCATGAAACAAACCCTAGATGATTTATGAAAATAAGATTTGTTAGAAGATTATTCATGAATAATGTATTTTGAACTTGTTTATGTAACGTATGAATATGGGAAAGAGATGAGTCCATGAATTTGTTGTTGATGCAAGATTGATATGTTTAATGTGGAATTACACTTGTATAAGGTTAGTATTTCATGTTTTAAAGGAAGATTACATGAGATCTTGGCTTGAAATTGTGTTTAAAAACTCAATCTTTGATGAATTTTTGAACTGTCTGATTTTGCCCAGGCCGCACAAGTGGCCATGGGCTATGCATGAGCGGAATACGAACAAAAGCAAGAAATTGCATTCTGCTTAGACCACTGCTCGAGTAGCCCAGTCACCACACGAGCGGTCAAAGTGGGCGTACGTGTAGCCAGCCCTGTTTCAGCTTATACCTGGTAACTTCAAATAAGTATATCTCTCTCATCCGAACTCTGTTTTAAGTGATTCTTGAGCTTAAATTCAAGCCCTAGAAGTTTAGTTACTAATGGTGGTGGTCTCACATTCAAATTCTAACTACACAAATAGATATGCTCAAATTAGTGTAGACTATTTATTTTCTTTTAATCATTTCATACCATCCCCAACCCTAACTTAGTTTCTTTTCACTTCTTGCTTTGTCCTTAAACCTTAAATATGTAAACTTGATATTTTCAATGAAAAACATATGGAATTGTTGTAGGAATTATGTAAACACTTGAGAGAAATTAAAGAATGGGAAATGATTGAACACGTATGTAACGAATAAATCAATTGAGTGAATTGAAGGTAATGTGTTTTGAAATGTTATGCTTGGTTACGTTTTTGCAAGCTGAGTCGTTAAGGAATATCATCTGACCAAGTACTGTGAGTAACAATATCATACATATATATTTTTTGTTGTGTACCTCGAACTATGAATAGTGATTGGTGCCGACATTGCGATTTGATTGAAATGAGAAACTTCATTAATATTATATGACATGTGCTATATGATTGGGCCAGAGGCCGCTTGTTATATGTTTGGGCTTGAGGCCGCTTGATATATGATTGGGCCCGATATTGTTTGTTATTTGTTTGGGTCCAAGGCCGCTTGTTATATGTTTGGGCTCGAGGCCGCTTGTTATATGATTGTGCCTGATAAGTCGTTGAACACACCAAAAATAAATCACTAAACTATATGAAATTCTTTTAGAATAATGGCAAGTCTAGATATCAATCCATAGGGACAAATGTGAAACTAGATTAATTCAATTGCTAAATTCCTAAATTAATTTTGATTAAAAAGATAAGATTGATTTTATAACTAAACAACAATTAAATGAAATTGAAGAATTACATTGACAATTAAAATTAGGTTTGAGATATTAATTTTCGAGAAAAATCCTAGGGCAGAGAATTCACCACTAACCACATGAATGAAACTTAACATCGGCCATCAATCGCAATCCGGTTTGAACTACCCAATATTTCACAACTACAAGTTTGAAATATTGATCAAGAGAGTTGTTGCATTCAACGTACAAACACGAATCATCTCGAGTAGTACGAGGCGTTTGCTTTAAACTATGGTAGCAAAACGACCCGTCTCTTATAGCATGACTCGTCTCGTACTTTGAATACAAACACAAAGAAAACTAACATATGGAAAGCATTAAACAATCATAGAGAGTAAAATGCTTGAAGAGATGAAAGATACAATTATTAAAAACTTATAAATCATCTATACATCCATTCAAACAAATTCACAATTAAAGCTTATGAAAAATCCTATTACATGGTTAGGGTTTCATCAAAACCCTAGAAAAGATTACTAGCCACTCATGGAGGAGTGGGAAGAGGAAGAAGATGAAGAAGAAACCCCCATGGAAGTGTGTGTCAAGCTTTAGGAGAAAATCACATTTTTAGAATTCTAGCCTCTATTTTGTCTAAATTAATTTTTGAACCCTAGGTTTGGCTATTTTTATTTCTTTTATTCTCAGCAAAACAAACCAAAAATTTCGCGCACGCGTCCTTAGGTGGGCCACTCGAGTGGTGGGGGGCTGCCCGTGCGGTAAAGCTTGGCCGTACGTGTGGTGGTCTGGCTGGCTTGGATTCTTCACTTTTCGCACGGAGGATCTGCTCTCGCACCCTTTTTGATTAAATTTTCATATTTCCTGCCAAATATGTATAAGTGCACAAAACACATCATCTCCACCAAATAAACAAAATTGAAAGACAAAATGTAATTTAAGTGGCTTCAATGTGATACCTTTCGGCCTACATCATACCCTCCAACTTACATTTTGTTAGTCCTCAAGCAAAATAGAAGAAATAAGAAAAGTAAAATACTCTCAGCCACTTTCGTAGGGATCACGATTGCATTTAGCATATGCAACAGGCCTTTAAACCACAAGGTTACCCCAAGTGGACGAGTATAGTCTCATGAGGGTTTTCAGAAATGATACCCACAAACATCAACATATTTATATCGGCTCAACAACAATTAACCACACTACTCCACACAACAACCAACTTATGTGCCACTACAGTGTGATATATGATGAGTCATTAAAGGCACAGTGGACAAGTACGAAGGAATCTATTGAGCCAAAATCACAATTCAGTTAATACAAAAGTAAAGTCCCTTGTACTTATGAATGCTAGTAGACACATCATTAGTACTCTCGGTGTAAAGTCAAATCTCCATATTAGTTAACTGTCCACTATAATAGTCTAGTGTAACTCATAATAACACTCAACATATACAGAAAAATTAAACTGTTGTAACCAAGATTCTCAAAATTTTTTTTTTTTGAAAGACTGTGCAATCCTGATCCATTAAGCTTTTTAGTCAGCCTATGTAACAAGCATTGGGCTAATGACTCCCAAACCAGACGGTTTTAGGGCACTAGGTGTAGAGACACCCTTACGGGCTTAATAACTCGAGCTGAAAAGGTTACGAATCTGAACAAGTCATTTTTCTTATTTTTCTTTAACTGTGCAATGTCTAGGTCCCTTAAGCTTTCTAATTAACCCATGTAGCGAGTATTGGGCCAATGACTCCCAAATCGGACAGTTTTAGGGCAATAGGTGTAGAGACACCCCTACGGGCTTAATAACTCAAGTTAAAGAGGCTACGAACCCAAACAAGTCAAGTGTATATATATATATATATATATTTTTAAAGAATCTTGGCTACTCATTTATTCTTTTCTGCAACCTTAGCCATTATCAATGATGTACACCAGGGATTATAATAAAGAGGCCATCGCTATGATAGTGTGTTCATGTGAATTAAGGCATACTCACGACAAGTGTACTAATACCACAAACACAAACAACTATCCTAGTGCAAACATCACATGTGAGTATTTACCCAACAAACCCTTTTCATACAAGCCTACTATGTTCCCCAATTAACATATGCTCATATCATTACCATACTGGCACAAAGTAAACATTAAGTGAAGTGGTGCAATCAAGTGTAGCAAGTACAAACATGAATGGTTATTACAAATACTCTCACCCCCCAACTAGAATATAACATTATCCTCAATGTAAGCAATTGTACATTAGATAGTAAAAGGAGAGAGAGGACCTTACCAGATAGCGTGAGCGCACATCCAGCAAGGCAAGGACACCCAAACACACACACACACATACACACACACACACACACACACTTTGATTTTGATTTTTTTTCCTGGTACAGTATAAAAGGAAAAGGAAAATAAAATAAAACAAAATAAAATAAATAAATAAAGAAAACAAAGAAAATATACAGATATCACTAATGTGGATCTGGCAGTGGTGGGAAATGCCGCGCAAATAGGGCATGCATTAGTGTTCAAGTCTGGAACGCCTCATCATGAATCCTAGTGCCAAGCTGATCAAACCGCTGCTCACTCGAATCCCAGTATGCCTGGTAGTCGGTTCGGAGATCAACCACAGATTGCTGAATGGCGGCTTAATTATCCAAAAGAGCCTGATATTGCGCCCTCATCATACGGAATGGTGGTGGCACTGGTGCTGGTGCGGTGGCGAGCTCGACCAGGGCATCATTAGGATTGGCGGGGGCTACGGGGAGGAGTAGTGGAGGTGGCAGGCGAGCAATGGTTTGGCGCTAGTAGGTTTTACTAAAGTGTGGACGGCGGAAGCTGAACCTCATTGGCCTAAAGTGGGTATGTCTCTTGGTCTTTAATGAGTGCAGTGATGAGGTTGGTGAAAAGGATAGCCCATGTAAAACTACCTTCAGTATTGCGTATTTTTACTTCATTAAGGATTCGGTGCATCTGATTGTAGATCAAAGTAGGGATGTCAACCCAAAACCCAAAGTCAAATCGATGCAAGGCGCGGAGGAAATCCCATCGTCGCTCTTCCCTGTGGCCAAGAGGAATGACATTCTTTTTCAGTACCACATCGAGGAAGAGAAGGCAGCGTGGTAAATTAGCCCGTCGGATGCTAGTATGACTGTCATCATCCTAACGCCCCTCATAAAACTCAGTTACCAATGTCGAGATGGTGAGTTCCCGAGTGAATACCGGGAACTGTTTTGCATTGATAGGGTCCATGGAACAGTGGAGGACCTTGGCAATTAAAGCTAGAGTGACCACTAACTCCACTCCGTTAACAAGGGAACAAAGAGCTCCCGGGGCCTCGTCGCTGATGTACATATGCTGATAAAAGAGTCGCACAATGCGAGGATATGCCGGTTCAGTGACGGTACAGATGCCCATGAGGCTTCGGTCTTCAAGTTGTTGAATACTCCACGCAGTGGTTTGATGGTGACGGAAGAAGTTCACATCAAAGGATGTATCACATACAACTGGTTTGGTGGCCCAAGCATCGGTTGGCACATCCCTAAATGCAATGTTGGCATTGCGAGGCCGTTTGGGTGCTTGGCGGGATGATGAAGACATATTTGCACAAAATAATTCAACCAACACAACCAAAAACATGGAACCATTATATTAGCACTCATCAAAAAACATTATGTATGCATAATTCACTCAAAACCGCATCGACCTCACCTCACCGAATTGATTGTTATTTATTTATTTATTTACAAACACACAGTGGAACTACAAAGATGAAATAAATAAGAAAATTAAATTAAATTAAACAATCTAAGTTAGTAGAAAAGAAGAAAATAAAATAAAATAAAATAAAAACTAAACTACTTAACAATTAAACGAACAATTACATCATAAAAATAAAAAAATAAATAAAATCACTAACTAAACAAGTAAAATAAAAATAAAAACAACAACAGTCCACTAACTAATTAAACTAACTAGAATCACTAACGAAACAATTTAAACTAAACAATTATAGTAAATAAAAATAAGCTAAATTATTATTATTATTATTAGCACCTTTATTTCTGAGGTTTTTTTTTTTTTTTTTTTTGGACCGCATGTGTGCCGGAGAGGGCCACACGTGCAGCGATCGTCTTCTTGCCCAGATGATTTTTTTTTTTTCCTTGATGAAAGATGAACACTAGATCTATGGTAAACTAACCTTATTATCTCACTACAATGCAAGATAGATAGAAGAAATATAAAGTTTGAGATAGAAATTGATGATTTACCTTTAGGTAGTGAAGAAAGAGAGAAAGAAGGATAATGCCAGAAAAAATGGTGGTCGCCGAAGATTCAACGGACGGAGAGGAAATAGGGCGCCGGCGGTGAGATGGTAGTGAGGAAGAAGGAGGGTGAAGGTTGGTGATGGTGGAGTTTGATAGAGTTTGTTGGTGTGTGGGGTTTAGAGAGAGAGAGAGAGAGAGAGAGAGAGAGAGAGAGAGAGAGAAAAGAAGAAGAAGAATGATAAAGATGGGAGGTGTAGATACAGAGAGTTGGGAAAGTAAGGGTCAGCAAAGTGGGTTAGGTTTTTGTTAAAAGACTTTTTTTTTTATTATTATTGTTTTATTTTTATAAACAAAATAAAGAAAAATATATAAGTATATATATACACGATTTTTTTTAATTTTATTTTAATGAAATATAAAATAGATAAATAAACATAAATAAATAATCACACTACAGAGTTATTTATTTATTTAGAAGAAGAAGAAATAGAAATAAAAATAAAATGAAATCAGATAAAATAAAAAATTAAAATAAATCTGTAGGTTTTTTTTTTTTTTTGCTGGACCGCTCGTGCGCCCATTTGGGCAGCACGAGCGCCTATTTTTGGAGCGGCTGGATTGGGCCGTTCCTGTGGCGTGAAAGTAGTAGGCTTTTGGGGTTGGGCCGCTTATGCGCCCAGCCCAATTGCTCGTGCGGGCTCTTTTTTTTTTTTTTTTTAAATCTGGGCCGCTTCTACGGTGTGAAAACTGTACCCAATTGGGCTTGGACCGCTCATGCGCCCAGCCCAACCGTTCGTGCAATCTGTTTGGTGGTTCCACTTGTGCGCCAAATGGGACTGCACGAGCGGCCTGATTTTTTTTTTTTTAACTAAGTAGAACAATTTTTTTAAAATTATAAATATATATATATATATATTTAAAAGATTAAAGAAAAGAAATTAAAAAAAAAACCAAGTACAACCCAAATCATGCTAAACCATTTCTACCGTCATTTGACATTCGAAATAAATATAGCACTTTAGAAAATATCGGAATGCCTAACAAGGGTATAATCTTCACGTGAAAAACACGGGTACTACTTTTTTCTCTAACAGTGTGTGTAACTTTTCCTATTCTCCAACAGGGTGACAGACTAGATTGATTCAGTATCTAGAATCGAGGCACATAAAGCTAACTCGACCTATGGGGCTGCTATACAAAGTTCAAACCGAGGTGATTTTGAAGCAATCTCCACACCCCTAGGTATTTAAACCAAACTCTAGTCTCGGAAATTCCAAACCTTTGTGTTCTAGGCTTTACCATTCGAATTCTAGGTGGCTATACCAGACCGCGGGCACGGTTAACACCAAAAGAATTACACCTTTAAAGGAATTAAAGTCTCCTAGACTCAAAGTAATTACTATAGAAGATATATTGGCTCCGTCAAATGGACAACCTCAATCATCTCCCATTTCTCAATACCATCCACATAATGTTTCAATCTTTGGCCATTGACCTTGAAGGTTGTACCATCTTGTGGATTTTTAATTTCAACCGCCCCATGCGGAAAGACTTCTATAACCTCATATGGGCCATCCATCGAGACTGGAGTTTACCCGGGAACAACCGCAATTTGGCATTGAATAGCCATACTTTTTGGTGAGGCTTGAAGGACTTATGAGAAATATGTTTATCATGAAATGCCTTAGTTCTAGCCTTGTAAATTTTAGAACTCTTATACGCATCATTGCGGAGCTCCTCTAACTCATTAAGTTGGAGTTTTCAATGGTCACCGGCTTTGGCCATATCAAAATTGAATTTCCTAATGGCCACAAAGCCTGGTGTTTTAACTCAATAGGGAGATGACATGGTTTTCCAAACACAATCCTATATGGAGGCATCCTGATGGGTGTCTTATATGAAGTGCGATAGGCCCAAAGAGCATCTACCAGCCTAGTGGACCAATCTCTCCTATTGTGCCTCGTAGTTTACTCAAGGATGTGTTTAACCTCCCTATTAGAAACCTCTACCTGACCACTAGTCTGGGGATGGTAAGGAGTGCCAACTCTATGAGTGATCATATATTTGCACACCAACGCCTCGAAGAATCGGTTGCAAAAGTGTTTGCCACCGTCACTAATTATGGCACGTGGGAACCCAAAATGACAAAAAATGATCTCATAGAGGAATTTAACCACAACCTTATGATCATTCGTTTTGGTTGCCACTGCCTCTGCCCACTTGGAAACATAGTCCACAGCCACCAAAATGTATTCAAAGCCAAAAGATGGTGGAAAGGGACCCATAAAGTCGATGCCCCAAACATAAAAAATCTCAACAATTAAAATAAGGGTCATTGGCATCATATCTCGTTGTGACATAGAGCCCATGCGTTGACAACGCTTGCAAGCTTTACAAAAGTTATGGGCATCTTTGAAGATAGAGGGCTAGTAGAACTCACATTGTAAAACCTTGGCGGCTGTTTTCTGCCCACTGAAATGGCCGCCACATGCATGAGAGTGACAAAAAGTGAGAATGCTATGGGTTTCACTCTCAGGCACACAACGCTGAATCTCTTGATCCGAACAATACTTAAATAATTCTGGGTCTTTCCAAAAATACTGCTTGGCTTGTGAAAAAAATCGGTCTTTGTCTTGCTTAGACCAAGTTTTCGAAATTTGACCAACTGCCAAGTAATTTACTATAAGAGCAAACCACGGGAGGGTCAAGTGTGAAACTGCAAGAAGTTGCTCATTTGGAAATGAGTCATGCAAGGTTAAGGGATCACTCGTGTGCTCAATAAAGTTGCGGGATAGATGATCCGCAACTACATTCTTGGATCCCTTCTTATCCCGGATTTCTAGGTTGAACTCCTAAAGGAGTAAAATCCACCTAATCAATCTAGGTTTGGTCTCTTTATTTGATAGTAAATACCACAAAGCAGCATGATCAGTGAAGACGATGACCTTGGAACCTAGAAGATAGGACTGAAATTTATCTAGGGCAAAGACTACAGTTAGCAACTCTTTCTCAGTGGTAGTGTAATTCAATTGAGCATTAGAAAGAGTACGACTAGCATAGGATATGATATGGGGAACTTTACTCACCCTTTGGCCCAAGACGGTGCCGAGGGCACAATCAAATGCATCACACATGATTTCGAAAGGAAGAGACCACTCAGGAGATTGCATGATAGGGGCAGTAGAAAGGGCCGCTTGCAATGTTTCAAAGGCTTTAAGACAAGCCTCATCAAAGACAAAAGGTACATCCTTAGCAAGTAAACTACACAAAGGACGGGATATTTTACTAAAATCTTTGATGAATTGATGGTAAAAACCTGCGTGCCCTAGGAAAGACCTAACTTGATGCATAGAGTTGGGTGGAGGAAGAGTTGCAATGAGGTCAACCTTAGCTTTGTCAACCTCTATACCTCGAGGGGACACAATATGTCCCAACACTATCCCCTCGCGAACTATAAAATAACTCTTCTCCCAACTCAAAATCAGATTTGTCTCCACACAACGAATAAGGACTTTAGTTAAGTTTTGGAGACACTCCTCAAAAGATGGCCAAAATATGGAGAAGTCATCCATGAAGACCTTTAAAAATTTCTCTACCCTGTCAGAGAAAATAGCCATCATACATTGTTGAAAAGTCGCCGGTGCATTACATAGCCCAAAAGGCATGAGCCTATAAGTAAAAGTGCCGAAAGGGCAAGTGAATGTGGTCTTTTCCTAGTCAGCAGGGTACACCGGGACTTAATTATACCTCGAATAGCCATCAAGAAAACAATAGAACCCCTGCCTCGCTAACCTGTCAAGAATTTGATCAATAAATAGCAGAGGAAAATGGTCCTTCCTAGTCATGGAATTCAATCTCTTATAATCAATGCACACTCGTCACCCAGTAGTGGTTCTTGTGGGGACCAACTCTCCTTGCTCATTCTCAACAACAGTGATGCCCGAATTCTTAGGCACCACTTGTGTGGGACTCCCCCACTTGCTATCCGAGATGGGGTATATAATACCCGCATCTAATAGTTTCAATACTTCCTTTTTCACCACCTCTTTCATATTAAGATTAAGCTGCCATTGCATTTCACGAGAAGGTTTGGTGTCCTCCTCAAGATGTATATAATGCATGCACACAGAGGGATCTATCCCTCTCAAATCAACCACCGACCACCCTATAGCACTCCGATGTGCCACAGGAACACTCATTAACTGACTTTCCTGCTCTGCAGTCAAGTCAGATGCAATGATGATTGGTAAAGTATTCTGGGGCCCTAAAAATGCATACTTGAGTGTGGCCGGGAGTGGCTTCAACTCAAGTGTAGGTGGTGTGACTAAAGATGGTATGGTGGGCTCCCTCGACAGAGGAGGAAGTGACTCAAACCGGGCTTTCCACAAAGGAAAATCCGGTGTAGAAGAAGCATTAAGTAAAGCATTTACCTCCTCAATTGACCCGTCAATATCTAAATTCTCAAACCCAAAATGAGCTAGACAAGCCTGTAGAGGGTCCTCTACAAGAACAAAGGGTAAAGCTTCCTCCACAATCTCATCCACAACATCCACAAATAAGTACTCCTCTCTCTCATGGGATTGTTGGGATGCTTGGAAAACATTAAGTTTCACTTGCATGTTACCAAATGAAACTTCCACAACCCCGGTCCGACAATTAATGCATGTATTGGCTGTAGCCAAGAAAGATCGACCTAAGATCACCAAGATTTGTTTCCTAGAACTGGCTACCAGTTCCATATCTAAAACCAAAAAATCAATAGGAAAGTAAAACCTATCGACCTTCACTAGCACATCCTCAATCATGCCACGTGGCACTTTAAGGGACTGGTCAGCCAATTGAGAGTGACAGTAGTGGGCTTCAACTCACCAAGCCCAATTTCCTCGTACACAGAGTACGGAAACAAATTGACACTAGCCCCTAAATCTAACAAGGCCCTATCAATGAAATGGTCCTCTATAATACATGTAATGGTTGGGGCACCCGGGTCTTTAAGTTTAGGGGATGTGTCATTCAATAAGATGAAGCTTACTTGCTCCGTGAGTGTGACCTTTTGGGACACATGTGTCCTGGATTTACGTTTTTGTGTACAAAGGTCCTTCAGAAATTTAGGATAGGCGGGTACTTGCTTAATTGCCTCCAACAGGGGAAGATTAATTTTTACCTGTTTAAAGACCTCCATCATTACTTCCATAGATACCGCTTTCTTATTAAAAGGGGACGGTGTATCAAGGCATTGGGAAAAGGGTGCCTTAGGCACATATGGTGCCTTGGCCTCATTTGAAGTGCCAGGGACTAAGTCATCCCTCTTAAGTGTTTCCCCCTTACTCTTTCTCTTATTGGGTGTACCACCGTGGTCACCATTCTTAGCCCTAGTTGTATCGGACGCAACTGGCTGAGGCTCTAGCTCTCTCTCACTTCTCAAAGTAATCACTGCTTGCACCTGCTTATGGTGCTTTCCATTTCCACCCGAACTCTCTGCCCCGTATTGTCCCTTAAGGTTGGCCACAGTCTAACTCGGTAATTTTCCCTCCTCTCTCCTATTCATGTTGTTAGCCATTTGACCTAATTGGGTCTCTAGCTTAGCAATAGAGTGAGTATGTGAGTGAACTACCGGTGCTAACCCCTTAAGTTCTAAGAGAACTTCCAACACTTGAGTCTCAAAGGCAGAGTTGCCTTGAGGAGTAGGCGGGGGTTGTGGTTACCGGTACGGTTGTGGGGGTTTATAAGGTTGCGGTGGTCGGTAAGATGATTGGTTGGCAAAATTATTAAAATTCTGCCTTGGTGGTGGAGGATTGTAAGAAGTGCCTTGTGAAGGGGGTCTCCATGAAAAATTAGAGTGATTTCTCCATCCTGGATTGTATGTGTTGGAGTATTGGTCATTACCCGGGTTGGAGAATCCTTGAGCCACATTCACATACTCTTGGACTAACTTCGGAAATTACGATGCTAAAGGGCACTCACTCAAGTCATGAGCAGGGCTCGCACAAATAACACATGCCTCGTGAAATTAAGGCTGATCTTGTTGGGTAGGGGCATGTCCTGCAGCTAATAATTAGTCCATTTTGTGGGACAGTGCCTCTACTTGTTGGGCTAACTCTAGGTTTTGCCTGACCTCATAAATGCCCCCTCTTTTCGGAGCTCCAACTACTGGTTGCCGGACTTGCCAGGCTGTGAAGGCATGGTGAAGGGAATTATCACTTAGGTTCTCAAACAATTGCCATGCCTCGGCATCATTTTTGGACATGAATGTCCCATCATAGGATGAATCCACCATTTGGCGGTGCGGCCCAGTTAAGCCATAATAAAATGTTTGAACAAGTTGTTAATCAGGCACTTGGTGGTGGGGACACGATTGGAGAAGGTCTCGAAGTCTTTCCCACGTCTCATGGAATTGCTTGCCATCCATTTGAGCAAAATTGGTGATGGCTCGCCTAAGTTGGTTGGTTTTACCTATGGGAAAGTACTTCTCCAAGAATCGTTGCTGTAATTGGTCCCAAGTTGTGATTGAGTTAGCAGGTAAGGAATTCAGCCAGTGTTTGGCTTTATCCTTTAATGAGAATGGAAACAATTGCAACATTAAGGCCTCATTTGTGAAATTCTGGATTCTCACTGTCGAGCAAATTTCAAAAAATTCATTCAAATGTTTGTAAGGATCATCATGAGCTAGTCCATGGAATGATGGGAGCATTTGTATGGTGCTGGACTTAATCTCATAATGAGCAGCAGTGGTGTTGGGTAATTGGATGCATGATGGTGATGTATATGCAGTGGGTGTAAAATAATCGTTAAGGGTCCGATTGAGCATATTCGGGACATTTGGATTTTTCATCTCTAATGGTTCAATGTATGAATATGAATATTCAAACCTAGGAACACGGGTAGAAGTTCTAAGTCTCCTAAGAGTCCTTTCTAGTTCAAGGTCCAAACTCCACAATTCAGGGCGGCAAGAACGGCGCCTGTGCATACACTACTCACACACACTCAAAAAGTTCCGACTCTGTGCACTAAGTTACAAAAACGAAATACCAAAGGGAGAAATACTCACAGCGGTTTAACGAAAACGCTTTACTTGTCTTGCGGGTGCTTGACGTGTAGACGTTGTCTCCAACCTCTAATTGAGATTTGTCTTTCTTTTTAGCATTTTGGTATTTTGCTTGCGAGTGTTTGCTTCTGTTTAAGCACTTTAGTGCTGCGGTTTTTTTTTTTTTTTTTAAAGCTCGGTTGCGCTCCGCTTGCACTTCAGTGATAGTTTTCACTTTCAAACGCTCTGCATATTTAGCAAGACAAAATCATAAAATCCTAAACTAAAAATTAAAATAAGAATATAATTTTAAATTAATTAATTTCGCCAGAAGTTCCCGACAACGGCGCCAAAATTTGATGAGTCGTTAAACACACCAAAAATAAATCACTAAACTATACCAAACTCTTTTAGAATAATGGCAAGTTCAGGTATCGATCCATAGGGACAAATGAGAAACTAGATTAATTCAATAGCTAAATTCCTAAATTAATTTTGATTAAAAAGATAAGATTGATTTTATAACTAAATAGTAATTAAATGAAATTGTAGAATTATATTGACAATTAAAATTAGGGTTTGACATATTAATTTTCGAGAAAAATCCTAGGGCAGAGAATTCACCACTAACCACATGAATGAAACTTAACATCGGCCACCAATCGCAATCCGATTTGAACTACCCAATATTTCACAACTACAAGTTTGAAATATTGATCAAGAGAGTTGTCGCATTCAACGTACAAGCACGAATCATCTCGAGTAGTATGAGGCGTTTGCTCTAAACTATGGTAGTAAAACGATCCGTCTCTTATAGCATGACTCATCTCGTACTTTGAATACAAACACAAAGAAAACTAATATATGAAAAGCATTAAACAATCACAGATAGTAAAATACTTGAAAAGATGAAAGAAACAATTATTAAAAACTTATAAATCATCCATACATCCATTCAAACCAATTCACAATTAAAGCTTATGAAAAATCCTATTACATGGCTAGGGTTTCATCAAAACCCTAGAAAAGATGACTAGCCACTCATGGAGGAGTGGGAAGAGGAAGAAGATGAGGAAGAAACCCCCATGGAAATGTGTGTCAAGCTTTAGAAGAAAATCACCTCTTTAGAACCCTAGCCTCCATTTCCTCTGAATTAATTTTCAAACCCTAGGTTTGGCTATTTTTCTTTCTTTTATTCTCAGCAAAACAGACCCAAAATTTCATGCACACGTTCCTAGGTGGGCCGCTCGAGCGCCTATGTGGGCTGCTCAAGCGGTGGTGGGCCGCACGTGCGGTGGTCTGGCTGGCTCGGATTCTTCACTTTTCGCACAGAGGATCTACTTTCCCGCCCTTTTTGATTAAATTTTCATATTTCCTGCCAAATCTGTACAAGTGAATGAAACAAATCATCTCCACCAAATAAACAAAATTGAAAGACTAAAAATGTAATTTAAGTGGCTTCAATGTGATACCTTTCGGCCTACATCAGTGCCTGAGGCCGCATGATATATGATTGGGCCTGAAGCCGTTTGTTTTATGTTTGGGCCTGAGGCCGCTTGTTATATGCTTGGGCCTGAGGCCGCTTGTTATATGCTTGGAGCACATGTAGGTGATTAGCAGCATGGAGCACACCCCATGAGTCAGCTTCAGGAGCCTTTTTGTGACCCAATCGAGTCATGCCTCCGAGACGGAGTTTTGTCTTGACTCACACCATACCTTGACCTTATTTTGTTTTTGCTTCCATGGTCTTGGGTTGTAAACACTGTATAATTTTCCTATGGCTCTTATATTTTTGATGGGCATGTATATGTATTATTGTGTTACGTGGTTAACTCAATGGACTTCTCATTATTATATGCTTTCGTTTATGGCCCTATTAGCATAAATATTATGTATGATCGTTTGAGGCCTTCGATAATCTACGGATTACTGATCGGTTATGACCCAAACCTTTAGGGGCAGGTTTGGGTCATGATAGAGTGGTATTAGAGCACGAGTTAATATCTCACACACGAGTCCATGTGAGCAATAAGAAGTCCAGAAAAGGTTTAAGTTGTATCCCCATTGCATTCATAATCAGGTATGACATGAAAATGTGCATTTTTATATGTGGCTTATGTGCATACTATCTGTGAATGTTGTAATATATGTTCCTTTAGATCATGGTGAGAACAAGGGCGAAAGATGGAGAGGATTCAACCTCGGCATGGCTTGATAAGATGGAATCAATGATTATGGATATGGCTGAGGCTTTTAGACAACAAGAACAACAACAGCAACAATAACCACCACCGACACCAATGCCTGTGCCACCCCTATAGTGCAAGACCACCAGGCTGATGATCGAACTATTGCTCTCACAAAAGAATTTGAAAATATGAAACTACCATTGTTTAAAGGGGGAATTGACCCACTAAAGGCGGAGGCTTGGGTGCTTGGTATCGAGAAATTGTTTGAAGCCTTTCCATGCACGGAGGCACAGAAAGTCCTACTTACTGCTTTTATGCTAGAAGATAAGGCACGCCGCTGGTGGATGCTCGTCCGAGAGGAACATGAAGGGATGAATTGGGCTTAGTTTTTGAAAATCTTTTATGAGAAGTACTTCCCACAGAGTATCCGACACAGAAAGGTGTCAGAGTTTGAAAACCTAAAGCAAGGGAACAAGACCTTAGCGGAGTACAAAGCGCAATTTACCAAACTAGCTCGTTTCGCACCGTACATGGTCAATACAGGCTACAAAAAGGCGAGGAAATTTAATGGAGGCCTCTGAGACTCCATTCTTGAGAAAATTAATATATTGTAGGTATAGAAATATGTGGATGTATTGGATAAGGCCATCATAGCGGAAGGTAACCAGGCCAACCGCAACTGATATTCAGAATGGAAGGAAAAAAGGTAGGGTTCTAATATGCACAAAAGGGTCGGCGTTCTCGCAAAATAAGAAGCAAAATTTGGGAACTTCCAACACTGCGGGGTCTAACAGTGATTCACCACGAACTTGCCTGGAATATGGGAAGAAACATCAAAGGGTTTGCTATCAAACATTAGGAGCTTTCTTTAAATATAGGAAGATGGGTCATATAATGCGAGATTGTCCTATGTTTGGGCAACAAAAAGATAATAGGCCAATTGTTAGTTCAACAAGTTCCACTCCTGTAACAAAGACCCTAGCAAGGCCTACTACTTCTAGAGATAATGTTAGGCAAGGAAGAGTCTTTGCTCTTGTTCCAGGTGATGTCCAAAATTCAGATGCTGTGGTTTCAGGTACGCTTTCCGTCAATGGCCAACCTGCTCATGTGCTACTTGATTCGAGTTCCACTCATTCCTTTGTTCCGAAAACCTTTGCTCCTAATTTGAATAGAAATATGGAACCCTTGAATTATGTATTGTGTGTGTCTCTCCCATCTGGGAATTATATGTTATGTGCTTCTATGTATCCTGCATGTGAGCTTTTACTTGGAGATATTTCCTTTTGTGCTAATTTGATGCCTTTTGATATGGTAAACTTCGATGTAATCTTGGAAATAGATTGGTTAGCTAAGTATCATGCAACCATCGTCTGTGTGTCTAAGCAAGTTGTTTTCCACCCACCGGGTCAAGATGAGTTTACTTTTGTGGGACATGGGGTAGTCTCTCCACCCTATTTGATATTGGCTATGAAAGCTTGTAAACTACTTCAGAAAGGTTGTAGGGGTTATTTGTGTAGCATTTTGCATGCAGAGACAACTGAGATAGGTGTTGAAAATATTCAAATTGTTAGTGAGTTTCCAGATGTATTTCTTGAAGAATTGCCAGGGAACTTGATAGACTGTGAGATTGAATTTGTCATTGATATTGTGCCAAGTACTCAACCGATTTCTAAGGCTCCATACGGAATGTCACTGGCAAAAATGAAGGAATTGAAAATACAATTGCAAGAATTGCTTGACGAAGGGTTTATTCGACCGAGTACATTGCCATGGACTGCACCCGTTTTGTTTGTGAAGAAGAAGGATGGGACCCTTTGGTTGTGTATTGATTATCGAGAACTTAATAAGGTAATGGTGAAGAATAAATATCCCTTACCACGGATTGACGATTTGTTTGATCAATTACAGGGGGCATAAGTGTTTTCAAAGATTGACTTGAGATCCGGGTACTATCAGTTGAAAGTCAAAGCAAAGGATGTTGAGAAGACCCTCTTCCGATCTATGTACGACCATTATGAATTTTTAGTCATGCCATTTGGGGTTACGAACGCACCAGCAACTTTTTTGGATTTAATGAATCGGATTTTCAAACCGTACTTGGATGAATTTGTGGTGGTATTCATTGATGACATTCTTATTTATTCGAAGAGTAGAGAGGAACATGAAAAACACTTGAGATTGATTCTTCAAACACTTAGGGATTCTTCAAACACTTAGGGACAAGAAGTTATATGCTAAATTGAGGAAATATGAATTTTGGTTGAATGAAATTGTGGTTTTAGGGCATGCAATTAGCAAGGATTGTGTGTCCGTCGATCCGTAAAAGATAGAAGCTATTGTGAATTGGCCTACTCCTACCAATGTTACAGAAGTATATAGTTTTATAGGTTTAGCAGGTTACTATCGAAGATTTGTTAAAGATTTATCTAAGATTGCGGTGCTGCTTACCCAATTGACTCTAAAAGGTGTTCCATTTGAGTGGATAGAACAGAGGAGTCCGCCTTCCAAGAATCAAAGACATGACTCACAATAGCACCAATCCTCGCCTTACTGTCAGGTACAGAAGGGTTTCTGATCTATAGTGATGCTTCTCATAAGGGTTTGGGGTGTGTACTTATGTAGAATAGAAGAGTGATTACGTATGCATCTCGACAATTGAAGCCACATGAAAAGAATTACCCTACCCATGATTTGGAATTAGTTGTTGTGGTGTTTGCATTGAAGATTTGGCGGCATTATCTTTATGGAGCAACATATGAGGTCTACGCCGACCACAAGAGCCTCAAGTATTTCTTTACTCAAAAGGAGCTTAATGTGTGTCAAAGGCGGTGGTTGGAACTCATCAAGGATTATGACTTGCATATTCATTATCATCCTGGCAAAACCAACACGGTAGTGGATGCTCTTAGTAAAAAGTCAACGGGAAACTTAGCATGTTTACTTACGGAGCGGAATGAACTATTGCTTGACTTGGACAGAATGGAGGTGGAAATTGTGCTACATGAACAGGATGGAATGTTAGCCGTGATGGCTGCACAACCGACTATTATAGAGGAAATCAAATGAAAGCAATTGGAAGACAAATTTCTCAAGAAAGTACATGATGAGATCAAAGTAAAGCCGAGACCGGGATTTTCTTTGGAAACTCAAGTGTTGAAATTCAAGGAAAGGTTGTGTATTCCTAATGTCCCCGAAATTAAAGGAAGAGTCTTGGAAGAAGCTCACAAGTCTAAATTTGCTATGCACCCCGGAAATACCAAAATGTACCAAGATCTCAAGCAAGCTTTTTGGTGGCTCAATATGAAGAGAGAGATTGCAGAGTTTATTTCAAGGTGCCTGCAATGTCAACAAGTAAAAGCGGAGCATCAAAGACTGATGGGGTTACTTCAACCTATCCCTATTTCGGAATGGAAGTGGGAGCATATAACAATGGATTTTATTGTGGGCTTACCCCGAACACCCCGAGGTATGGATTCTATATGGGTTGTGGTGGATAGAGTGGCTATGTCTGCTCATTTTCTACCTGTGAAGACTATTTATAATGTTGATAGACTTGTTACGGTGCACATTGCAGAGATTATTCGACTGCACGGTGTTTCGGTCTCCATTTTGTCGGATAGAGATTCTAAGTTTGTGTCAAGGTTGTGGCAAAGCTTACAAAAAGCTTTGGTAACGGAGTTGAGGTTTAGTACCGCATTTCATCCGCAAATTGATGGTCAATTTGAAAGGACTATACAGACGTTGGAGGACATGCTCCGAATGTGTGTTTTGGACTTCCGTGAAAATTGGAAAACTCATTTACCTTTGGCGAAATTTACCTACAACAACAGTTTCCACTCTAGTATTGGGATGGCACCATATGAAGCTTTGTATGAGAGAAGATGTCGAACTCTGGCTTGTTGGACCAAGATTGGAGATAGGTCATTGATTGGGCCTAAAATTGTGCAAGTTACCACGGAAAAGATTCAAATTATCCAATGAAGATTGAAAACCGCTCAAAGTCAACAAAAGATCTATGCGAATCAAAGAAGGAAAGACTTAAAATTTGAAGTTGGGAATCATGTTTTTTTCAAAGTCAATCTAATGAAAGGGCACACAAGGTTTAGGAAGAAAGGGAAATTATCACCCCGATACGTAGGGCCATTTCAGATTTTGAAAAGATTAGGGCCAGTCG
Source organism: Camellia lanceoleosa (assembly GCA_025200525.1). Taxonomy (NCBI): domain Eukaryota; kingdom Viridiplantae; phylum Streptophyta; class Magnoliopsida; order Ericales; family Theaceae; genus Camellia; species Camellia lanceoleosa. The sequence continues at coordinate 45,503,935 of CM045761.1, read as the reverse complement.
CCTATCGGATTGCATTACCACTGGGCATGGAGCAGTGCACAATGTGTTCCACATATCGATGTTGCGAGACTACCTTCGAGACCCTTCCCATGTTATTGACTATCATTAAATTGTGCTAGATAACGATATGATTTATGAGGAGAAATCCCTTCGAATCCTTGATTGGCAAGTCAAACAACTAAGGAACAAGACTATTCCAATGATAAAGGTGGAATAGAGAGAACATCATGGAAGCGAAGTCACTTAGGAACATGAAGAAGAAATGAGACAACGATATCCGGAATTGTTTTCAACTTGAGGTAAACAAGTTTGGAGGACCAAACTTCTTAAAGGGGGAAGACTGTGATAACCCAACCCGTACTATGCTTAATTATGCATGTAATTATGTGTTAAATATGAATTACAAGTTTAAGTATGGAAAATATGTGAATTTGAAAAAAAAATATCTGTTAAAAGTAGGAATATCTGTTGCAATTGAAACTTTGAACTGAAATTGAAGGCCTTAGAGGCTCGATAAAAAAAAAAAAAAAAAAAAAACTGACTTCATATCTATGATTAGCATGATTTATAGAGCTTATAGTGAAATTTTGAAAAAATACGATTCGCGATGATTAAATCATATTTTGTGAGTTGGGTCATATATGTATGTTTAGCCTATTGTTCTTCGTTGTTGCTTGAGAGCTCTAGAGAGTGAGTTAGAGAGAGAGGAAGAAGAGAAAGCTAGGGATTTCAAGAAAATCAAGGGGCAACCTTAGAATTGAGTTAAGGTATGTTAAACTACCTACAATCTTTGTGTCTAACTCATCTTTGCCTTGAAATCAAGAAGAAATTAGGAATTTAAGCTAGGGTTTTGAGTTGTATGATGGCTTGAGCTAAAGGCATGAAATTGAACCCTAATCTCTTTATCTTTGTTTGATTTAAGTTCACTCTTATGATTGACCCATGAAACTAACCCTAGATGATTTATGAAAACAAGATTTGTTGGAAGATTATTCATGAATTATGTATTTTGAACTTGTTTATGTAACGCATGAATATGGGAAAGAGATAAGTTCGTGAATTTGTTGTTGATGCAAGATTGATATGTTTAATGTGGAATTACACTTCTATAAGGTTAGTATTTCATGTTTTAAAGAAAGATTACATGAGATTTTGGCTTGAAATTGGATTTAAAAACTCAATCTTTGATGAATTTTCAGACTGTCTAATTTTGCCCAGGTCACACGAGCGGAATACAAACAAAAACAAGAAATTGCATTCTGCTTAGACCACTGCTCGAGTGGCCCAGTCACCGTACGAGCGGTCAAAATGGGCGCAAGTGCGGCCAGCCCTGTGAGTAATAATATTATACATATATATTTTTTATTGTGTATCTCGAACCATGAATGGTGATTGGTGCCGACATTGCGATTTGACTGAAATGAGAAATTTCATTAATATTATATGACATGTGCTATATGATTGGGTAAGAGGCCACTTGTTATATGTTTGGCCCCGAGGCCGCTTGATATATGATTGGGCCCAAAGCTGCTTGCTATATGTTTGGGCCCGATACCGCTTGTTATATGATTGGGCTTAAAGCCGCTTGATATATGATTGGGCCCGAGGCCGCTTGTTATATGTTTAGGACTGAGGCCGCTTATTATATGCTTAGACCTAAGGCCGCTTGTTATATACTTGGGCCTAAGGCCACTTGATTTATATGATTATGGATTTTTTGAGAACCTTATGATCATCTACTTACACTGCTTTACTGTATTATTACTCATTGAGCTTCGCTCACCCAATTTTATGTATGCACATGTAGGTGATCAGCAATAGAGAGCACACCTCTAGAGTTAGCTTCAGGAGCCTTTCTGTGACCCAATCGAGTCATGCCTCCGAGACGAAGTTGTCTTGACTCACACCATACGTTGACCTTATTTTGTTTTTGCTTCCACTACAACAAAATGGTACTTTAATGACAAAATCACTTCGTCTCCAACAGTGAAATTTTCGTCACCAAATTGATCCGTGATGAAATAATTTCGTCACCACGTTCGTCGTCACTAAAAGTACCTGATGACGAAAATTTATTTTGTCACCTATTATTGGTCTTTGGTGACGAAATATTTCGTCACCAGAATTAAATAAAATTTTATTATATTTGTTTTGGGTGAGAAAATATTTCGTCATTAAAAATAGTGATAAAATTTTTAGTAACAAAAATATCGTCACCAAAAGATGGAAAAAAAAGACCCTTTAGTGACGAAAACTTTTTGTCAACAAATATTTTAATTAGTGATGAAACAGTGAATATGTGTGATGAAATTATTTGTTGGGATTAGAAAGTTTTACTGTCAATTTTTTTTCGTCACCAATAATAAATAAATTTAAAAATTGAGGAGAGGGTTATATTTGCAATTTATATATTTTTTTCAATAAACAATACCTGTACATTTTAATAATCTATTAAATAAAATATCTAATAAAAATCAAATTAAACTATTCATTATCATAAAACAACCCAAGCAAAATACATGTCTCATAGTATCAATAAATTAATATATAACATCCAAACTATAACATCTATTTTAGTAAAATCAAAAACTACAACACAATCAAAATAACTTGTGCATTTTAATAACTTGCTGAATATAATATCCATTACAAATCCTTACAAAAACCTATTCATTTGGTAATATCAACAAAAACCTGTTCATTTTAATCTATTCAATAAAATATCAACAAAAAGATAAGATCCATCACAGTATAATCATAACCCATAACAACATAGTTAAAATACATGTTTAGTAATATCAACAAAAAGTACAACTACACTGTCATGGATGTGTTTGGTAATATCAACAAAAAACTCTTGCTATGCAGGTTACCAAATTCGTTCATCTCCAATCTGCCATTAAAAACGAAAAAAAAAAAAAAAAAACAACAACAACAACAAAAGATTACAGTAGCCATTCACTAAATTTGTTAATATGCAACCTAGAAGAGAAAAAATAAAAATTTCAAAGTAAATTTTAAACCAAATTTTACCATGCTTGTTCCGTAAATTTTTACAACTTACATTAGTTCCTCCCAAGGTGTTCATGATATTTCTTGGCCTTTTAACGACTGTTTCAAGATTTTACTCCCTAACGGCCTATTTTCAAGCATAAATGTTTTCCAACCTAGAGTCCTATGATTGTTCTGTAAGTTTTCACAACTTATGTTGATTCCTTCCAAAGTGTTCATGATAATTTCTGATAATCTCAAGGTGTTTGTGATGTTTTTCGGGCCTTTAGATGCATACTTCACTATTTTCTCGGGACCTTGTGCCTAAATGTCAAAAGTAGTTTTTTATTCTACCCTAGTTGAAGAAGAAATGTTCTACTAAATTAACATATAAACATAATATACTAACCAAGAAGCTTGTCCATTAGAATCTGAACTTTCCCCACTTTCAAAATTTCCAGTGATACCTTTCTACATCAAATACTCTATGATACTTTGTATCTTCTTGCTTTGTTTCTTCTCTAACTTTTGAAACCTTGCAATTTGTTCATTTTGCTATGTTATTTGCATCTCAAGGCGTTGAACATCGTCACTATTTGTAGCAGGTGCAACAGTAGTCTTCATAGAAGAAGAAGGCCTCAAGCCGAGTCCTTTCACATAACTTGACCTTGGCTTAAGCACCTTAACTGACAACTCCTCTGAGCTTAAAGGGATCACACTAGTCTGCGAGAGGTGTTCGACTTGCGTCTGTATCATGTTGTCCTGTTAATTTAAAATAAATCGAACAATTATTAGTTATTCTACCCTACAAAGCAAATAAATAATTTTATCAAAATTAATATGCATTTCCTTGTACATACATAATTAGCTTGGCTCTCCGACGAAATCCATTCATGTGTGTTCGAATTATAGTGGATGGACTTGTAAAACTCTGCCAAATGAGGAACTTCTCCATTTGCAATTATCTGATTCATTTGCTTTTGAATATTATTTCAAATATTTAAATAACAAAGCCTACTAATCTGATAAAATAAAATAGCAGAACACACCGAGCTGTGCACCCTAACCGGGATTGATTTTGATCCATATCTATGTTTTGTTTTCATTCATAAATTAAATGAAAAAAAGAAATATCAAAATACAAAATAGTAAAATTTAGATGCAACACCTTTTTATCAAAGGCCAGAACAAAACTTCACTCTAATAGCTATGAAGGCATGAATTTAAATGACAATAATATACTTCCATTGATTATTGATGTTGATGAATTGTCAGTTTCTGATTCATGTCTTTATAGCTACTTGAACTATTTGATGTAACCACCAACTGAGAGCTTTTAATATGCCAAGAGCTCTTACAAAAAGTAAGCAGAATACCCATCAGGACTAGGGGCTTTGTTATCGCAAGGCCCAAAAACAACAGATTTAATTTCAACCTCAGAAACAGAAGAAATAAGCAAAGGGAGATGAGATTCAGATAAACAAGGTTGAATAAGCTCAACAACTTTGGCTTTCCCATCCCTAGGATAATCAATAGAAGAACAAGCATATTTTTGAAATGAGAAGTAATATTCATCATACTTTTCATGCCTATTACCATCAGAGTCATCTATAGAGAGAGGATCATGTTCTTAGCTCTGTCAATTTTCAGCTTCTTATGAAATTAGGATGCATTCTAATGCCCAAATGTTATACCATTATCCCTTGGCCTTTTGTTTATAAAAATATTCCTCAGCAAGAAGAAGATCAACATATGCAGCAAAGGCAGTCTTTCCAGAAGCAATAGTAGCAACATGATCAGGATTAGATTGAACATCAATTTGGAGCTTTTCTAACTGAACTTTGCTTCAGCAACTCTAACTGAGGTATTACTATAGTGAGTCTTTTTAAAAGATTTAAGAGCTGCTTTAAGAGATTTGAGCTTAGAGACAAGTTGGTACATAGGACTAACAATTAAAAAAATTGAAAGGCATACGATCATGTTTTGCTTCAGGCCTAACTATAACAATTCCAGGACTGTGATCTGAAATACCAGGAGGAGCAAAAAATGTCTGTGACTCGATCAAGATACTAAGCCAAGCCTCATTGACCAAAATACGATCTAGCTTTGTAAACAGAATATGTCCATCACTATGCTTCTTTGTTGTGGAAACCACAAGATGATAAAACTTAAGAATGATTAATTAGCAAGTTAACTCTTGCAGGTATGGTTCCCCCAAGTAAACAATAAACACATGAACTTTTTACTTTCAACTGCTAAATATTATTGATGTTGTCCATAATTGTTATTAGACATACAATTAATAACATGACTACTTTTACACCTATTGAACAAAAAAAAAAAAAAGGTGGGTATTTGTAATCACACATAAGGAAATACCCCAAAAGCAGTTCTACAAGTATCAATCCCACAACACAGACTAAAAGGATTAGTTTCACCTTTAGAAAGGCAGAGCTACAAAGGACCTTAACTATTCCTCATCTAAAAGGCTCACACAACGTCAGGGCGAATACAAAGACATACATTATTTTCTCTTTTGAACAAGAAGGAATGGGCAGTTCATAAGGGTCAAATACATCACACAATCCAAAACAAACATAAAAAAAATAGTCTAACATTCTAATGCATGTGGGCAAAGTAATAACAGAGTACCAAGAGCATCTCCAATCCTTCACCAATTCTTTCATCAAATTCAAATCATTTCATCAAACTTGTATCAAATCATTTTCACCAAATCAAGGATGAACCAAATCCTTCACCAAATTTCCAAGAGTCGCATTTTTATTCAAATTTGATGAAATTTTAAAAAGAGCAAGTATTAGAAACAAATTTTTAGAATAAGTTTGGAATTTTTCAAAAAGATTTGATGAAACAAAGAGAGTAAGGATTGGAGTGTTCACATCAAGCCCAAAAGATGCAACCACCAACTGAGAAAAGGAGCAAAAAAGAGCAATGTGTAGAACACCAAACAAAATACATTTTGATCCCAGAGAGCAATTTTCTTATTTAAAAAAATAATATCAATCTTGGTAAAATGCAGCAGTCTTATCAGTTGACAGAAAATGAGGTTGCCTACTACATCACACAACTCATCAAGTGAAAAGGGGCCCATCAAACATGCTAGAGTTACTGCCCTTGTTTTAGCTAATTCATCTGTTTCTGAATTGGACAATTCAAGCACCCTTGATTCAGCTAACCAAGGATCTCTGCCTCCTTCCTCCATCTATTCTAATTAAATCAAATATCCTCTGCTGTCTGTCACCTTCCTGAAGCCAATATAATGACCTCCATCTATTCATAGCTATTGTTTCCATGATTTGATTAGTACTAACAAGAATACTTCTCTATTTATTTGTTGGCATCACTAGTTATATTAGTGTTTACTAATATATGCATCACTAGTTAAATTTTTAGATTTTCTATTGTGTTTCACTACGCAAGGATGCAAACTGAATACATAGTTATAGTTGCATTCTTACTAATCGTTAAATTCTTTCCAAAACTAGAAGTCTTTGATATGCTACCATGTAATATCTTGTTTATCAGCGAGTTCTTGTAATCACCCTAACAAAGAGAGTAGTTCTTTCACATAAGAAGCAAAAACTTGAGCATAACCGAGCAACAAACTGAAATAAACCCCTATGCTACACCATTTTTCTCTAATCCTTTCCATCTATCACCTCAATTTCAGTTTCAAAAAATATAAAAGGCAATAATTACCTTCTATATTTCAGTTTCAATTTCTATGCAATAATTACCATGTAATTTCAGTTTCAATTTCAATTTTCATGTGTCATGCCTCTTTTACTTGACAATAATTACCTCGAAGCGTTGGATTATTAGTTTCTTATCAGCATCGTAAACCTTCTTCCACCTACAAATGCTCAAGTCTGGTAATTGCATTCGAACCTCTATGCCAATCTTGGAGGCCAACTTAGAGGCTTGATCTCCTACTGGCGCATGGAACTGTTTAGGTATAGGAACCAACATCTTTCCATCTTTCTCAACAATGCGTTGGGTTTGTATGCCGCGTGTTGGACCACGACCACGTATGTCATGTGATGCTGTAAGGACATAATATTAATTGAGTTAATAAGTAAACAAATGCAAGTTAGACCTTAAATTGAATATAAACAACTTTGCAAACTTACCAACATTGCTAGATGTAGTCACCTCATGCACAGGTTACACATTATAAGGTGGTAAGGGTTGGGTACCAATCTCTTGACCTGGGGGATCCATCCCTTCTTCTGGGGTGGGAGTTAATGGCGTCGAATGAGGCTGTAAACGTAAACCCGGTGGCATCTCTTGTTCCTAAAATAACATAATCGAATAGTAAAGAAGATATTTAGCACAGTTAAAATATATTTTAAAAAAGATATGATGTTTAAGATATATGAAAAAGATATTTAAATAGTAAAAGATATGTTCACACACAAATATAAAATAATGTATATAATACCTTGCGATAAAAGGAACCCAATGACTCATTATCACTATCGTTCTCACTCTCTGACGGATTATACTCATCATCATCATCATCTACATCAACCCTAATTCCCTTTTCGTTTGCATTTGCACATTTGGGCTGAACCACACTCATCAAAGAATTTGTAATATTCTTCACTCCAAGATTGTTCATTACCTCATAGTTCTTCTTGATTCGCTTATTTCTTTGTTTCTCATATTCTGTTAGCTTCTTAGTTCTCAAATCACCTGGTTTCAGCCATTGTCTTTTTCCTTTGACCATTTTCTACAACTATATAACATAATTCAACTTTAATTAGAAAATATAGACAATATAATTATTCACCATTAAATAAAAGAAGAAAAACATAATCCCAAAATATCCAAAACACCTTAATTGAAAGGTACTTTACCTAAGGTTGTCATACCAAAATAGATCAAATGTTTCTAGCGAACTTGTCGCCAAACCATAATCCAAAAGGTACAAAATATAAACTTAGCACATGACAAAAGTACTCAAAAACATTACCCATCATGTGAACCATGTATTTTTGGAAAGCAACATCGTGAAAATTTTATAGTTCAATTTGTATGAGCTCAAAATCTGTGATGTGTATTGCCACTTAAACCTTTGACAATCTAACATCCAAATTAGATTTATAAGATTACAATAGACTTTGATTTACCACGAGTAAAATGTAGTTAAATATGGTACCCAAATGCAGCATTTAAGTAAGGAAAGAAATGCGAACATAAAAAAGTCGAATGTAATAGTTATATATGTTAGGAAAAGTTATTAGATTTATAGTCCAAAAGGGGAAAAAAAAAATTTGTTGGTTCCACCTTTGACATTAACTAGGAATAGCACTTTTATGAGGCTAGATTCCAATTTGTATATAAACATAGCATTCTGATTAAGAAAATAGTACAACTACCATAAACTGTTACTTAAGGAACCGCTTGTCCTTAACTTCATCAAAAAAGTCCAATTAATGCAATCTTTTCTTCTGTCAACTCATAGATCACTTGTCATGCTATTAGTAAGCATGAATAAAGATGACTGAAGTAAAAAGGCAAAGGAGTGATATTAGTTAAAAGGTAAATGAATCCTACTAAAACGAAGACTTTGTAGGTAATTAGAGAACAACCAAATGAAGAAACCAATAAAAAGAAAACCACCTATAGAAAATGTAAAATAAACCAGCACACTGAAAGCAACTACCAAAAATCATTACTTTAGCATATGAATGAGGAAGATAGAGGCAAAATATTTGGAGTGACAATGGATTTGGAAATCACTTGTTTCTAATCTTTTGTTTGCTTTGGCAGGGAAATGGATATCCAGGATCCCAAGGAAATGGATTTCTAGATACTCAGTCAATTGAAAAGAGGATTTCAAGGTGTCAACTCTTCAGTCCAAAATTCCCAAGGAGGGAAGTTTATAAATCCTCATATATAATTAGCCAAACATAAATTCAGCATTCCCACCATAAGCATACCCACCATAAGCATACCATGTAGCTCTCAATTCCATGGTTTTGGGTTGTAAACACTATGTACCATTTTCCTATGGCTCTTATATTTTTGATGGGCATTTATATGTATTATTGTGTTACGTGGTTAACTCTATGATTTTGCTCATGATTGACACAACTCAATGGACTTCTCATTACTATATGCTTCCCTTTGTGACCTCATTAGCATAAATATTATGTATGATCATTTGAGACCTACGGTAATCTACGAATTACTGACTGATTATGACCCAAACTTTTAGGGACAGGTTCGAGTCATGACAGTTTTACCATCTCATGTCTTGACTACATCTACATGGAAGTGCTTTGATTATTAATGCTTTAATGCACTTGAAGTATAGTGTTGAAGGAAATTGATCTGTAAATATTAGGAATTTCAAAAGAATTGTTAAAATTATTATAAGATCCGTATTCATATAAATATTGTGTATAATTTTTAATAATTATGTTTTAGAATATCTAACATTTCTAAAAAATTGAACAATGCTTGAGGACAGTATGATCCGAAACTTGGTTGGAGATTGATGATGAAGTTATGGTGGAAGTACTTGCAATTGGTAGGTTATAAAACAAGAAGACAGCAAATACCCCTTGGCAAATTTTTTTATTTAATAAAATTAATTAGAAAAATAAAATTTTAACTGTTCTTTTATACAATAATAAAATTACTTGAATTATTAATTAAAATAAATTTATAACATTATTAAAAACTGTTATTTGACTTAATGATGTATTAATAAATAAAAAAAAAAGCCATTTGTTATGAAATTAGAAATTTCAAGGGGGGGATGTAATTTTCAAAATCACATGGGACAAATCGTATTTTAAATAAACTTTAATTGGTGTGTTTATAATTTACCCAAAAAAAAAAAAATAGACCCCCCCCCCCCACCAAAACAAAAACAAAAACAAAAACAAAAACAAAAAACAAAAAATAAACTTAACAAAATGAGCTACCTAAATAAAGATACAGTACATTATTACTTCATAAAAAAATACAATAATGCTATGCATTCAAAAAAATAATCGAATAATAAAATATGTAGATTATATTTTAGTTATAATCCAAATTATACTAAGTTTAAATTAAACTATTCGCATAATTTTCCAAAGATAATATTATACGACTTTATACTTGTTTTGTACAATTTTATTATGAACAAATACTAATCATAGAATCAAGAACAGAAAAAATTATTTTAAGAGAAAATTATTTATAAGTCCTATTAGGGAAACTTATGTTACATATGGTCCTACTAAAAAACTTATGTTCCCATAAGTCCTGTGGGAAGTTTGTTGACACATTTACCATCAATATTAGTTGTTAATATCATAAATAATAGTAAAACCATATATAGGAAATTGATACAAACGTAACGTAACGTGACACCTACATAAACGTAACGTGACACCTATACGTAACGTGACATATCTACATAAACGTAACGTAACGTGACACCTACATAAACGTAACGTGACATCTATATAAACGTAACGTGACATATCTACATAAACGTAACGTAACGTGACACCTACATAAGAGCCCATAGAATGGAACCACAATGTTACTAAATCCTAAATTAACATGCATTCTGATCATAAATTCCATCATTGTTCTGATGAGAAAGAACCTTACATAAGTTATACATAACGGCAGCTTCAAAAAATCTTATTTTAGATGAGGTGAGCCAAGGTTCCATTAATAGGCTTCACCCTGTCCACAGGACTCTTAATTATGAAACATAGTAGCAGCAAATTGATTACACAATGAATGAATTGTTTTCTATTCTCCAAATGGACCATCTCAGAATAATTGACAAACAAGTAGATAAAAACCCAAATTACAGGCAAGAAAAACACCCAAAATGAATCTCACCTTCGCCAAGTCACGCCCTAGTTTCTTCGTTGTCATGACCAATGAATCTCTCTCCTTAGAAATGACATATAGAGTAGTCATTTCTATTTATTTTATTATAATGAAAAGGGGTTTAAGCGGTCGCGGTGGTGGTGAGGAGCCAAGCCCTAGCGTAGTGTGCCCTTCCATTAATTAATTTAAAATTATAATTTTTATTAATTAATTTAGATTTCACATATATTATTGATAATTTTTTAAATTTTACAATTAATAATACAAAATAAAAATATATTAAGATTATATATCTATTTCAAAACAAACGGATTAAAAAAATAAAAATTTATTAAGTTTGCGAAACGTAACGTGACACGTTACGTTACGTTTATGTAAGTGTCACATTACGTTTATATAGGTGTCACGTTACGTTTATGTAGGTGTCACGTTACGTTCATATTGGTGTCACGTTACGTTACGTTTATGTAAGTGTCACGTCACGTTACATTTATATAGGATCTTGTGGAATATATTCTTATAAAAATAAGACTTGAGACTCTATAAAAAATTACACAGGACTTAGCCTAGCATAAGTGTCTGAAAAAGGACTTATAAATAAGTCTTCCTTATTTTAAACATTTCAGCTCCAAAAACAAAATGACCCTCCTGAATTATTTGTGGTTGTGAGTCACATTAAAATTTAGGAGCCACAGCTTCAGTCAGCACTTGACTTCATCATCAGCACCATCCTCATCATCAGCATCACCTACAACTTCATCAAGAATAAAGACTGCAATTCTTTGTGACAACAAGACTGCAATTCTTTGTGACTAAATCATAGAGCGATTCTGAGTAGTTAATCTGTTCTGAATTAGTTAGACGATTCTGATGTATAACTAGAGTTAAATAGTTGTTACATGTTAGTTAGCTTGAACTAGAGTTACTTTGTATGGTTTATAAATACCCTGTATCTCTCCAAATGTAATTCATTGAATAATACTGAATAGATTCTGAGCATGTAAAATATCTTTTATAAATTACCAGCAGATATTAATAGTTGAACTTAATTTTAATTAAATCTTACCAATTCGTCCCTAAAAATTGGTCCTATCACAATCATTACTGAAAAAGAATTTTTGTAACGATTTTTTGTATATGTCATTAAAAATTGATAATTAATGATATTTTTTGTAATGAATTTTTGAAATATTGCTAAAAACTAACAATTAGTAATATTTTTCTTATATAAAAATATCGCTAATTATTACAAGATTTATTAAACAATAAGTTCACCTACTGAAATTTGTAAGTCACCCACATGCAAATAAAGAATAAAAAAAAAAAAACAGAAAAAAAAAAAAAAAAGATTCTTATATAAGACTTGTATAATTTGATGATGCCACGTGAATCACTACAAACATGTCAAGGTATAGCTAATCCAATAACAAAAGTTTTCAAAAAATACTACAACAGACTAGCATGGGACAAGATCTTTCTAAAGAAATTTGATTTGGGAATCCAACGCTGGGAGCCATTCCCTTGAACAAATCCAACATGTTACTAATATCTAATTGACGTATATGCGCCCCATCATATGACGAGCAACAATTATTAATATCTAATTAATGTATATGTGCCCCATCATATGACGAGCAACAAGACTACAGGCGCAAAACCACTCACATAATTAATTGCATAAAACTTTTCTAACATGGTAGGACCATCATAAATGATATTGTTTCAATCAGATTGCTTTATCTATGTTTTACGTGATTGTTCTATTATTGATTTTATGTCTGTAGACTTATTGTATGACAAATGAAATCGTATATTTTATGATAGATTTCATTGTGTAATATGTATAATAAAATTATTTTATTTAGTTGATTAAATGATTGGTTTTGTCTTCATAATCTTATGGATATGATAAAAATGAATAAATATTGGATTAACACATTCAATGAATAATCTTAATTTGCCGTAGAAATCACAACAATGTTAAGTTAATGAGATACAATGCTTGTCCATTTAATCCCTTTGCAACTTTTTATTGATCTTGTATAGTGTCACCAATACACTCAATATTTTTTTCGGATAAGAAGAGATTGTCACAGTATTACTCTTTGAATTTGTTTGTTTGGACAAATTATAACATATGATTAACATTATGAGTAATGTTAGGAATTATGAAAAAAATATTATGAAATGCATCATGAAGATTTTTCATCATTTGATTAATGTGTAATATTTTATTGTATATGTAATTCAAAAGTGGAGAATCTTTCATGATCATCTTCATGACATTTTTTTCATGATCTCTAGCATTACTCTAAGATTATTAATACATAAGATTCACATTTTATTATTTAGGTTGCGATCTTTGTTACCCAGCTTAAATTTGGATAGACATTCTAATTGACAAAATTAATAACTTTTTTAATCGTAAAACTAATAATAATGTGAAATGAATATATAATTCAAATTATATATCTTCATCTATTACAGACCAAACGTTAACAATAAAAAATTATTCATCCCATTAATCCAACTAAGTAATCAATCCAGCACTAATTTCATATTTTGCTAATCAAATAGTAACTTTGAGTATTACATATATCGACCCTTCATTCATCAACATTCTACATAATTTCCTCTCCATATTCCTCTCTCTGTGAAAATGGATTTGCTTCCTCTACTTCAAGCAACTGGAACCCTTCTAGCCCTACTTCTCCTCTCCAAAATATGGATGTCCAAAAACACCACCACAAACAAACACTTTATCCAAGCCCCACAACCAAAGGGTGCATGGCCGATCCTCGGCCACCTCCACCTCCTCGGCGGCCAAATCCCACTCTTCCGAACCCTCGCGGCCATGGCCGACCAGCACGGTCCCATCTTCACAATCCGACTCGGGTTCCACCAAGCAGTCGTGGTGAGCAGCAAACAAACAGTCACCGAATGCTTCACTGTCAACGACCAAGCTTTCATGTCTCGCCCCCAAACCGCTGCACTCAAATACATGGGCTACAATGGCGCCTTTTCTGCGCTCGGACCTTCCGATGACTACTGGCGCCAGCTTCGTAAAGTTACCACCCATGACCTCCTCTCTAACCGCCATTTGGAATCGTTTAAGCATGTGCGAGCCCTGGAGATGGACTTGTCCATCAAAGAGCTCTATTCACTCTCCATCAAAAATGGTACTTTCATAAACAACCCGTTTAAATTCGGCAATTTTAGATTTAAAAAATAAGGGGTAAATTATAATTAGGTTTGTTTAAAATTTGGAAAACTCTATAGTGTGCATCCACTTATTCATAATTGACATAATTTTATCATAAAATTTTATAACATCAATTATAAAACGTATAATTTTATCACAAATTGATTTAATAAAAAATGTCGTAACTAAGTCACAAATTTTTGTTATATGAATCACACAATTTTGAATATTTTAAGTGCATATGGTATGCATCCTTGAGGGGTGCACACTTAGGCTCTCTTATATAAATAATTAATTTGACAATATATCACCGAACTTTGTTTTTCACCAAACAAGATATATTCTTTCTGAATTCCAAATATATATACAAGAGATTATCTGGTAACAAGAGAGAAACTTCAATCTTTTCTTTCTTTTTCTAATTTTGCATAGTTATTTATTTTCTTTTCTCTGATATGTTTCCAAAACAGAGTGTAAGGTGAAAGTGAGTGAATGGTTTAGGCAAGTGACGATGAACCTAATGCTAAGGGCGATCGTGGGGAAGAGATACAGCTTCGGTGACAGCGAAAGAGACAAGGAGGCAAGGCAGTTCGCGAGAACGATGGAAGAGTTCATGTATTTGAGTGGTGTTTCTGAGTGTTCGGATGTGATTCCCGGGATTGAATGGTTGGATTTGCAGGGTAATGTGAAGGCTATGAAGAAGAATGGTAAAGAGATGGATTATTTCATGAGTATGTGGCTTGAAGAACATGTGCAGAGAAGGAGAGAAGGGAAGGTGAAGAAAGATGAAACAGACTTTATGGATGTGTTGTTGTCTCGCTTCCCTGAAGATGGTGATGGGTTGGTGTTTGGGCACCAGACTCAGGACATCATCAAGGCGACTGCTCTGGTACACTCAAATTCCTTACTTTCACTAACACTCCATTTGGATCATCAATTTAGAGAAAAAATAAAAAATCATAAATTATAAATTTATGATCTAAATATCTAGATTTATGAGCATTCATGTTTGTTTTACAATTTTTTTCTCTCCTTTTTACTTTTTAAATCACTGAATATCTAAATTTATGATTAAAAAACAATATAAAAAGTATATTTGACCCTTTGGTCAAGGCTCACCAGTGAGATTGTTACTTTCTCAGCAAAAAGTTGTTTGATTAATCAAAAGTGTTTAAAAGGACTAAAAGTAAAGTTTTAATGAGAGCTCTACTTATGTGGTAATGGACTCCACTTATGAATAATTTGATATATGTATTTTGTTTTGTTTTGGTTTTTTTTTTTTTTTTGTTCCATGCCACATCATTAGAGCATTTTATTAGAGTTTCAAATTTAAAGTTGTGAATCATTGCTCTTGATTAATAATAACTAGTGGCTAATAAATAAATTAATTGTAATATGTATGTTTAAAGCCTTGGTTGGGCTAAAATAATCAATAAAGATAAAATAAGTTAAAATAGTCAATAAAATAAAATATCATATTTAACCCATTGTCATTTTATTTTTCTCTCATAACTATCAAATCAATTATAAAAAATAAAAAATAAAAAAATCAACTATTTTTCCAAACATAACTTTTTAAACCAAATTAAAATAGTTAAAAAGTCTACTAAAATAGTCAGCTTTCCAAACGAGGCCTAAGTAGTAAGATATTTCTTAATGAAACTCAAGGTCTTAAATTCAAATCTTATTGACTTCTTTGTGTAACTTTTTTTAAGATAAAAAATATACCACGTGACATGAGGAGAAGGCTTACACACCAAATTCAGTCTTCACTTAACAATAGTACTAGTAGGTGGCACATGCAATGTGTGTACAATTCAAATAAATAAGAATAAAAATTAATAATAAAGAAAATAATTGTAATATGTATGTTGTCCTGCCTTCACTTAGCATGGATAGATAGATAGAAAAAGATAGATATAAATATCAATAAATGAATACTCCATAGTTGAGTTAAGGCGACAATGGAATGAGACTTTTTGGTAGTATATTGCAAAACAAATTCTTGGAGTGTACTTTTTAAAATTGTATTTGAATTATGAATTTGAGTAGAAATTTAAAAAGAAAATAAAAAATAAATGAAATATAAATATATTTTATTTACATTTTATTAATTTTTTTTTATTTTATATAAGGGTCAAGCTAGTGGTAAGCTCATCATAACGGAGGGTTATTGATTTTCTTCACGTGGGAAATATTCTAAATCATGTCATCTGTCTCTGTCATTTCATATACTAAGTTGCAAACTCATGCGCTTGTTTGTGGGTGTTTTTTCTAAGAAAAATTGCAATTCAATATAAGTTTTTGAAAATAATTTCAGAACAGTGACAAATTTTATAAACGTTAATAATTAAAGTCCTAATTTTCTTTTTATAAATTTATAATTATTTTGTAAAAATCCCATTTAATTGTAATTTCTCCATTTTTCTATACCAGCTTAACAAATCTATGGGGGCAGGTTCACCTCACCAACGTGAGTCATAGATCTGGGCTACTCTATACTTCTTAATCCTTGTATGATGTCAACGCGAGTCTCATTGAGCTGCATTAAAGTGTTTTTTTATTTTTATTTTATTTTATTTTTAAACTAAGCTGCATTAAAGGTTGTACCCAAATTATTTACATATACATCAAGTAATATTATGTGTAAATAATTTTTTAAAAATAAATTGGATTTATTACACTTTATACCTCTAAATTATCATCAAATTGTCTACTTAATTCCCGAATCATCGATTGAATCTATTAAATCCCTAAAATATATAAATCAAAATCTATTTAGTCACTCAACTATCGATTGAATTCATTAATTTAATTTATTTACCCAAAAAATAAAGTATTTAATTTAAACTTATTTTATTCTCTGAAATAATTACAAAAATTAAATTTAAATTCATAAGTATTATAAATTAGTAAAAAAACCCTGTCTACTTAAAATTTTATTTCAAAAAAAAAAAACTTAAATTTTTATTGTATTTGAAAAATGGGCGTCAATTATTATGATGAATTTCATTTATAAGTTTAAGGATAATTATCTATTGTATTTTCTTACTTATCTTCTATAATGGTTATGTACTTGCCTATATCTAGTATTATATGTCATTTTTTGTTTATAATTTATAATTTTTTGTTTTTAAGTTTTTCACTAAGTTTTTATTTTTATTTTTATATTTCTTAATTAATGTATTATTTCGTTCTATTATTATTTGTAGCGAAGTGTTATTGTTTAGATTATTTAACTCTTCTTTTTCAATATATCTAATATTCATATAATTTAATTAGCAAGACTGATAAACTAAACTCTAATATTAATTTAAACACAAAACAAAATAAAATACTTTTTAAAAACAAAATAAAAATTTAAGATTTTTCTATAATAAAATCTTAATTGGGTATGATCTTTTAGTAATTTATAATACTTCTGAGCATATATTTTATTTTTGTAATCTTTTCAAGGACTAAATAGGTTTGACTTAAATATTTTAGGGACTTAATAGATTTAATCGATAGTTGAGAAATTAAATAAACTTTGATTTATATACTTTAGGGACTTACTAGATTTAATCAATAGTTCAGGGACTAAAGTAGATAATTTGACGATAGTTTAGAGATAAAAAGTGTAATAAACCTAAATAAATATGATCACACACTTATCTTTACATTAATACACGAGTAAGTTTATGTACACAGAAATCAAATATAAAATAGGATACAACCCTTTCACAAGAGGTGAGATTCACATGTGTGCACATATAGGCCCTCACCCCTTATAAGAGAGTTATGTCTCACTATGTATTTGATTTCTATTGTGTGACCCACACGTAACTTTCAAATGGCAAAATGTGGTACTTTTATTAATGAGAATGCTAGCCTTAATTAATGTATGTGTCAATTATATAGTGTTTTGAAATCCGAACCATTAAGCAAATTGAAAAAGTGACCGAGTTAAGGTTCGCTAGTTCAATTGTCAGGTTAATCAGAATTGAACCATGACATTATAATTATATAATAATTATATTTAAAAATACAAATAAATAATATATTTTTAAAAATATATTTTAATGTTATATCTATACACCAATATTAAGAATTGATTTTTAATTTTACCATTTTAATTTTAGTTGCTTAAAAAAAGTAGCATTGATTTGTAAGAGTAAAAAATGAATGAATAAATTAAATATATCATGCAATATTTCATAGCAAGTAGTCTAGTCCAAGTGGTGGGATGCTTCAAAGGACCTGTAGGTTTCAGGTTCAATTATTTCAAGCCCGCTCCGGTTCATGCAAACTGTTACTAGTTCGAACGAACACGCGTTTAGCTGTGATTTTTACCGATTGCTTGAAAATAAGGTGATTTTGAGCTTGAAGTGGGTCTAAGGGTTCATCCAGGCCGAAATTTAGATTGATTGATGAATCAATTGGTCCAACGAACCAGTCCAATCTGATTTTAAAAACATTACAATAACATACACCCCACTAACAAGGGGGATTTGGGGGTGGGTGCTATGATAGCACTCACATTGTCACACCCCATGCAAGGATGGATCAAATGGGGGTAGATGGGGGCAATTCCCCTAAAAAATTTAAAAAATAATAGATATTATATTAAGAAATTTGAAATTATGAGGATTTACACTCTTAAATATATTTTCACATCCAATAGTAATTCTAGCTTCGTCCCTGACCCCATGAGATTTGTTCTGACCATATTTTAATGATGCGAACCTTTCATATTATACGGTTCGTTAAGTATATCTTTCTTGTAAAAAATATAATTAACCGGACAAGTATAACTTTATGATTAAACTGAATAATAATCATAAGAATTTATCAAAATCTTACTAACAGTTTATTTTTTTCTAAACATGAATGTGGTTTTATTGTAAGTTACAGATATTTAATTAATTTGAATTTTTTAATAGATAATGAACTCTACATTATAAATAATTCAAATCATTAAAATAAATTTAGGATATGCCCTTATAGCTTCACAACACGGTGCTACCAACCCCATGTTGTAAAAGAAGGGGGGTATGACATTTTGTAAAGGGTAAGGCTCCAGAGTTGAAAGCTCCAACTGAGCTACTGTGGTCCTACTTTGATTGTTTAAATTATTTTTTTAAAGCATATTAAATAGATAATTTATATAAAAATAAAATTAATTGAATGTTGATATGATAATTAGGATTTTAATAATAATTGATTATTTTAAGATAAATATGATCTAATTAAGGAATTACTTAGGCTTCGTGTGGCAACTTGATTTTTTTGATTAAAATAGTTAAAAAGTCAAAAAATCATTTTAAGAAAATCCAACATCTCAATAATTTACAATTTTCGATATAACTAAGCAAAGTTATTCCTAAATATATATTTACTTTTTCTACTTCGTGAAAAAAATATAAAAAATACTAAAAAAACCAATCCACAAAAGAGGCCTCATACGTGACCAACCTAATTTAGCATGAATAATTTACTTAGCAAACTCTAAAACCCAAAAGTTCATATTACTGAGTTGAGCTCAAACAAAGCCCACAAACATCTCAACGGATGCAAATTTTATGGGATAGCTATGTTTTTCAATAATGTTACATAAATAGAAAAATCATTATATATCTCAAATTTATTATAAGTGTGACTTATATTTATATGTTTTAAATTGCACATTCTTTTCAATTGACAATTATTTTATTTATTTATTTTTTTTAATAGTCCCTTATCTTAGGAGGCTCTGATACCGCAACGGCCGCCTTATCTTGGGCAGTTTCCCTACTTCTAAATCATCCCGCAACCCTCAAAACAGCACAAGAAGAAATAGCCATGTATGTTGGACATGGAAATGTAAGATGGTTAGATGAATCAGACACCAAGAACTTAGTCTACCTCCAAGCCATCATCAAAGAAACACTCCGACTTTACCCTCCAGGACCCTTATCTATACCACGCGAGTCTATTCAAGACTGTCATGTCTCTGGCTACTATGTCCCCAAAGGCACTCGTTTGATAGTCAACATTTGGAAGCTCCACCGTGACCCTCACATATGGATTAACCCTAATGAGTTCAAACCAGAAAGATTTCTTGCATGGCAAGCAAAAGAGAATTTAATAGGGCAACAATTTGAGCTCATTCCTTTTGGCGCTGGCAGGAGGTCGTGTCCTGGAAGCGCCTTAGCATATAAAACAATGCATTTGATACTCGCTCGGTTGCTTCAAGGGTTCAACCTAGAAATGTTGTCGAGGAATGGAAAAGTGGATATGAGTGAGGGGTTGGGGATTGTACTACCTAAGGCAACTCCATTGGAAGTGTTGCTCACCCCACGCTTATCAAGTGAGTTTTATGATCAACCATAGATAGACCTTCTTAGTGTGTAGTGTGTATTATGCATATGTAATGCATGGTAAATAGGGGTGTATACAAGGTCACGTCTATGTTTTACGACTCTTGTACCAATAAAGTGGACCCATATTGTTTGGGATAAACTAAATAAGTGTACTTTTTGACTTTTTATAAAATATGAATTAGGTTTGAAGTGATGTAGTAAAGCGGTGATGTGACTTAAATAAGATGATGTGACTTAAATAGAATAGTGACTTTTTGACTTTTTTTTGTTATGCCAAACCAAGCCTTGTTTTTTGATTAAGTCCACCAAACTAGAAGATAGTACCAATCTGTGGTAAGAATTAAAGTATGTGGTAGAGATTGAACTCATGTATTGTTGGCATCTGTAAAATGAATCTCGATTGCATATTAATGTTTATTATTCCTGTATTTTTTAATCATTTACGATATTTGAGTGACATGAATTTTGAGGGAAATGAAAATGTGATTTTGAGTCATTATGAATTCAGCCTTTGAAATGAATGAGAATAAAAAAATGATTCTTCATTATTAATTTCAGCAAAAAATATTATTCCCTAACAAATTATTTGATTCTCTTACTTTTGCATAGATTTTTCAAGAAACATTAATAATTTAAGAGCAAAAATAAAATGGAACTAACAAGACTTAAAATTTTGTCAATTTTTTTTATAAATATTTTCTTTTATTAAAGATTCATAACGATACTAATGCTAAAAAAAAATAACATTCATCTAAAAATTTTGTTACCAATAATGTTAATAACATCGTTTTGCTCTCTACTAAGAGCTGGTTTACGAAGTGGTTTTTTTGATAATTTTTTTATTAAAATATGAGGTGAAAAAATTTAAAGTGTTCAAAAATAAATTTTGACTTTTAACTTTTAAATTTTTTAATTTTTTAATTTTTTATTAACTTTTGATTAAAATCTTTTTTCGCCAAACACACCCTAAGTAACGAAGCAAAAAACGTTCCCAATTTTTCTTCTTTTTTCCTTTTCCTGTTTTTTTGGGCTAAGGCTGGTAAGAGTGCAATCAAAATATTCATCAGATTATTTACTATTGTTACATTTTTTTCTCAGCAAGGTAAAACACATCTGGCATGAAGTACAGATTATTAGATTTTTTTATTAATATTTTTTGTCTCCTTTGCGAAGATTTTAAAATAATAATAATAATAATAATAATTAATTAATTAATTAAAAAATGGATAAATTACAAGTTTCTATTTAATATAAATCTTTCCTCATATTTAAAAAATTACATTTACTCCCTGTCAGATTAAAATGATATTTTTGCCCCTTAGCATTTATACATACAAAATAATAAAATAATACAAATATTTTGTTCATGTCATTTCAAAAGAAATAACAATCATCTTCTTTAATTTAACTCACATAAAAAATTGAGTTTTTTTTTATTTTCTTTATTTTTTTAACTGAATTTTTAAAAATATTTTAAGCAATTTTTTATTTTTTAGATATACCTAATCTAGATATATTTGAGAAGTATAATATTTTGTGATTTTTTTTTTTAAATTCACCAAATACAAAAAAATATAAAAATATAAAAATTTAATACATTATCTTATTTTGTTGTATTCAATGAATTTTTTTTTAAAAATTTTATGTACAAATTTTATACTTTTTAAATAAATCTAGATTAAATTGATCTAATCTTAGATATAATGGTAGAAATAAATATGAAAAATTATATTCATATATAAAAATTTGTACAAAGAATATCATAAAAATGTTGTGATAATGATATTGTTGTAAATATATATCATGTTTATGGATGTTTTGTTTTAAAGTGCAATACCACCGTTAAGCTATATCATTATGTTTAAAAATTTTATATAAAATTTATATTTATATATAATCACTCAATAAGAATATGTTCATGTAGAATTTAATGATAGAGAGTTATAGAATGTAATCATGATTATAGGAAGAAGAAATGGTAAAAAAAAGAAGATAAGATGGTTATTTAAAAAATTTTAGAGTATGACATCACTAATGTAGAAGGTAATTCGTAATGAGATTACAAACCTCAATGAGGAGATTATAATTTTTAAAATATGAGGAGATCTGTATTAAACAAAAACTTTAGAGGGTACTAGTGTAATTTACCCTTAAAAAATTTTACTTTTAAGTTCTACTATATTAAAATATTCTATAAATTAAAAAATTAAGAATAAATCACTAAAAATAAAATAAAATAAATATTTAAATATTTTATTCCTTTATTGAAGGGTTAATTTCTTACTTTTCACATTGTTGTCCGCTAAACAAAGTTGGAAAAAAAATATTCATAAAAATTTTTTTAGTTGTTGCCAAAATAATGCAACTCCTCGCTGGAAGAATCTGAGAAAATATCCAAAAAAAAAAGTGAGAATTAGAAAAAAATAATCGCAAACTGATACTTATTTGCACAAATTTTATGCATAAATCACAGTGTGTGCTGTTTTCTGACTACACTGCCAAACAGGTACTCAGTTGGAGAGCACCAGCAGAACAGATTGCGCTCGAACGACCTGTCACAGAAAGATAAGACCCCGGCGATGGTTCATCCACCCGGGGGCACTTCAACAATCAAGTCAGTACTCAATTATCTCTCAAAGATAGCAAATAGTGCTTTTACTCACTAGTCAGAATACAAAAGCGTACCTTAAACCCATGAGGGTGCCTTACTTTTACAGCCAGCACTGACTTGATCCCTGTAGAAGCCTAGCTTCAATGGACTCTGGCTCAATGCTCATCTTGGACTCTCCAATAGATAAAAATAAACTCCCTAAGAGCTTTATCCTTATCCAGGCTGAGGTCCTCCCTCATTCTAGGACTCTTACCCCTTATCCGTTCATCCCGAATTCCGGTATCTTCGCAAGTAACCTCGGCCTAGCCGAGATCATCTCGGCGTCATAACCAGGACACGTGGGACCTCGATTGGCACTTCGGTGCCACCTTGGCCACATGTTGTCATTAACAAAAAATATGTCCCCACAACTACCCCCTAGGTTCTATTACCTCAGCATCCTGAGGTGATGGAACCTATATCATTCAACCATATAGCACGTCGGCTAAGCTTACTCTATCCTTCATTACTGAGGTCATCATTCGTTTGCTCCATATGACCAAAACCTGTAGTCTGTTTTGTTAATGGCTTAGAACCAACAGCCAAGATTTCCAAGTTCCTTAACCGAGATCATTCCCCTAGCAGAGGTATTTCCTTCATTAAATCAAGAACTCCAAGAGTTTCTACACGCATATGAGCTGTCACACACAGCAACTCAACCGTTTTCGCCACGCGTCTCCTCCCTTTTGAACCGTACCTGACACACGCCATCAAGTCGCGTCGCTTTTGCGTGCGCCGCCTAACAAACACGTCGTCCTAGGCACACTAATTGCGATTTTTCCGCCTTTTTGTGTTTTGATCATAACCACTTCTCTTTCTTCGTCTTTTCACCTTATGCTCTTTGATTTTTCTTAAGCTTTCTCTTTCTAAAGCTATCATTGTTTCAAGCTTTCCAAGCTCTGAATCTTGCTCCGATCACCCCTTCCAGCGAAGCATTTTCTGCTCTTCTCCGCCCATTGCCATCGTCTGACTCCGGCGTACTTCATACCGGCCTCATTTTCCTCGGTAAGTCACTATTTCCCCATTTTTTCAATTTTTGACTTACTTCGAAATTTGTTATGCTTTATACACTGCTACTGTAATTCTATTTATGTTCTCGAATCTTTATCTGTGTTGTAAATTTTCCCTTGCTTGCAATTTGTTTCTAGGTATACACATGCACTTACATTTTGTTCATACACTTGATGTTCTTTGTAAATTGCCACTGTCTTCAATTTGTGCATGTTTACATTTTATGCAATGTTCTTGAACCCCTTCTGGTTTTCTTGAGTCTGAATTTGTGTTCTTCTCTATTTTCTTATTGTGTTTTCCAGATTTCTGCCTTAAATTCTTGTTTTCATAGTCTTAGGTTTTGGGATTTGTTTTAGAACTCCTATCCTTAGGAAAAATTGAAACGAATTCCTCTTAGATCTTGAAAACCCTTTCCCCAGTTTCAATTTTTTAGTTAAGTCGAGGTCTACCCAAACCCAGACAAAACACTTCCTTCTGAAATCCAACACCTTGTCCTTTTTAGCCGACATCATGGGTATGTTTAGGTAGAGAGTAGACACCTTGCTAAGCTAGAGTACTGTAGGCAAGAGTTCTCCATCCTTGCCGACATTTATCTCAAGTTGGCTGGAGAGGAGGACTCCATCATGCCCAAAGACGACTCCATGCCCTTCCCAGTAGTAGCCTTTATAGAGTGTAGACTTAGGTTCCCTCTTAACATCCTCTTTCGAGAAGTCCTTCATTACTACAAACTCAACCCAATGCATCTAGCCATTAACTCTTACCAAGTCATTAACGGTATTATTGCCCTAGCTAGCTGAGAAAACGCTAGGATAACCTTAGCCGATATCCAATACTGTTATACAATATGCAGCCTGAAGGCAGAAAATGGCTAAATCTATTACCTTAAGCCAAGATCCACAAAATACAAACTCATCGCCGACCTCCCAGACTTCAACAAGGGTGCTGGAGACAATTATTTTATCGTCTCGGGCAACTGGGAGTTCTCACAAGATGA
Source organism: Camellia lanceoleosa (assembly GCA_025200525.1). Lineage (NCBI taxonomy): Eukaryota > Viridiplantae > Streptophyta > Magnoliopsida > Ericales > Theaceae > Camellia > Camellia lanceoleosa. The sequence continues at coordinate 45,478,877 of CM045761.1, read as the reverse complement.
CGACCTTCACCTCTACCCCTTAAGCCGAACAGTGTTCAAAAAGGGGAATGGTAAGAGCCAAGTGTCATTTTACTTGCTTTCAAGTCTTTTATTATTTCTGATACTTTTGTATGTTCTAACGTCTGTTTGTTATACTTTGCAGTCCTTCCTCAACTACCAAAGGATTTTCGCAAAACATTCTATCCCAGCAAGGATTTCAAGAAATTGTTGGGTATGCCAGTTGACCAGAGGAAAGCCCCTCTGCTGCTCAACTACATCTCAACTTATAAATTTGTACTACCCGACGTCCCGAAAAAAAGTAAGTCTCCTCCTTCTGCTACAACTCCTCCTACAACCTCGTCACCTCAGCCAGATCAAGCCTTTACATATGACCCAGCAAAACAGCCATCAACTTCTGCTCCACAATTGATTCCACCCTCTCAGCGCCAACGCCGATGTCGAGCTTCACTTTTTGCCCCCCGTAGACAGAACTAGTAGCCGAAGACACTGAAGTACTGAGGTATCAGCTTACAATCCAGCCAACCCACTAACCGCACTTCCAACGATCCGTTTTGGCACTAAAGTTACCATTGTCGTCTCTGCCGACGAGATGGGGCGAAAAAAGGCCGTTGCTGAAGACCTTCTTGCCAACATCCCCAATGTCGTCATAGTGCAATCTTCTCCTTCTCAGTCCCAGCCCAAACCAAAGCCAAAGAGGCTAAAAAAGGCCGAAACAAAGGCAATGGTGACTCAGATCGACTCTGAGGACACCTTGCCGATCTCAAAAATGGTTGAGGCAGAAAAAAGTTCCTCCGTCGCCAAAAAGAAACCCGCCGAAGCTAAACCCTCCGAATCCACCAAGTCAAAGAAGCCGAGGTCGGACTCAGCAGCCACCTCGGGTTCTCTCAAATCAGATGACCATTGGGGCCCCCTCTATTACAATTGAGGATAAGCCAGTCAGAACTGGTGACAACGCCTCTGATATTGAGGTCGGCGTCGTCCTCTCTACTGCACTGCTCCTTTCCAATGACCTCAACTAAATGGCCGAGGTCAGCAAATATGAAAATTTCGCTTTGATGGTTCAACATTCTGTACAAGTAAATCTTTAACACTTGGTACTCTTCATTGTTTGTCTTCAAACTTAAAGATTTTACTAACCTGTTCCTTATATTTCTTCTAGGCAATCCAACATGCCCACTCCTTTGCGATGCAAGCAGAGGTAATGAAGAAGGAGCTGGTCCAGAAGACCAAGGAGGCCGCTGGTTTGCTCAGGACCATAAATAAAGCCGAGGCCAAGATGAAAACATTGATAGATCAGGCCAAGGCAGCCAAACAAGCCCAAGATGAAGCCAAGGAAAGGGCGGGAGATACTGAGGCTGTCGTTGAGGTCCTTAAGGCCAAGAAGAAAGAGGCCGAGGCAAAAATGATCAAAGCCTAAGCCGAACTCCGAGATGCCCTGGCCACAAAAGTCGTCGAGATTAAAACGGCAAACGAGAAGGCCTATGTTGAGGGGGCAGCTGACGTCCGCGAGGACTATAAAAAACAAGTCAGAGAGGTATACAACAAGGGTTACACCCTTGGTTGGACGGCTGCTCTGAAGGAGTTGGCTGTCCCCGAGGACTCTCCCCTCAGAGATGTAGGCCAACTTGCGCTGTCGTTCCTTCCCGCTTCAAGCCAATCCAAGGCAAAGGCTAGGGAGAAAGAAGAAGAAGAAGAAGAAGAAGAATGAGAGGAAGCCGAAGACGAAGAGGCCGAGGTGGCTGATGTTGAAGTTCCTACTAGGGCCAAGTCCCCAACTCTGAATGAGCAAGTCCTAGACTTGACTCAGGATGAGGAGGACGAGGTTTCAAAAGGTCCCTCACCCTAGAAGACAACAGCCGAAGTGCTAATCACCGAGAAGAGCATTGATCAAATTCTGCAAGAGATTGACGCCGAGCTCGAGGCTGAAAAGGCTGCCGAGAAAAGTTCACAGTTGTCTTCTGAGGCTGAGACACATCTTGCCGCTGACGCTAAGTAGTCTAGATACCAGTTGTTGCTTCTTTACTTTGTATTTTTTGTTTTTGGAGTTTATTGTAACTTTTTGGACAATATTTTAACTTTAGTTTGGCCGATGTGCCCTTTGTATCTGAACAACTTCCTTATCTGAATGCAAGTCATCTTTCTTGACTAAGTGTTGATACTTGTCTTTTCTTTACTGTCTTGTATGATTCCATATTCTAACTGTGCAATTTCCTCGGGGTAAAATACTTCGGTTATACCCACTTACTGTTTATCTTGGCCATGGCTTAACACTTGAAAACATTTGTCAAAATATTTTCACAAGTGTTTATTTAAAACTTGCCACTTCACTTTCAATTATCAAGACTTCTACCTTCAAGTATCTCAAAGCTGGGTAATCTGGTCATCTCGGCAACTAGGAATGTACTTCTTTGTAATATGACCTCGGCGTACCTTTAACTTGTAAATTTTTCTGAAAATTTTCAACAAGTGTTTAAGCCAACTCTAGCTTGTAAAATGTTTGACAAGCCTTCCCTTGTCAAGCTTTTAAACTTTCTTTATCATTCTCCAGCTCTCTGCCTCCTAATGTGAACTTAAGTTTCACTTATGTTCACATTAAGCATGTATCGATGATCTTGGCGCTGAGGTCAGATTCAAACAGAGGCTGGTTGAGGTTATCGACCTCGGTTTCTCTGTTAATCTAATTGATATGTACTTAGTATCATTCAAAGTTTTAATTCTGTCGACACAGCAAATCTAGGTTAATCCAACTTAGTTCAACTGTATTATATGCAAGTATAATTTCAACTCTGCCGTATAATAAGTCTAAGTTATTCGTCATGTTTCAATTAGAAACATCGCCAACTCAATTTAACTCTATTATATGCAAGTATAATTCAACTCTGCCATATAATAAATCTAAGTTATTTATCATGTTTCAATCAAAAACATCGCCATCTTAGTTAATCATTTTACACAAGTTTGAATTTAAAGAATCGAGCTAAATTTTTATTATTTACTTCGGCTAATAACAAAAGACTTTAAAAAATAAAAAATTAATGATAGAAAAATTTTAGGTTACAAGTGTTCCAGAGTCTTGGTAACTCTTTGTCTTCACTGTTTTTAAGCCGATATGTTCCATTGCCCAGGACCGAGATGATTTTATAAGGTCCCTCCCAATTTGGGTCAAGCTTGCCCTCTCTGGGATCTTTTTTGTTGCCGACGACCTTTCTCAGGACGAGGTCCCTGACTTGAAACTCTCGTGGGTTGAGCTTCTTATTGTAAGCCTTAGCAAGCTGCTACTGGTATGCCCCTAGCTAAATTACTACTTTTTTCCTTCTTTCTTCCAAAAGGTCCAGATCTCGGGCTAAAAATGAATCATTAGTCCCATTCTCCACTCCCTGGGTTCTGACCCCTGGGATGCCGACTTCTAATGGGATTACTACCTCTGTGCCATAAGCCATGGCAAATGAGGATTCCTCAGTTGATCTTCTCAGCGTAGTTCGATATGCCCAAAGTACATTGGGCAACTCTTCCACTCACTTCCCCTTTGCTGCTTCCAACCTCTTCTTAATCCCATCCAAGATAGTTTTGTTGGATGCTTCTGCTTGTCCATTGCTTTGAGGGAAGCTGGGGTGGAATAGTAGTTCTTGATTTTGTACTTTGCCCAAAAGTTCTTGATTAGCTTACTGTCAAACTATGTACCATTGTCTGCTATTATCGCCCTTGGGATCCCAAACCTGGTGATGATGTTCTTCCATATGAAGTTATTTACATCAATGGCCCGAATCTTTGCAAGGGGTTCAGCTTCCACCCACTTGGTGAAGTAATCTGTTGCCACTAGCAGGAACTTCCTTTGTCTAGTTGCTTGAGGCAGTTGTCTAACAAGATCCATGCCCCATTGGGCAAATGGCCAATGGCTGGATACTGGGTTCAAATCTGTTGCTGGTTGGTGTATCAAAAGTGCAAACCTTTGACACTTCTCACACTTTCTGACATAAGCTTCAACATCTTTTTGCATATAGGGTCACCAGTATCCCTGAGTAATGGCCTTATGAGCAAGTGACCTGCCCCCAGTGTGGCTTCCATATACTCCTTTATGTATTTCATGCAGGAAGTCTTCAACTTGTAAAGGATGTACACACCTCAAAAGGGGACCCGTAAAAGATCTTCTGTAGAGATGTCCTTCTGCTGTCAGACTGAATCTTGCCGACTTCAGTCTGATCTTGTGTGCTTCTTTATGATCATCTGGTAGTTTCCTATCTCTGAGGAATACGATTATCATATCCATCTAGCTTGGTCCCATCTCCACACACATTGTCTCATGCTTTGTGTTCAATGGTTCTATACTTGGACTTGACAAGTAGTCAACCATTATTGTCCTTGTCTTTCCTGGTTTCATTGCACTAGCCAGGTTAGCCAAGGCATTAGCATGGCTGTCGTCATCTCGGCTAACTTGCTGTAGTCGGCAATTTTGGAATAATGCTATCAGTCTACCCACCTCTTTTGCATAGGCCATCATTCTTTTATCTCGGGCTGCGTATTCGCCCGTTGTCTGGTTGACGATAAGCTGGGAGTCACAAAAGACCATCACCTCGTCGACTTCCATTACTATTGCCAACTTCAACCCTACGATCAGTGCTTCATACTCTGCTTCGTTGTTTGAGGCTTTAAACCTCAAACGAATGGATTGTTCCAGTATCTGCCCATCTGGCGATACTAGCACTACTCCTGCCCTCACTCCTTGTCGATTTGAACTTCCATTAACAAACAGGCAAAATGAGACACTGACGTAAATACTACAGGGCCTAAGTTTCTTTTCTTTCCTCTGTTTTGCTATCTCCAGCTGGGTTTCTCCTTGTTCACCTAGACATTGTATACCCCAGCTTAACGAAGCCCAATGTATGATGGCGCCTGGTGTGAACTCGGCCACGAAGTCAGCCAAAACTTAGCCTTTGATTGTTGTTCTGGGACTGAACTCCAGGTCATACTGGCCCAATACCACTGCCCATCTAGCTATTCTGCCTGTCAGATCTCCTTGCTGCAACAAGGACTTCAAAGGATGCTTAGTTAACACCACAATCTTGTAGGCTTGAAAGTAATGATTCAGCTTCTTAGAGGCCATTACTAAAGCCAGTGTTAGCTTCTCCAAGGGTAGGTATCAGGTCTCTGCATCTACTAGGGTTTTACTTACATAGTAAACTGCCATTTGTTCTCCATTTTCTTCTCTGATTACCACTGCACTCGCTGCATGCTCTGAAATTGCCAAGTATAAGAGTAGCTCCTCTCCAGGTACTAGATTCGAAAGAACTAGAGCGGTGGTCAAGTACTTCTTTAAGTCGGCCAAGGCGACGCACTCTTCTGTCCATAAAAAGTCTATGGCTTTTTTCACTAAACTGAAGAAAAGTTTGCATTTGTCAGAACTTCTGCTTATGAATCTGTTTAGGGATGCATCCTTTCCAGTCAACATCTGCACTTGTTTTGCTGACGTTGGGCTTTTTAACTCCAAGATGGCCTTGATTTGATTCGGGCTTGCCTCAATGCCTTTTCTGGTGACCAAGTATCCCAGGAACTTCCCTGACCCAACTCCAAATGCGCACTTCGATGCATTGAGTCAGAGCCGAAATGTCCTTAGGATATCAAAGACTGTCTTCAGGTCAGCCAGATGATCCTTAGGTTCCTTGGTCTTCACGACCATGTCATCAATGTATACCTCCATTGTTTTGCCTATTAGATGTCTAAATATCTTAGTTACCAATCTCTGGTAAGTTGCTCCTGCATTTTTCAACCCAAAAGGCATCACTATGTAGCAATATAGCCCTTTTGGGGTGATAAATGCAATCTTTTCCTCATCAGGGGGGTACATGACTATCTGATGGTACCCCCTGTAAGCATCCAGGAAGCTCATCCTTCCATGCCCTGAAGTGGCATCCACCAATTGGTCAATCTTGGGTAATGGGAAACTGTATTTGGGACAAGTCTTGTTCAGGCCAGTGAAATCCACGCAAACCTTCTACTTTCCATTCTTTTTCTTTACAACAACCGTGTTTGATAACCATGTTGGGTAATTTACCTCTTGAATGGCTCTGGCCTCCAGAAGTTTATCCGCTTCCTCTTCTTCTTCCACTGCCTCAACATGCATCAATGTAGGCCTCCTCGCTCGCTGGATGACAGGTTTTGAAATGCCCTCAAAATAATAACATTAAACCCATCAATTTAGACATACATTGATACAAGAGACAAACATCATTCTATTCCACAGAGTAATTCTTTACAAGAAACATTACATGTTAACAACAGAATCAAATGCCCTATGGGCTTACAGCTTTCCAAGCTAACACTTGGTTACAAAGAGGAGAGTATTAACTCAAATACACATTAAGCCCTTGGCTTGAAATTACATGTAATACAACAAAAGATAACCAAAACCACAAACGTCTACTTGCCTCTAGCCTCCCAAGCGATGTCCTTGGAGGTGGCATGCTTCATGTACCTGAAAATGGTGTCCCATATAGGGTGAGCCATAGCCCAGTAGGAATACACTAAACCAACTATGAACAATGACTAAAAGATTAGCAGTTAATAGATGGTCAACACTTATACATTCATTTACATCTTATTACAATTCTATGACAATCAAGTCTATATTACAATTCGCTTTCCATTTCTTATTCAACATTGAGTTTGAAAACAAGGCTCAGTACTCTGGCCAAAACCTTTGATGAGATTATAGTTCATCACTAGAACACTTTCGAAATCCAAGGTGGATACACATTTTGGTGTTGTATCAATAACACATAAACCACTTCCATACTTCATAAATGATATACATTTTAGTGCTATATCAAATCAAACAAACATCTCAACAGATAAGCATATGAGCTATATCACTACTACCACAGATAAGCATATGAGCTATATCAACACTTCAATAGATAAGCATATGAGCTGTATCATCACTTCAATGGAAGAGCATATGAGCTGCATCCCTAGGTCCATCCCCCATCTTCCCATAACCATTAACCGGTTTAGAGGTACATCCCCCATCTTCCCCTAAACTGTGGAGTACATCCCCCATCTCCTCCCATACACAAGCAATGCATATAAACACAGAATCATATACGCAATCAATCAATACATAAAATTAATGTATCATATCAGCCGTCTACACATAATGCATATAAACACATTGGTTACATGCATAATCCATCAATACATAAAGTTAATGTATTCTATCAACCGTCATACTCTATGACACATCCAATTGATTAATTTTAATTTGCCTAATCATCATGCATTGTCTACAACACTCAAAACTACCCTCCACCGGTAGCCCAAGCAATTATTTCTAAACAGGAAATAAATGCACAAACGGATAATATATCAACATTTCACCTAGGTGAGCAATAAATGATTCAACTACACCCTTTAGTGTCATACATTCCCAATTTTAACATTCTCAATTCAATTCCTCATTTTCTTTAATTAATTATATACATTAATTAATTAAACCAATTAGGGCAAATAGCCATAATTCACAAAACAACCCTAAGGTTCCATTTCCATCAATGTCCCAACATTAATCTCATTTCTCTATGCCTAATTTGCATGTAGGTTTATATAATTAAAACCCCAACTTTTGTAAAATTACATAAAGGCCCAAACTTTCTCAAAATAACCCGATAACCCCCAACATATCAAAATGCTAAAATTCAAAGACAAAGTTCATAAGATGGAGTAGGTTATCCCTACCTCAAAGTTTGAGCTCCAATGGAGATGAAGACCAAAACCAAAATGCTTCAAATTCCAAAATTTTCAGATTAAAATGTAACCCTCGACGATCAACACAACTTTTGTAAAGGCCAAGAGTGAGCAAACAACTCCTACTAGATCAAATCTAAGAGAGAAGGGCCAGTTTTAGAATGAGAAGCTCTGAAAATAGCTTTTTGGAAAAGTAAGAGAGAGAAAAGATCTTGAAAAAGTGATAAAAAAGTCGGATCTCGCTTTTAAATAAGAGTCGCCCTTCGGCGTGAAACCCCGCCGGCGCCACTCACAGACTCCCGCTCGAGCGGCCAAACTCCCGCTCAAGCGGCGGATGCACACTCCCAGAATCTCGACATACCAGGTCCCCGCTCGAGCGCCCAACTCCCCGTTCGAGCGTCACTCACAACCTCCGGCTTGAGCGGCCAATCCCCCGCTCAAGCGTCCAACACTACACAGGAAAATACTGGATGGGTGTATTCCCCGCTCGAGCGCCAAAACCCCTGCTCGAGCGGACAAGCAACAATAAGGTCCCCGCTCGAGCGTCAAAAGATCCGCTCAAGCGGACAGGCCAAAGTCTGGGCAACTAGTTTTGGTTCCTAAGCTCAACCAACCTGTAACAAACCTGCCCAACGCATCCTATAATTCAAATACAAAGTATGAAAGGATGTAAACTAGAAATGTACAACTGCTAACATCTATGGAACCAAGTCTGGATCACTGTACAACAAGGGTTAAAACCCGGGATCGCTATAACCTCCCCCCCTTAAGGAATTTCGTTCCCGAAATTAAGGAAACACCTAAACACAAGGCCAACTGATCACACAACACCAATACCCGAGTACAAGGAAAGAAATTACTCTCACTACAAACCTCCAATCCACTCTTACCAAGGAAGAGACCAACCAAGGGAACACGTTCCAAACGACAACACTTCTGGCACAAAAGTCACAACAAAACCAAACCTTTCCCGAAACAACTCGCGAACAACCGACTAGCGCTCCAAGCTAAGTCACTACTCAACAACCATAATCCCGAATAGAACAACCAATGCAAGTTTTTGTATGCATACAAAGAAAATCATTCTCTAGTTAAAAAGGCATTTTCTCAAAAATAATTAAGTTTTCATCGTTAACATTCCGAAATAAATTTCGCATTTCTCATGCGAAGTCCAAGAGTTTTGTAAACATTTTTTTTTTATTTTATAAACACGGTGTTATTCATAACGTATAACCATTCTCATTTGATTTGGTCAAGTCCTCTCATTGTGATTTCTCATAACATTTGAATTAAATCAATTTCTCCACAATACACAATTTAGTATTCAACAACCTAACCCATTACTAGTTATCCTATCTCTATTCAAGAGACAATTTACAATATATTCTATAACCTGCACTATCGATATGCATTTCTTTCAAATTCAACAACTTCTAACATGCATGGTTCACAATTTCGAAACACATTCACTGTTAGTAATACATTTGCACTTCCACATCACATTCAACATATATAATGCTAAATTAACTTCCATAATATTACCATAGACTGAAACACATGTAATATTCGTACAGTTCATTAATACAGCCAGATATTCAACATAAGTTCAAATACCTATCAATGGATCCAGATATCTCTCCCTCAGAACCGAAATTTACCTACCCAAGTGGTTTCCTCAACCCCATTACGTTTTCACAATACCTTAATGAATGGAAAAGTCCAGCTTATCCAGACTCGATAATAATGATAATAGTGAGACGCATTCTAACACTACAGTGTTCCGAGACATCCACCACGTCCCGACTACCCACAATACTTAAACCGGTATTTGGTACTCAATAACCCAATAGAGGAAGCACGAAAACATTCGCACACAAAGCTTCCAGTCAACTTTCACACAATAAGTGTAAGACGAAACACGGGTAAAAACAACATTACGGTACATTACTACCCCATAAATTCAAGGTCTTGAACAAAAATAATTTTAGTTTACGAGGAGTACCCAATGAACCCCAAGTCGAACACAACATAGCCATCCCACAAAACCCATCATACTCTCGTTGATGACACTGTACCCAAAAACAGAACTTTCATAAAAGAACTCTTAAACACTTGAAATTCCCAATTACGTAACGACACAACGAATAACATTGCACACCCCTGTGCCTTACAACATACTAACAAGGACCAAACGAATCAAAACGATTCCAACTAAGTACCTCACTCACTCTTCACAACTCTCCTACTTCACTTGTGTTACCACTGTCCAAACTGGACGGCGGACACTTATGCTGAAGTGGCCTAACTTTACCAAACATCCAACCTCTCGATTTCAATCAGAAACCATATGAACCACACACTAACACGCTTCGCACCGTGCAAAACTCCCTCATCTAGAGATTTCACTCACCACATCGACTGAACTCGAAGTAATAAGATTTGCATAACCCTTCCCTCCTACTGAGTTAGCTGACAGGGTTTGCTACACCGTGACATTCACCACTACCAAGTCACCGTTCGTGCCGAACACAAGCTAACATAGTACCTTCATCCGTCAACGACCTATAGGGTCCACCCTTCATTCCAACCCTTATTTGTTACTGACCCCGCGAGTACAATCAAGACACCCAGCTTCCGTGCCAAACCACTAGCCAATGCTACCGCTAGACAACCACCGTGAACCAACCCCGACACCGTCGCATGTTGCCGGTAAGGTTTTCAAAGACTCACCATCTTAACTATCCAGCATAGTAAAGGTCCTAACCCTCCTCATCATTAACCCACATCTTAATTCGCAAACACCATACCACTGTGACTCCATCCACGGGTCACACCCTAACTACGGGCTGTACACCCAATCAACCCTTACGACAGCACCTTCCAACCTAACCAGTGTTAAGGTACAAACCTATCACTTTCGATCAAATTAAGGAAGTCCAAAAACTTAGGAAACGTCCATAAGCTACTACCTAAGATGTAGCACTAGCTGCTCACAACACACTACTCCCGATGCCAACAGCCACACCCGTATATAAGGACTAACACTCCCTCTATCGAAACGACTAATCATTACACAAGCCAATTCAGCATCATTACCTACCACGAAGGTACAAGTCTAATCCTAACAAGATTATGAGCTATGCCCTCGTAAAATACCATATTAATTACATGCCACACCTAGTATTAATCGCACACTTCACATCCCCTCGAAGAGTCCTCACGACAGTAGATCACCATCACTTTCACGTACATGAGGTCAATTAGATAACACCAATGAAGTTTCAAGCATCCGGCAAGTATAACTATTCTCGCCCCCTAGTAATTCTGATTAAGATACGTATTTCTCAGTGATCCTTCTAAATTTGAAAACACTGCTCAATAGCCCTCACTTTTCCCAAACCAAAACACACGCATAAGAATGCATTATTACCAAAAATTTTATGGTCTCACAACAACCTATTATATTGATAAAACTTTAGAGCTACAACATGTTTCAATCCACCCTATCTAAGGATATTAACAAGCCACGCATATGTATATAGATAAACAAACAGTTTAGGTGTTTCAACATTCCCAAAACACATTGGTTACACAATAGAACCCAATGGCCACAAAACGATAATTCACCAGTTACAAAACGGATTAGTCAAAACAAACCCAACCCCTTGGTATTGTTACCACTGTCGTCCCTCGCTGGACCGCCAAAATTGTTCATTCTCTGACCCAAGATATTCTATGAGCTTACAAGCCACGAACAAGGACTACTGATGTGCCCCAACTGGCCACACTTGCAACAACTGCGAATTTCCCCCAACTGGGGCTTGGGAACTCAACTCTACTGAGGCCCTCGAAATCTGGCCTGTTTGTTCCCCAAAACGATACTGTTCCTGCCTAGTCGAATGAAACTGAGCCTGGCTAGGTTGCAAAACCCCTAAAGAAGCCCCCGGTTGAGTACAGAAACGTCAAATATGACTCGGCTGATTACACACCCAACAAGTAGGCGGTGCCTGAGCACGAGACTGGTTCAAAATCTGGGCTGATGAAGACCCCAACAACTGCCTCCCCACTGAGCATTTGATCGGCCCAAAGCCCGGCTGGTTAAATGATCCTGGTGGTACAACTACCGGTTGAACTGCTAACCCTGCCCCCTTCCTCTGTGGGCAAACCGAAACCTTGTGGTCCAGCAGACCACATCTGAAACAATTAACACCCTTCTATTTACTCTCTCCCAAACCCAAATCTGACACTGGAAGGGTAGTTCTAGCCCGACCTCCCTGTTGCGGGTTTAAACCCCTCTGCCTCTTAAAAGACCTACCAACACCCTGAGTCACAGGAGTCGCCGAGATGGCTTCCTCCCCACTCTGCCCCATTGCTAGCACCGCAGCCTTTATATGGGCAGCCGCCTCAACAAGCACACTATAACTTCTATGCCAAGACCCCGCCATTCTTACATGGATATCATCACGCAACTTACTCTCAAACTCGAAATAACGCAATTCCTCCGTCTCCACCAATTCTGGAGCAAACCTCGACAGGTTAGCAAACCATCTTTCAAACCGCACCAAAGGTGTAGTACCTTGGCGTAACTCCACAAACTGTTTCCGCAACTCTTCCCGAGCGGAAGGAGGGAAATCACAACTTCCTCGCCTAGGCATCCTAGTAACAGTAACAAAGGATATCAGCACCTTCATAAATGTGTCAAAACTAAAAAATCGCGTCCTAATGCATAGACAACTGTAATTCATTCCACGTAAACACATAAACACATAAGCACTTACGAATTTCATTTCCGGATAGTGATAGTCCCGAGGCGTTAGAGTTCGATTAAACAAAGATTGATCAGGTGCCTTTCCAACAGGACTCCCAGAAACCCAAGGATCCAATCAACATCCTAGAAACCAAATCCCATACCCAAATAGTCACATAAACATGTTATCACATAAGCACATAACATTACATCTAAGTCGCTAACAAGCGAGACAAACCCATTGTGATCCTAATCACTTCCCACGTACCCAAAGTATTCGAACCCGGTACGCTCTGATACCAAGTTGTAACGCCCTCAAAATAATAACATTAAACCCATCAATTTAGACATACATTGATATAAGAGACAAACATCATTCTATTCCACAAAGTAATTCTTTACAAGAAACATTACATGTTAACAACAGAATCAAATGCCCTATGGGCTTACACCTTTTCAAGCTAACACTTGGTTACAAAGAGGAGAGTACTAACTCAAATACACATTAAGCCCTTGGCTTAAAATTACATGTAATACAACAAAAGATAACCAAAACCACAAACGTCTGCTTGCCTCTAGCCTCCAAAGCGATGTCCTTGGAGGTGGCATGCTTCATGTACCTGAAAATGGTGTCCCATATAGGGTGAGCCATAGTCCAGTAGGAATACACTAAGCCAACTATGAACAATGACTAAAAGATTAGCAGTTAATAGATGGTCAACACTTATACATTCATTTACATCTTACTAGCCTATAACCCGTGCTATGCACGGAATAATTATAAATATTTATATTGATTTTAAATTTTTTTTAAGAAATAAATTATGTTTTTTAAGATTTTTTATAAAAATAATTTAACAATCTTATCACTAACCATAGTGTACATGAGAAATTAAAAATGCTACTGCAGTAATTATGCATGGACTGTATCTATAATTATTTGTATAGGGGAATTTTAAATGCTAATCAGATATTTTGACCAAATCATTAAATACAGGCATGTGGATTGGAAAAAGTTAATAAATGTTGATCATGAGATTTTGACCAAATCAATAAATGCTGAGTTTTTTTTTTTTTTTAAATAAAAAATTTAGAAAATTAAGATTGAAAGATTGGAGCTCCCACAAGACTTGGGGTTTAGAAACCCATTTTTTTAAAATATATTTACAATTATCTATATATGTGAATTGTGATTTTTAAATGTCTTTTTTTTTTTTTTTCTTTTTCTTTTTTTAATGTCTTGTTTTTTCCCTTTTTTATATTATATTAAAGTTTAATATTCTAATAATAATCATATGTTTTGGAATTTTCAAGAAATTAAATGTCTTCTTTTTTTTATTATATTATATTAAAGTTTAATATTTTGATAATAACCATATGTGTTGGACTTTTCAAGAATTTTTTTTTATACTTGTTCTTAATGCATTAAAGTGTTATTACGATGGATAATAATCATATTTGTTGGGACTTTTCAAGGAATTAATGTGTTGGATTTCAAAGAATTTTTTTTATGGTTGTTTTTAATGCATTAAAGTGTTATTATGAGGGTAAGACTTGGGGGTTGGGAGAAGTTAATAAATGCTAAGTTTTTTTTAAAAAAAAATCAAAAAATCAAGAAATTTAGATTGAAAAATTGAAACTCCCACAAGGGTTGGGGTTAAAAACCCATTTTGCTTAATATATAGTATAGATTACAATTCCATGACAATCAAGTCTATGTTACAATTCACTTTCCATTTCTTATTCAACATTAAGTTTGAAAACAAGGCTCAGTACTCTGGCCAAAACCTTTGATGAGATTATAGTTCATCACTAGAACACTTTCGAAATCCAAGGTGGATACAAATTTTGGTGTTGTATCAATAACACATAAACCACTTCCATACTTCATAAATGATATACATTTTAGTGCTATATCAAATCAAACAAACATTTCAATAGATAAGTATATGAGCTATATCACTACTACCACAGATAAACATATGAGCTATATCAACACTTTAATAGATAAGCATATGAACTGTATCATTACTTCAATGGGAGAGCATATGAGCTGCATCCTTGGGTCCATCCCCCATCTTCCCATAACCATTAACCGGTTTAGAGGTACATCTCCCATCTTCCCCTAAACCGTGGAGTACATCCCCCATCTCCTCCCATACACAAGCAATATATATAAACACAGAATCATATATGCAATCAATCAATACATAAAATTAATGTATCCTATCAACCGTCTACACATAATGCATATAAACACATTGGTTATATGCATAATCCATCAATACATAAAGTTAATGTATTCTATCAACCGTCATACTCTATGACATATCCAATTGATTAGTTTTAGTTTGCCTAATCATCATGCATTGTCTACAACACTCAAAACTACCCTCCACCGGTAGCCCAAGCAATTATTTCTAAACAGGAAATAAATGCACAAACGGATAATATATCAACATTTCACCTAGGTGAGCAATAAATTATTCAACTGCACCCTTTAGTGCCATACATTCCCAATTTTAACATTCTCAATTCAATTCCTCATTTTCTTTAATTAATTATATACATTAATTAATTAAACCAATTAGGGCAAATAGCCATAATTCACAAAACAACCCTAAGGTTCCATTTCCATCAATGTCCCAACATTAATCTCATTTCTCTATGCCTAATTTGCATGTAGGTTTATATAATTAAAACCCCAACTTTTGTAAAATTACACAAAAGCCCAAACTTTCTCAAAATAACCCGACAACCCCCAACATATCAAAATGCTAAAATTCAAAGACAAAGTTCATAAGATGGAGTAGGTTATCCCTACCTCAAAGTTTGAGCTCCAATGGAGATGAAGACTAAAACCAAAATACTCCAAATTTCGAAATTTTCAGATTAAAATGTAACCCTCGACGATCAACACAACTTTTGTAAAGGCCAAGAGTGAGCAAACAACTCCTACTAGATCAAATCTAAGAGAGAAGGGCCGGTTTTAGAGTGAGAAGCTCTGAAAATGACTTTTTGGAAAAGTAAGAAAGAGAAAAGATCTTGAAAAAGTGATAAAAAAGTCGGATCTCGCTTTTAAATAAGAGTCGCCCCGCTCGAGCGTGGAAACCCCCGCTCGAGCGCCACTCACAGACTCCCGCTCGAGCGGCCAAACTCCCGCTCGAGCGGCGGATGCATACTCCCAGAATCTCAACATACCAGGTCCCCGCTCAAGCGCCCAACTCCCCGTTTGAGCGTCACTCACAACCTCCCGCTCGAGCGGCCAATCCCCCACTCAAGCGTCCAACACTACATAGGAAAATACTGGATGGGTGTATTCTCCACTCGAGCACCAAAACCCCCGCTCGAGCGGACAAGCAACAACAAGGTCCCTGCTCGAGTGTCAAAAGATCCGCTCGAGTGGACAGGCCAAAGTCTGGGCAACTAGTTTTGGTTCTTAAGCTCAACCAACCTGTAACAAACCTGCCCAACGCATCCTATAATTCAAATACAAAGTATGAAAGGATGTAAACTAGAAATGAACAACTGCTAACATCTACGGAACCAAGTCCAGATCACTGTACAACAAGGGTTAAAACCCGGGATCGCTATAGGTTTGGCCGACCTGTCAACATTTAGTCTATGGCAAATGACCTCAAGGAAATGCCAAACATCTCGTATGGTGTCTAGGCAAACACCTCAAGGTTTGCTCTCAAGAATACCTCTAATTGCTTTTCCTCTTCCTCGGCCAAGTCTGAGTCGAGAAGGAAGAAGCACTCTTCAACCCCTTGCTGGACTAGGATCTTCTTCAGGGCTTCCTCATTTTTCTCGGCTGGTTCTTTGCTGACATCCTTAAGGACCTTCACGTCCTCATCCTCAATCTCTGCTATTTCTGCTTCTCGTATGTTGCAGGTGGATTTCATTGCTTCCATGGAGCAATTATTTGCCTGTACTTGATCCCCTCTAACCTCCTTAATTCCATGTTCTGTTGAGAACCGCAACAGTTGGTGCAATGTTGAGGGAACAACCCCCATTGCATGCAGCCATGGCCTTCCCAGGATTACATTGTAAGGGGAGGGGGTGTCAATTATTTTGAACTCTGTTTTTACCTTTTTGGTGCCAGCCTGTGCCTCCAAACTTACTGCTCCTAGGGGCCACTTTGGCATTTCGTTGAACCCAACCATTGGACCATTGGATTGTTCCAGATCATCTTGGTGAAGGCCAAGCTCTTTGTAACACCTGATATACATGATGTTACAAGAGCTGCCCTGGTCGATTAGAATTCGTTTTACCTAGCACTCTCAAATATGGAAGGATATTACTAAGGCATCGTTGTGTGGATACTGTACCATCTATAGGTCGTCTTCAGTAAAAGACACCACTGGTCCCTGGTACTCGCCTGCCCTAGGTCTCTTCTACGGAACCTGATACACATTCTGTAAGTGTTTTACCTTCTGAGTTTCCCCATGTATCTCGTTCTTATTGACTTTCAAGTGAATCACATTGATCACTCAAGATCTGCCTGCTTGCGGTTGTGGTGCTGGAGGAGGTGGTGCTGCCGGTGCCTGAGGCAGTCTCGCTTGCTCTTCCCTTGTCCTGGCCTCATCTACTAGGTCCCTTAGATGACCCTGTCCTACCAGGTCTTCCAGATGTGCTTTTAGGGCTCTGCACCCTTGGGTTAGATGCCCATCCTCATTGTGGTAAGCACAGTGTTTCCCCAGACTTCTTCCCATAAATTCACTAGGAATCTTAGTACTCTATAATAGGGCTAATTCTGGATTTTTTCCAAGACTTTGTAAATTGGAATTCGGAATCTGGAATACGGTAGTGATTGCCTGTGCAGCCCTCAGTCCTATCTCTTGCTTATTATATCCAGTGTTACCTCGGTCTCGCTTCGGCGAGCCGTTTCTTTTTTCTTATTTTGACGCTTTTTGTCCCCGGTGTGTCCTTCTCGGCTCTCGTATACTTCTCTATCCTGGCCATAAGTTCCTCCATACTTTTTGGCAATGCCTTTGCTAGTGATTTTCGAAGCAGACAATCGTCGTTCAGGCCGTTCTTAAAGGACACGACTGCCACCTCTTAGTTGCATCCTGGTATTTGGTTGAATATCTCATAATACCTCTTAGCATAAGTCTTGAGGCTTTCATCCTCGCCTATTCTCAGAGCCATTAGGGAGTCCGCTCTCAACGGTTGTAATTTTTTTGCCACAAACCTGGTCACGAACATCTCGGCCAGGCCTTTCCAGCTTTTCACAGTTCCTTTCGGCAACTTGTGAAACTAGTCTGATGCGTTTTCCCCAAAGAATGAGGGGAACACTTTGCAGAGCAACGGCTCGTTCCCGGTGTATAGTGCTATTGAGTTCAGGTACAAGCCGACGTGAAAGTTAGGGTCAGACTTACCGTCGTATATCTAGAATCTCGACATATAAAACCTTTTCGGGGCCTCAAATTTGTCCAATTCTACCAAAAAAGGCGTTTTAGGCTTGATTGGAGAGGTTACCTCGGCGTCCTGCTGCTTCTTTTAGAGGTAATCCCTCAGATCCTCGTTGGTCCGTCCAGGAGCTCGGCTATCCACAGACTTCAACCTTTTTGGTGCGCTACTCCCGGTGTCGTTATGAGTCCTCTTGGACCTTTCTCTATTAGTTGTGTCGAAACAGAATTCTTTTCCTTGAACATGCCGATATTCTTTGGGGCTAGCTTCTTTGGTACGATATGTCCTCCGAGAATCTCCCTTCATTGACTCTCCTCGCGCCGACCTCCCTTGAAGGCCGATGAGAGTGGTCCTTGGTTCTAGTGTGCTGGGGGACTGCAGGAACTCTTTTCTACCTTACTTTCTGGGCATCATTCTTGGCCGCTGGAATCAACGTGTCTTATAACAGGAACGATGGCTGCATGATGTTGTTCTGCATCATGAAATTGACGACTGATTGTAGGTCTGCTAATTAATTCGCCATTCCCTTCATCTCTTCATCCCTCCGCAGGCATCTATCTTTCCACACATGGAGGTCGTTCTCGTTATAATACCCGCTTCGGTTTGACTTCTTTGATACGTCGCCCTCCTGGCCAATGTCTTTCTCTCTAGGATTCTGATCTCGAGTTTCTTCGTTACAATTATCCTCCTCTACATTAGGATCAAAGGATTTACCACTTCCAGTAGGGATGTCGTCCCCAATCTTTTCTTTCTGTTCGTCGTTGGCCATCTATTCTCTTTTTCTTTCCCACAGACGACGCCAAATTGTGTGTGTTATTTTCTGACCACACTGCCAAATAGGTACTCAGCTGGAGAGCACTAACAGAATAGGTTGCGCCCGAACAACCTGTCACAAAAAGATAAGACTCCGGCAGTGGTTCGCCTATTCGGGGGCACTCCAATGATCAAGTTAGTACTCAATTATCTCTCAAAGATAGCAAATAGTGTTTTTACTCACTAGTCAGAATACAAAAAACGTACCTTAGACCCATAAAGGTGCCTTAGTTTTATAGCCAGCATTGACTTGATCCCTGTAGAAGTATAGCTTCAATGGACTTTGGCTCAATGTTCATCTTGGACTCTCTAACACAAAAAGATAAACTCCCTAAGAGTTTTATCCTTATCCAGGTAGGGGTCCTCCCTCATTCTAGGACTCTTACCCCTTATCCGTTCATCTCGGATTCCGGTATCTTCGCAGATAACCTCGGCCTAGCCGAGATCATCTCGACGTCATAATCAGGACACGTGGTATCTCGGCTGGCACTTCGTTGTCACCTTAATCACGTGCTGTCATTAACAAAAAAAATATGTCCCCACAATCACTTATATTTTTATAATTTTATAATTATTTTTTTTATTTCTTATTTTATTTTTTAATATTCTCCCGAAGAATGGCGACCATTCATCTGGCTGAATTGTCCCTCCTGTGGGGGCACGCAAGACAACGATTATTTAGAGGGCCACTTGTGAGTTAAACATGTGGCATATACTCCATAGTGTATCAAATTATATCTATTGTATTACCCTACTTAATTATTGATGCAGTTCCCTTTTACAATAATAATAGTAATAATAATAATAATAATAAATTATTTCTATTGAACCCTTCCAAAAGAACATCACGTTTCAATTAAGGCGTATTTTGACAAGTAAGAAAAAAAAATTATTGTTTTTGTTTTTCTAAAAGAATTATATATGAAAATATAAAAATAATGTGATCCAACCAAGTCAATAAAATAGCTCTTATTTTTGTTTTTTTATTTTCTAATTGAGTTTTGCTACAGAACTCTAATTAGAGCTGCTCTAAAGCAGCTCTAATGAGCTAGCACCACATATTTAAAAAAAACAAAAAAACAAACAATAAAATAAAAGACAAAACATATAAAAAATTTTTTTTAAAAAAAAGACAAATTAATTTTCCATTAAAACTCTCTTTTTAGAGATCTCACTCAATTTCCTTTCTAATTGCCGACATAGGCCTAAATCATTGCAGTGCAGGGCTTGGGCCCCAAACCTGTCTTCGGCCCCGAGCTTTCTCTAGAATATACTCTTTAGTTTAGAATTTATTGAGGCAAGGAAGTAAAATTACTTATATTTGTTCCTCAAGAATGCTACAAACTCAACAAAAATAAAAAAATACAAAATAAATAAAGAAAGAAATTTTAAATTTGTGGTCAAGATACACTCCAGAAGTGACCCTACAACAATAAATTTATATATACCATTGATTTATCATTTTAAGTAAATTTTTGAAAAAATTTCTAATATCGTAGATTTATTGTTTGTTCATTACTATATTAGTATTTAACAAAAAATAAAAAATTTCAAAAAGGGTTAGACTTTTCTTAAATTTAAATATAAATTTGTGAGAATTGTTCGAGCCCATGAAACCTACTATAGGTCTAATTTTAATGATTCAAATTGTTTATTTTGTAGAACACTTCGTGTATATTATTTATAAAAAAATTAAGAAATTACAATTCAATATATGTTTTAGAAAAATATTTCAAATCAGTAGTAAACTATACCAACTTTAATAATTAAATATATAATATTTATTTTTTATAAATTTATAAATATTTTGTAAGAACACCACTTATTTGCAATTTTTCAAAAATAATTAGATCAATCTAATAATTTTTTCAATATTTTCCCAAATTTTATACTTTAAGTGTATATAAATTAAGTGAATAAAAAAATTAAAAAACTAATTAAAAATATAAAATATAAATTAAAATTTTCTAAATTATTTTTAAAAATTCCAAAACCAAACAAAGTAATTGTTGTGTGTGTATATGTGTGAGTTGTACCATTCTATGCATTCAAAAAAAAAAAAAAATCAAATAATGAAATGTTTATATTATTTTAATTATAATCCAAATCATATTAAAGTCAAGTTTTGAAATATATTATTTTAATAATTTTTTATTTTTTTACTTAACATATGAAATAAAAAAAATTAATATGTTTGAAATAATTTTTTGGTAAAAAAAGTGCAAAAAGTAATGGAAAAATGAATTTTTTTGACTTTTTTTTATGTAGTTTGCTGACCTTTTGATACCTTTAGTGACCTTTTGATTTTTAAACTAAAATACACACTTCCCAATCAAGGGCTAAGCTTAAATTACACTATTCGTATAGTTTTCAAAAGAGAATATTATACAACTTGTTCCATACACTTTTATTCTGAATATAGAGACTAATCATAGAATGAGACACACAAAATATATAAATGGATAAAATTATTTTAAGATTTGTTAGTAGGTTCATTTTTAAAAAACTTAGGTTCTGTTTAGTAAGATTTTTTATCTATAATTTGAGAATATAAGTTGTATTTTGAATTTGTATGTTTTGAACTTATAATTTGAGTGTAGAAAATTTGTTTGGTTATGATTTTTGAATAGAATGTTAAATTGAGTTTTGAAAGTTTGATTCGACATATGAAGTAAAAAAATTTATTTGATTATGAGTTTTGGAAAAAGTTTTCAAAACTTAATTTAAATTGTTATAACTCATAACAAAACGAACTACTTTTACACTATTGAAAATTCTGACCAATACTCATAACCAAACTCTTTTTAAAATTCAATTAAAAAAAATTATTAATGTAAAATAACATTAATCAATTTTTTATTGAAAATACTACAAAGGAAATAATTTTTTTCAAAATAAATATTCAAAAAATTTAAATCATAAATATTTTAATAATTTAAATAATCTAAAAAATTTAATAAGTAAAAAATTTAAATAATTTTAAATTTTAATATTTTAAATTTAAAAACAACTATACATTCAAATCGTAACCAAACACATAAAATAAAACTCAATTAAGAAATTATTTTTAAAACTCATAACCAAATACATAACTTAAAACTTCATACTATTTTCACAATTCTACACTTAAATCGTAACCAAATACATAACAAAAAAATTAAAATATTTAAAAATATTTTTATAAAATAGAGTTTGAATTTATTTTTATAAAATAGTTTAAAATTTAAAAAAATAAAATCGTAATATGTAAAAATTAAAATATTTTAAAATATTCAAAAAATTAAAAAAATCGTAACATATTTAAATATTAAAATATTTTAAAAAATAAAATATTAATTTGAATTGAGTTTTGAAAAGAGTTTTGAATTATGTATTTGGTTATGAGTTTTGAAAAGTAATAATTATGTTTTGACTTGAGTTTTGAGAAATATGTATAGAATTATGATTTAAAAGTTCAAAACAAACATCACACTCAAATCAATGGGTGGAACTATAATTTGAAAAGCTTACCAAACGGAGCCTTATTGTTTTTGTTTTTCTAAAAGAATTATTTATAAAAATATAAAAATAATGTGATCCTACCAAGTCAATAAAATAGCTCTTCTTTTTGTTTTTTTATTTTCTAATCCAGTTTTGCTACAGAGCTCTAATTAGAGCTGCTCTAAAGCATCTCTAATGAGCTAGCACCACATATTTAAAAGAAAATAAAAAACAAACAATAAGATAAAAGACAAAATATAAAGAAAAAAAAATAAATTAATATTCCATTAGACCTCTCGTTTTTTTAGAGATCTCACTCAATTTTCTTTCTAATTGCCGACATAGGCCTAAATCATTGCAGTGCAGCACTTGGGCCCCAAACCTGTCTTTGGCCCCTAGCTTTCTCTAGAATATACTCTTTAGTTTAGAATTTATTGAGGCAAGGAAGTGAAATTACTTAGGGTGTTTTGGAAAATTAGTAAAAAATTAATTTTTAGCTTTTTACTAAATTTTTTAGTTTTTTAGAAAGTGATTTGGAAAGTTGGTAAAAAGTTATCTTTTAGGAGTTTTTTAAATAACAAAAGGCATAAGATACCAGAACCTCAAAAAGGTGTAAGTGTAAAGTTTAATTTTTTCAAAAAGGTGTAAGTGTAAGGTGTAAGTGTAAGGTATAAGGTGAAGGTATAAGACACCATAACCAAACCCTTGCTTTTATATTTATTTATGGTGTCAAATCAAATTAAAATGACCAAAATATCCTTACCCAACATAAGAAATTTATTTTTTTATTTTTTTTCATAGGTCCTAGTTTGTAATTTTACACTGTGTTTTTAGCACTTGTTGAACCAATTTTCTGCGTTTGACACTTGCATTTTTGGACATTTTATCCAAAAACGTGGCTTTTATTTTGTTCCCAAAATGGCACTTATATTTGTTCCTCAAGAATGCTACAAACTCAACAAAAATAAATAAATAAAAATAAAAAATAACGAAATTTTAAATTTGTGGTCAAGATACACTCCAGAAGTGACCCCACAACAATAAATTTATATATACCATTGATTTATCATTTTAAGTAAATTTTTGAAAAATTTCTAATATCGTAGATTTATTGTTTGTTCATTACTATATTAGTATTTAACAAAAAATAAAAAAATTTCAAAAAGGGTTAGACTTTTCTTAAATTTAAATATAAATTTGTGAGAATTGTTTGAGCCCGTGAAGCCCACTATAGGTCCGATTTTAATGATTCAAACTGTTTATTTTGTAGTACACTTCGTGTATATTATTTATGAAAAAATTAAGAAATTACAATTCAATATATGTTTTAGAAAAATATTTCAAATCAGTAGTAAACTTTACCAACTTTAATAATTTAATATATAATTTTTATTTTTTATAAATTTATAAATATTTTGTAAGAACACAACTTATTTGCAATTTTTCCAAAATAATTAGATCAATCTAATAATTTTTCAATATTTTCCCAAATTTTATACTTTAAGTGTATATAAATTAAGTGAATAAAAAAAATAAAAAAACTAATTAAAAATATAAAATATAAATTAAAATTTTCTAAATTATTTTAAAAAATTCCAAAACCAAACAAAGTAATTGTTGTGTGTATATGTGTGAGTTGTACCATTCCATGCATTCAAAAAAAAAAAAAATCAAATAATGAAATGTGTAGTTTATATTATTTTAATTATAATCCAAATCATATTAAGTTCAAGTTTGGGAATATATTATTTTAATAATTTTTTATTTTTTTACTTAACATATGAAATAAAAAAAATTAATATGTTTGAAATAATTTTTTGGTAAAAAAAGTGCAAAAAGTAATGAGAAAATGAATTTTTTGATTTTTTTATGTAGTTTGTTGACTCTGTGATACCTTTAGTGACCTTTTGATTTTTAAATTAAAATACACATTTCCCAAACAAGGGCTAAGCTTAAAAATTACACTATTCTTATAGTTTTCAAAAGAGAATATTATACAACTTGTTCCATACACTTTTAATAGAGACTAATCTTAGAATCAGGCACACAAAATATATAAATGGATAAAATTATTTTAAGATTTGTTAGTAGGTTCATTTTTAAAAAACTTAGGCTCCGTTTGGTAAGATTTTTTAACTATGATTTGAGAATATGAGTTGTATTTTGAATTTGTATGTTTTGAACTTATGATTTGAGTGTAGAAAATTTGTTTGGTTATGATTTTTGAATAGAGTATTGAATTGAGTTTTGAAAGTTTGATTCGACATCTGAAGTAAAAAAATTTATTTGGTTATGAGTTTTGGAAAGAGTTTTCAAAACTTAATTTAAATTGTTATAACTCATAACAAAACGCATTACTTTCACACTATTGAAAATTCTGACCAACACTCATAACTAAACTATTTTTAAAATTCAATTAAAAAAATTATTATTAACAGAAAATAATATTAATCAATTTTTTATTGAAAATACTACAAAGGAAATAGTTTTTTTCAAAATAAATATTCAAAAAATTTAAATCATAAATATTTAAATAATTTAAATAATCTAAAAAATTTAATAAGTAAAAAATTAAAATAAATATTCAAAAAATTTAAATAATTTAAATATTCAAAAAATTTAAATAATTTTAAATTTTAATATTTTAAATTTAAAAACAACTATACACTCAAATCGTAACCAAACACATAAAATAAAACTCAATTAAAAAATTATTTTTAAAACTCATAACCAAATACATAACTTAAAACTCCATATTACTTTCACAACTCTAAACTCAAATCGTAACCAAATACATAACAAAAAAAATTAAAATATTTAAAAATATTTTTATAAAATAGAGTTTGAATTTATTTTTATAAAATAGTTTAAAATTTAAAAAATTAAAATCGTAATATTTAAAAATTAAAATATTTTAAAATATTTAAAAATTAAAAAAATCGTAATATATTTAAATATTAAAATATTTAAAATCTTAACAAAATTAAAATATTTTAAAAAATATAATATTGATTTGAATTGAGTTTTGAATTATGTGTTTGATTATGAGTTTTGAAAAGTAATGATTATGTTTTGAATTGAGTTTTGAGAAATGAGTGTAGAATTATGATTTGAAAGTTTAAAACAAACATCACACTCAAATCAATGGGTGGAACTATAATTTGAGAGGCTTACCAAACGGAACCTTATTTGCTCATGTATATTTTGTGTACCAATTTTTATATTCATTGACTTATTATTTTTTGTATGAGTAATGCTATTATGATCATATATTTTTACCACATTTCATATATCATTTGATGTGAAACATATATAATAGCTCAATAATGACAACAAGAAGCCCAACATAAATTTTATTAATATTTAGCGGCGAATTATACTAACGATTCCTGTAATTTGAAATTTTTGTTATTTTGATTCTTAACTTTTTAATTGTGATAGATTTGATTCTAAATTTTGAATTATGTTTCATATAAGGACAATTGAAGATACTGTTGCTCCATTTCAAAGGCAAAATTGTCAATTTAATAAAATATAAACTGACTTGACAAAAATAAATATGAAAAAATTATTTTTCAATTTTTAAAAATTATTTCTACTCATCAAAGATAAAATTATATAAAAATAATAAATCTTTTACATTTAATTTTTTTATTTTTTTGCCAAATTAATTTTTAGTATGTGTTTGGATGATGATCATATAATGGGTGATTGTTTTTATTGATATTTTTAGATAGTTATCATGTAATAGATGGTTCTATTTGCTGTTAACAGATATTTTTGAATGATTATCATGTAATTGATGATTATGAGGCTTTTAATTTCGTTTAATATATAAAATGTTTTTATTTTTAAATTTTTTGATTTAATGAATTGGTTTAATAATGACATCAAAATTGTTGCCATGTTTGATTTTTGAAAAAATAAAAACTAATTTAACGAAAATAAATATCAAACAATTTTATTTTAAAAATTTATTTCTATCATCCCAAAAAATAAAATTATATAAAAATGACGTTTTTAATTTTTTTCACCAATTTAATTTTTAATTTCTTAGCCAAATTTTTCTAAAAATAGATTCTAAAAATCAAACTAAATAGAACTTTATAACCAAAAAAGGTTCCAATATTATTCATTAAAAAAAAAGGCATTATATTTCAAACAACATATAAGTTAACTTACACAAAATAAGTTATATGACGACTTTGTCTTTCAAATAGAGCAATAATGTCTTCAATTGTCCTTATTTGGAATGAGATTAAAAATTCAGGATTAAATGTATCACAATTAAAAGATCGGAAATTAAAGTGATACAAATTTCAAACTGTAGGTAATATTAGTGTAATTCGCCCTAATATCTAATTAATGTATATGTGCCCCCATCATATGACCAGCAACAAAATTACGAACACATAATTAATCACATAATTTTTTATGAACTACATAAAACTTTTATAACATGTCAGGACATACTGTTTCACTCATATTGCTCTACCTATGTGATTGTTTTATTATCGATTACATGTCTAAACTTATTGTATGACAAATGAAATTCTATCTTTATAATGAATTTTACTGTGTATTTTGTATGGCTAGAATTATTTTATATGGTTGGTTTTGTGATTGATTTTGTTTTTATAGTCTTATTAATATGATAAAAATATGTAAATATTGGATGTAACAGGTATATCATGTAACATTATCACAACCCAATAAACAATTATGATTTACAGTAGAAACCACAATAATAATAGATTAATGGGAGATCATACTTGTCTGCTTAATCCCTTTGTAACTTTTTATTAATCTTACATGTATTGTCACTGTTACATCAATATATATATATATATATATTTGATAAGAAGAGATTGCCATAGCATTACTCATTAGGCTTGTTTGATTGCCGGATTATATCATATGATTAAGATTATTAATTCATGAGATTCATATTCTATTATTTGGGTTGAAATTTTTGTTATCCAAATTAAATTTCGATGAATATTCCATTCAACAAAATTGATAATTTTTTTAATCATACAACTAATAATGTAAAACAAATATATAATTAAAATTATATATTTTCCACAATAAACATGTACAGGAGACAATTATTCATTCCATTAATCCAATTAAACAATCAATCTTACACTAATTTAGTAAATTATTAATTTATTTACTAAATCATACTAATCAAATAGTAATAGTATCTCCAATGGTAGTTGTCATTAGAGCATCGCTAAAGTTATAATTTGGCATATTACAGTAACAAAATGACAAATTATAGCAATAGTGTTATAATAGTCAAATGTCATTTTAGCATATCTTCAACCAACTTTTCCTCTTCTTTTTTTTTTTTTGTTTTTGTTTTTAAGTAGTATTTGGATTTAAATTTTTGAGTAATTATTTTTGTTGTTTTTTTTAATCTTTTATAATCTTTTCAAAAAAAATTATATATTTACATTATGGATAAATAAAAAAATTATAATTGAAAAAAAAAATTGTAATTCGCATTATTCCAGTCCTTCTTTTAATTTTCCTAACCATTGGATCAATATAATATGAGCATTCAATGGTTGAATATCAATCTAACTTCTCTCACTTTGCAGAACTTTCTCCTTTGTTTTGATCTCTTCCTTGAGGGATTATCAAATTTTTTAAGGAATTCTAATTAATTGTATGTCTTTCTAATTTTATTAATTGCTCTATATAATACATAAAAATAAAAATAAAAATAAAAATAAAATTATAAATATATAATTAATAAAATTATAAAAACATATCCACGTAAGTAGGGTTGGAATTACTCAAGACCAGGGGTCACGTATTCCTTCCATTATTTATTTTTATTTTTATTATTATTTTTTTTTTCAGGGCATTCACAATAGGATGGTTAAAAAAGTGTATTAAGATGTAT
This sequence comes from Camellia lanceoleosa, assembly GCA_025200525.1. Lineage (NCBI taxonomy): Eukaryota > Viridiplantae > Streptophyta > Magnoliopsida > Ericales > Theaceae > Camellia > Camellia lanceoleosa. Next base: position 45,450,774 of record CM045761.1, on the reverse strand, counting down.
GTTATATGACAAAAAATAATAAAAGTGGGACCCAAAAATGTTTATTAGGATGTGTTAAGAGTTTGTTAATTTTAGAGAGTGAGTGGTGGTGCAATGAATGTTTTAAGGGGTGTGTTAAATATATATATATATATATGTATATAATAAATAAAATAAATAAATAATTTAGTTTAATCAAAAATTTCAAATCTAAAATTAAATTTTAAATCCAAAAAAAAAATCCCAACAAATTTTTTTTTTTAAAATGTCGTTAACCGATCAACCGACCCGACATCCGGCCGGTCAATTGGTAAGACAAAAAAAAACACCCTCCTTCATTAGTTAAAACACTCACTGCAAATAACAAATATATTAACATTTGACACTAATATATATTACTAACACACACGTTAATAATTCTACTACAACACCAAATAACAAATATTATTAATTAAAACTTAACAAGTGACACAAACACTATCCTCGACAGTTCCACTGCAAATCCTCTTAACTGAAAAGTGATTCACAGTTTTTTTTTTTTTTTGGTTGTTAGCTAAAAAGTGATTCACAGCCCAGCCCCCACTGACACAGCACAGCCCCACGTCACTTCACTTTTTAATTTTTGTTTTTTAGACCCAATTCCAACTAAGCGCACACAGGCCAACCACAGAAACAATTTCTAAATCTCAACTTTTTTATTTTTATTTTTATAAATTCTTAACTTGTTGCAAAATAGTTAATCTAAAAATAAAATTACTGAGTAAGGCTTTCAATGCCAGCGCCTCTAAAATCTTAAAACTGTATGAAATTTTTTAAAAAAAATTTATTTATATACGATACTTGTTAATTGTTTTTTTAAAATTTTAACAAAAAAAATCATCTTTATATCCTTTGATTGATTTGCAATTTATCAACTCATAATTCATTATATTAAGATCACACAAAATAAATTTAAAACTAAACTACAATCTTGGTATCGCGACCCAACCCCGATACTTGGGTTGGATTCGCAACTATCTAAATTCTAAAGCTAACAAGATTTTAATTTTAGATTTAACAAATTAAATAATGCAGCAAGATAAAATAAATAAATAAAAAGTGCATATAAATGTCTAAGGCATACATGACAACTTTTATTGATGTAACATGACCTAGTTAATAATTACAAGTAAACACCAAAAAAGAAAAGAAAAAAAAAAAAAACGATGTTCAACTCAAGTCGGGATCTCGGTTTGAGGGATAAAACAATTCATCCTTAGATTTCTTCACCTAAAAAGGGGTTTAATAGTTATAAGCACATGACAGAGTGATGAATCTTATAATAAGAATATAAGGGTACACAAAACACCATAGACAATTATTTGGGCTAAACAGTAAAATTATTTGGTTTGAATAAATCAATTATTTTAAATAACAAACATATAATATAAAAATTATATAAACGAAATAATCATAATCACAGTACATAGTAGAACAAAGGGTCAATGGATCCATAATAGACAGAGGGTCACAAAGTGACTAATCACAGAGTTAATGATTTTTTAAGTCCCCCAAAGCGTGAGACTGTCAAAGAGTTACTAAAGTGACTAATCAGAGAGGCAATGATTATTTAAGTCCTCCAAGGCATAGGACCTCCGTAGTAGTACTTACAAAATAATTATTCCAAAACACAGTTTTATTCATGGGTTTCTATTTTTAAGCAAATAAGGTTCATAAAATAAATGATATAATTGTGATGCTAATTTTAAAAAAAAAAAATTGATTTGCATAAAATAATTCATAAAATAATAAAACAATTTTATGATTATTCAAAATATAATATAACTCATCTTAATATTGATTTTTTTTTTTTCGTTTTCCATTTCCATTTTCTTCGCTTACCAATTTTCTTCCTCTTTTATCTTTGTTCCGATTACCAATGCTTACTAAGCTATTTATACACGAGCTCATCACCGGTGTGTCATCTATCAATTCTACGTGGTTTCTCAATTAATTTGCCATCTTCAGCAGTGATTTAGAGCTCTAATAGTAGAGCTCTAACGTGAAAAAAAAAAAGAGACCAAAACATTACATCACATGGTGGGGCTTGTAACGCCCTCAAAATAATACATAAAACCCATCACTTTAGACATGAATTGATACAAGAGAAATCAACCATTTCTATTCATCAAAGTAGTTCTTACAAAAGTATTACATGTTAACAACAAAAGCAAATGCCCTACGGGCTTACAACTTTCCAAGTTAACACTTGATTACACAAAAGAAAAGTGCTAACTCTATACAAAAGAAGCCCTTGGTTTGATATACATGTAATACAAACAAAATAAACAAAAAGAGACTTCAACTCTCATCATCATCCAATCATCATCCAAGCTATATCCTTGGAGGTGGCATGCTACCTGTACTTGAAAGTAATGTCCCATATAGGGTGAGCCAACGCCCAGTAGAGATATGCTAAACACAGTATGAGCAATAACTAAGACTTTAGCAATTGATAAATGTCCAACACAAATACATCCACATATCTCACATTCCAGCTCCATGACATTAAGTCCACGTTACATTTCATTTCCCATTTCTTTTTCAACTTTGAGTTTGAAAACAAGGCTCAATACCTAGCCAAATAACTTGATGAGATTTAGACTCATCCTTAAAACACTTTCAAAATTCATGACGGATACACATTTTAATGCTGTATCGATAACACAGAATTCATTTCCACACTTCACGAAAGATACACATTTCGGTGTTGTATCAACATAACATAGAATCACTTCTATACCTCACAATTGATAACGATATACATTTTAGTATTATATCAAATCAATTCAAACACTTCCATAATCGACACTTGATACACATTGTAGTGTTGTATCAATGTCACACAAAAGTCTGGTTTAGAGGTCCATCCCCTATCTTTCCCTAAACCGTGGAGTACATCCCCTATCTCCTCCCACACAACACATGTATATAAACATAAATCATATACAATCAATCAATCCATAAAATTAATGTATTATTCCAATCGCTATATTCGATAGCATACTCAAACGATTAGTTTTAGTTTGCCTAATCATCATGTATTGTCTACAACAATCAAAACTACTCTCCACCGGTAGCCCAAGCAATTATTTCTAAACAGATAATAAAAGCTCCAACAGATAAATTATCAATGTTATCAAAAGTGGGCGATTAACAAATCCAACTCCACCATTTCACAATATAATGAGTCAATTTCATTATTTCCAACTCAATTCCATAAATCCACAACTTTTCCAAATTAATTATACCAATTAATTTATACAACAAATTAGGGTTTTCTACCCCTTTTTCCAATAACAACCCAATGGTCCATAAATCAACAACCAACGACAATACCATTATTTTGAAACCCAAAATACACTTTCTAGAATCAAAATAACAAAACCCCCTTTTAACATTTTGAAATCCTAAGTCCCAAAATTATCCAACTACAACACTTTATCAAATCAACCAAAAATCTATGCCAAAGACCATAAGAGTGAGTAGGAATCCCTACCTCAAAAGTTGACACCTAACGGAAAAGATGAAGAAAACGAAAATGCTCCAAATCCCGAGATTCTCGGATCAAAAGATAGCCCTCAACGATCAATAACTTTTTTGTAAAAGCCAAAGGTGAGGAAACAACTCCTACTAGATCAATACCTAGAGAGAATACAAGGTTCTAGAGAGAGAGGCTCAACAATGGAGTTTTGGAAAAGTAAGAGAGAGAAAATGATGTAAAAAAGTGATCCAAAAAGTCGGATCCCGGTTTTATATAAGAGTCGCTTCGGCGTGAAACCCCGCCGAAGCGCCACTCATGAACTTTCGCCGAAGGCCAAAAATCCGCCGGCGGATATACACTTCCAGAACTTTTTGTTGAACCAAGTCATCGCTCGAGCGTAAAACCCCCCCGCTCGAGCGTCACACACAAACTCATGCTCGAAAGGCCCAACACCGCAGAAGAAATATTGGAAGATGGAAAATCACGCCGGCGTCAAAACTCCCGCTGAGCGGAGAAGCAACAACGGGGCCCGCCGGCGTGAAAGCAAAAATCTGGGCAACTACTCTTAGTTTCTAAGTTCAACCAACCTGTAACAAACCTGCCCAACACATCCTATAACTCAAATACAAAGTACGAAATGATGCAAACAAGATATAAGTAACTACTAATATCTACGGAAACAAGACACAAGAGGTAAAAACCTGGGATCGCTATAGGGCCCACCATTAGAACTCTTTCTAGAGCTCCTTTTTTAGAGCTCTCAATCATTTTTCTGCCATCTTTTTTATTAGCTCCCTATTATTTCCATGTGTACAACCTGGGCTACTACCTATCATCTAGGTGCTTGTATAATTTAACCTTGGCCCATATGCCAAAGTTATTACGTTATCACCTTCTTCTTTTTTTTTCTCTACACAATGACCCCTAATGTAAATTAAATTATACTTTATCACATACCATCATAAAATTAAATATTTTTATTTACTACTGTTACTACTACTACTACTATTATTATTATCATCATCATCATCATCATCATCATCATCATCATGATTAGTTGAGGTATTAATTAAATATTTAGGGTGTCACATTTCTCTCATCCTAAATAGAAGTTTGTCTTCAAATTTATCATACCTTAGTGTTCGAAAAGGTGTGGATATCGGGCCCGCATTTGATTTTCAGTTTCCCATGTAGCTTCTTTAATGCAATGATTCTGCCATAAGACTTTTACCAGAGGTATAGTCTTGTTTCTGCGAATCTGATCACGACAGCCGAGGATCTGTACTGGTTGTTCTTCAAAAGACAAATTATCTTGAACTTGTAGGCTTTCGTGATCAATGACATGTTCTGAGTCTTGAAGATATCGTCGGAGCATCGACACACGAAATACAGTGTAAACATTGGACAATTTTGGTGAAAGGGTAAGACGGTATGCTACAAGGCCAATCATTTCCAGTATTTCAAATGGCCCGATGTAATGTGGATTCAATTTTTCTCGTTTTCCAAATTGAATGACTCCTCTTATTGGTGAGACATTTAAGAAAACATGCTCTCCTACTTGAAACTCTAAATTGCCTCCGTATCCGCAAAGCTTTTCTAGCAACTTTGGGCAATGCGAATTCGCTGTTGGATGAGTTGAATTTTGTCACTGGTTATCTGCACAATTTCTGGACCTAACAACTTCCAGTCTCCTATCTCTGTCCAATATATAGGCGATCACACATGTGTCATTCCGATGCTTGCTTGGTAACTGTTGTTATAAGCGAATTCTACTAATAACAGATGCTTGTCCGAATTACCTTGAAGATCCAATACGCATGCCTGCAACATGTCCTCCAATGTTTGGATCGTTTTTTCAGATTGTCCATCGGTTTGCGGGTGATAAGCGATGTTAAACTTTAGTGCTGTTCCCAAAGCTTCTTGTAACTTATTCTGAAATTGAAATTCAAAACGAGGGTCTCGATCTGATACAATTGATACCGGGACACCATGCAATCAAATGATCTCTTTGATATATAAAGTGGAAAATTTGTTAAGAGAGTAAGTGACTCTGATAGGTGGAAAATGTGTTGATTTCGTTAATCAATCTATTATGACCCATATTTCAGCGTTCTTTGAGGCTGATTGTGGTAATCCAATAACGAAATCCGTGGTAATGTGTTCCTATTTCTATTTAAGAATAGGGAGTGGTTGTAGCAGTCCTGCAGGTCTTTGATGTTCTATCTTAATTCGTTGACATTGGAAGCATTTAGAAACATGGCTACTATGTCTCTCTTCATTCCTGTCCACTAATAATGCTCTTTCAGATCGTGTTACATTTTCGTATTTCCAGGATGAGCTGCGAATCTTGAGCTATGGGCTTCTATCAATGTCTTCTTTTTGATTTCTAGAATGTCAAGTACACAAATTCGGTTTCGAAACTTTAGTATCCCACTGTCTTTGGTGGAATCGAAATTGGGCGTATTGGTTTGCTCATCATATATTTTCTTTAAAAGCTTGTCCTCAAATTGACGCGCCCTAATTTCATTGATTATCAAAGGTTCCATGACTATATTAGTGACAAATCCAGCATCCCTGTGTGGAATTAACTCCAAGTCTAGTTTTTCCAAGTCTCCAATAAGTGATTTCATGTTAGTGAGGAAGTATACCAAACTTTGGGTGGTCTTTTGACTTAATGCATTTGTTACCACGTTAGCCGTACCTAGGTGGTGTTGAATCTTCACATCATAATTTTTCATAAACTCTAACTACCATCGTTGCCTCATGTTTAGTTCATTCTGTGTAAACAGATATTTCAAACTCTTGTAGTTAGTGTAAATTTCGCACGTTACTCCGTGAAAGTAATGATGTCAAATTTTAAGAGCGAAAATCACCGCAGCCAATTCCAGATCATGAGTTGGGTAGTTCTTCTCATGAGTCTTTAGTTAACGTGAGGCATACACAATAACTTTCCCATTTTGCATAAGTACACAACCCAATCCATTATATGATACATCGCTATAGATTACAAATCCATCCGTTCCAATAAGGAGTGCCAATAAGGGCACTGTCACAAGTCTAGTTTTCAACTCCTGGAAGCAATGCTCTTGTTTGTCAGTCCACTCGAACTTTGTGTTTTTCTGGGTCAATTGAGTCAATGGTGACACAATTTTTGAAAAATCTTGAATGAAATATCAGTAATATCTTGCTAATCCCAAGAAACTCCGAACTTCGTATACATTAGTAGGTCGCAACCAATCCGTGATAGCTGCAACCTTTTGTGGATCGACAGAGACGCCATTATTGTCAATGACATGGCTGAGAAAGTGTACACTAGTGATCCATAATTCGCATTTCTTCAACTTGGCATAAAGTTTGTGATCACGTAGTATTTGCAAAACTAATCATAAGTGTTGTTCATGGTCCTTCTATGTTTTAGAGTATACGAGAATGTCATCAATAAAGACAGTAACGAACTCATCGAGATAGGGTTTGAACACCCGATTCACGAGGTCCATAAAGGCCGCTGGAGCGTTGGTGACGCCAAATAGCATGACAAAGAACTCGTAGTATCTATAACGTGTTCTGAAGGCAGTCTTCTCAATGCTTCCATCTTCGAACTTCATTTGATGGTAGCCAAACCTTAAGTCGATCTTTGAGAATATTTTAGCACCTTGAAGTTGATCAAATAAGTCATCGATTTGCGGCAAAGGGTACTGATTCTTGATGGTAACCTTGTTCAATTCTCGATAATTGTTACATGATCTCATTGTACTATCTTTTTTTTTACAAATAGTACTGAAGCTCCCCATGGAGAGGTACTTGGTCGTATGAAGCCCTTGTCGAGCAATTCCAAGAGTTGCTTTTTCAATTCCATAATCGACATGCAATAAGGGATTTTTGGTATTGGTTGTGTACCAGGATGAGTTTTAATGGTGAACTCAACTTCTTGGTCAACTAAAGTACTAGGTAAGTATTCAAGAAAGACGTCATGAAGCTCCCGAACTATAGGTATTAGATCGAGTATTGGGTCTACTTGTTGAGTGTTGACCACATAACAAATATAACCACAATAACCTTTTCTCAACAGTCGTTAGGTTATTGCGGAGGATATTAAACATGGATGGATAGAAACTTCAGTTCCTTCAAAGATAAGCTCGTATTGGTCGAGTAACCCGAAAAAGACCTTTTTGGTTGTACAATCAATAGAGGCATGGTTGGCAGTAAGCCAATCCATTCTTAAGATTATATTAAAACTACTAATACGAAGTGGAATCAAATCTACATATAAGGTTTCATATTTTAGGGATATAGCATAGGATTTATATACTTCTGTACTAAATATGGAACCACCAGATGGAAAAGACACAGATAATGCATATCCGAGGGGTTCAAATATTGATGTCGATTTGGAAGTAAAGTGTAGAGAAACAAAAGAATGAGTTGATCCAAAATCAATGAGAATATGAGCTGAATGTCCACATATAGAAAATGTACCTGACACAATGTTCTCAGTAGCATTGGGGTTTCCCGGTACTAAAGCAAAAGCCCTCCATTGGTGTTTTTGTTCTTTCTTCCCTCCTATGATTGTTCTTGGTTTCTGCGCTAGTTCAGGAGTACCCATTGCAAAGTGGCTGAACTTTAGACAATCTTTCACCAAACGACTAACTTGGCCATATAGCACTGTCCCCGATGAACCTTCCCACAATTTGGACAATTCGGAATGGTGTTACCTATAGCTCGACTTTTCATGCTCCTTTCGGATACAACTAGCCCTACAACTCTCGTGGTTCTAAATCTGATTCCACAAGTGCAATGTGAAATAGATAAATACTAAAGAATCCAAATCTAACAAATCTTTTAAAAAATCGATTTTGAATCAAAATGCCAAAAATGGACTACTTTGCCAGTTACAGAGTTACCACCTAAATATTTTTGAAAAATTTAGTAAACCCATGACTTGTGCCAAAGGCCACGTATCCGTCATTACCAAGATTGTCTCGGTTCGGAAACTTAGGTATGAGAGGGGAAGGTCATGAATTGAGCACTCCACTCGCCCGATCAAATATCGGCCTTTACTAATCATGATGTGAATCTTATTTACATTATATGCTCTTGTTTCAATTATTAAACTAACTTTACTATGTGATGCACACGAGTATAGGCTAATTAACAAAATTTGGAACACTTTGATTCATGTTTGTTTTTTGAAAAGTGTTTCGAATATGTACCACTTGAAAAGTGATCACATATGTACATTACTCAATTTATTCCAATTCAAGCAATTAGCCTTCATCCAAGGCATTTAAGCAATTTATCAATTAAACACTTAGCCTCATGGTAAGCATGTTAGACATGGCAACAATCACACTCATGCGATATGCTAAAGCAAATAAAATGCTCATCTAGTATTCCAAGGCAAGTCAAAAGAGACAAAAGAGTTAGAAAACATGCATGCCTCTAACTAATGCAGTATAACTAATGCAACACATGCAACGGTGCAATTAATAGGCTCAACTACTAATTATGACATGTGAAACAATTTGATAGCATGTGTTTAAACATAAAGTATGCTAAAATAAACATGATGCATGCAAGACATGTGGATGCAAACATGAAGTACGCTAAAATAAACATGATGTTCTAAACTACCCATCATAAAGAAGTAAATAAATGGGAGAAAGACGTGAGATTGGAAGACATACACATTATTACATATTTACCTAGTAAATGGACTAGCTAATTAATTACCTAATTAAGTAACTATTACAAACCCAAATGAAATAAATTAGATAAGCTACTTAACTAATTATTACAACAACAAATTTAACTAACTATTCTAGCTAATTAAATAATTACAACATAAAAGTAAACTAACTGGCTATTCTAACTAATTAGTTACAAATCCACTACTCCAAGCACAACATATTAATATTACAACATAATTTAAACGGGCTCCGAAATGCTAGGGATGGCTAGCTCATGTATGAACGCGGATTTCCACCCAATAATGCTCTCCGTTTTGCTACTGGAATGCCTCTGTTGCACAGTTAGAAAATTGCACTGTTTTTCCACCTTAGCCTCTGCTCTACCAGAAAAAGGACACTGCCTGTAGTGACCCAATTTTTTTTTAAATAGCCAGCGCATAATTTAATTGAACAAATTTTTGAATTTGATTGCCGTGTAAATTCTGTGCGAAAATAGTTCGGTTTTGTATTTTTTTAAAATAGTTTCCGATCTCAGAAAATTATGAAATTTTTATATGTTGTTCCCATATGAGTCTAGCACATTGGATAAAAATTTCAGAATTTAATGATGAGTATTTATTTTATGAAAATTCACGGACTGATTGGTATTCAGTTTAATTTATAGTAGAATTTAAAATTGAGTTTTGGGTGTTCAGACCATGATTTGAGATAAATTTGTTGAGTCTATTTTGGTATATAATTGGACCATATTTGACTTATGGGTGAGACCCATGACTTAGATTTAATTTAAATTGAATTTGTTCAATGACTCACGCTCAACTGCTTGGTCATTTTAAAATGTGATTGGTAATAACCACTTTGGGAGTTGTTATTATTTAATATATAAGATTATAATAAATATTTGATAGTTGATTTTATGGTGTGTACCATATGTTGTAAAATTATATATTTTTGTAGTAAAAAATTGGTGTATATTTCGTGGTGAGCAAAATATTATATTTTGTGATGTGCAAGCAAACTAAATATATTTTGTGGTGAAGAAATAATGATATCATTTTATAAATTAGGTTACAAAATCTCATAAAGTTGCTAATTGTACTTTTAATTATAAACCTAGAGAGAGATGGATATATATATATATATATAATAAAATAATAATAAAGGAAGCAAGCACACGTGGGGGCCTGCCTCTATTCCATCAACCTTGATTCATTTCTTTCCTTTGAACCCCAAAACACATAATGCAATTCTCTCCCTCTACTCCCTCATTTCTTTCATCTCTTTCTAAACACCACCATAAACCCTCATTTCTTTTTGTGATCTAGCAAAATCTATAAAATTTTTGCCTATAGTTCTTAAGGTTAAATTGATGAAACAAAGTCGAAAATTGGAAATATTTTTTTGCTTGTTTCCTCTTCTAACTTGAGGTAGGGATTTTTCCTACACTTCTTTATGCACTTTTACTTGATTATAGGGAGCTTAGAGTTGCGTATAATTTAATTAGAATTTTTGAAAAAATTGTGATTTATTTGCTTAAAAGAGAAATTTTAAGAAAAATAAAAAGTTGATGCCCAAATTGTGAAAGTGTGAACTTGGAATATGTTTGTAAGGTTATGAAAGAGTTATGTTTTAAATTTGAACAAAAACGGACTTCGATTCGATTGGTTTTGAAATTTTTACTAGTTTGTGACCAAAAGACCATTTTTAAAGAAAATAAAGGAACTATGTTTAACTTTTGGGACTTTCGATCAAAATAGGATGTCATAATTGAATAACGTTTGGAGAATGATTTTGGAAAGAAAATGATGTTTTCTTGGGCATTAACGGTATTATTTTGCTTAATGTATCTGTTGGAATAAAACCGACATGGTTAGAAATGGACCTTGAGAGGTTACCGAACGTGATTGTGATATAAAAACTAGTATAGTTGTTCATATTTGATGAGATGTGAAATAGATTGTATTTATCAGAATTTTTAGAATTTAATTGTTTAAATATCTGTTTAGAAATATCTGTTTTTGGTTATCGGTAGATGATAGCCAAGATGGTTGTAGAAATACATGAGACTTAGGTAAACTGAACCATATTCCTCATTTGTTGCATTGGACATTGTATTACATTCATTTTATTGGAAATGCATCTGTTCTTTGAGAAATGTTTGGAAATGTATCTGTTTGCGAAAAGATGAATACTTTGTGAATTTGGGTAGGGGGTTTAGAACCACATGGTTAGGTGTCGAGCCTTCCAATTTATTGGTAAAAATGACAGTGGTAATGCATTTAGGCCTACTTGCAGACACCCACTTAGAGATTCACAGAGTTGTATTCATATAACATATATGGTTTAAAATAGAAATGATTTTATATCTGTTGTTGCATTTCAGCATTGCATGCTCTATAAAAAGAGAGATAAACTGTTTTATCATGAGCATGGCATGAGCATACTCCTCTTTAGTTTTGTTATGGTCCATATGTTGTGTAGTATATCTCTACTGAGTTGTGGCTCACTCTATAAGGGAAACCATTTCAGGTACAGGTGATATGCCTCCACCAAGGCACTGACTTAGGATTTTATGGTTATTTGTTGAATGTAAGCCCAAGGTCAGACATTATGCTGAGTTGAAACTCCATTTTGTGTAACCAAGAATGTTCTTGTATAAATTTGTAAGCTTCAGAGGGCACTTATTATCTGTTTGGTTTCTATTTCATACTTGTTGTGAAATGCATGCTTAGGATTGGAACTAGGGCATTGAGATGTGAACAACATATATTTGGCATTTGGGATTAAATGGAAATGGATGTATGGAATAGTTAACTAGATATATGTGTTTGTCTATCAAGTGGGTTTATTGTATAAATAGATATACCCTGCCCAATTTTTTTTGGCGTTACACTGCCTACCTGGAAAAAGTGGACGGCAACCCAAAAGTAGTGGTCGGTAGGCCACTAATAGTGGGTTGCCGTCCAGTGAAAGTAGCCTACCGGCCATTAATGTTGGTTTTTTCCTGCAACAACAGAGGACAAACAGAGTACAAACTAAGGTATTCTCAGGGGATTTTTCTACCTTGCCTCTCTTTATCATCAAACAACTCAAAGGAGGGGTAGGCTTGATTCGCAAGCCATTAATCAACGCGATTTCATTGCGTGATGACTTATGAATCAATGGACACAATTTCAATGAATGGTAAGGAAAGACCCATGAACCTCCTCCCTATCATGAACTGATCAAGGAAAGTGGTTGACCTTGGAAACTTGAACCATTTCATCACTAGCAAGTATGAAATGACCCAAGTTTCCATGTGTTCAATTAACGTCCGATTGAACATAAAACCTTTTATTATCTTGCTTCATTTTAACCCCAATTTATTATTCCATTTTAATTACCTTCCATTCCTTAGCCAATTAAGTCCAGCAATGAGCTTTAAGTCCTCTAATGGAAAGGAGCATCAAACAAAGAATTGTTTTAGGCATGAGAGAGACATCATGTCATTGGTAATGAACACCCAAAGGGATTAAACCATTAAGCATGATACCTCTATCTGAAACTTAAACAAGCAATTAGTTTGAAACAACTTTCAAAACAAAGAAAAAGCCAAGAAATGAGGAGGTTGCAGAGGTGATTAGAGATGAATACAAGTATGAAAAGCTTGAAACAAATACTATCAACTCAAATAGATTGATGTCTAATGCCTAAAACACTAACCCTATGAAGACCATTACACTACAAGCATACTATACAAAACATGAATGAAGCTAAAACATAAAAACAGCCTTAAAACATTCCTGAAACAATCCAAAAAAGTGTTGGAATTAAGATAAAAATAGCTACAACAACTAGCTAAAATATTGAAGAATTAATACTAGCACACAAGCACAAGGAGGGGAGGCTAACCCCTCCACTTTTAGGACTTCAAAACATGATTTTTGCCTCTGAAAAACCTTTGAAAATCAGTGGTAAAAAGCTCAAAAAAAGGTGATGAGAAGGTGGGAAACATAAGGGCAAAGGCCTTAGAAACAAGGTTCAAAGAAGGGTTATCAACCCCTCCACTTTTAATGGCCTTAAACCATAAGTTTCAGCCCCCCAAAAAGGTAATAAACAGCTCAAAAACAACAAGAAATGATAAAAAATAAGTTGTGTAAAGATGGTACAAAAAACACTAGAAGGTATACCTCTTAAAGAGGAATGAAACCTTGAGTGACAAACCATCAATTTCACACTCTCAAGTACCTCAAGAGCTCAAATTCAAGCTTAAATCACCTCAACAAGAAACTCTCTAGGTTTGGTTTAGAGTGTTTAAGCAAAGGCTATGTAAGTTGCAAGAGAGAGAGAGAGTTGTAGAGAGAGAATTTTGTTCTTCTAAAAATATTTTCTCACTCAATTTTTCCAACCTTGAAACCAAGAGGGGAGGTCCTTTATATATAGAAAACCTTGTGACTATCTCGAAAATATCTGTATACATACCACTGGAATAGTGCATGCACATGGGGGGGACAACTGGCAGAAAATATCTATTTTTTTGCACCAGTGGTCAACCGGCCACTAGTGGCTGGCAGGCCACATTAGTGGGCAACAAGCCATACTAGTGGACGACAGGTCAGTGGGGGCACATGCCTAAAACCACTGTTTTGGTCGAAAGCAAGGTACAAGGTTTGATGGTTCAAAACTGAGATTTCCTGCTGAGAAAGTCAAGCATTCGGCAAGCATACACATTTATCATTGAGTGATAAATCAGTGACACCCCAATCTTAAGGACGGTCAAAAATGGGGTGTCTACACTACCCCTAGGAATAGTTGAGCTTTGATTGGCCGAACTAGTTGAGCTAATAGGTCTGGTATTCATTTTCTTTGGTAGAACTGTCCTAGATCCTCCGACTAGTTTCCGAAATCACTGCTTTTGACCTATTTCGCCCGAACGTGAGGTTTTAATTCCTTTCTTAGTGATGTATGCCCGATCTACCATATCCGCGTAGGTTGGTAATTTCAAAACCTCAATCTTATCTTTGATTTCACTATCCAATCCTGCTTCGAACTTCCTAGCTTTCCATTCTTCTGTTGGAATAACATACGTTGCAAATCGCTACCGGGTGAACTTACTTTCGTATTGTACTATTGACATCGTTCCTTACTTCAAGTGTAGAAACTCTAACGCCTTTTGCTCCTGTAATGATTCCAGAAAGTACTTTTCATAGAATACTTCTAGAAATTTAGCCCAAGTCATGATCTCTTTCTTTTCTATGGTAAGAAGCCACTATTCTTGCGCATTCTCTTTAAAAGTGAAGGTGGCGAATGACACCTTCTGTTCTTCGATGCAAGGTAACGCACAACAAATCTTCTCCATTTCTTTAACCCAAGCTTCAGCTAGCAATGGGTTCGAGTCCCCTGCGAATGTGGAAGGTTTCAAATCTTGGAACCGTTTAATTGTAGTTAGCCTTTCACGATGTTCTCGTATTTCATTGGTTACTTTGTTCTACAAGGCTTGCAAGAAACTAGCAACAACCCTTTCTACGATTTTTTCCATCAGATCGGCTCCATTAGATGATGATCTGGTACCATTTCCATTGTTAGCCATAGCTATAAAGCAACAGTTTTAGTGAAAGTGGTGCATAATTTCTATTTGTACATAACAATGGTTAATCATCACATACTTGGTTCAAAATGTTACTAACATGATTTATAAAGCATAGTTCATAGAACATTATACATACTATTCACAAAACACTAGTTTTATTTATGTATAGTGGTGTTGGTACATGACTTGTTCCCACGAGTTAACAATTATGTCTAGTTAGTGTCTAATCCCCTTATAGCAAAATGGATTAGAACTAGGCCATGATTAGCTCACTATACCTCAAAAAGAACAAGAAAACACACAAAAAAAACTTTACTCTTGGGATCTAGTTTAAAAATAACCATGGGAACTGCAACTGCATATGATGCTCAAATTCCCAACCACTAAGCTTAATACCCAAACATAACCAAACTACTTCTAACTGGTAAATGGAAATGCTTGCCTCATAACCCCATAACTGTTGTCCTGTGATGCGCACCGGTACCCCCACATTTGTCATAAGATCCTCAAAATCAACTGTTTGGATATTAATAATATTTTTAGGGGAAAGGATTCTTGCTTGTAGGTGGTCACTTAAGAAAGCATTCCCTCTTCGGGCCATAAACTCCAAGGGCAAGGGTGCTACCAAGAAGTGGGGGTATCCTAGGCCTGAGGTCATGCCTACCACTCTTGTTAGTCCGAGAAATCTGTCCAATGTACTGTCGCCACCAATCCTCCACCAAAGTAGTTCCACCTCCCTTAGAACCACCCACAAGTATACCGGTCTACTCATCAGCTAGTTAAGGGTCGGGTTCGCATGTCTAACTAAACTTCGGTGGATCGGGCCCGTACCAAAGAGAGTCACCAAAATTGAGTTCCGACATTTCTTGCACCACAGGATGCCCAAACTCAAAAATGGAACGAATAAGAAACTATACCCATAATGGCTAATGTATCTGAGCAACTTAAAATTTTCTTTTCCCTATTGTCTAATAGTATGCATGTCCTATTTATTTTATTTTATTTTAGTCTATATATATTTATTTTATTTTTTAACCACTGCTCTGATACCACTTTTGTCATGACCTAACCCCGAAGCTTGGGCTAGATTCACAACTAGATAAATTTTAAGCTACCAAGGTTTTAATTTTAGATTTAACAAATTAAATAATGCAGCAGGATAAAATAAAAAAATAAAAAAAGTGCATATAAATGTCTAAGGCATACATAAGAACTTTTATTGTTCTTAAGTTTCTTCACTTGAAAAAAGGGTTTAACAGCTATAAGCACATGGCAAAGTGATAAATATTATATTAAGAGCATAAGGGTACACAAAGCACCATGGATAATTATTTAGATTGAATAGTGAAATAGTTTGGTTTAAATAAATCAATTATTTTAAATAACAAACATATAATATAGAAATTATATAAGTGAAATAACCATAACCATGGTATAGAGCAGAACAGAGGGTCAATAAATTCATGACAAACAGAGGGTCACAAAGTAACTAATCAGAGGGTCAATGGTTATTTAAGTCTCTCAAGGCATGGGACTTTCGTGGTAGTACTTACAAAATAATTATTCCAAAGTACATTTAATAAACAGTTATATCCCTGAGTTTCTATTTTTAAGTGAATAGGGTTCATAAACTAAATGACATAATTGTGATGCTAATTTTTTTTTTTTTAAAAAAAAAAACATGATTTACATAAAATAATAAAACAATTTTATGATTACTCAATGTATAATATAACTCACCTTAATATTGAATCCTATCTTCTTCTTCTTTTCCTCGCTTACCAACTTTCTTCCTCTTTTGTTTTTGTTCCGATTGCCAACGCTTACTACACTATTTATACTCGAGCTCATCACTAGTGTGTCATCCATCAATTCTACGTGATTTCTCAATCAATTTGCCATTTCTTTTTATTAGAGTAATGCTAAAAATTTTATAAAATTTTTACTAATATATCTCACATAGATGTGAAACCCACATATGGATCTCACACTCATGTGAGACATTTGGTAAAAACTTTTATAAAATTTTTGAGATCTCTAATATTTTTGTGTACAACTTGAGCTACTACCTATGGTCTAAGTGCTTGCATAATTTAACCTTGGCCCATATGCCAAGGTTATTACATTGTCACCTCTTCTTCTTCTTTTTCTTTATTTATTTATTTATTACACAATGACCCCTAATATAAATTAAACTATACTTTATAACATACCATAATAAAATTAAACATTTTATTTTACTACTACTACCATTATTATTATTATTATTATTATTATTATTATTATTATTATTGGTTGTGGTATTCATTAAATATTTAGGGTGTTACACTTGGTGTCTTCTCTTCATTGTTTATAGTTAAATTTATTTATTATTTTTACTTTTAAATAAAAATTATGAGTATTAATTTATAATTATTTGTTAAGTTTTGATTTGTAAATTTTTTTTATTTTTTATTTTTATGTTAAAATAAGAGATTTTGATATGTTAAAATTATGAATCTTGATTGATAGGATTTATATTAAAATGAGGAATTTTAATTTGTTGTTGTTGGTGCTAAAATTAGGATTTAATTTGTGCTAAAATTAAAAATATTAATTTGTAGTAATTAATATTTAAATTAGGATTTTGATTTGTTATAATTTATGCTAAAATTAAGAATTTTGATTTGTTATGATTTGTGCTAAATTTAAATATTTTGATTTATGTTAAAATTAGAGATTTTGATTTGTGGTGGTTTGTGTTTAAATTGGGAATTTTGATTAAGAATTTTGATTTTGATTTTTATTTTTAAACAAACATAGAAAAATATTTCAAAAAAAATAAAATAAATCAAAGTAGGAATCATCTCTTCTTCAAGAATCATTTCTTTTCAGATACATATTAATTTTTTGTGTTTAATATTAGCTCAGAAAATTATTATTATGTTATTGTTATTGATTGGAGAAGAAAAATTTTGATATTATAATTAATAGGTGTCTTTCCTATATTATATTCAGATATCTCTACCATTGCATGTAGGACATGAGACAAACCTATATGATAATTTTTTCCTCCCTTCTCTCATCTCTCTCTCTCTCTCTCTCTCTCTCATCTTAACAGTTCAACGGTAAATTACAATCTGTTTCATCTCAACACCGATCCTCCGTGAAACCCTCAAATCGATCCTCAACAACCGTGACTTTAGTATTTTGTTTACTCCAAATGGAGGCCTCATTAGATTGAGGTTTTTTATTTTATTTTATTTTAATGGTAATTGTTTTAATATTTCGCTTTTAATTACTTTTTTTTAAATTTTTTTATTGTTGATTATTGTGTTGTTGAAATTGTGGTATGAATTGGATTTTCCCTCTGTGTTTGTTTCTTGTTGGAAACCTTGTAGTCAAAATCAGTTATTTAAATGATAGGGCGTGTTTGGCGGTGCCAAACCTTCTCAAGTTGACACCATAAAATGGCATTGCCAAATTTTGGAAGGTGGAATAGTAGCCCACTAGGATTTTTTTTTCTCTACTCTTGTCAAATTTTTATAATGAGAGCTCCAATGACATGTCATTGAAGATACTCTAATTTGGAGTATTATGAGTTTAAGTTCTATATGGTTATCCGTGAAACCCAATTTTATAGATAAAAAATATACTATCTTGCCACATCACCAAAACTTATAAACACAAGTGAAACAACATTTAAGGAGGCCATTTAACTTAATCATAGTTTAAATCTTTTGTTAGAAAATGATTTGGGTAAAAATAGATTTTTCTTAAACTTTGACAAAGTTGGCGGGTCTATGTGGCAACGCATTCTTTGTTAGATAACGATTCACGTTGTATATTTGATTGCTCAAAACCATTATTGGATGAATAAAAAATTGATGCCAAAGTGAGCTCCATAAAAATGATATTTTGGTTAGTTTTTCACAAGGAGATAAAGAAAAGCTTGTCCCACATTGCTTGGGTAGAAAAATATGCAGAGGGTTTATAGATCTTGAGTTTGGATCTTAGGGAGTGTCGTAAAGGGCACCGAAGTTTTGTAGAGTGAGATGTTATGGGTAAAGTGGATTTTTTTCCCTTCCGGACTAGGCCTGAGGTTGGGTTTGGTGTTGTCCGACCCAATGCTTATCTTTTTGGCATTAAGATCCTCTAGAGTAATATCTCCTACAGTGAAGGATAAATAGCTAACATGTGGCCCACTCACCAAACCAAGGGTTGAGATTTAAACTCACCAAAATAATGTCATTTTGGTGAGTAAAAAAAAAAAAAAAACAAAACAAAACAAAAACAAAAACAAAGTGAGAGAGAGACAAGAACAACAAAACAAAAACAGAGTGAGAGAGAGAGAGAAGAAGATGATGCTATTCGTTTTCTTCTTGTTCACCATCGTTAGCTTCGACTTTTACCAATCTCGACCCATCTCAGCTACAGTATTTTCTTCCTCCAAAACCCACCTCCGTGCCTTCAGATCCTCTCCTCAATTTTTTTTTTTTTTTTTTGTAGAAACATGAAAGAGGCGAGGGGCTGAGGAAGATGGAAGTCGTCGCCGCCGCCAAAGCATTAAGGGAAAACAAAAGAACAAAAAAAATCTTCATTTTTACAGATCAAACACGAGAGAAAAGGAGCTAAGAAGCAACTTCAACAGATGTTCTTAGATTAATCTCAGCATTGCCAATTCATCCATTTTCTTCATCATCATTTTCTACTAAACCCATCAAAAACTTTCAAATCAACACTCATTCAGAGTCCATTTCCTCATAAATTTATGTGGGTTTGCTCCCAAAAAAGCTCTCTCAGCATCAAGGTATGTCAAACCTTCACGTCCATGCCTTTAGATCTTCCAAAACCTATCTCCATGCCTTTAGATCTTCCTCCACACTTGGAAAGAGAATAAAAGAGAAGATTAGTCAGATCAAGAAGGTAGAGTTGCTTAGCTCCAAAGAAATCAAAAACAAATACAAAACAATAAAAATAAAAAGGAAATATTCACAAACCCAACTCAAAAAATCAGCTCATAAACAAAAAATCAGTTTGAAATATTCACAAACCAAATCTCTTTGTTTTTATTTTTGTTTTGTTGTTCTTCTCTCTCTCACACACACACACACACATACACACACACACACACACACACACACACACACACACACACATTTAGTTTTTTTTTTTTTTCAATTTACTCACCAAAACAATGTCGTGTTGATGAGTTTAAATCTCAGCCCTTGGTTTGGTGAGTGGGTCACATATTGGCTACTTGTTTTTCACTATAGGAGATAACTCTAGGTATTACTCTAGAGGATCTTAACGCATCTTTTTGGGCAAAAAATTTTTAAATTTTATTTTATTTTATTTTATAGAATTCCTACCATTCGAAATTTAAATTTCTGTTTAAAACTCAAAATTATTCCCAAATTAACTCCATGTTTTTAAACGTTGGCAGTTTGGTCCAAACACACCTTTTCAGCTTTCCTCCAACCTGAAAACAGGTTCCATGTTTGTTCATTTTTGTCCTGAACAACCACTATCTCTTCTATAAATAAGCAGTACTCCATTTGTTCTGATCATTCAATTTTGTTCTTCTTCCTACATATTTCTGCATTCGTTTCTTTGAGAGGAAGTATACACACGAAATGTGTTCGCTGGGCAATTAGTTTATAGTGCTATTACTAATTGTCATCGATCATTTTATCATAGGAGATAAGCGTCTATGTTCTGAAAGTACCGTGGAGATGGCGAATCTATCTTAAGAAACAATGTTAAACGTTGGACGTTATCTGTTTTTCGAAAAAATAATTCTGTAAATACTTTTTTATTTTTCTGGTTTCTTTCCTTTCTATTTTCTAGATTCTGTTTTGATTTTATAACAAAATAGAATTCATCTTTTAAATTTATTGTTCATTTAATTTTAATTCAATGTTTAGTACTAGAACATAATTTTGTTTGTCAAAATTCATTTGCTTATTACAGTAAAAATTGTCTAACATCTTTCAGATCTAACTTTACTTGTATAAACTTGTTTTCTCTTTCTCCAAACCCAAATAGCTCTTTCTTGCCCATCTTCCATTTTTCCTAACCCAAATTTCTCCTCTTTCACTCGCTCGTTCTATAAATCAAAACATAGCGCACCCAACTTCTTTCTCTCGTCTTTCAATTTGTTCCACTCTCCATAAATCAAACTTAATAAACCTAACTTCTTTCTCTCCTTTTTCAATATGCTCCACTCTCTATAATCCAACTTATCCATCATCCTCTCTTCTCTTTAAAATTATCTATATCTTTCTTCTCCTCAGAGAAAGAAAATTAATTATGAAAAGGTGATGATTGCTCTGTGTGTTGGATTGGCTGGATTGGCCTCTCTTTTTTGGAAGACGTTGAGTGGTTGTTTGGGATGTACTATATAGGTTTATTTTTTAATATTTTTGGTTAAAAATGTAGAGAGAAAAAATATGTATGTTTAGGATAATTTTTAATTTTTTACGAAAAGATGTGTAATAAAATATTATAGTAAAATCAAAATAACCATTCTACCCTTTTAACGTTTTAACTTTTAGTGGAATTTAAAGGGAAAAATAATAATTTTGCCTTCTAGACTTTCCCCACAAGCTACTCTTGAATAGTATGAATTTTTTGACTTTTTTAGTAACTTTTGACTTTTTAAGTTTTGTAGGTTATCCCAAACAATTGATTATGGGTTCGTTTGGGATGTAGGTTGGCTTTTTATTTTTTGGCTTTTTGGCTATGTTTGGAATAAGCTTTTTGGCTTTTTTAACTTTTATAACAGAAAAAATAAAATGATTATGGTTTTGATGTGATGTTTTGTTTTATTAGGTTAAAAAACTTGTGTGAGTGAATTTCCGATCACACTGCCCTCCTTAGTGATCCAGCTGTAGAACACAGGCAGAATAGATGGCACCCTGTAACCTGCACAGAAAGAAAAAGCTCGTGTGGTTCTTCCACCCGGGGGCACTCCGACGATCAAGTCAGTATCTCTTAAAGATAACAAGTGCTAAAATTACTGCTCAAGACCACAAATTGCGTACCTTAGACCCGCCGGGGGTGCCCTTCTTTTATAGTGTCTCTCTATCTTAGTCCCACTAGAAGTCTTACTTCTATGGACTCCAACTCTGGATCTGCTTTGGACTCTTCAAGAGATAAGGATAGACTCCCTAAGAGTTTTACCTTTATCCATCTTGTAGTCTTTCTTCTTTCTAGGACTCCTGTCCCTTATCCACTTATCTCGGACTCCGGTATCTTCGGAGATAACCTCGGCAACTCCGAGATCACCTCGGCGTAACTGTCAAGTCACGTGGCACCTCGGCTGACACTTCGGTGTCACCTCGGCCACGTGTTGATACTTAGAAAATACATCCCCACAAAACTTATTTTATTTTTTATGACTAAAATAATCAAAAAGCCAAAAAAATGGCATGCCAAACGAAGGCTATGTTTCTTATTTTTTGAAATTTTCCATTCTATGAATGAAATCAAATATTTTTGATTTTGTGAACTATATATATATATTTTTTTTTTGATAAATATAATAAATTGAACAAGTTAAAATTACTAAATCGATTTAATTTTTTTTTATAGATGAAGTACATAAAGTGTTCGGTAAAATAAACGATTTAGATAATCAAAATAGAACCTGAAATGGATTCCACGGACCCAAATAGTGTCATCCAATCCAAAATTTAAACCAGAAGGAATCCGCCTCCTATAAAATAAGTGTTTCACTTTATTTTCAATATTTGGTGACATGATAGCATAGTATTTATTGTCCAGAAAATTAGAATAATGATTCAGTGCTCTCAAAACACTGCTCTTCTTTTATTAACAAATTAATTTTTAATATTTTATTTTTTAAATTCTAACACAAAAATAGTAAATTTTATAATTTAGACCAATAACTATCCATTTATCACATCACTTAGATAGTTGTATTGAATAATTTTCCATAAAATTGAGATTATGGGACAACCGTGTAGAACTTAGGCCATGTTTGTTTGGGTGGACATGAGTTTGGGATTGGACTAATAGTCCAATAAAATTATTAATCCGATGTTTGGTTAAACAATTAAAGTACGGACTAATTATTTTAAACTTGACTATTAGTTAAGATAGGATACATAATCCAACGAATTCATAGTCCTAGGACTATTAGTCATGGGAATGCTAATCCAGTCCGCCCAAACAAACAAGGCCTTATCGTATTGAGTTATAAATATTGTCCCTCCATCCATCAAGTTTCTCAATAATCTCTCACCTCTCCATATTCTTCCATTCCCTCTCTACCTCCTTCACTCTCTAAAAATGGATTTTGTTCCTCTACTTCAAGCAACCGGAATCCTTGTAGCCCTAGTTGTACTGTCCAAAATATGGATGTCCAAGACCGGTACCCAAGCCCCCGAGCCGAAAGGTGCGTGGCCGATCATCGGCCACCTCCACCTCCTCGCCGGCCAAACCCCACTCTTCCGAACCCTCGCCGCCATGGCCGACCGACACGGTCCCATATTTACAATCAGACTTGGGTTCCACCGAGCCATCGTGGTGAGCAGCAAAGAAACAATTACCGAATGCTTCACTGTCAACGACCGAGCTTTCATGTCTCGGCCCCAAACCGCAGCACTCAAATACATGGGCTACAATGGCGCCATTTCCGCGCTCGGACCTTCCGATGACTACTGGCGCGAGCTTCGTAAAATCACCACCCAAGACCTCCTCTCTAACCGCCATTTGGAGTTGTTGAAGCATGTCCGAGCCCTGGAGGTGGACTTGTCGATCAAAGAGCTCTATTTACTCTGTATCAAAAATGGTTAGTTTCATAAATAATCAGTTTGAATTGGGTGATTTCGATTATAATAATAGTAATAAATAAAGAAATATTTCTCTTGGTTTGTTTGGATAAGTTAAAAAAAAAAAAAATGAAATGAAATGAAAAAAAAAAAAAAAAAAAATGGACAGAAATCAATTTGTTTGCAGTGATTTTACAAATCCAGAAACGGTAGTGGTAGATGGCTCTAGTAGAGCCGTTCTAAAAGTAACTTTCCTGAGCTGGGAGTGCCAACAAAAAAAAAAAAAAAAAGATAGTAAGAAAAAAGATAAATTAGAACTGTTTTAGAGCCCTTCTTTTACGGCTCTAAAACATTTATCATCTAGAAATTATTTTCAAAATTCAAATATTTAATATATTAATCAGGTTTATTTTACATATAAATCTTATAATACATTCATTCAGTCTCTATCACATACGTTCAATATATAAGTAAAAATTTGAGTATTTTTTTTAGTTACAAACTAACTCATTTCTTTTATGAGTGGTGATTCATCCCATTAATTTTTGCACCACTAATAGCTCTAATGAGCTAAAAAAAAAAAAAAAACAAACAAACAAACTCAAGTCAAAACATCACATCACTTTGGTGGGAGCCACTGTGCCACATCATTAGTGATATTCTAGAGCTCCGAATTTAGTGCTCTAAAACATTATTCTTCTTTTATAAGTCTCTCTACTCTTTTAAAATTTTGGTGCAGAAATTTATAGTGCAAGCAAATATAAGGTTGAGATTTAGTTTCATATGTGTTGTGCGTCCATGTTTAAAATATATATATATATATATTATATAAAGGACTCAGCTCCTCTCCAATAATTGAAGGGGGTTGTTGGGCACTGGTAGATCCTAATTTGGATATATATCGCGATAATTTAAATCATTTAATATATAGAATCTATTAAATGTATCATTTTTATAAAAAATTATATTGATTGAATATCAATAACTATTTGATCATATCACATTTCTATCACAATTTATTTTGAAAATTATTTTAAAAATATAATCTGATCAAGTGATTATCGATATCGATCAACGTAATTTTTGTAAAAATGATATATTTAATGAGTTCTACATATTGAACGATTTGAATTTTCGACATGGGAACAAATTAGGGCCCACCAATGTCAAACAATCCCCTCAAGTTATTGGAGAGGAGTTGGGTCCTTGTATAAAAATGCTAGAGATTCAAAAAATTATACATAATACTTACATATATGGGTCTCATGTTGTGTGGTCCCCACACTCATATAAATATTATATAAAATCCTTGATAAATTTTTTTTAAGAGTCCATAACATTACTTTAAACCATATATTGATGTTTTTTGATATATATGTATATATATATATATATATATAAAATGATATATAAGTTCGTTTTCTAAATTCACTTTCTAAACTTAGTCTTAAATATTTTAATGGAATGATATATCATTGGATATAGAAATTACATCTAATTTTTTAGCTTAAATAGTAATATTCTTTTTGATAAAAATTAGTTGAGTACATAGTATTACTACTCTAAAAAATCTCTATTTTTTTTAATTTTTTATTTAAGACCTCATTTGGGAACAGATTTTTTTAGTAACTTTTTAACTAAAATATGATATAAAAAAAATTAGTATATTTGGGATATTTTTTAATTTTTTACGAAAAAATGTGCAAAAAATATAGAGAAAAAGAAATCTTTGACTTTTTGGTATAAGTTATTGATATTTTAATTTTTTTAGTAATTTTTCAACTTTTAAACTAAAAAATAATATTGGCAAACGATGCCTTATTAATGAAATTGGAAAGAAATCAACTAATTAGTACCTTCTATAATATCATAATTACCGTTTACACATATTGAAGAAATTTAAAAAGTGACCCTTATAAAAAGTTATTTTAACAATATAAAAAGTTATTTTAACAAAATTTTTTTTTTGTTTTTTTCACAGCAAGCAAAGATAATTTTATTAACTCTGAGAAAGATACAAGGGAAAAAGTTACATCATTGTTTATGCTAAGTATCTCAACTATATTGACACCTAAAACAAAATTAATCATGTGCATCTCCAAAGTTCTCAATAAAAGTTAGAGAGATTTCAACTCAAAACCCACCAGCAAACCCACAGACTATACTTGACCTCCCAGACAAAATATGAGATTCCTTTCCCTTATTTATCCAAACAGAAGGCAAACTTCAAATTTCTATTTATTATTTATTTTTATTTTTTTTGTCTTCTAATTTTATGTAATCATTTTTTATTTATTTATTTATTTTTTTTCCTGTCTCTACTATGTTTCCAAAACAGAGTGTAAGGTGAAAGTGAGTGAATGGTTTAGGCAAGTGACAATGAACTTGATGCTACGGGTGATTGCGGGGAAAAGATACAGCTTCGGTGATAGCGAGAGAGACAAGGAGGCAAGGCAGTTCGTGAGAACGATGGACGAGTTCATGTATTTGGCTGGTGTTTCTGAGTGCTCGGATGTGATTCCCGGGATTGAATGGTTGGATTTGCAAGGTAATGTGAAGGCTATGAAGAGGAATGGTAAAGAGATGGATTATTTCATGAGTATGTGGCTTGAAGAACATGTGCAGAGCAAGAGAGAAGGGAAGGTGAAGAAAGATGAAAGAGACTTCATGGATGTGTTGTTGTCTTGCTTCCCTGAGGATGGTGATGGGTTGGTGTTTGGACACAAGAGTCAAGACATCATCAAGGGAACTGCTCTGGTACACTCAAATTCCTTATCTTCATATTATTTCATTCTTAGCATAATATAACTTAGAAAGTTGTTTCAGGCAATAATCACTGTGTTTGACTTAAGTTTTTTGGATTAAGTTTTTTAAAAATTGAAATTTTTGATTTTCGTTTTTTTTTTTTTTTTTACTTTTTTAGATGTATCTTATTTGGATGTATCTAAAAAGTAAAAAATTTAAGAAAAAATATTTTAAAAAATTAATAAATACATAAAAATACAAAAAAAATATACTGAATTCTCGTTTTTTTTTATAATATTTTTGGTATTTAATGAATTTTTAAAAAGTTTTTTCCACAATTTTTTTACTTTTTAGGTATATTTATGTTAGGTATGTCTAAAAAATAAAAAATAAAAAAATTGCTTAAAATATTCAAAAAATTCAATAAAAACAAAAAAATACGGAAAACAATAAAATAAAATTTTTTGAAATGTATTTTTAAAAAAATGGAACCAAGCAAAGTGAATAATGTTAGTAAATGAAAAGTCCATAGTTCAGATAAGGCGATAATATTGAATTGATGGGTGTGCTTCTTAAGAGTCATCCAATAATCAAACTAGTGGTAAACTCGTTGCACAGTTTTTAGGGTTTAATTAGAATGAATAATTCATGTAGAGAACAATTCTATTAGTCATTTCTCTATTAAGTGGATATTGTGTGAGATCTTATCATGTTAAGAGTGTAAATATGTCTTTAATATTGTGTTTGATTGAAAAATTTAAATAAAAATTTAAAAAAATTAAGTAAAATATGAATAAAATATATTTATATTTCATTTAATTTTAAATATATTTTTTTATTTCTTTTTGAATTTCTTATCAAATCCTCAACCAAAATAATAATTCTGTTAGGCATGGTCGCGTGAGATGTTATCATGTTGGGAGGGTAGGGCTATAAAACACGTGCTTTTCGTGACTAATTCAGTAATGAGTGGAGGGGACTATTCTAAAGCATGTCACTTGCTCCTCTCATTTTATATAAGACAAATTATATTAACAGTTTTTTTTGTAATTTAGGATTTATATTATTTTGGTTCATAATTTTTTAATTGTAATATATTTAATTTTAAATTTTAAATATCATTCTAAATAAGGATAATTAAAGTCGCCATTTTCTTTGCAAATGGATAATTTTCTATTTTAAGAGCAAAATCGTTAATTTGATAAAATATAAAATAGTTTGATAAAAATAAATATAAAAAGATATTTTTACAATTTTAAAATTTATTTCTACCTATCAAAGATAAAATTATATAAAAATGATAATTTTTTAAATATTTTTTTACTGAATTAATTTTTAGTATGTGTTTAGATAATAATCATGTAATGAGTGGTTGTTTTTGTTAACGTTTTTGGATGATTATTTTTGTTTTTAACAGATATTCTTTTGTGGTTATCATGCAAAGGATGGTTATTAGACTTTTAATACGTAATTGACATGTTTAATATATGAAATATTTTTAGTTTTGAATTTTTTTATTTAATAATGATATCAAAATTGTTGCCATGTTTTACTTGAGTTTTTTAGACTATTTTTAAAACTATTTTTGCAAAAATAGAAATTGATTTAATGAAAATAAATATAAAAAAATTAATTTTAAAAAATTATATCTACCTTCCCAAAAGATAAAATTATAAAATAATGATAAGTGTTCTTAATTTTTTCACCAATTTGATCTTTAGTTTTTTAAAATTTTTTGTGAATAGATTCTGAAAATCAAACCAAATAAAACTTATAAAAAATGATGATCCGAATTGTCCACCACGGAGCTCATATCGATGATTCGAATTGTTCAATGTGTAGGGTTCATCGAGTACTTCATCCTTATAAAAAATCACGATGGCTATTGATATCAGATCAACATGATTTTTTGCAAGGATGAAGTACTCAAAGCCCACATTGAACATTTGAATCATCGTCTGGCTCTATGATAGACCCACGGAGGCCTTGATGCAGTCGATTCGAAATCGTACTGGAGACAAGCCTTGTCCTAAAAAAGAAGTTATTAAATTTTAAACAACATACAGGTTAACCAACACAAAATAAATTAAATGATAACTCTACCTTTGAAATGAAGAATTTTACGTTTACAAAGGAAATGGCATCTGTGATTGTTCTTATTTGGAACGAGATTCAAAATTCAAGATCAAATGTAATACAATTAAAAAGTCAGGCACCAAAATGTAACACCCCAATTTTCATACCCAAATGGTATACAATAGTCATGGCCTTTTAAAGTAAAACTGATAATAAATCCTCATGCTTACATTACATGATATAAATAGTCTTCATGCGATAATACGATGTATCCAACGACAATTAATTAAACAACAAATACCTTCAAGGGTTTACAAATTTTCAAGGTTTGAGCATGATTACACAAAAATGGTTATAAAGCCCTTGGCTTACAATCAGAGTCACAACAAATAAGCACAATATGCTCTCTACACACACTTTCATGCCTTCAGTTAGGCAGAATCACCACACCTTTCCTGCACAGGAATCTCATAGGGTGAGTATAAAACTCAGTAGGAAAATCCTTAATAAAGTACATACATTTTATATAAGTCTCAAGAGATGAATGCACATGCCATGTCATGCCTTTTGAAAATAAACTACATTTTCATCTTTTGAAAACTATCATGCTCAATGATGTTATGCAACTTCAACTGTTCAAAATTTAACAATTTAGTTTCACGGGGCGGTAAATACAACTCTAGTAATCCCTAAGTCGGTATTTGCAAGTAGACTATACCAATACTATCAATTTGTTATTTTTACCGGTATTAGCCGGAAGGCTTGACACCTCTAATATGTCATTTTTACCAGTATTAATTGGAAGGCTCGACACTTATAATCTACACCACCTTTCAAGACTTACCACCGTATTTACCCCAAAACCATTTCATGAAAACTTATTTCTCATTTTAATGCAATTTCACAAGATGAATAAATACTTTTAATTTAATTCATCCAAGGGATAACATAATTCTTACGTTTCAAACATTTCCAACAACTTAGTTATTTCAAGACTATATCAACACTTCTAAACAATAATTTCCAAAATAAACAACAATTCTCATATTCCATGAAATTCATCATTTATATAATTATAAATAAAAAAATTTTCAACATCCATTTATTTTGACATACAAAATAA
The DNA here is from genome assembly GCA_025200525.1 of Camellia lanceoleosa. NCBI lineage: Eukaryota > Viridiplantae > Streptophyta > Magnoliopsida > Ericales > Theaceae > Camellia > Camellia lanceoleosa. The sequence continues at coordinate 45,421,295 of CM045761.1, read as the reverse complement.
ATATAACAACATTATCCATGATCTCTCAACATCTTTTTAAAACTCCTATTTTCTTGGTTTTGTTACCAAAACAGCTGATCTCCAAAACATTTGAAGAAATCTCACCAAAAACTTCTTTCCTTAATCAACACAGTTCAAAGCCCTAAATTTCTATTTCAAAGGATCAAATGGTAAACTCACTTTCAAAATCACTCTTTTTCTTAAATTAACAGCCCATTTTTCAAAACAAATCAAAGGATGATTTCGAAAATAATCTAGATCTTGCAAAAATATATATATATAGCTCAAAGAAAATCCCTACCTCAAGCTTAGAAGAGGAAAATAAGCAAAAATCCAAATTTTCAATTTTGCCGAATTTTGATCTCCATCGATCAAAATGTTGCTCTCCAAGCTCTTCACTTTGGCCTGAAGAACAGGTTAAAGGAGACACCACTTCCATAGTGTCATTCCCAAGATCCTTTCCACCCATAGAGAGAGTGTTCGTACATGCCATGTAGGTGTTTTTATCCTAACATGTTCATAGAAATGCACCATCAGATTAATGGTTCATAAAGATTTCACTTGCTTCCAAAATTCACTCGAAGGAGCTCATGGACAAGAGCATAGTTCTAAATATCGGCCTATACGTATCGGAAGAATAGAGTACCGCGACGGATACAGGCCGGTATACTGTTAAGATTGAAAATCGCTGGAGTATCGGCCGAGTCCCGGTACGTATCGGCCTGTAACCGTTACACAAGCAGTTACACAAGCCGCGACGGACCGATACTCGTCGGTTCGAACCGGTACAAGAAAGAAAAAGCTAAAAAACTTATAAAATGATTTTTAAAATTTCACCGCCGCGACACCCGATTCCCAATATGTATCGATCGATACTACCGATACCGATACTCTGCGATCGATACCGTTACATTATCCGATACCGCGATTTAGAACCTTGGACAAGAGCAAGTGTGTAAATGGGCTTAAAATGGTCCAAGTAAATATATTTTTGAATGAACCAATTTTAAAAGAATAAAGAGTGGATTTTTGACCATGTCAAATAGTCATTTCTAAGACACAAATGTACTCACCCTGAGGCAAGAAGTGAACCTGCTGGACTCCATGCACATGCAAAAACCTCAGAGGTATGGCCTTCTAGAACTGTCACATCACAGCTAGGAATTTCAGAAGGCAAGGTCATTGAGCTTGTGCATATGTCCATTGGTTCTGGTCCTCCACCACTTGTTATGCTTCGGCATGGAAGAAAAGTCTCACCCACACTCTTTGGAACACATATTTTTGCAATTTGCCTTTCACTAATAGTCAGCAACAAAGAGATGAACCCCAACATCATCAATTCTGATTTGATCTTGTCAAGAGCTTGAAATAGAGACTTCCTCCTCTTCTTGTTGAAGTACTTGGATAACAGAAAAAAAGGGCATATTCAATTAGTACGGATCTTGAAATCGAACAAAATAAACAGCTACCACCCATGTTGGTGTAACTTCAAGGCTCCGTAACCCTACTTCTCCAGACATCTCTCTCTCTCTCTCTCTCTCTCTCATGCGTTGTATGCATGTCCCTCTCCCTTCTCTAATTTCTTTGTGTGCATGCCGAGAGAAAGCATCTTTGTCGAATTTTTTATCACCCACCGGACCCTTGCTCTGCCGGAGTGGGAGAGACGTGCGTTGATCCGTTGTGCATGTGTGTGAGTCTGCTCTCTGTTCCATTGTTCCACCTGAGAAAGATGAATTGTTTAGCTCCTGTATGTTGTCTTTCACCTCCTCTTATGCACATTACTTCTCTCTCTATGTTAACTCCTGATGATGTATCTATAGTGTGTATGGTATATTAAGAACAATCAGACCCATCTCTCTAGAAAATATTCTTTACATCTTTTGACCCCACTCCAGCACCTCCTCTTTTCTTTAATCATTGTGTGTCTCCCCTTTCATGATAAAACATCCACTCCTTTTCTTTTTTTTTATATTCCTTCACGAGAGAGGGACAAGAGAGTGCATTATTTTTCCTTTAATCATTTTCTTCAACCGAAAGTGAGCAACCCTCTCAAATAAATTTCCACCACCACATTTTTATATTTTTATGTGGGTCTTTACACAAAATGACATAAGCCTCAAAGTACAAAAACTGTTAGTGTAATTCAATCTTTTATATGTATAAGTTGCAAACTCATGTACTCATATGTTTAAAAATTTGACTCCCTAAAACTACCTCTCTCTCTTTTCTCTCTAAAAACCTCCATCTCGGGTCTTATTGTTAGCCAGCGAACCGTCGCCTTTGGCTATGGCGGTCGGCTGGTCTTACCTATTTTGTGCTTTCTTGTTGTTTTCCTTCTAATATACTTGAATCACTATAGTTTTTCCAAATCTTTTTTAGTTCTTTACGGTGGTAAAGGGGTGGGTTTTGTCCTTGGGGGGTTTCGACCATGGTTTTTTCGGTTTTGTTCATGGACGGCGCCTTCAACATGGGCATGTTGGATTTGTTTAGAAACTTCATTCAGGCACTCCTACACGAGTGGGAGTTTGAGGGGTGGATTCTTTTAAGATCTGTGGAGGTCGATGGTGGGCTAATAAAAGGAATGTTCCAGATTTGTAAAGGAGCTTCATTTAGGCGTTCTTTAGAGAGTGAGAGTTTGAGGGGTGAACTCTATTCAAATCTATGAAGGTCAGCGTTTCGTTCGACTAAAAGGAGGTTGTTTTGGCTCAGGGTACTTTGATTTAGCTTTGGTGTTCAGCGATTTTATTCTAAAGCAAGTTGTTGTTTATGGAAGTGTTCAGCGATTACATTCTAGAGTGAGTTTTGATGTTCATGTGTCTGCAAAGGAGTTGGTTCCTGGGTCTTTTGGCCATGGATTGTTTTAGCCAAGGGAGGTGTTGGTGGTTCTCGGTCAAAGGAGTTTGTTCAGAACAATGTTTTGAAAACCGAACAGGCCAATTCGGTTCGATCGGTTGAACTGTTAACCAGTTTATGGTCCGGTCTAGATATACCCTCTAACCCGTTCCTTCTTGAAAATCGGTCATTTTAAGTTAAACCAATGCGAACTGCGGTTAAACCGCTAAACTGGACGAACCGGCCTGGCTTGAAGCAAATTGGATCAGTTTGCTATGTTTGGTCCAATATTGAAAAAGTTTACGCTAAAGGGACTTGAATCCAACACCTCAAACTCTAAAAAGACTGAATTTCCACTCTGCCACCATGGTTCCTTGTTGATATATAGGAAATATATAATATTTATTGTATGCAAATTAATTTCCCTCAAACACATGTATAATTAATATTTTTACAAACAATATTAATATAAAAAAACATATATAAACATATATATATTTGATGAGTATATAGATTAAATTATAAAAATATTTTAAATGAATGTATTTTATTTATTTTTAAATTATAAAAATATTCATAAAATAATTATGACATTACGATTTGATTTCGGTTCAATCCCAACGGTTGAACTAATGACTTGTCTATCCGATCGCTTTTCCGATTTGCTCATCAGTTCGATTTTTAAAACCTTGGTTCGGAAGCTTCATTGTGGAAGGTAGTGTAGTGTTTGTTAGACCGCATGTGACGTAGTGTTTTGGCCACGGAAGTTGGTGTGTTTCTGCCAATAGTGTGTTCCACAGTGGGTGTTTCGGGGATGGAAGCTTTAGTTGTGTGCTTTGGCTTGGGCAATGGGAGTTTGAGTGTTTGGGCCAGTGGGTGTTTCGATTTTGGAAGTAAGCTTGGCTATGGGTGTGTTTACGCCAATGGTGTTGACCATGGAGTTAGAAATAGCAATGGGTCGGCGGGGATCACACTCCTTGTCCCCGATCCTCGATGGTGGAAATTCCTCCGTCTTTGGCCCGATCCTCAACGAGGCACTTATCACCGCCCTGCCCCTGCCCTACCCTACCCCTAACGGGAATCGGGTTTCCCCGACCTTGAAAATTCCTCGGCCAAAAAAAAAAAAAATCAACTCCAAAAAATACAAGAATTCATCAACAACAACATCAACATCATCAATAACAACAACAGATCTGAGCTCAAATCATTAACAACAATAGATCATCATCAACAACAACAGATCTTCATCAACAACATCATCTTCATCTTTATCATTTTCTAGATCTGAAGATCAAAAGCAAAAAACAAAGAGAAAGAGAGAGAGAGAGAGAGAGAGAGAGAGAGAGAGAGAAAGAGAGTAACTAGTGAGGCGAAGATACCGTGAGAGGGAGATGAGGAGTTGCCGCCGTAAGGGAGCACATTAGCGGTGAGGGAGGATCGACGGTAAGGAGCGGAGAGAGCAACAGACTCGTGTGTATGTGTGTGTGTGTGAATGAGGGAGGATCGGCGATATGTTATGTTTGTGTGCCAACCAAACCCTAAATACGCACACACGTGTGCGCGCATATATAAATAGGGGCATAATACTAATCTTACATTGGGAGCTAAACGGGACGGGGGTCTGGTCGGGGCCTGGGTCGAGCTGGGTCCGGGGCTAGGAAATGTATCATCGTCCCCGATCCAAATATCATTGGGGATTCAGTTTTTAATACCATTCCCAGCCGTCGGGAGTATTTTTCGAAGAAAAACTGCTCAATTCGAGGTCGGGAGGTCGGGTCCTCATCGGGTCGGGTTCAAATTACTATCCCTACATGAAGTGGGTGAAGTGTAACGGAGGGGATAGGTGTGAAAGACACTGAGCTGTGCCTTGGGTGTAGTGTAGTTGTGCTTGGGAGTTGAGGAGTGTGTTTCTGGGTATGTGGTTTGACTTTGGGTCTTCAATTTTTTTTGGCAGTTAAGTCCTTCTTAACTGTTAAAATTTGTTTTGGTTTACTTTTTGTTTAAAAAATTGTGAATCCGAGGGATTGGTTATATGAGTGTGAATAACAGTAGAGTATTTTATACTCTCCAAACCTCTTTTAATACATCTTATCTTTCTATATCTTTAATTTCACATTTTTAATAAAATTTTCACTTTTACTATTAAAAAAAAAAAACCTCATATACTTGTCGGTGGAAGGCTTTCACAAACCAGCTTAGCAAAGTTAGGGGTTCAATTTGACTTCTAATGTATATCATAGAACTGGGCTACCCTATACTTCTTAAGTCAAGTGATATGTCAAATCACTTCTTAAGTTTTATGTAACTGCATTAATGGCTACCATGTACTTCTTAAGTCTTATTCAGCTGCATTAATGGCTCGACCCAAATTATTTGCTTATACATCAAGTAACATTACATATAAATTTATTTTTTTTATCATGCTTTAAATAAATATGATAACCCACTTATTTTTAAATCTAAATAATTCATATGAAAAAATAAATTGATTAAATATTCATATTTATATAATTTAAGATATTTGCTAAAAATATATATATATAGTAATTATGATCTTGATAATAGATTATTTATTTTAGAATAAAATTTAATTTATCCCATTGTGATTAAGGGTAGGAGCATTTTGTCCCTTTATGATTTAAATATGACCTTGTAATTTTGTACCAAAGTGCAACTATCATTATTTTCATCAAAATTGACGGATGTTGTATCACATGCTTGAGTTTGGAGAGTTGGCCCACAAAAAGGCTGAAGTAAAAGTCAATTTTAACTTATTTTGAGAAATAAGTTAAAAGTTAATTTTTTGATTTTTTTTTTTTTGAAAAAATTTACAAAAAAATAGAGAGGTAATGTGATTCAAAAAAGTCGAAAAAATCAATAAGCCGACTTTTGATCTAGTTGCTAAAAGATAACTTTGTGGGTAAAAAGACAGTATTACAGTTTATCTTCTTCCTTTAACTCAAAAACACATTACATATATACAAATAAAAAGAAATTGTTTCCAGATCTTTAATGGAGGGCGTGTAGCTAAAGAGAAACAAATTGCACTCCAGATTTGAACTTTATTAATGGTGCATTCTTTGAAGATGGAATATATCAAATTGGGTAAAAAAAAAAAGTGCAAAGATTCTTCAATAATTTAGCATTCAACCAAACAGACTGAGATCAAGACAACAATCATGGTGAGTAAACACTCTTCATCTCCTCTTTGGTTCCGACATCTCAATTCCCTCTTCCTTTCTAAAAACGACACCCTCTGATACATCCTCTCCATTTTCACTCTCCTCGTCCTTTACCTCTCTCTCTCCCCGATTCATATTTTTTTTACGTCGATGACATGATGCATTTGATTTGAAGACAACTCTCTCTAACTCACCCGACCCATCTTGCTCTAAAGCAATGGAATCAGTTACGGAGTAAATAAGAAAGAAAAATAGTTTAATTATTAATGTGGATATTAAAATTGAGCGGAAAACCTTTTCAACCAGAGAGAATAGAGTTAGGGCTCGACCAAAATTAGTTTAATTCTGTGTTTGATTGGGAGATTTGAAAAGGGATTTAAACACAAAAATAGAAAAAATAGGTGAAATATGAATAAAATATACATATATTTTACCTAATTTCACACACCTTTTTCTTTTCTCTTTTCAAATTCCTTCCCAAATCCCCCAACCAAACCCAACGTAAGAATTAAATAAACTTAATTTAACTCAACTAGAATCGCACAATCACCTCAAGGTTTGTTTGGATGTAGGTTGACTTTTTGGCTACTTTAGCTTGGGGCTAAAGCCTTGTTTGGAATAGGTTTTTTAACTTTTTTGACTTTTGTAAGAGAAAAAATAAAATGATTATGAGTTGGATGTGACATTTTATCCCATTTGACTAAAATAACCAATTTTGTCATATATGACTATTTTAACCCCAACCTTTATCCCAAATGGGGCTTCAACTGGACCTCTAATCTAATTAATCAACTCAACCTTTTAGTCTAATAAAAGTCTTTGGATCCTAACCTTTGTAGCTAGCCAAACCAATTGGTAGGATTTTGGAGTAACTATGCATGAATAGCATAAATATTCCTCTAATTTTATTTGAGTTGGGACAGTACCCTTCAATCTAGATTATGGACTGGAGTGAAATTCATTCTTTTTTCCAATAACAAAAAATTATTATATGACTCAAATTCATTGTAAGTGCTACTTTGTATTATTATTATTATTATTATTATTATTATTATTATTATTATTATTATTATTATTATTATTATTATTATTATTATTATTTGTACATGTAATATTGTTGTATATTCTTTTCAATTGAGAATTTAATTTCATAACATTAAAAAAAATTATTTTTTTACTTTTTGCAGTCACTTATCCTAGGTGGCTCTGATACCAATACGCCACTTTAACTTGGGCGCTTCCTACTTTAAACCATCCAATGACCCTCAAACAAAGACAACAAGAAATAGATATGTATGTTGGACATGGAAAAGTAAGATGGGTAGATGAATCAGACACCAAGAACTTAGTTTACCTCCAAGCCATCGTCAAGGAAACACTACGACTCTACCCTCCAGGACCCTTATCCGTACCACGTGAGTCCATTCAAGATTGTCATGTCTCTGGCTACTACGTCCCCAAAGGCACTCGCTTGATAGTAAACATTTGGAAGCTCCACCATGACCCTTGCTTGTTGATTGACCCTGATGAGTTCAAGCCAGAGAGATTTCTTACGTGGCAAGCAAAAGTAGATTTAAGAGGGCGACAATTTGAGTTCCTTCCTTTTGGTCTTTGGTAGGAGGTCATGTCCTGGAAGCACCTTAGCATATCAAATGTTGCATTTGATACTCGCTCGACTGCTTCAAGGGTTCAACCTTGCGATATTACCAGGGAATGGAAAAGTGGATATGAGTGAGGGGTTGGGGATTACACTACCTAAGGCAACTCCATTGGAAGCGTTGGTCACCCCACGCTTGCCGAGTGACTTTTATGATGAGTCATAGATAGACCATCTTAGTTTGTAGTGTGTATGATGCATATGTAATGTGTGGTAAATGGGAGTGTATGCAAGGTCACCTCACCTCTACGTTTTAGGACTCTTGTACCAATAAGGTGGATCCATATTTACAATATTTGTTTTTGGGTTAAGTTCAAGAACTAGAATACAGATTTGTGATAAGAATTAAAGTGTTTGGTAGAGATTAAATGTATGTATTGTTGGAATTTGTAAAATGAATCTCAATCACATATTAATGTTTTTTGTTAAAATTTTTGAATTTGTAGTGTTATTGTTTTTTTGAGTCATTTGCTATGCTTGAGTGACATGAATATTGAGAGAAATAAAAATATGATTTTGAGTCATCACGAATTCAACCTTTGAAACGAGTTAGAATAAAAAAGTGATTATTGTCTATTTATTTTAGCACAAACAAACAAACAAAAATTTATTCCCCAACAAAGTATTTGATTCTCCTACTTTTCCATAGATTGCTCAAGAAATATTAATTACTTAAGAGTAAAAATAAAATGGGACTAACAAGACTTAAAATTTTGTCAATATTCATAATGAAACCAAATGCTAAATGCATAAATAACATTGATATGGAAATTTTATTACCAATAATCTTAATATTATGAGATTCTAATTCTTTTCACAATTCATGTCATTCAAACATAATTTATGAGTATAAATGATTATAGGAAAGTGATCTAGTATCTATTTTTTTTTTTTTTTAGATCCAAATGAAGAGTTTAAAACAAACAACACAAAAGAACAAATAAGACTAGGGAAACTTAATCCCTTCTAGAGCCAACATGTAACAAGTCAGCAGTTAACAAAGAGAGGATGGAAACATGAGGGTCTTCCTTCAAACTGAGGTGCTTTTGTTGATTTACTCCTAAGTTAGCCAAAGCATCTGCACATTGGTTCGCTTCGCTGGGAATTATTTCAGGAGGATCTAGTATCTATTTAGGAGTAAAAGAAAAATGTCATGTTTTTAATTTAAATTTAATGTGACATAAGTCACACTCAAGGTTGTTTTGGGTATAATTTATTTTTTTATACTTTTACTTATTACGAGAACACATATAAAAAAAAATAGAAAGGTATTGTGATACAAAAAAAGCTAATAAGTGGCTTATTTGGGGTGTTCCCAAAAAAGGCCTCATAATCAATATAGTCTATTGACACAATTTTTTAGAATTTTTTTAAAAATTTGCATTAATTTTTTTTGTATGCATAATACTCCCTAATAATTAAGTAATTATATAATCCTTATACAAAAATTCCAATAGTAACAAGATATATATTTAGAGTTGGAATTGACTTTTTTTAATATCTTTTGACTTTGTCAAAAATATAGAGAACACGTTGATTTTTGCTATTAATTTTTTTAATTTCTATTTATATTATATATAATTGCAAAACATTGTGGAGTCATTGAGGTTGAACGTTCCAATCATTTTTCCTCAATTTTTTGATTTTTTAAAATTTCAATTAATATGTGTTGCAATCTGATTGGCACTCATTTTTTTTTTTTTTGAATTTTTGTTATTTATCTGATAGTAGAGATTTGTTATCCATTGTTATCTCATTAGAATTTGAATATAATATAGATTTTTTATTTTTTTTTTAAATATAACATTCTTATCTCATTTGAATTTGAAAATAGTACTTTTTAAAAAAATTTTGTTATTTGTTATCTCATTGTAATCTCAAGTATAGTATTATTTTTTTAAAAATTTTTTTGTTATTATTGAGGCTGAAAGTTTCAATCGTTTTTCCTCACAATTTAGATGTTTTAAAATTTTTGTTAGAATGTGTTGTAATCTGATTAGTCCTCATTTTTTTTTTTTAGTCTTTGTTATTTGTTATCTAAGTGTTACTTGTTATCTCATTAAATTTGAATACAATTTAAATTTTTAGATTTTTTTTTTAATTTTTGTTATCTATATATCTGTACTCTATACTTACTATATATAATTGGAAAACGTTAAAAGGTCTTTGTCTTTGAAAGTTTCAAACTATTTTTCACAAATTTTCTAATTTTTAAAATACTAGGAATTTTTTAGAGCTCCCTTGTTAAAAAGTTTTACTAGTACAAAGACAAAGGAAAAATATTTCCCCGTTCAAGTTCTCTAAATTTGTGGAGGTTATTGTTGGACCAAAATACTCCCACACTAAAGCTAGGAAACTTGTTTTGTTGTGGAATGATTTAAAAATTTTAAAATTCAACTACTTTTGATTTACATATCAGTTTTTTATAAAATTTATATTTTTAGAATTCCCTCATCAAGATCCATCAAATAAGATCCATGATAAATATAAAATTTTAAAAAAATAAAAATAAAAATAAAAATTTCTCTGACTAACAATTTATTTGATTGAAATTTCTCTGACTTGGTAGAGAAATTTTATTTGATTGAAATTTCTCTAACTATATAGGGGTAAATTAGTCATACAAAAATATAAATTATGGACTTCACCTTTTAAAATTTATAAGGGGAAGGACAAATGATCTTTTGTTATGGACTAGATCTCATATGTATTTATATTGGAGGAGGTATTACTAATAATCTAATTAGATTTTTTTTTTAAGTCACAATAAATTAATAAAAAAAATAAAAACTCACAACTCTATAACTTAATAAATTAAATATACATACAAATTAAAAATATATATAAACCCACAACCATCATTATAATTTAAATAAATTTAAAAATGTATATATATTTTCCTTCATTCTTACTAGCATATCATCCATGCTATGTACAGAATAAAATAATATATTATTTAATAAAAATATGATAATTATATTTAATATTTTTATATTATGTAAAATAAAAGTTAAATGGAAACTAGCCAATCGGGATTTTCTTTATTATTTAAAATTAAGAAAATCAAAAAAATTAGTATGAGATATTGATCATAAGGTTTTCTCTAAAAATCTTATTTTGCTTATATAAATGGTAGTATAAGATTTACTTTATGTAAATGAAACAATTCACTTTTTCCTTCTTTTTTCGATGTGAAATTATAAAATGAAAATTAAATGAAAACTAGCGAATGGAGATTTTCTTAATAATTTAAAAGTTAACAATTGTTTGAGCCGGAAGTTTATTTCGAGTCAAACAATCTTAGTTGTTTAATTTTTATTTAGATCAATTTTTAATTTATTTCGTATCAAACAAATTTAACCAATATATTTTGATAAAATTATTAAAATTGTAATTAAACTAGCGAATCAGTCAAACCAAAAACAGTTTATCCTATCGGCTAGGTTAAAGGACTAACCAACTTATACAAAAATTGATTAATTAAAACTTTTATATTTTATTTTAATTTTAAAATTTAAATTGTCTTGAATTGAAATATACACAACACTACAATATTAAATTGGAGTATAAGGTTTATATAGTGAAACAACTCATTTTTTCCTTGTTTTTCTAATGTGGGATTGTAAAATAAAAATTAACAGTTGTTTGGAAGGGAAGTTCATTTCTAATCAAGTAATTTTAGTCATTCAATTTTTAATAAGATCAATCTTAGTTTATTTCAAATTAAACAAATCTAAGTAATATGATATATTTTGATAAGACAACTAAAATCGTAGTTAAACCAGTTAATCAATCAAACCAAAAATGATTTAGCCTAATTAGCTAAGTCAAAAAACCAACCAATTTATAACAAAATTAATTAATTAAAACCTTTAAATTTTATTGTAAAATTTAAACCATCTTAAACTGAAACATGAACAATATTATAATATTAAATGAGAGTATAAGATTCACTTTATATAAGTGAAATAACTTACTTTTTATTTGTTTTCTCGTTGTGAAATTGTAATTATTTTTAAGTTAAATATTATGAAAGTTTCAAAATCTCATACAAAATTATTTTTAAAATTAAAACGTCTATGTGGTATTGTACAATAAAAAATAAATTGAAGCTAACCAATGGAGATTTTCTTAATTGTTTAAAATTAAGAAGAAAAAAAATTGGTATTGATTATAAGCCTTCTCATTAAAAATCTTTTTTTGCTTATATAAATGAGAGCATAAGATTCATTTTATATAAGTGAAACGATTTACTTTTTCTTTCTTTTCCCAATATGGGATTGTAAAATAAAAGTTAAATGGATAAACACATTGGATTGCAGATTGAAACTGTGTTTTACAAAAGCACCTTCACATTAAACCTTCACATAGCACATGTAATATGCTAGTAGTATTATACATGTGTTCTTAAACACACAAAAAAAATAAAAACTGGTATTGATTATCAAGCTTCTTACTAAAACTCTTCTTTTGCTTATATAAATAGGAATATAAGATTCATTTTATATAAGTGAAATAACTCACTTTTTCTTTCTTTTTCTAATGTGAGATTGTAAAATAAAAGCTACATGGAAGCTAATCAATGGAAACTTTCTTAATTGTTTAAAATTAATAAATTTGAATAATTTATATAAATTAGAGCATAAGATTCACTTTATGTAAATGAAACAATTCACTTTTTTTTTTTCTTCCCGATTTGAGATTGTAAAATAAAAGGTAAATGGAAGCTAGCCAATATGAATTTTCTTAATTGTTTAAAATTAAGAAAATTCAATTATTTAAAATAAGGGTTTGGACCTTCTAGAAGGTTTCTCCCTTAAAACTCCCTTTATGAGATTCATCTATTTGTATCTATACTATATATTAAGCAAAAAGGGGTTTTTAACCACAAACCTTGTGAGAGCTCCAATCTCCCAATCTAAATTTTCTGATTTTTTGATTTAAAAAAAAAAATCTTAGCATTTATTAACTTTTCTCAACTCCCAAGTCTTATCCTCATAATAACACTTTAATGCTTTAAGAATAAGCATAAAATTTTTTTTTTTGAAATCCAATACATATGAATTCCTTGAAACACATATGATTATTATCCCTCATAATAACACTTTAATGTATTAAGAACAAGTATAAAAAAAATTTCTTGAAAAGCCCAACACATATGATTATTATCAAAATATTAAACTTTAATATAATATAAAAAAGAAAAAAAAGAAGACATTTAAAATAAAATAAAATAAAACATTTAAAAATCACAATCTATGTATCTATACTATATATTAAGCAAAAGGGAGTTTTTAACCCTAAGCCTTGTTGGAGCTCCAATCTCTCAATCTAAATTTCCTAATTTTTTGATTTTTAAAAAAAAAAAAAAAACCTTAGCATTTATTATCTTCTCCCAACTCCCAAATCTTATCCTCATAACAACACTTTAATGCATTAAGAACAAGTATAAAAAAAATTCTTTGAAATCCAACACATATGATTATTATCCCTCATAATAACACTAGACATTTAAAAATCGCAATTCATATATATAGATAATTGTAAATATATTAAGAAAAATTAGGTTTCTAAACCCCAAGCCTTGTGGGAGCTCTCCAATCTCTCAATCTTAATTTTCTAAATTTTTTATTTAAAAAAAAAAACCTCAGCATTTATTGATTTGATCAAAATCTCCTGATTAGCATTTATTAACTTTTTTCAATCCACATGCCTGCATTTATTGATTTGGTCAAAATCCCTGATTAGTATTTAAAACCCCCTCATACAAATAATTATAGATACAGCCCACGCATAGTTACTGCAGTAGCCTTTTTAATTTCTCCTGTACACTATGGTTAGTGATAAGATTGTTAAATTATTTTTATAAAAAATCTTAAAAAACATAATTTATATATTAAAAAAAATTAAAACAAATATAAATATTTATAATTATCCCGTGCATAGCACGGGTGATAAATAATTCACATAGATAGATAATTGTAAACACAATCCATGCATGGAAGCTCCAATCACTACAATAAAAAATACATTTGGCGACTAAATTTTTAGTTGCCAAAAGTGAAAAGCAAAATGGGATTTTTAACCTTCAAGGCCTGTGGAAGCTCCAATATCCCAACCTGAATTTTCTAAATTTTTTATTTATTTAAAAAAAAAAAAACCTCAGCATTTATTGATTTGGTCAAACTCCCCTAATCAACATTTATTAACTTTTTTCAATCCACATATCTTTCCACATGCCTGCATTTATTGATGTGGTCAAAATCTCCTGATTAGCATTTAAAATCCCCTCAAACAAATAATTATAGATACAATCCGTACATAGTTACTGTAGTACCCTTTTCAACTTCTCCCATACACTATGGTTAGTGATAAGATTGTTAAATTATTTTTATAAAAAATCTTAGAAAACATAATTCACATTTTAAAAAGAAATCTAAAACAAATATAAATATTTATAATTATTCCGTGCATAGCACGGGTGATAAATAATTCACATAGATAGATAATTGTAAACACAATCCATGCATGGAAGCTCCAATCACTACAATAAAAAAATACATTTGGCGACTAAATTTTTAGTCGCCAAAAGTCGGGTTTTAAGTTTCCCCGACTAACTTTTTTAGTCGCCGGCTTGGTCGCTGGAAAACTGTCGCGAAAGGTATTGGCGACTAACAAACTTTTAGTTGCCCAAAAACCAAGTCTGTAGCGACTAAAATTTTCGTCGCCAAAGCTCATTTATATTTTTTAAATTATACATTTGGCGACTAAATTTTTAGTCGCCAATAGTGAATTATTTTTTTTTTAATTTATACATTTGCCGACTATTTTTTCCGTCGCCAATACTGAAGCTTTTGGCGACCACCCGTTTTAGTCGCCAAAAGCTTATTTTAGAAAAAAAAAAAAAAAAAAATACCCTCTACTCTTCCCAAGTTTTGAACCACCAACCTTCCACATTCTAAACTTTTAGGAACACGCTCTCTCCACTATACCACAATAACATTACATGAATATATATGCAAAATATATTATTTATATAGGTGTCGTTTGGTAACACTTACATTTTCAGTTTTCTGTTTATATTTACAAAAATTTTAAAAACTCAAATAAAAACTTGTTTGGTAAAATTTTTGATTTATAAATCAGTGGTCTCAGTTTATAAATTTGGCCAAAAAATGAAAACACAAAAAATATGTTTTCGTTTTGAGTTTTGAGCTTTTTTTTTTACCACTCAACACTTGCCACCACCCGCCACCATTTTCCACCACCGTCTTCTGCCTCCACCACCCAACCCCTACCACCACCACCTACCACCACCACTTACAACCCACCTGCCACCACCACCCACCCATCCCCGCCACCACTACTACCACCCACCACCCATTTGCCGCCCACCACCCCCAACCTACTTGTCACCACCATTCACCACCCACCTGCCATCACCATCCACCACCTGCCACCACCAGCCACCTGCCACCCACCCGCCGCAACCACCAGCCACGTGCCACTCACCCGCCACCACCACCACCACCTACCACTCCCACCATCACCCACCACCCACCCGCCTGCCACCACCACCCACCCGCCTACCACCACCCATCCACCCACCACCCACCACCACCACCCGCCACCTATCCACCACCACCCGCCATCCGCCACCCACCACCCACCACCCGCCACTACCACTACTCCGCCACCAACACCCACCACACCACCCGCCATCTGCCACCCACCTGCCACTACCACCCATCACCCGTCACCACCACCACCACCACCACCACCACCCCCCACCACCACCACCCATCCACCCACCGCCACTTGCCACCACTTTCCATTTCTCACTCTTTTTTATATTTTTAAATTTTTTTAAACATTTTGTTAATTACCAAACGCGTTTGTAATTTATGCTTTTCTAAAAATAAACAAAAAATAAACAAAAACCAGTTTATAAAATTTTTGTAAATATAAACTGAAAACGTAAACGTTACCAAACACACTCATAGTATATTGACCTGTATTAATATTAAACTATATATATAAACATAATTATTTTTATTCATAATTTATGTAAAAAATAAATTATTTACTTAAAAAAAAGGAGCCACTTTTGGAGACTAAATTTTTTTTAGTCACCAAAAACCTTAGTTTTGGCTACTACAATAATTTAGTCGCTAAAAAAATTAATTTTCGCCTAAAAATAACCACTTTCGGCGACTAAACTGATTTTTAGTCGCCAAAGCCACCACTTTTCCCGACTAAACTCAATTTTAGTCGCCAATTGTCCACTTTTAGCTTCTAAATTTTTTTTAGTAGCCAAAAACCTTTACTTTTGGCTACAAAATTTTTTTTTTGTCGGTAAAACACCTACAATCGGCGACCAAACCATTTTTTAGTCGCCAAAACCTATGCTTTTGGCTACTAATTTCTTTTAGTCACCAAAAACCTTCACTTTTGGCTACTAAAATTGTTTTAGTCGCTAAAACCCATATAATCAGCGACTAAACTGATTTTTAGTCGCCAATAAGTATACATTTGGCTACTAAACTGTTTTAGTCGCCAAAAGTCTTCACTTTTGGCTACTAATTCAATTTTAGTCGCCAATTGTCCTACTTTCAGTGACAAAATTTACATTTTTGGTCGCTAAAACTGCTTTTTGTTGTAGTAAAACTCCCAATCTGAATTTTCTAAATTTTTTGTTCAAAAAAAAAAAAAACTTAGCATTTATTGATTTAGTCAAAATTTACTGATCAGCCTTTAAAATCCCCTCATACAAATAATTATAGATACAACCCGTGCATAATTACTGCAGTACACTTTTCAACTTCTCCCATACACTATGGTTAGTGATAAGATTGTTAAATTATTTTTATAAAAAAATCTTAAAAAACATAATTTATATATTAAAAAAAATCTAAAACAAATATAAATATCTATAATTATTCCGTGCATAGCACGGGTGATAGGCTAGTCACATATTAAGCAAAAAGGGGTTTTTAGCCCCAATCTTTGTTGGAGCGCCAATCTCCCAATCTAAATTTTCTGATTTTTTGATTTAAAAAAAAATCTTAGCATTTATTAACTTCTCCCAACTCCCAAGTCTTACCCTCATAATAACACTTTAATGCATTAAGAACAAACATAAAAAATTTTTTTTGAAATCCAACACATATGAATTCCTTGAAAAGTCCCAACACATATGATTATTATCCCTTATAATAACACTTTAATACAATAAGAACAAGTATAAAAAAAATTTCTTAAAAAGTCCAACATATATGATTATTATCAAAATAATAAGGGAAAATTATTTAGAAGTCCTATTAGGGAGACTTATGCTACATATGGTCCTACTAAAAAACTTATGTTCCCATAAGTCCTGTGGGAAGTTTGTTGACACATTTACCCTCAATATTAGTTGTCAATATCATAAATAAGTAATAAAACCATATATAGGAAATTGATATAAACGTAACGTAACGTGACACCTATATAAACGTAACGTGACATATCTACATAAACTTAACGTAACGTGACACCTATATAAACGTAACGTGACACCAATATGAACGTAACGTGACACCTACATAAACGTAACGTAATGTGACACCTATATAAACGTAACGTGACACCAATATGAACGTAACGTGACACCTACATAAACGTAACGTAATGTGACACGTATATAAACGTAATGTGACATTTACATAAATGTAACGTAATGTGTCACGTTATGTTTCGCAAACTTAATAAGTTTTTATTTTTTTAATCCGTTTGTTTTGAAATAGATATATAATCTTAATATATTTTTATTTTGTATTATTAATCGTAAAATTTAAAAAATTATCAATAATATATATGAAGAACACCGTCGGATAAACCACAATTAATTAACCAAAAAAATAATTCATAAATCACATTTAAATAACATTTTCACATTTCAGCACCAATCAACAGGTCCATCAATGTTCCTGTAGCCCCAACTTCTCAGCTAGAGAGCAATGAAGTCCAGAAGAAACCAGAGAGCAACAACATTGGGGTGGAAATTCCTTCACAATTGCCTCAGGCTATGCGATCTGCAGCAGCATCAAATAGCAGCAACCTATTGAGAGAGAGGAATTCTGAAAAAGATTAGGGGGTAAAAAAATTAGGATCTTGTGGAATACATTCTTATGAAAATAGGACTTTAGACTCTATAAGAAATTACACAAAATTTAGCCTAACACAAGGTTCTGAAAAAAGACTTATAAATAAGTCTCCCAAATATTAAACTTTAATATAATATAATAATAAAAAAAGACATTTAATTCCTTAAAAAGTCCAACACATATGATTATTATCAAAATATTAAACTTTAATATAATATAAAAAAAGGAAAAAAAAAAGAAGACATTTAAAAAAAAAGAAAAAGAAAATATTTAAAAATCACAATTCACATATCTATAGTATATATTAAGCAAAATGGGGTTTTTTAACCCCCAAGGCCTGTAGGAGCTTCAATATGTCAATCATAATTTTCTAATTTTTTGTTTTAAAAAAAAAAAATTAGCCTCAGCATTTATTAACTTCTCTCAATCTACAAGACACTTCTCTCATAATTACTACAGTACCTTTTCCAAAACAAATAATTTGTATATTAAAAAAAATTTAAAACAAGTATAAATATCTATATCTATATCTACCTATTTATTTATATTTATCTCTAACCCACAAGTTTTGTGGGAGTTCCAATATTTGAACCTTAATTTCTTAATTTTTTCGATTTTTTTTGAAAAAAAAAAAACTTAGCACTTATTAAATTCTTTCAAATCTTTTTAACTTCTCTAATACATACACTCTTTTTAACTTTTCACATACTTATTACAAACAGTGAGTCTCTTTTTTGTTTTCTCCTTCTTGACTTCTCATTTCTACATTTTCAACTTCAGTGACCACGTATGCAAACAGTAAGTCTTCTTTTTGTTTTCTCTTTCTTGACTTTTTTTTTTTGTTTACTATTTTAATATTGTAGTTAGATAACGCATAAAAATATTTGTAATTGAAGTTAGTTAAAAAATCAAATTATAATTTTTTAATTATAATTAGTTGAATGATTCTTTCTTTTCTTTTTTTTAATGTGATTATAGTTAGTTTAATAGTTCTTTTTTTCGTTTATTTATTTTATTATGTGAAAAATGTGATGTGATTGTAGTTTGTTCAATGACTTTTTTTTTTTATTTTTAATATGATTGTTGTAGTTAGTTCAATGGTTTTTTTTTGTTAATGTTATTTAATCTTTTTATTTACTATTTTAATTTTATTTTTTATTTTTAAGATTATTGAAGTTAGATAAATATAAACCCTCACAAAGAGAAAAATGTGATTATAATTATTATAATTTTTTGATTATAATTAGTTGAATGATTCTTTTTTTTTTTTTTAATGTGATTGTAGTTAGTTTAATAATTTTTTTTTTCATTTATTTATTTTATTATGTGAAAAATGTGATGTGATTGTAGTTTAGTTTAATGGTTCTTTTTTTTTCATTTATTTATTTTATTATGTGAAAAATGTGATGTGATTGTAGTTTGTTCAATGGTTTTTTTTTTAACATGATTGTTGTAGTTAGTTCAATGATTTTTCTTTTTAATGTTATTTAATCTTTTTATTTACTCTTTTAATTTTATTTTTGATTTTTTAATATGATTGAAGTTAGATAAATATAAACCCTTACAAAGAGAAAAATGTGATTATAATTAGTTGAATGATTCTTTTTTTTTTTTTTTAATGTGATTGTAGTTAGTTTAATAATTCTTTTTTTTTCATTTATTTATTTTATTATGGGAAAAATGTGATGTGATTATAGTTTGTTCAATGGCTCTTTTTTTTAATATGATTGTTGTAGTTAGTTCAATGGTTTTTTTTTTTTGATGTTATTTAATCTTTTTATTTACTATTTTAATTTTATTTTTAATATGATTGAAGTTAGATAAACATAAACACTCACAAAGAAAAAAATGTGATTGTAGTTAGTTCAATGGTTCTTTTTTTTTTAATGTGATTGTAGTTAGTCAATGGTTCTTTTTTCATTTATTTATTTATTTTATTGCAGGGAAAATGTGATGTGATTATAGTTTGTTCAATGGTTCTTTTTTTTAATGTGATTTAATCTTTTATTTACTGTTTTAAAGGTTTTTCTTTACAATTATTTATGAAAAAAATATGATTGTAGTTAGATAGCATAAAAATATTGGTGATTTGATTTTTAAAGCACCAATTATTGATAATGATTAGATTGTATTTTGAAAAAAAAAATTATAATTGATTTTTTTAACTGACTGTGTTTCTTAAAAAAATGTCACTAATTGTTTCAGCGACAGTTTAAAATTTTTATCTATACTATATATTAAGCAAAAGGGGGGTTTTAACCCTCAAGGCCTGTGGGAGCTTCAATATCCCAATATGAATTTTCTAAATTTTTTATTTAAAAAAAAAACTCAACATTTATTGATTTGGTCAAAATCCCCTGATCAACATTTATTAACTTTTTTCAATCCACAAGTCTTTCTACATGCCTGCATTTATTGATTTGGTCAAAATTTCCTGATCAGCATTTAAAATCCCCTCATAAAAATAATTATAGATACAATCCGTGTATAATTACTGCAGTAGCCTTTTCAACTTCTTCCATACACTATGGTTAGTGATAAGATTGTTAAATTATTTTTATACAAAATGTAAAACAAATATAAATATCTATAATTATTCCGTGCATAGCACAGATGATAAGCTAGTTTTATATAAGTAAAACAACTCGCTTTTTCTTTCGTTTCCCATTGTGGGATTGTAACACTCTATATAAGTGAAATAACTCATTTTTTCTTTTTCTTTTTTCTCGATGTGGGATTGTAATTATTTTAAAGTTAAATATTATGAGAGTTTCAAAATCTCATACAAAAATATTTTTATAATCAAAACTACGTGGGATTGTAAAATAAAAGTTAAATGAAAGCTAGCCAATGGAGATTTTCTTAATTGTTTAAAATTAAGAAAATCAAAAAATGAGTATGAGATATTGATCATAGGGGTTTTCACTAAAAATCTCATTTTACTTATATAAATGGGAGTATAAGACTGACTTTATGTGAGTGAAATAGTTCACTTTTTCTTTCTTTTTTCGATGTGAGATTGTAAAATAAAAGGTAAATGAAAGCTAGCTAACAACAATTAGAGAGGCATAGTTTAGGTTGGTGCGATCATTTTGCAAACTCATATGCATATTAAAAAAAAATAAAATAATTTCATTCTAAAGTCATGTTCATGTGATTTTAATGTATTTATCTTTAATAAAAATACATGATCTATTTATAAAATTATATATATTATTTATTTTTAAAAATTAAGTATAACAAAATGACGTGATTATAAATGATAGTCTCACTCAAAGTAAATCGAACTTTAATTTGTTCAAAATATTGCTAAAAAAAACTGAAAATAAATCAAAGTTAATCAATTGACCTCTTCTCCTCTCCGACATGTGCCTTGTTACATTGTCATCCATGTGATCATGATCGTGGAATTAACTTGCATTATTACATTTGGAGCAAAATATTATTTTAAAAATATAATTAATTGTAGTCATCCAAGCAAGATGGACCCAATTGAGGAAGATGGGTGACAGCCTCCAAATTTCGAAACCTTATCTATACTATATATTAAGCAAAAGGGGGTTTTTAACCCCCAAGCTTTGTGGGAGCTCCAATCTCTCAATCCTAATTTCTTAATTTTTTGATTTAAAAAAAAAAATCCTCAGCATTTATTGATTTGGTCAAAATTTCCTAATCAACATTTATTAACTTTTTTCCAATCTACATGTCTTTCTGCATGCTTACCATTATTGATTTAGTCAACATCCCCTTATTAGCATTTAAAATCCCCTCATACAAATCAACCCGTGCATAGTTACTGCAGTACCCTTTGCAACTTCTCCTATATACTATGGTTAGTGATAAGATTGTTAAATTATTTTTTATAAAAAAATCTTAAAAAAAACATCTATATATCTATCTATCTATATCTATATCTATCTATATCTATACTATATATTAAGCAAAAGGGAGTTTTTAACTCATAGGCCTTGTGAGAGCTCCAATATCCTAATCCTAATTTTCTAATTTTTTGATTTAACAAAAAAAAAAAAAAAACTCAGCATTTATTGTTTCTCCCAACCCAACCTCAACATTTATTAACTTTTCCCAACCCACAATCTCTTTTGACTTCTCTCATAATTACTGTAACACCCTTTTTAATTTCTCTTAGACACTATGGTTACACACAAAAATAAAGAAGATAAGAATTTAGTTATAGATCTCAAAAAAATATAACATCTAAATTTGAATTATGATTTAGTAATATAATTATGCATTTTTTATATATATATATATATCTATCAAAATTTTAAATCACTTAATGTGATAAATTAATCAATTTTCTAAAATTATTAATTTTTTAATTTACAAAATAGATTAAAAAAATATTAACTGATTTATTTTTTTAATAACAAAAATATTTCATAATCTCTCCCTCCTAATCTCTCTCACAAATTTCAAAAAAAAAAAAAAAAAAAATTTAAACTTACATTCGTTTTCTCTTCCCAAAAAATCAGATAATTTTTTTTTATTAAAGTTATAGATATCTATTTATATTATGATTTAGTAACATAATTATGTATTTATATATATATATATATATCTATCAAAATTTTAAATAACTTAATGTGACAAATTAATCAATTTTCTAAAATTATTAATTTTTTAATTTACAAAATAGATTAAAAAAATATTAACTGATTTATCTATTTAATATCAAAAATATTTCATAATCTCTCTCTCCTAATCTCTCTCACCAATTTCAACAAAAAAATTTTAAAACTTACATTCGTTTTCTCTTTCCAAAAAATCAGATAATATTTTTTTATTAAAGTAATAGATATCTATTTATATCTTATATATTATATTATAACATAAAAAAAAAACTAAAAAAAAACTTTAAAGCTTATCTAATAATTATAATAATAATTTTTTTTAATTTATAAAGTTCCATGTATAGCACGGGTTACCACTATCTATATATCTATATATATATATATATCTATACTATCTATATCTATACTATATATTAAGTAAAATGGGGTTTTTAACCCCAAGTCTTGTGGAAATTCCAATCTTCCAATCTAAATTTCATGATTTTTTGATTTAAAAAAAAAATCTTAGCATTTATTAATTTCTCTCAACTCCCAACTCTTACCCTCATAATAACACTTTAATGTATTAAGAACAAGCATAAAAAAATTTCTTTGAAATCCAACACAAATAAATTTTTTGAAAAGTCTTAACACATCTATACTATATATTAAGTAAAATGGGGTTTTTAATCCCAAATCTTGTGGGAGATCCAATCTCCCAATCTAAATTTTCTGATTTTTTGATTTAAAAAAAAAAAAAACATTTATTAACTTCTCCCAACTTCCAAGTCTTACCCTCATAATAACACTTTAATACATTAAGAACAAGTATAAAAAAAAATTTGAAATCCAACACATATAAATTCCTTAAAAAGTCTCAACACATATGATTATTATCCCTCATAATAATACTTTAATACATTAAGAACAAGCATAAAAAAAATTTCTTGAAAAGTCTAACACATATGATTATTATCAAAATATTAAACTTTAATATAATATAATAAAAAAAAAGACATTTAATTCTTTGAAAACTCCAACACATATGATTATTATCAAAATATTAAATTTTAATATAATATAAAAAGGAAAAAAGGAAACATTTAAAAAATTTAAAAATTACAATTCACATATATAGATAATTGTAAACACAACACGGGTGATATGCTAGTCTATACTATATATTAAGCAAAAGGGGGTTTTTAACCCCCAAGGCCTATGGAAGTTTCAATATCCTAATCTGAATTTTTTAAATTTTTTATTTAAAAAAACACAAACTCAGCATTTATTGATTTGGTCAAAATTATCTGATTAGCATTTATTAACTTTTTTCAATCCACGTATCTTTCCACATGCCTGCAATTATTGATTTGGTCAAAATCCCCTGATCAATATTTAAAATCCCCTTATACAAATAATTATAGATACAATTCTTTGTATAGCATTCTTTTCAATTTCTCCCATACACTATGGTTAGTGATAATAAAAAAATCTTAAAAAACATAATTTATATATTAAAAAAAATCTAAAACAAATATAAATATCTATAAGTATCCCGTGCATAGCACGGGTGATAGACTAGTTATTATAATAATAATAACATTAATTATTAAAAAAAAAAAGCCTTTAAATAATATAAGTTGGCCTCCTATTAGAGAGGCATATTTTCACCGTACAGTTTGGTGAACTATCAACCTGAACTATGATTAAAGTTTCAAACCTAAACTATCACAACCTAAACAATTTACTTTTTCTTTATTTTCCTGATGTGGGATTATCAAATAAAAGTTAGTTAATGGAGATTTTCTTAATTGTTTAAAATTAAGAAAATCAAGAAAATTAATATGAGGTATTGAAACTCTCACAAAACTTCTTACTAAATGGGATGCGAGTATAAAATTCTTTTTATATGAGTAAAAATAACTCATTTTTTCTTTCTTTTCCCGATGTGGGATTATCAAATAAAAGTAACTATTTAGAATTATGAAAATCAAAAAAATTAGAATGAGAATTTGGAATTCTTAGAAGGCTTCTCACTAAAAAGTCTCTTTTCTCTATATAATATACTAGCATATCACCCGTGCTATGCACGGGTTGTGTTTATAATTTTCTATATATGTGAATTGTGATTTTTAAATGTCTGGTTTTTTTTTTCTATTTTTTATATTATATTAAAAATTAATATTTTGATAATAATTATATATGTTGGACTTTTCAAGAAATTTTTTTTATACTTGTTTTTAATGCATTAAAGTGTTATTATGAGGGATAATAATCATGTGTTGGACTTTTTAAGAAATTTTTTTTGTGCTTATTCTTAATGCATTAAAATGTTATTATGAGGGATAATAATCATATGTGTTGGACTTGTAAAGAAATTTTTTTATGCTTGTTCTTATTGCATTAAAGTGTTATTATGAAGGTAAGGCTTGGGGATTGAGAGAAGTTAATAAATATTAAGATTTTTATTTTAAAATAAAAAAATCAAGAAATTTAAATTGGGATATTGGAGCTCCTACAAGGCTTGGGGTTAGAAATCTTTTTTTCCTTATATAATACTAGCCTATCACCCGTGCTATGCACGGGATAATTATAAATATTTATATTTATTTTAGATTTTTTTTAATATATAAATTATGTTTTTTAAGATTTTATAAAAAGAAAATAACTTCAATTATACAAATCACAATTTTTTTAATGTTATCTAACTACAATCATATTTTTCTCATAATAAAAAAAAATAAATTACAAAAAAAAACCATTAAAATAGTAATAAAAAGATTATTTAGAACCATTGAACAAACTACAATCACATTTTTCTTTTTGTGAGTGTTTATGTTTATCTCACTTCAATCATATTTAAAAAAAACAAATTATAAACAAAAAGAGATAACTTCAATCATACAAATCACAATTTTTTTAATGTTATCTAACTACAATCATATTTTTCTCATAATAAAAATAATAATTGAAAAAAAGTAACCATTAAAATAGTAAATAAAAAGATTATTTAGAAGTATTGAATAAACTACAATCACATTTTTCTTTTTGTGAGTGTTTATGTTTATCTAACTTCAATCATATTAAAAAATCAAATTATAAACAAAAGGAGATAACTTCAATAATACAAATCACATTTTTTTTTAACGCTATCTAACTACAATCACATTTTTCTCATAATAAAAAAAAATAATTGAAAACAAGAACCATTAAAATAATAAATAAAAAGATTATTTAGAAGCAATGAATAAACTACAATCACATTTTTCTTTCTGTGAGTGTTTATGTTTATCTAATTTTAATCATATTAAAAAAATCAAATTATAAACAAAAAGAAATAACTTTATTCATACAAATCACAATTTTTTTAATGCTATCAAACTACGATCATATTTTTCTCATAATAAAAAAAAAAACTTTTAAAAAAGAACCATTAAAATAGTAAATAAAAAGATTATTTAGAAGCATCGAACAAACTACAATCACATTTTTCTTTTTGTGAGTGTTTATGTTTATCTTACTTCAATCATATTAAAAAAATCAAATTATAAACAAAAAGAGATAACTTCAATCATACAAATCACAATTTTTCTTAATACTATCTAACTACAATCATATTTTTATCATAATAAAAAAAATAATTGAAAAAAAGAACCATTAAAATAGTAGATAAAAAGATTATTTAGAACCATTGAACAAACTACAATCACATTTTTCTTTTTGTGAGTGTTTATGTTTATCTTACTTCAATCATATTAAAAAAATCAAATTATAAACAAAAAGAGATAACTTCAATCATACAAATCACAATTTTTTTTAATACTATCTAACTACAATCATATTTTTATCATAATAAAAAAAATAATTGAAAAAAAAGGACCATTAAAATAGTAAATAAAAAAGATTATTTAGAAGCATTGAACAAACTGCAATCACATTTTTCTTTTTGTGAGTGTTTATGTTTATCTAACTTCAATCATATTAAAAAAAAAATCAAATTATAAACAAATGGAGGTAACTTCAATCATACAAATCACAATTTTTTTAATGCTATCTAACTACAATCATATTTGTCTCATAATAAAAAAAAATAATTGAAAAAAGAACCATTAAAATAGTAAATAAAAAGATTATTTAGAAATATTGAACAAACTATAATCACATTTTTCTTTTTGTGAGCGTTTATGTTTATCTAAGTTCAATCATATTAAAAAATCAAATTATAAACAAAAGGAGATAACTTCAATCATACAAATCACAATTTTTTTAATACTATCTAATTACAATCACATTTTTCTCATAATAAAAAAAAAATAATTAAAAAAAGAACCATTAAAATAGTAAATAAAAAGATTATTTAGAAGTATTGAACAAACTACAATCACATTTTTTCTTTTTGTGAGTGTTTATGTTTATCTAATTTCAATCATATTAAAAAAATCAAATTATAAACAAAAGGAGATAACTTCAATCATACAAATCACAATTTTTCTAATGCTATCTAACTGCAATTATGTTTTTCCCATAATAAAAAAAGTAATTGAAAAAATGAACTATTAAAATAGTACATAAAAATATTATTTAGAGCTATTGAATAAACTACAATGACATTTTTCTTTTTGTGAGTTAATTTCAATCATATTAAAAAATCAAATTATATACAAAATGAGATGACTTCAATCATACAAATCACAATTTTTTTAATGCTATCTAGCTACAATGACATTTTTCTCATAATAAAAAAAATAATTGAAAAAAATAACCATTAAAATAGTAAATAAAAAGATTATTTAGAACGATTGAACAAACTACAATCACATTTTTCTTTTTGTGAGTGTTTATGTTTATATAACTTCAATCATGTAACGCCCTCAAAATAATACATAAACCCATCATGCAACAGATCCATAAACATAAATGGAATATCATATATTCATACATCAAAGTATTCTTTACAAAAGTATTACATATTGACAACAAAAGTAAACGCTCTACGGGCTTACAACTTTCCAAGTCAACACTTGGTTACACAAAAGAAGAGTTATAACTCTTTACATATTAAGCCCTCGGCTTGAACTTACATATAATACAAAATAAATACAACAACAAAAAAGAAGCCTGCAGCCTCCAGCCACCCAAGCTAAGTCCTTAGAGGCAGCACGTCACCTGTACCTGAAGATGGTATTCCAAATAAAGTGAGCCAAAGCTTAGTAGAGATATGCTAAACAAGATATGAGAAATGACTAAAATATTAGCATTCGACAAAAAGTCAATACTTTTTAAACCACCATATACCCTTTTCATAGCTCAACAACAATTACAACCATATTTCAATCCACTTTCATTTATTTATCCAAATCAATTCAAATGAGACTACAACTCATATAATTAATACCTCAATTGCCTACATTATTCAAACGTGTTTAAGATTTCTAGACTTTCACCCTGGACACCAGACCCAACTCAATTATCAATGGAGTCCATCCCCTATCTCATCCCAAACAATGGAGTACATCCCCTATCTCCTCCCAAACCATGGAGTACATCCCCTATCTCCTTTCTAACTGTGGAGTACATCCCCTTTCTCATCCCAAACCATGCACATATATAAATGTTTTTAAACAAGTTGTCATATACAATGACCAAATAAACCACATATTCAATGTGTTATTCCAATCGCCATATTCAATGACATATTCCAGGTGATTAGTTTCAATTTACCTAATCATCATGCAGTGTCTACAACAATCAAGACCATCCTCCATCGATAGCCCAAAGCAGTGATTTCTAAACAGATAATAAATTCATCAAACAGATAAATTATCAACATTTTCCATAGGTGAGTGATTTATCAAACTGACTACACTAACTAGTCCCAATTCCATCCAATTTCATGATTTTCAAATCAATCTTGTATTCCTCACAATTATCAAATTAATTATTTAAATTCAATTAGGACTTTTTCCCCCTTTTCTCAAACATTGATCCTAGACCAAATTTCACCAATTGGACCCACAAACCCCATTTTCAAGACCTCATATATATATGGAGCTCAACAATTCAAAACCCCCATTTTATACATTTAAAATTCAAAACCCTAACTTTCCAAAATTTCCAAATCAAACCACTTAATCAAAATGACTAACATTTATGTCAAAACCCATAAAAATGAGTAGTTATCTCTACCTCATATGAAGAGACTCAAAGGAGAAGATGATGAAAACTCAAGATGCTCCAAATTCAAGGATTTTCGGATCAAAACGAAGACCACACGAAGCTCAAGCTTTTATACAAAGGAAGTAGTATAGGAGAAACCTAGATCAAGAGTTCTTGTAGAGAGAAGTGGTGGTTTAGAGAGAGAAGCAGTCGAGGCTAGAATTTGAGTAAAGAATATGATGAAAAAGTGATGTTTAACCTGCTGCTGTCAACTGATATAGTCGAGGCTTGCTCGAGCGAAGAACTGGTTGCTCGAGCGACCAGACACAGACAAACCTTGCTCGAACACAAAGCCTCGCTCGAGCGAACCACATGAAGCTTCAGGTCTGCAACCCAAAAGAACGCTCGAGCGTAAAAGTGCTCGCTCGAGCGAAGAAACCCAAAACATAGACCTCGCTCGCTCGAGCGAAAGAAAGCTCGCTCAAGCGAAGAAACACAACCTTCTGGTCCAAACTAGACGTAGACGCATGCTCGAGCGCAAAAGTGCTCGCTCGAGCCAAGAGACACATCACACAAAGCTCGCTCAAGCGAAGGAACCCTGGCTTGAGCAAAGGAACTAAAACCCAAAGCTCGCTCGAGCGACAAAAGCCTCACTCGAGCGAAGGAACAAAAATTTGGATAGCAACCACTTGTTCCAACACTCAACCAACCTGTTACAAACCTGCCCAACACATCCCAAAACTCAAATATAAAGAATTAAAGAACGGAAATGTGATATAGGCAACAACAGACATCCACATAACCGAGTCTAGAATACAATAAACAATGGAGGGAAAACCAAGATCGCTATAAATCATATTAAAAAATAAAATTATAAACAAAAGGAGATAACTTCAATCATACAAATTACAATTTTTTTAATGCTATCTAACTACAATCATATTTTTCTCATAATAAAAAAAATAATTGAAAAAAAGAACCATTAAAATAGTAAATAAAAATATTATTTAGAGCCATTGAACAAACTACAATCATATTTTTCTTTTTGTGAGTTAACTTCAATCATATTAAAAAATGAAATTATAAACAAAAGAAGATAACTTCAAACATACAAATCACAATTTTTTTTAATGCTATCTAACTACAATGACATTTTTCTCATGATAAAAAAAATAATTGAAAAAAATAACCATTAAAATAGTAAATAAAAAGATTATTTAGAACTATTGAACAAACTACAATCATATTTTTCTTTTTATGAATGTTTATGTTTATCTAACTTCAATAATATTTTTCTCATAATAAAAAAAAATAATTGAAAAAAAGAACCATTAAAATAGTAAATAAAAATATTATTTAGAGCTATTGAACAAGCTACAATCACATTTTTCTTTTTGTGAGTTAACTTCAATCATATTAAAAAATCAAATTATAAACAAAATGAGATAACTTCAATCGTACAAATCACAATTTTTTTAATGCTATCTAACTACAATGACATTTTTCTCATAATAAAAAAAAAATTGAAAAAAATAACCATTAAAATATTAAATAAAAAGATTATTTAGAACTATTGAACAAATTACAATCACATTTTTCTTTTTGTGAGTGTTTATATTTATCTAATTTCAATTATATTAAAAAATAAAACTATGAACAAAAGGAGATAACCTCAATCATACAAATCACAATTTTTTTTATTTAACTACAATCATATCTAACTTCAATCATATTAAAAAATCAAATTATAAACAAAAGGAGATAATTTCAATCATACAAATCACAATTTTTCTCATAATAAAAAAATTGAAAAAAAACTGAATAAAATAGTAAATAAAAGAATTGTATGTGGAGTGCTAAGATTTGTAACTCATGGTTTGAAAGGATGCTCACTGGATTGCTCACGGTTTGAAAGTGAAAGGGTGCTCACCGATTGCTCACGGTTTGAAAGTGAAAAGTTGAAAGTGAAAAAGTGAGAAAGACTGAAGTAGTTAAAAAGGATTTTTTTTTTTTAAAAAAAAAAAAAATCAAAACAAAAGTTAAAAATGATGTGTATAAAGGAGAAGTTAAAAAGACTTTGGAGAATTTAATAAATGCTGAGTTAAAATAAAAATTTTAATTAATGGAAACTACAAATTAATGGGCCAAGACATATCTATATATATATATATATATTTTACATGTGGACACTGCTAAAAACTTGACTTTTTGCGGCGGTCTCAAACGTCGCAAAAGGTCCATATATCGTCGCAAAAGACTTTTTTGACGGCGGGCAACAGAGAAAATGGGGGGTGGCGGAAAGGGGCGTGACAAAAAGTATTTGCGACGGTTGCAAACCGTCACATTCTTGTCGCGACGGATAATCAACAGTTTTTGCGACGGTTTCACCTTACACAAAAAAAAGGGAGAAAAATGACATTTTTAGTGACGATGTTGATTGCCGTCGCAAAAAACCTTTTTTAGCGATGGTATTTGCCGTCGCAAAAGGTATTATTAGCGACGGTCTAAAACGTCGCCAAAAAAGTAGTATTAAGTTAATACCATATTGGCAACAGTTTAAACCGTCGTAAAAGATTTATTTGTGACAGTTGAGACCATCGCAAAAGATTGGAACTATTATGTATATGCGACAGGTTAACCCGTCACTAATAAAATATAAGGAAATGAGAATTACATTAGCGACGGTTTATTATTGTCACAACAAAATTATTTTTTATAAAATCATATTTTATTAAATATTTCCTATACAAATTATTAATATTTTTAAAAATACATCCACATCCACATCCAAATTCACATTCAAAAAATCATATATACCAAGAATAATATATGTACCTTGTAACAATTGTCAATCAAATATTATTTACAAAAATATATAAAATAACTTCTAACAATACTAATAATTTTTGAAATTCAAGAACTCAAATTTTTAGTATCGACAATAGAAATAAAAAAATAAAAAAATAAAAACAGATATAATGTAGCTTGTTTTGATATCAATAGTAAGCTTCCATATCGATATGCGAAGATATCACGTACTGAAAAGGTTTGCATCTGCAAAAAGAAACAAAAAAGAAAAAAAAAAATCATCATTTACAACATAATTATTTTCAAACTTACAGAAAATGTAAAACATTTGATATTTTTTTCAAAAAATAAATAAGATTGTAAACTCTAATATCGATATGCGAAGATATCATCACGTACTTAAAAGGGTTGCACCTGCAAAAAAAAAAAAAAACAACAAAAAAAATCATTTACAATATAATTAATTTCAAGTTTACAGAAAATGTAAAACATTTGATATTTATTTCGATAAATAAATAAATAAATAAGATTGTAACATATACATGAATCGAGCGCCACACGATGTATCTTTCCACAGCTTCTCCAACTGTTCTTAGACATCGGGAAGTTGTTTCCAAAACAGCGTTCGGCTTGTTCGCTTTTAAAACAAAAACTTTGCAAAATCCAGGTCCAATTGGAACTCCATCAATTTCACACAACGGATCAACACTAATAAGAAGTCCCTCCGCCAATTGGATTCTTGGTATTACAGAACTCTCTAAAGAAACTTTAATTACATCCTACAATGATGATAATACTATTAAAAATAGGCAATGATTGTACACAATGAGCTATAATCTATAACAATAATCGAATAAACACAAAAAGAGTTTGTAAAGAAGAAGTATTGATCGAGTTCCGTCTTCTCCTACAAGTCATGTGTGCCAAGTATGTTGCGCGTGTCAAGTTTCGTTGACATCCGAACCCGTTTGAGCATTTAGTATGTCAACCGGTTTAGAGTTATTAAGTAACAAATTTTCATTA
Source organism: Camellia lanceoleosa (assembly GCA_025200525.1). Taxonomy (NCBI): domain Eukaryota; kingdom Viridiplantae; phylum Streptophyta; class Magnoliopsida; order Ericales; family Theaceae; genus Camellia; species Camellia lanceoleosa. The sequence continues at coordinate 45,388,918 of CM045761.1, read as the reverse complement.
ACGGAAATTAGGCTTTAGATTTAAAACCGGGAATCGATTTCGAGTTCCGTCTTATCCTACAAGTCATGTGTGGCTAGTATGTTGTGCGTGTGAAGTTTCGTTGACATCTGAACCCGTTTGAGCATTTTTGTGTGTCAACCGGTTTAGAGTTAATAAGTAACAAGTTTTCATAAATGGAAATTAGGTTCTAGATTCAAAACCAGAAATCGATTTCGAGTTCTGTCTTATCCTACAACTCATGTGTGCCTAGTATGTTGTGCATATCAAGTTTCGTTGACATCCGAACCCGTTTGAGCATTTTAGTGTGTCAACCGGTTTGAAAAAGAGTTATTAAGTAACACGTTTTCATTAACGGAAATTAGGCTCTAGATTGAAAATCGGGAATCGGTTTCGAGTTCCGTCTTATCCTACAAGTCATGTGTGCTTAGTATGTTGTGCATGTCAAGTTTCGTTCAAATCCGAACCCGTTTGAGCATTTTAGTGTGTCAACCGGTTTGAAAAAGAGTTATTAAGTAACAAGTTTTCATTAACGGAAATTATGCTCTAGATTGAAAACCGGGAATCGGTTTTGAGTTCCGTCTTATCCTACAAGTCATGTGTGCCTAGTATGTTGTGCGTGTCAAGTTTCATTGACATCCGAACCCGTTTGAGCATTTTAGTGTGTCAACCGGTTTGAAAAAGAGTCATTAAGTAATAAGTTTTCATTAACGAAAATTAGGCTCTAGATTGAAAACCGGGAATCGGTTTTGAGTTCCGTCTTCTCCTACAAGTCATGTGTGCCTAGTATGTTATGCGTGTTAAGTTTCGTTGACATCCGAACCCGTTTGAGCATTTTAGTGTGTCAACCGGTTTGAAAAAGAGTCATTAAGTAATAAGTTTTCATTAACGGAAATTAGGCTCTAGATTGAAAACGGGGAATCAATTTTGAGTTCCATCTTCTCCTACAAGTCATGTGTGCCTAGTATGTTGTGCGTGTCAAGTTTCGTTAACATCCGAACCCGTTTGAGCATTTTAGTGCATCATCCGATTTGAAAAAGAGTTATTAAGTAACAAGTTTTCATTAATGGAAATTAGGCTCTAGATTGAAAACCGGGAATTGGTTTCGAGTTCCGTCTTATCCTACAAGTCATGTGTGCCTAGTATGTTGTGCGTGTCAAGTTTCGTTGACATCCGAACCCATTTGAGCATTTTAGTGTGTCAATCGGTTTGAAAAAGAGTCATTAAGTAATAAGTTTTCATTAACAGAAATTAGGCTCTAGATTGAAAATCGGGAATCGGTTTTGAGTTCCGTCTTCTCCTACAAGTCATGTGTGCCTAGTATGTTATGCGTGTCAAGTTTCGTTGACATCCGAACCCGTTTGAGCATTTTAGTGTGTCAACCGGTTTGAAAAAGAGTCATTAAGTAATAAGTTTTCATTAACGAAAATTAGGCTCTAGATTGAAAACCGAGAATCAGTTTTGAGTTATGTCTTCTCCTACAAGTCATGTGTGCCTAGTATGTTGTGCATGTCAAGTTTCGTTAACATCCGAACCTGTTTGAGCATTTTAGTGCGTCATCCGGTTTGAAAAAGAGTTATTAAGTAATAAGTTTTCATTAACGGAAATTAGGCTCTAGATTCAAAGCCGGGAATCGGTTTTGAGTTCCGTCTTATCCTACAAGTCATGTGTGCCTAGTATGTTGTGCGTGTCAAGTTTCGTTCACATCCAAACCCGTTTGAGCATTTTAATGTGTCAACTAGTTTGAAAAAGAGTCATTACGTAATAAGTTTTCATTAACCCATGTGAGAAAGACATGAAAGTGTAACACAGTCATACCTAGCTTTACCAAGCTTGGAATAATAAGAAAGCAAGACCTGAACTCATTAAACAACGGTTTTTCGTTATGGGCAAATAATTTTTCCTCTTCTACTTACAATGAGAATTATAATGTCAATGACAACAATAAGGTGGTGCTCAGTGAATTTATCTCACTCACAAAAGTCCATTAATTGACTGCAAATTCACAGCATTTCTTCTTCTTCTTCTTTATTTTTTATTTTATTTTATTTTTTGTCATGGTCTGCTAATGATAGCAGTCATCCTCTGTAACAAACTACATCCAAACCCTCTTCAGCATTTCTACATCTTCTATAGCTTCATAACCTAACCTATGCTCACTTCTCAATCAAAACCAACCAAGTGTGCTCCCATAGCTAGTAAACTTAAAACCAAGTATGCACTTAGCTACGAACAGCAATGACTACAACTACCTTACTATCTAATGCTTCATAACCTAACCTATGCTCACTTCTCATTTTCTTCACATGCTTGTTTGCTAGCCAAACATTATGCTCTGCACCAAAGCAGACCAAGTCATCTCACATCAATGTGATAAAATTGTGTCAGTTACAATATATTTAGACACTCTACCCAACAAATTAAGCATCAAGCATCATTTTCCTACATTCTGCAATTCTTAAACGACAACAAATTGAAATATCTAAATTGGCTGAGTAAACAATTTTGTAGTCCAGTTGATCTACTACAATCAACAATAGAAGCCAAGGTGCAAGGAATCTGAGTGCAGCATCAGAAGACAGACAGATGATATAATAAGAAGAGTTAGTCTTTCCTCAAGTTCACCAAAAATAAACAAAATTCTCCTTGTAAGGTTATTCAAAGTACATCGAAGACGATATACTTGATCAGGTCAAACATAGCTTATAATAATGCAATCATATCATTGTTGTTAATTTCATCAAACATAGATACAAAGGAAGCATCGTTCACTCTTATACTCCCACTAGTTCAAACTTAGTTAAGTGGAGAACTTGATAGAACTAGGAGAGCCACATCATTTAAATATAGAATCCCCTTACATATATATATATATATTGTTTCTTTTATTTGTTCTCTCTCTCTCTCTCTCTCTCTCTCAAGTGTATGACTGACTACACGTATGTGGTCAACAGAAGCACCAACTATGGTAAACAATGATGATGAATTTAGAAGGTCAAATTTCTAAGATAGTCTGGTAGGATGGGCACATGCATAGTCTTGAGAAAATCATTTCCATATGCAGCAGGAAAGGCCCAAGAAAAATAAGGAGCAGTAAGAACAGCCTCCCATGTACGTATATTTCCTAATTCTATTCAATTCATATTTTATAAAAATCATGCACTTCATTGGGAACACCGGTTATCGTGCCTTGAATGCATGTTAGAGGTTCAGCACAGAAGTGAATTAATCCTCAAAATCTACAAGACTAATGCAGACAGCAAATATGAGATATAGACTAATGCAGCAAATATGAGAGTTAGTAGCAAATATGAAAAGTAATCATGAAATGTGATGTTCATCATATTACACTTTCTAGTGAGATGTAGACTAATGCAGCGAAGCAAAATACTACTGTTAATGAAGTTAATTTGAATAATAGTGATTAGTGACCATCCATCCAGGCAAATACATGAAAAGAAGTGGAAAATTTCATGATGTTGCAAAGACAAATTTTGACTGGAATTTAAATTTGTAAGCAAGATGCTAAAAGAGAGTTAGTTTTTAAATGTAGCCACTACAGAGGGCACCCGTTCCTTACCTCTTCATGTGCCTACCATACTTCCCACAATCAAAGCTGCTAGTTGCCATACCTATTATAATGCTCACAAACCTTTCCACCCAAGCTTTATCCTTCTCCTACAAGTCATGTGTGCCTAGTATGTTGTGCGTGTCAAGTTTCATTGATATCCGAACCCGTTTGAGTATTTTAGTATGTCAACCAGTTTGGAAAAAAAGTTACAAAACGACAAATTTTGACAAATGACAAGTTTTCAAATTGTTTGAAAGTTTACTTCATCATTTGGTGGTAGTGTATGTGGGTTCTCATCGGCGTCATAATCCGTAGGTTCACGGTGTCCACTCAATGCATCTGGTACCTATGATATTCATGGTATTCTTTGTTAATCGTATTTATATTCAATGATACAATTGTGCTATAATTAGCTATTTATAAAACATTTATTTATACCGAACCTGTTTGTTGTGATTTGTACTCCCTTCGTGGGACACAATAGCTAACATTTCAGCTTTCATTTCTTGTATCTGTGTCGCAAGCTCTGTTCGCATCTCCTCCCTCAATTCCTCTCTAATCTCATCTCTCAGCTCTTGTCTCAACTCCATACGAACCTGCTTTGTGATCTCGGTAACAATCGATGACTGAGATCCTGACTGTGATGACTTAGATTTATCTCCATACACCATGCTCCAAGGCACATCCTTGCCGTAAGTACGACAATATCCATGCCCATCTTCACCGACCATGTCGTGGAAAACTCTGTCTCGAGCATCTTCGGTAGTGCGGTAATCTTCAGGCAACATGGACAATTGGCGCTCAAACTCATCCTATAAATTAAAATAACAAGTACATATAATTAAGTAGTTCAAACAAAATCAAATATAAATACAAATTTAAGGATTTGAAAATATCATGGTTTGCCTAACATCAGGATCAGTTTGATTGCGTGTATATTTCCAAACACTCATTTTATCCGTGGGCAACCCTTCAGCAACCATCTGAAAATTCAAAAATTAATTATTATCGCAGTAATTTACATTCATATTGATATCTGCCTAAATAATATATACCTTCCTTCGAATCTGAGTGAATGAAGGACGCCCTATCATATGATTAATATAATGAAATGAACAACTTCCAGCATTGTGGACTGTAATGTCCTATAAAGTTTGCATAAATGTAAGTCGCAAGTATACAAAGTTAATAATTTTTCTAAAGATACGTGCTTTGTAATTAACTTATTTTATATACCTCTACTTTCTTAGTCTTCCAATAATCAACAAGATCATACCATTGTTCTGGAACAATTTGCGGAGGCACCATGTCTTTGATATTAGTATGATCCTTGTTAGGCTTAAAATACTTATTCTTGATCTTGCTTTTGTGATCCTTCCATAACTCATTGCACTTTTTCAAGCAACGTGGTTTGTACCCCTCCGGACAAATTTGTAAATTATCCTACAGTACAATTTAAATCATTAGTTCAATTAATAATATAATTGAACAATTTAGTAAATATGCTTTTACCTTAACATCCGCCCATATTGACTCAAGAACATCAATAGGCACTTCGGTCCAATCAACGTACGTAAGAGAAACAATGTTCCCATTACGTACCATGAACCCAAGTTGGCTAGTTAACTTAGACTCATTATCTCCAGTAGGATTGAAGTCGGCGTCGAAATCAATGGCCAACTTCTTGCCCGTACCCCAATCTTTAATGCCTTTCGCAAATCCTCGACCTCGGGGGGAAGATAAAGAACCTGTAGGGCATGTGAGGAGTAATGGAAAAAAAAAACACATATTACAAAAATTGATAATAAATAACTTGTAGTTAAATTAACATAATTAGATACATAGCCATTTGTTATACCTGAGTTGGCTTGTGAATCAGTCGCTGGATTTGGAACACATTATAAGAATAAACAAATTATATCAGAATATAATAAACAACATATAAATAAAAGCATAAATTAAATACATGAAAACAAACCTGTACCTGAGGTGGGATATGAAGAAGTCGTCGGTCCTAGCATATGAAATTAGAAAGTTTATGTACAGTGAAAATGAAATAATTTAATTAATATAATTTAAGTACATAACAAATTTGTATACCTGTGGTAGCCTGTGAAGACAACGTTGGTCGAGACAATTGTGATGATGGTGGTGGTGGCTGTATCGGTGGTTGTGATGGTGGTGGTGGCTGTATCGGTGGCTGTAATGGTGGTGGTGGCTGTATCGATGGCTGTGATGGTGGTGGTGATTGTGTCTGCATACGCAAAACATCAGCCATAGTGCGAGAGGGATTATTAAGCTTCCTCTTCCGTGTACCTGAGGTGGGATATGAAGAAGTCGTCGGTCCTAGCATATGAAATTAGAAAGCTTATGTATAGTGAAAATGAAATAATTTAATTAATATAATTTAAGTACATAACAAATTTGTATACCTATGGTGGCCTGTGAAGACAACGTTGGTCGAGACAATTGTGATAAGAAGTATGACCAAGGTTGAAAGTTGTGGTTTCAACTGCTTTAGGAATGGTTCAACTGCTTTCGTATTGAACAAGATATATCGATGACACTGTACATAAGAAGTATGACCAAGGTTGAAAGTTGTGGTTTCACCAACAGCACGACCCATATTAGCTGCACCATTGTAGTTCCTTACAGGCCGATTCAATTTAGTTTCCACATCATTCAGATATTGAGAGCAAAAATTCATGCATTCTTCCATGAGATAACCTTTAGCCATTGAACCTTCTGGATGAGCCCGATTACGTACATATTGCTTTAAAGTAAGAAGATATCTCTCAATTGGATACATCCATCGAAATTGAATCGCTCCAGCCACCAATGCTTCATCAGCTAGGTGTATAGGCAGATGCTCCATTATATCAAAAAAAGCTGGTGGAAATATTTTCTCCAAATGACAAAGTGTTAGTGCTATACGACCTTGGATATTTGCTACATCTGTTTGACGACTTACTTTGGAACACAATTGTCTAAAGAAATTACTTAATTCAATCAAGGCTTGAACAACATTCTTAGGCAACAATCCTCGTACACCCAAAGGAATAAGTTGTTGTATCAGAATATGACTATCGTGGCTCTTTAGACCCGAAATGCTTCTATCTTGTAATCGTACACGACGAGAGATATTTGATGAATACCCGTTAGGAACTCTAACGTCCTTAAGCATTTTCAAGAACAAATATTTCTCATCCTTGGTCATTGTGAATTGTGCTAGTGGCAAATAAGCTTTATTCGTTCCTCTTGACTGCAAGTGTAGGGGTTTTCTAATATTCATTTCTTGCAGATCACGCCGAGCATTGACATTATCCTTGGATTTCCCTACAACCCCTAGTATTGTCCACAATACATTGTCACACACATTTTTCTCTATATGCATCACATCAAGGTTATGTCTTATTAGATTGTGCTCCCAATATGGCAATTCAAAAAATATACTCTTTTTTTTTCCAACTATGAGTGCGAGGTCCAACTTTCTCCCTTTCCACTTGTCTCCTATGCCTCTCTTTAAGGTCACCCAGCCTGTATTGGGTTAAGATACCCTCAGATTCTACTTGTAGCAAAATCTATGATCCAGATAACAATCTCGGTTTGAGACTCAATTCCCGAGTACCATCAAATGATACTTTATCCTTTTGAAATCTATGACCACTAGATAGGAATCTGCGATGACCTAAATATGAATGTTTCCTACCATGTTTTAACCAACACGATCTAGTTTCCTTATTGCAACATGGACATGCATATTCTCCTTTCGTGCTCCATCCTGACAAGTTCGCATATGCTGGAAAATCACTAATTGTCCATAACAAAGCTGCATGCATTTGAAACATTTGATTTGTTGATGCATCAAATGTAGAGACACCATCAGTCCATAGTTCCTTCAACTCCTCAATCAATGGTTGCATATACACATCAATTTTGTCACCAGGTCCTTTTGGGCCATCGATAAGTGTAGACAAAATCAAAAATGGTTGTTTCATGCACATCCATGGCGGTAAGTTGTATGGAATGAGAACAATAGGCCAGGTGCTATGAACTATGTTCATCGATCTGAATGGGTTAAAACCATCAGATGCTAACCCAAGCCTTACACTTCGACAATCATCAGCAAAGTCAGTATTTTGACGGTCAAAATCTTTCCATGCAAGGGAGTTAGCAGGATGTCTTAAGACACCATCATCTTGTCGTTCCTCTGCATGCCATTTCATGAGCTTGGCCGTTTTCGATGACATATACAACCTCTGCAATCTTTGCTTCAAAGGGAAATACCTCATCTGTTTAGAGGGTATCTGTTTACCGCCTCCACGAGGAACATTTGAACTATCAGCTCCATTTTGTTTCCACCTAGAACTTTTGCATATGACACATTCATCAAGATTGATGTATTCATTTCGGAATAACATACAACTATTGGGGCATACATCCCACGTTTCATATGTGAAGCCCAAATATGTAGTGATCTTTTGAGCTTTATAGTAAGAATCAGGAAGTTTCACACCCTCAGGGAAAGCTTCATTCAACAACTCAAATAACATGGTAACAGAAGTGTCACTCCACTGATTTAGCACCTTCATATGTAAAAGTCGAACAATGAACGACAAAGATGTGAACTTCTGACAACCCGGATACAATTCAGTCTGAGCATCCTCTAAAAGTTTGAAGTAATTTTCAGTCTCTACATCTGGACCTAACTGCGGATCAGTTGCAAGTGGTTCTGCTTCATTGGGATTAGTTGGTGCCTGTGGTTCATCACCTACAACATTTGTACTAGGAATTGAAATACCAGTAACATTGTGTATCATTCCCACCATATCATCCCTAATGTTTTCATTCACTAAGGCTTCATTATCTTGGTTACCATGCACAGAAGTATACGACTCTCCATGATTAATCCAATGTTTGTATTTGTTTAGAAAGCCATTTGAAATCAAGTGCTCTCGCACACTATCTCGGACAAGGTGATAGCGATTCTCGCATTTCCTACATGGGCAACAAATCATCGAACTTGTAGCCCTATTGGTGTATGCAAACACTAGAAATTGATCGATCCCATTCATGTATTCTCTCGACATCCTATTTGGCAAATCAATCCAACTCTTGTCCATTTTGTTTACTTCTCCTAAATATATATTCTGTATACATGAACATGCATATTAATTAACCATAACAACAATTCTAATATTTTATACATCATAAATGCACACATTCCAATAGGCGAGCAAATATATCATGGACAAAAATGCAAACATTTCAATAGGTGAGCAAATATATCATGGACATAAATGGAATTTAAAGATGGAAATTTTCATTATGATTAGATTGTATCATTACCAATAAAAACCAAATCACGTAACAATTCAATGCATCAGTCACCAAAAAATAATCTTAAAAGTCACAAACCTATATGGAAGAAGGTGATTCACATTAACAACATTCCTTATCTCAAGGTGATTAGGTTACTATTGTACACATATTAAAAAATTCTATTTGAAAATTTTTTTGGGAAACACACATGTCGATCACTTAAACACATAAGAAACACATATTAAGTTTGGACAAAATAACTTGGGATTCAACGATAAAAAGAAAACCTATGTCTATTAATATATTTATAACTATTATTCTTACCTACTTCAAAGTTTGGAAATTAGATTTATGTTGTAATCTTTATTATCTTAATTTCATGATTTAGAGAGGGAATTGTTTATCAACAAGTTTCTTGGTTCAGTATGATCATTTATAAATATATCTTGGTCCTTACAAATGTATCACTCTAATCAAACTAGTTATTTTTATTTTCTAGAAAACAGATTTTGAAAACAAAATCAAAGAGAGCGACTAAGACTTAAAAAATTATTATCACTCAATGTGTGTTATATTCGCCATCTGTCTCCTAATACTAGAGTGGAGCTGTTGAAGGTTGGGTAAACCATGAGAGGCTCTCATACAGCCTATAGCATCAGACACCAGCAGCAATACACACCCTATAGCAGCAAACACCTCAAAATCTATCAGAAAACCACCTCTCATACACCAGCAGACAATACACCAGCAGACATCATAGCAGCAATACACACCCTACATCATACACCAGCAGACTAACAGCAGTTCACAACTCTGCACCAGCAGCTACCAAACAACTAACTCCACATTCATCAAACCAGACAGGCCAGCAGCTACCAACCATTCATCAAAACAGACCAACCAGCACCAAAACCCCAAAACAGCAACCAGAGGCAGATCATATATTCAAGCAATTGTTGATATTATGAATGTAGAATCAAGCAACTCCACTACTGAGACTACTACTGATGGGGCAGATTTTGCTACAAAGGATGCAATGACCAAACTAATGAATAATACTCTTAGCATCCTTTGCAGATTTGGTAACACCAGGGCCCATTAGAAATCTAATGAATAATAGAGTTTTTCTAATGAAATCTAAAGCTCTGCCCCTATTATAAGCTAACCCCAGTAGTTTGCACTTTCCAAGATGTTTTTTTTATGTATTATCTGATGCAGTAATTGCTTTCTTGGCATGCCAACCATACTTGCAAAGACAATATTATACTGACAGAAAAATACATTAGTTTAATACATGGTTCAAATTGATTTAAAATATTGTTTTTGCCAAACAAGAGTGGAATCTCAATCATATTTTATCTCTCTCGGATTATCTTTGTGCATAGATTCTATGCATATAGCTTTACTGATGTGGAAATACCATAATTTGCAGTGAAAAAAAATCTGTGGGTTATCTTTCAGCACTGTTTTTAGGTTTGGATATTCTTTTCAAGTTGATCAAACTATTTTGAGTTTCTCCATTTTGTTCAGCTATTATAGCTAGCAATCCTAGGAATTAAGTCCGCAGTTAGAGACAGATTTCAAATAACAAAAGGCTCACTTGGGAGTGTAGCGTACATTTAGATATCAACTAGATATGCATGAATAGATTAGATTAACAAGTAGATGGGAAACAAGAGGCTGAAAAATGGATTGAAATTCATGAAAGAAGCCACTGAAACGTCTTTAATTCAGTGGTTAAGATTTGACCTATGAACCTTGAAGTCTGTAAAAATTTGACCGATCAACTTTGAAGTTGCGGGTACAAACCTAAGAGCGGTAACTTGGGCAAATTATGCCAAAGATTAAATCCGTATTCAATCTACCCTTCTCAAACTCCATCAAGTGGGGGAAACGAAAATATACAAGTATACTTGTAAATTTGAACTGCCAAGCCTTTCCTATCAAATATGGCCCACAAACCAAAATTATTCCTCCTACTTTGTGTTTCCCCAAAAGTACCAAGCTTTGCAACAAATTTTTATCTGCAACAAACTCTTTCAGACAAACTTGATAGAAAATCAAAGCTCTGTATTAAATCCATATTAGGGCTGAAATGATACAATGCTGTTGAATAGCACATGCAATGAGGAATATTTGATGTTCCTATACTTCACAAAAACAAAAACAGAAAAAGACCTAAATTCAAATTTTAAACAAAATCAGAACGAGCAAATTGGTTGGAGAGTTTAATGCACAACAATGGCTCAGAAATAGAAAGGAAAAAGTGAAGCATTCGAGTGTGTGTGAGCACGTGTGTGCGCGAGCGTGTGCACTCCTGTGTGTTTGTGTTTATCCATTTAAATAATAATTATTAACTTAATATTGCAGCTAAACCAACTGAATTAGTTTACATCTCTATTGATGGAAAATGTTTAAAAGGCTCTTAAAACTACTTTGATGCTAAATGTTTGTTTTTCTTGTTGCCTCTCTTTCTCAGACTACTACTTTCAGGGCCTTCTTCCTCTTCAGCCTTCTACTCTGCCTCTCTTTCTCAGCCTACTACTTTCATAGTATTGTTGGCTTTAGATTAGGTAGTTTTCATTGATTATTGAAAACTATTGTATTAGATTCATTGTTAGGGTTTAAGTTTTATTTTTCTTTTAATTGTTAATTATTTTGTTGTTTCCAAATTTCCTTTTCGTACTGGTTTTCTAATTACATAAAAGATTTGTGATATTCACTTTTTTTGTTAGTTTAATTATTTTTGTGTAAGAATGTAATTAACAAGAGAACAAATGAATACATGGGAAACCCAAAATTTAGTCAATAAGATTGACAAAAACAAATCAAAAATTCTATATTTAAAATAAATAAATAAACAAATAAAAACCACAAGAAACCAATATAGATGAGAAACAGAACACAATGAAATTGACAACAGCAACACAATAAACAAGCTCTATCATGGGTTCAAAATATTCAATATAAAATTCATCAACACAATCAGCCCATGTTGTATTCAAATTTTATCACAGTAGCTTGTTAATAAAGATAAAATACAGGAAAGATTACACCCAAAAAAAAAAAAAAAAGAAAAGAAAAACCTGAGTTTGACCATTCTAACAAAGAAATTTTGAGTTTTTAATTTTGTAAATTTAAACCCTAATATTTTCAATCTAAATTATAAGTCTATTTTTGTTAAATAAAACCGACCGAAAAATAATATTTTAATCATTAAATTTAATGTAGGCATACAAAAAAAAAAAATCTAAAACTCTTTTTTGTTGGTAAAATAAACAGAAGGTTTATATTGAAAACATTAAGGTTTAAATTAACAACATTAAAAACTCAAGTTTTATTTTGTACAATGTTTAAACTTTGGGCCTTTCTCTGTAATTTTTCCTAAAATATATAACCATATGAAAAACAAAGTAAAAAAACAAAGAAAACAGTCGCTGGGAAGCTAACAGATTAGTGCATATCCGGATTGAAATATTAGAAGGCTGTGAATCTAGTTATAAAAGAATGAGAAAGTTAATTAATCCAAACAATTATGCAACAGAACAAAAGTTTTCTAACGTCATTCTTGCATTTTAGCAGCCACTGAACCTGAATAGTAAATTTTTTTTCACAAGATTTAAGTTCAGAGTGAACAACAGGATTAAAAGATTCAACATCATCCAACAGCAATTCAAACCATGGAAAATCACGCCACAAGAAAATAAGCAACAGAATTGCAATCTGATTGTAGGATCATTAAATGATTACTGAATCACAAAGATGATTAAATATATCAAGAGATGATTATAGTAGTCAATCAAATGAATTTTACTATTACAAGCATGAACAAGTCTTGGTAAACAACAAAATGAGGATTTCCTGACGTTATTACGGGAATCCAAGACTCAAATTTCTAGAATTTGTAGTGTAAAAAAGGATGGGAAGGAGATCTAAACAAAAAGGATGGAAGATTAAATTTCTTGAAGCAGTTGACAAATATAATGGAATGAAATCATATATGACAAATCCAAGAGAAGAGGGAGAGAGACCGAGGCAACAAGAAGTGAAGAATTACAATATCTCTGTATTTTTCAATCTCTTCCCTTTGATTTGTACATATATCTGTTCGATTATGTAAATATTTCTCATGATTGCAATTGCTCTCCTATCTATAAATAAAAGAAAAATAAATAAATAACTCTTCGTTTTTAGAGGGCTTTTTTTTTTTCTTTTTTTCTTTTTTTTGTCTCAATCTAAAAGTGTCATTGGTAATCATTCTTGTACAAGGTTTGCTTCCAAACACAATTATTTATTTATTAATATATTTTGTGTCACAGCCACTTAAATTACAATATTTAAACAACACAATTATTTGGATTTTTTTTTCTTCCTTTAGTCATACAATAGAATGTCAGTAGGTTGGGCAAATATTGAATCCTAAACCTCTGACCTTCAAAATCCCGAAGAACAATATACATGGAACATTGGATCAGGGATTAGATCATTTTGAGTGAACTTTTACATTATTTTCCTTACATGAAAAGTAGAAATACAAAATTCAAAACTCCTGCCAGGAAAGGCTTTCATCATCTGGTTATACAAGTCATAGTCAATGATCCAGCTATATATAGATTGATAAAACCAAAAAGTTAAATGATGTTGATAATATGGGATAGATAATATTCCAGAAGTTAAAGCAAAAATAAGCTGTGACTATGCTGCCTTGCCCAATGGGATCATGGATCATTTGAAGCATGCTAATCCAGCACCAACTCTGGCTAAAAATCCAAGTTTTGATTTTCATAATGAAGGTCCAAATCCAAAGAATAGGTGAAACGGGCCATTTTCAACTAGCATTGCTAGTCATGTTTGGATGGAACTAGGACAAGAAAGTCAAAACAGAAAACCAAATGGAGCCAGAGGCAGGACAGATGATACAGAGAGCACAAAATCTGACACTGTAAGTTCAGTGATTAGAAGATTCTTTCTATGTTCATATACATTTGTTTTAATGAGGCTTACAAGCTATATCTTTCACTAAAATTTTGATCTTGGTGGATTACTCAAATTTTTGCATTCTTTAGTTCCTAGTTCAACCAATTTTTTACTGCTGCTATAATTTTATAGACATTGCATCATGTTAGGGAATCAGGAACTTTACCTCCATAAGGAAATGTGTGAAGAGCCAAAAAAAGCTTCTAGGTCTGCTTGCTTTGAAATAAATCACAAAACAATACATAGGGCCTGTTTGGCAGAGATTATTTTCAGCTTATTCCAGCTTTTAGCTTAATTTAAGTTATTTTGATGTGTTTGGTTTAGCTTATAACTTATAGCTTATAGCTTTGTGGAAGTCAGAAATCAGCTTATTCTGTGAGTGAGGCAGGAGATGCTTTAAGAATAAGCTGGAAATCAGCTTAAGCTGAAAGTTATAAGCTATAAGCTGTTTAGACATAAGCTATAAGCACTTTCCCACAGCTCTACCAAACAGGGCCATAGAACGTACATGTTAATATACGGTGCAGTCAATCTTTGAAGAAAAAAACAAAAACAAAAACAAACAAACAAACAAACCAACAAACAAACAAAAATAAAATGAAAAAAAGTAACATGGGTGTTCTGATTTTGCCAAGCAAGAGATGAGTTGCTTTTTTGTCCCCCCCCCCAACACCAAAGGTCAATCATAGCATGTTGATATGTGCATTAAAGCATTAGGGATTGAGTAGTGAACGATTAGACATGAATGAATGTGAAGAAAAAAAAATGTATTAAGGTATTTTTTTACCATATTTGCAGGAAAGTATGGGTTCATATTTGTCTAGGCTTCTTTTATGCTTCTATTATCCGAGGAATAATGGCATAGGTAGTAAATCTTTCAAGAATGGAAGTAAGTGAAAGTTCAATCCAGATTGGAGACCTAGCATGGAAAAGACTCGAAATATTGATCGTTGGTCATTCTTTGCTCTTCAATTCATAATTTACTTTTCTCATATATTCCTTTAGGATTGTGCAGATCTGATGTAGTCAATATTGGGTTGTTAAAAATTGTCTGTCTTCTCGAGCATCCCAAGTGTTTGTTTCTAACTATTGAAATGTCCTGAGGAATTGGTAATTTTCATAATATGTATTAATTGCTTTGATGCACTCTACCTTCATGTGTTATTATTATTGATGGAATTCTATTTTGTAACATATACAGCTCCTGTATGAATTTGCACCAATTATTTAATCAAGATAACATACATGAATTGATCATATCGGAAAAGAAGTTATTTTGTCGTTTCCAAAGGATGGATAAAGGTTGGGTGCGTCTAGCAAGGTAATTAAAAACTTAAAAGCACTACATACAAAGTATATATTTAAAAACTATTTTAAACAGTTGGATTTTAAATTGATAGATCTACGGATGAGTATATGAATGCAATATGGAATTTTGTAAAGATTATTGACAAAATTCCAAAGAACAGTATATTATCAACTGTTTGCACAGCTTTGCCTCTCTAAGTGATATTATTATTACTATTCATTTTGGACCCCCTATACAAATACTCTGAGGTGCAGATCAAGGTTGGGTATGGCCTGAGTTGGGTTCGGAGCAGACTCGCATGTCAATCCAAACCCAAACTTGAATTATGCATATATACCAATACAAGCTATTTATAAAGCTATATATATAATATACACACAAATAGAAGTAACTTCATATTCGATAAAAGCATGAATAATCACAAGCAATGAAGCAAGAAAAAAAAAATTCAAGGTTCCAATTATATAATGAAATAATTATATATGTCATGTATGGAAAAGAGGCCACCAGCATAAGGGTTTCCGCATTCTGACAAAGACATAAAATGGAGGAAAGAGCACAACTACAGTAGAAGAAATCTTGCAAATTTGTTGCATACATATATATATATATATATATCTAAGAGGTTCCTACCTGGTAATTATGTTATCAAACTTCTTTCTTCCTCATCTCATAATGTTTGATTTTATTTTTTCTACGATTCAAAAGAAGAAAATGAACTATACATTCATAAATCTCTTTGTTAGCTGCTTCCATCATCTGATTAAATGTGTTGCATCAATTGTAGAAAAAGAGTGATAAAATCACACCAAATCACATTCCAACTTCAAGCTAATTTATAGGGCTTATATCAGATAGACACTTAGGGCAACTCTACCCAAGAAAAAGAAAAAAGAAATTCTTTAATTAATTCCAAAAATATTTGTGTTATTGACCCCCAAATATTATTTATCATCTATTCGTGAACATGAATTGAGTTGCCAAAATCAGATATGAGTTAAGGCACCGTTTGAATGCTTGAGAAGTTGAAATAACTCATGCATGTTTGTGGAAAATTAATGTGTCAACAAATTCAGTGCAAGTTATATACTTTAGCCCTTCTTAGTACAAAATCACTATTGTTGATAACATGCAGACATTCGGTGACTATCATGGGTTTGCCAAAATTCACCAGTATACTTTGCCATTAGGCAAGAGTGTAGAGAGGCCACTTCATGTGACTCAAACACACACCAAAACAAAATCAATTTTTGCACAAATCAAACACAAACACAAAATCAATTTTTGGCACAAATCAAACACACACAACAAATTCTTGAATTGATGAACAGGGAGAAACAAACGATAGAAGGGTAGAGGAGAGCAGAGGAAAGTAAAGGAAGGCTATACTTGGATGCCGGAGGGAGAACCAGAGAGACACTGTTGTTGCCGCGGCTACAGACGCTGTTGTTGCCGCTGCAAGAGAGACAGAACGACGACTGGGTGAGAGGGAGGGTATGCGTGTGCAAGAGCGAGAGGAAGAAGAGGATTGGTTACCTAGACGCTGCTGTTGCCGGTGCAAGAGAGATACAGTTACGACTGGGTGAGAGGGAGGGACAGAGCAGTGAGATTAGGGCTTTTTTTTTCTGATCTGAAGAGATAACAGTGAAGTTGGGAATATCGGGAAAGAGGGAGAGTGGGAGAGGGGTCTTTGGCGCCAAATTAGGATTTATTATTTGTGACCATATTAAGGCCGTCGCAAATGAAAGAGAAGAAAGTAAAATTTTGCGACGGATTAGCAAAAGAGCGTCGCAAAACAAGAAAAAAAAAATTAAAACCAGAAACAATTTGCCACGTTTAACTTACCGTCACATATAACCTTATTTTTTGCCACGGTCTAACTTTTTCCATCACAAAAACTATGAATTTCGTGACGGCACTTAAACTATCACAAAAAACAAGCTTTTGCGACGGTACTTAAACCGTCGCAAATTGTTCCGTGTCAAATGCTCCTTTTTCTAGTAGTGGGAATACATGCAGACATCATAATACACTTATAATATGGCAGAATTTTTCATTGGGCCATGGGGGACTCAATTAATAAGTTGATAATGGAAACTACAATTTAATGGGCCAAGACATACACATATATATATTTTGCATGTGGAATACACCATGGCAGAATTTTTCATTGGGCCATAGGGGACTCAATTAATAAGTTTGGTGTGCATAAGCTTTAATTAAAGTATTCAATAGTAGAAGAGTTCACATTAGCATATAGGCTTTCTTCCAATCATAGAGTAGAGCATTGAAAAGGAAGTCAACAAGACTTTGGAGAATTTAATAAATGCTGAGTTTTTTTTTTTAAAAGGAAAAAAATAAAAAATTTAGAAAATTCAGATTGGGATATTGAAGCTCCCACAGGCCTTGGGGGTTAAAAACCTCCTTTTGCTTAATATATAGTATAGATTTTTTTTTCCATAGAATATTTCATTTTTTTCCTTTTTTATTTTTATTTTTAACCTTTAAAATCTTCTTCATCGCAGTTTCTTTTCATTTTTTATTTTGCTTAATCTTCTCCAAGATCTTCATTTATCTCCAATATCTTTTTTTTTTATATTTATTTTCTTTTTATTTTTTAATTTTATCTCCAATCTTATCATTATCTCCAACTTCATCTATATCATATTTTTCGAATGATCTTACTTTTTTTTATTTTATCTTTAATATGATAATTATCTTCAACTTTATTATCTCCAATTTCATTTCTATCTTATTTTTCAAATATTTTGCATTTTAACTATATATTCTAATATTTTTTTTTTTTTTTGAACGGCAAGACAAAGAAGTCACCTGACAAGGTTGTTCCCATTACAATCACTTACTGCTGCCCAAACTTCATCTTCAGAAAAATCTGCTTCAAGCCCATGGAAGTGAGAGCTGAACTTGACATTTTTGAACTCACCTGACAAGGTTGGTCTCACTTTCCAGTCATCTTTGAAAAAGCTGGAAAAATGAAGCCAAACCTCATTCTTGATAGAAACTGGATCCTCAATGACCACATCCCCAATTGTGATAGAATTAATAGTGTTTCTGGTTTGTCTACTAGTGGCCATGACATGAAAAAACCTTGTGCTCCTATCCCCTTTTAGATTCCAGTCCAACCTAGATTTTTGGAGCCATTCCCATTCCATCTTCCTGCTCAAAGACCACATTTCATTCCTTATCTCTCTTTGTAGCACCAATTCACTTTCATCCAGGGGCCTGGTTTCAACTTTTAGATCAAGATCATGCAAAGTAGCTTCAGAGGCTTCTAATTTGTTAGCAACATTACCATAAGACTCTTGATTCCATTTTCTTAAAGCCAACTTTAGGGACTACAATTTCCTCTTCAGAATGAAACCTGCCGATCCATTCAGTTGTAGTTCTCCCCAATTGCTCTCTACCAAGGGAGCCAGTGATGGATGTAGGGTCCAAGCGTTCAGAAATTTGAAGGGTTTGGGCCCCCAATCCCTACCATCCTCCATGAGTAGAAGTGGGCAGTGGTCAGAAATAGTTCTTGGGAGACTCCAGAGTTTAAGTTTATATCTCACTAACCATTCAGGATTGAGGAGAAATCTATCTATTCTACTCCACTTTTTCCCTTCAAGAGTATTACACCAAGTGAATTTTCTGCCTAGCATTTGGACATCGACCACCTCACAGTTTGCAATGAAGTCATTAAACTCCTGCATGCCTCTGTCCCTGCGAGAAACTCCTACTCTTTCCCCCACATTCCTAATCTCATTAAAATCTCCACCAAGGCACCATGGATTGGAAAAATTTGTTTTCAAAGTTAACAGATTCTCTCATAAAGCCTTCCTCCTTATTACATCATTTGGGGCATAGATGTTAACCACAACACACTCAAAAGAATTGTGAACCTTACCTGACAAAAGAATGAAGTTTCTGCTATAGCAGCAATCTGAAAAATGGAAGACCTTAGGATCCCAAATGCAGATTAATCCACCAGATAGGCCTGCAGCATCTACAGTCATGAATTTCAACTTACCTATAGGCCAAAGACTTTTTACTAACAAGGTTGTGATACTTGATTGCTTTGTTTCTTGGAGCAAAACCAAATCTCTTGCCTATCATACAATAACTTCCTGATTTTCCTCCTCTTTTCAGGCCTGCGTAGACCTCTGACATTCCAGCTTAGAATCTTCATGTGCAACAGACATACTCCAGATAGCCCCCATGAGGAAACTGGTTATTCTACAATACCAGGTCCTCCAGTCATTCTCACTTTATCGTGCTCCTCCATGTGCATGAATTTCTTGACAACCTCAGATTCCTGACCCTTATAATCAATCCCTAGAATTTTGCCAACCTAAAGAGTTGCAATGGCCTCATGTAGAGTTTCCTTAGAAGAGGAGGTGTGGATTGATTCTGAAATATGACTGGGTGGGGAGTGAACAGATGATGATTTGGCTTTAATTCCTTATTTGGACCCATAGCTTGAACCAGCTCCTTTGTGACCTACCCTGCTTGCAAAACCAGAGAACCTTCCTGCAAGTAGTGAGTACTTTAACCCTTTTCTTCTAGTAACTTTCCTTTTACCTTTGTTAATATGGCTGATGGAGGAGCCTAAAATGGGTTGCCTGTAAGTATCGATGGCCTTAGTTTGAGGACTCACACCTGAAGCTCCACACGGCTGCTCCACACCAAGAATATTTGATCCACTAATAAGAGGCCCAGAGGTTAGGAAATTCAAGTTCCATGGCTCATTGGGCTGCAGCCTATTTTGATCTTGGCCCAGAGCTATCTCTATACGGATGCCAGGCCTCTCATTTGGAGACTGACTAAGGCTTTTAATAAAGCTCGAGGTAATGATCTGGCCCTCTACTGCCTGGTCTACTAAGAGCCTTTTCTGAGAATCATGATCACACTCGACCCACTCCTGCAAATTTTGTAGTAGTAGCTGCTCTTCTACATCTTTTTGGGCATAATGATTACTCATCTGGTGTAGACTTATCAGTGGTAGTACTGATTCAGCCACACACGTGTCTGCTTCGTTTGAGTTCCCAACATAGTCTATAGTCTCAGCAACAACATATGTGTTATTCCAACTACCTCCTACAGCTAGCTCATCCATAGCCTTCAGCCCAGATGTCGTGCCCTTATTGGCTCTAGTAAACGCTCCTGCTATGTCATCTGCTTTGTCACCATCTTCCTCCTGTGGGTTATGTTTTTGGCTGGGATGGATTGCACTATTGATTTTGGAACATACAGCTTCAACTAGCTCCTTCGAGAGAGTTTCTTTACAACTGAAACTAACATCCTCAACACTCTGTTCTTCAATAACTCGAACAAGATATACTCTTCCTTTACACTCCAGGTTGAGACTTGTATTAATCGGATCCATGACAACAGTAACTATTTTGAGTTTACCACTACGAAAAGAATTCGGTGCACCTATATTCCCATCCAAGAACACCACTTCACCCCATCTGCTTCCTATCTTTCTGAAAGTGTTGGAGCTCCAGAGGTTTGAGGGAACCCCAAAACAACTTGTCCAAACTTGCCTCTGTTGTTGTAGATACATACCAGGGCTCCACACTGTGATGTACTCGCACCAGTCATGGAACCATCCCGCAACCATAGACTTTTTACCCATGAAATCTTCTTTGGACAGGAATGAAAAAAAAACATCTCAACCACCTCCTTCTCTTACCAGCACGTTTAGCTCTTCTCTTTTAATGAGCTCATTTTTCACCTGCACAGAGGTGTGATCTGGTTTGAGTCTCATGATCAAGCTCTCATAGAGCCAACCATTTCCTGACTCCTTTACTCTGATTGTTGTCATAGAAGCAGGTTTAGTTTGATCCCCTTTGATAACTTCTGCAAACGATCTCCCATCAGTGCGATGATTCCAGATGGAGCTTTTGGCCATACCAGATAAGTTTTTAACCATTGGTTGTGTGGTTGCTACATTTTTCCATCGTTGCCTTGCCTCTGTGTGTTTATCAAACGCTGCAATTCGAACTGATAGAGATTTATCATCAACCCACAAACCATTAGCTTTTTGTTACGCTTTCGCTAGTCGCAATGGAGCAGATATAACGCATTTAACCCAAATCTGGAATTTGTTGCTTTCCTTCTCTTATGTGGGATGAAGACGTCTTTAACCACTCCAAATTTCCTAAACAGATCATAGAGGTTCTTTGGTGCCAAAGATTCAGGCAAGTTGTCCACGAAGAGCGAAATCAAACTCGATCTACGACCATCAGACCATGAATTAGGATTTGATTGTCTTCCTCTTTGCTTCACCACTGGGATCCAACCACCAAGACTCCCTTTGTTAGCCATCACACTCAATTTATATATATTCTAATATACCATCAATTTTTTTAGTGTTCTCATATCGGGTGTAAAGTTTCATTGCGTTTCAAGTTCAAGTCACATTCAAGCATCAATAACACCATAATTGATCAGGCAATTGTAGGATTAGAGTTTGATGAATTTATTTTCACTGTGTGTGCCTATGTATATATGTGGTGGAGGCATTTTTTATTGTTGACTTTAAAGGACCTTTTGAACATTTTTACATTATTTGGAGTAATATTCTACTTTATTTTTATGTTATTTATATATTTTTGATTAGTCATTATATAAAATTTTAGAGTTTTATGAATTTTATTTTCTCGCTGTGTGCATATGCATATATATAATGGGGGCACTTTTTATTGTTGTTTTTGAAGGAGCCTCTTAACATTTTAAAATTATTTGTAGTAGTATTCAAGTTTATTTTTTTATTATTTTGTGATTGTTTATGTTGGTGTTTTTCAACCTACAAATGTACACCTATTGAGAGGGGAAAAATTAAAGAATATAAATATATTCAACTTATTTGTTTGATATTTGAACATTTAAGTTTAAAAAATGTCATGGATTTGTTCACACTATAGTTGAGCCATTAATTTATATATTATTGGGTTACACTTGCATCAAGTTGGTAGGTTAGTGAACCTAATTTTTTACCTTTATTATTTGATTGACTCATTTTTTTATTTGGACCTTTCCTTAACCTTTTTTTAATTGGTTGATATTTTCGTAGAAGTGTTGATTTCTAATTTATTTCACAAGAATTATAAAAAAAAATTATTTCATTATATACCAAATGAAGCACACATTTTAGATGGAAGAAAGAAGAAAAATGACATTAATTGTCACTGCATGTATTTAATCTTTTTTTTATTCACTTTTGTTTATACACATGTTATACCTATCATATTATGTAAATTGAAATTGAATACAAAATTTCATAACATATAAGTTGTGTGACCTTTAAAATATAATATTTGATAGAAATATAGTTCATGTCGGTAATTGACCCACTTGGATTAAGACAATTTTATAATCAAGGGCGAATTATACTAACAATCCCTATGGTTTAGAATTTGTGTCACTTTGATCCATGATCTTTCAATTGTGATACATTTGATCCTAAATTTTGAATCTCATTCCAAATAAGGACAATTGAAGATATTGTTGCTCCATTTGAAGGGCAAAGTCATCATACAACTTATTTTGTATTAATTAACTTGTATGTTGTTTGGAATATAATGGTTGTTGATTGGGTCTGAAATTGTGCAAGTTACCACAGAAAATATTCAAATCATCCAACGGGGATTGAAAACAGCTCACAATCGACAAAAGAGCTATGCGGATCAAAAAAGGAAAGACTTAGAATTTGAAGTTGGGGATCATGTTTTGTCAAAGTCACTCTAACGAAAGGGTACGCAAGGTTTGGGAAGAAAGAGAAATTATCACCCCGATACGTAGGACCATTTCAGATTTTGAAAAGATTGGGGTTGACCGCCTCTTGGATTGCATTACCACTGAGCATCGAGCAAGTGCACAATGTGTTCCACGTATCGATGTTGCAAGGCTACCTTCGAGACCCTTTCCATGTTATTGACTATCATCAAATTGTGCTAGATGACGATATGACTTATGAGGAGAAACCCCTTCGAGTCCTTGATCGACAAGTCAAACAACTAAGGAACAAGACTATTCCAATGGTAAAGATGGAATGGAGAGAACATCATGGAAGCGAAGCCACTTGGGAACGTGAAGAAGAAATAAGAGAACGATATCTGAAATTGTTTTTAATTTGAGATAAACAAGTTTGGAGGACCAAACTTCCTAAAGGGGGGAAGACTGTGATAACCCAACCCATACTATGCTTAATTATGCATGTGATTATGTCTTAAATATGAATTGCAAGTTTAAGTATGGGAAATATGTGAATTTGGAAAAAATATCTGTTGAAAGTAGGAATATTTGTTGCAATTAAAACTTTAAACTGAAATTGAAGGCCTTAGAGGCGCGAAAAAAAAAAAAAAAAAAATCGACTTCATATCTATAATTAGCATGATTTATAGAGATTACGGTGCAATTTTGAAAAATTACGATTCGCAATGATTAAATCATGTTTTGTGAATTGGGTCATATATGTGTGTTTAGCCTATTGTTTTTCATTGTTGCTTGAGAGCTCTAGAGAGTGAGTTAGAGTGAGAGGAAGAAGAGAAAGCTAGGTATTTGAAGAAAATCAAGCGGCAAATCTTGGAATTGAGTTAAGGTATGTTAAACTACTTGCAATCTTTGTCTCTAACTTATCTTTGCCTTCAAATCAAGAAGAAATTAGGAATTTGAGCTAGGGTTTTTAGTTGTATGGTGGCTTGAGCTAAAGGCATGAAATTGAACCCTAATCTCTATCTTTGTTTGATTTAAGTTCACTTTTATGATTGACCCATGAAACAAACCCTAGATGATTTATAAAAACAAAATTTGTTAGAAGATTATTCATGGATTATGTATTTTGAACTTGTTTATGTAATGTATGAATATAGGAAAGAAATAAGTCCATGAATTTGTTGTTGATGCAAGATTGATATATTTAATATGGAATTACACTTGTATAAAGTTAGTATTTCATGTTTTAAAGGAAGATTACATGAGATCTTGGCTTGAAATTGGGTTTAAAAACTCAATCTTCGATGAATTTTTAGACTGTCTGATTTTGCCCAGGCCTCACGGGCTCTACACAAGCGGAATACAAACAAAAACAAAATATTGCATTCTTCTTAGACCACTGCTTGAGTAGCCCAGTCACCGCACGAGCGGTCAAAATGGGTGCACATGCGGTCAGCCCTATTTCAGCTTGAGGCCACGTGCTATGTGATTTGATTGAAATGAGAAACTTCATTAATATTATATGACATGTGCTATATGATTGGGCTTGAGGCCACTTGTTATATATTTGGGCTTGAGGCGGCTTGTTATATGTTTGGGCCCGAGGCCCTTGATATATGATTGGGCCCAAGGCCACTAGTTATATGTTTGGGTCTGAGGCCGCTTGTTATATGTTTAGGCCTAACGCCGCTTGTTATATGTTTGGGCCTAAGGTTGCTTGTTATATGCTTGGGCTAAGGCCACTTGATTTATATGATTATGGATTTTTTGAGAACCTTATGATCATCTACTTACACTGCTTTACTGTATTATTACTTATTGAGTTTCACTCACCCAATTTTATATATGTACATGTAGGTGATCAACAGCATGGAGCACACTCCTAAAGTCAGCTTCAGGAGCCTTTTTGTGATCCAATCGAGTCATGCCTCCGAGACAGAGTTTTGTCTTAACTCACACCATACCTTGACCTTATTTTGTTTTTGCTTCCATGGTCTTGGGTTGTAAACAATTTGTACAATTTTCCCATAGCTCTTATTTTTTGATGGGCATGTATATGTATTATTGTGTTACGTGGTTAACTCTATAATTTTGCTCATGATTAGCATAACTCAATGGACTTCTCATTATTATATGCTTCCATTTATGGTCCCATTAGCATAAATATTATGTATGATCGTTTGAGATCTTCGGTAATCTAAGGATTACTAGCCGATTATGACCCAAAATTTTAGGAGTGGGTTCGGGTCATGACAGTTTTACCATCTCATGTCTTGACTACATCTAGGGGTGAGCAGCGAATACACCGATCCGCCAAAACCGACCGAACCGAACCGATCCGCCGCATTTTGGACGGATGCGTGATGACGAGCGGACGGTTGTGGATTGATTTTCTCAAATCCGCCAATTTGGCGGACGGATGGCGGATTTGAGATTCCTTTGGCCGCAACCGAACCGCCGAACCGCCAAACCACAAACACCCCTAGTACTTTATAAGACTTTGTATTTTTAATTGAAAAAGAGTTTAAATATTTCGTTGAAATTTTTTTTTTAACTTTAATATATTTTTTGAATTGAAAAAAATAAACGTATTATTTATCTATATTTTTTTGTTTTTAAATCTGATTCTAAAAATAATAAATAGAAAATATGATATATGCTGGTTGGTTTTTGTTTTCAAAAACATATATAGATGTAACAATACAGAGACATACAATCTCTACTACTACTCTGTTCATGGTTTTGGTAGTTTGAATCGTTTTTATATTTTAAGAACCACGGATTGTAATACTTTTTGTAAATGAATCATGCTGCGATTGTAATATGTGGATGAGGCATGTAGTGATTGTGATATTCTAAAATTTCAAATTTTCTTTCTTTGGATGAGGCATACAGTGATTGTAATACTTTTTCTTTTTTTTTAAGGAAGTGCACAAGTTGAATTATATTGAAAATTTATAAAATTTTAAACCGTCAACCCGATTCGCATCCATCCGCCAAACCGCCAATCCGCTCAATCCACATCCGCCGGATTGGCGGACGGATGCGGATTGATTTTCTCCAATCCGCTAATCTGGCGGACGGATAGCGGATTGAAGATTCCGTGGCCGCAACCGATCCGCGCCCACCCCTAACTACATCTACATGGAAGTGCTTTGATTATTAATGCTTTAATGCACTTGAAGTATAGTGTTGAAGGAAATTGACCTGTAAATATTAGGAATTTCAAAAGAATTGTTAAAATTATTATAAGATCCATATTCATATAAATATTGTGTATAATTTTTAATAATTATGTTTTAGAATGTCTAACATTTCTAAAAACTTGAACAAAGCTTGAGGACAGTATGATCCGAAACTTGGTTGGAGATTGATGATGAAGTTATGGTAGAAGTACTTGCAACTGGAAGGTTATAAAACAAGAAGAAGCAAATACCCCTTGGCAAATTTTTTTATTTAATAGAATTAATTAAAAAAATAAAATTTTATAACCGTTCTCTTATACAATAATAAAATTACCTAAATTATTAATTAAAATAAATTTATAACATTATTAAAAACTGTTAATTGACTTGATGATGTATTAATAAATAAATAAAAAATCATTTGTTATGAAATTAGAAACTTCAAGGGGGGACGTAATTTTCAAAACCACATGGGACAAATCGTATTTTAAATAAATTTTAATTGGTGTATTTATAATTTACCCAAAAATAAAAAACAGACCCCCACCCCAAAACAAAAAAAAAACAAAACAAAAAACAAAAAATAGACTTAGCAAAATGAGCTACCTAAATAAAGATACAGTACATTATTACTTCATAAAAAAAATACAATAATGCTATGCATTCAAAAAATTAATTGAAAAATAAAATATGTAGATTATATTTTAGTTATAATCCAAATTATACTAAATTTAAATTAAATTATTCGTATAATTTTCCAAAGATAATATTATACAACTCTATACTTGTTTGTACAATTTTATTATGAACAAAGATTAATCATAGAATCAAACTTAGAATATACATGAACGGATGAAATTATTTTAAACATTTCAGCTCCAAAAAACAAAATGACCCTCCTAAATTATTTGTGGTTGTGAGACATATTAAAATTTAGGATAAATTATTAACAGATCTTAATAGTTAAACTTAATTTTAATTAAGTCCTACCAATTCATTACTAAAAATTGATCCTATCACAATCATTAGTAAAAAAGACTTTTCGTAACGATTTTTTATATATGTCATTAAAAATTGACAATTAATAATATTTTTTGTGATGAATTTTTTAAATATCGCCAAAAACTAACAATTAGTGATATTTTTTTTATATAAAAATATGGCTAATTATTACAAGATTTATTAAACAAAGTTTACCTACTGAAATTTGTAAGTCACCCACATGCAAATAAAGAATAAAAAATTAAAAAAAAAAAGAAAGGAGGGATCAAAAAAGATTCTTATATGAGACTTGTATAATTTGATGATGACACGTGAATCACTGCAAACATGTCAAGGTATAGCTAACCCAATAACAAAAGTTTCCAAAAAATACTACAACAAACTAGCATGGGACAAAAGATCTTTCTAAAGAGATTTGATTTGGGAATCCAACGCTAGGGGAGCCATTCCCTTTAACAAATCCAACATGTTATTAATATCTAATTACCGTATATGCGCCCCATCATATGACCAGCAACAAGATTACACGCACAAAACCAATCATATAATTAATCACATAAAACTTTTCTATCATGGTAGGGCCATCATAAATTATATTGTTTCAATCAAATTGCTCTATCTATATTTTACGTGATTGTTCTATTATTGATTCTATGTCTGTAGGCTTATTGTATGATAAATGAAATCGTATATTTTATGATGGATTTCATTGTGTAATATGTATAATAAAATTATTTTATGTAGTTAATTAAATGATTGGTTTTGTCTTCATGATCTTATGGATATGATAAAAATGAATAAATATTGGATTAACATATCACATAGTATAGTATCATCATTTAATGAATAATCTTGATTTGTCGTAAAAATCACAACAATATTAAGTTAATGAGAGACAATACTTGTCCATTTAATCCCTTTGCAACTTTTTATTAATCTTGTGTAGTGTGACCGATACACTCAATGTTTTTGTAGATAAGAAGAGATTGTCATAGCATTACTCTTTGAATTTGTTTGTTTGAACAAATTATAACATATGATTAAGATTATTAATATATAAGATTCACATTTTATTATTTAGGTTGCTATCTTTGTTACCCAACTTAAATTTGGATAGACATTCTAATTGACAAAATTAATAACTTTTTTAATCGTACAACTAATAATAATGTGAAATGAATATATAATTCAAATTATATATTTTCATATTTTACTAATCAAATAGTAACTTTGAGTATTACATATATCGACCCTCCATTCATCAACATTCTACATAATTTCCTCTCCATATTCCTCTTTCTCTCTGGAAATGGATTTGCTTCCTCTGCTTCAAGCAACCGGAACTCTTGTAGCCCTATTTCTCCTCTCCAAAATATGGATGTCCAAAAACACCACCACAAACAAACATGCCAACAAGACCTTCACCCAAGCCTCACAACCAAAGGGTGCATGGCCGGTCCTCGGCCACCTCCACCTCCTCGGCGGCCAAATCCCACTTTTCCGAACCCTCGCGGCCATGGCCGACAAACACGGTCCCATCTTCACAATCCGACTCGGGTTCCGCCAAGCAGTCGTGGTGAGCAGCAAACAAACAGTCACCGAATGCTTCACTGTCAACGATCGAGCTTTCATGTCTCGCCCCCAAACCGCTGCACTCAAATACATGGGCTACAATGGCGCCTTTTCCGCGCTCGGACCTTCCGATGACTACTGGCTCCAGCTTCGTAAAGTTACCACCCATGACCTCCTCTCTAACCGCCATTTGGAGTCGTTTAAGCATGTGCGAGCCCTGGAGATGGACTTGTCCATCAAAGAGCTCTATTCACTCTCCATCAAAAATGGTACTTTCATAAACAACCCGTTTAAATTCGGCAATTTTGGATTAAAAAAATGAGTAAATTATAATTTGGTTTGTTTATAATTTGGAAAACTCTATGGTGTGCATCCACTTAATCATAAATTGACATAATTTTATTATAAAATTTTGTAACATCAATTACAAAATGCTTAATCTTATAAAAAATATCATAACTAAGTTGCAAATTTTTTATATTAATTTGTAACAAAATCACACTTTTTATAATTAATATTACAAAATTTTATAATAAAATTAAGTCAATTGTGATAGAGTAGATATGGTATGCATCCCTCAAGGGTGCACACCATAGGCTCTCCTACATAAATAATTAATTTGATAATATATCACCGAACTTTGCTTCTCACCAAACAAGATATGTTCTTTACAAATTCCAAATATACATATATACATATATATATATATATATATAAGAGATTATCTGGTAACAAGAGAGAAACTTCAATCTTTTCTTTCTTTTTCTAATTTTACGTAGTTATTTATTTTCTTTTCTCTGATATGTTTCCAAAATAGAGTGTAAGGTGAAAGTGAGTGAATGGTTTAGGCAAGTGACGATGAACCTGATGCTAAGGGCAATCGTGGGAAAGAGATACGATCTGACTCATGAGAGTGACAAAGAGGGGAGGCGTCATGAGGCGATGGAGGAGTTCACGTATTTGAGTGGTGCTCCTGAGTGTTCGGATGTGATTCCCGGAATTGAATGGTTGGATTTGCAGGGTAATGTGAAGGCTATGAAGAGGAATGGTAAAGAGATGGATAAATTCATGAGTATGTGGCTTGAAGAACATGTGCATAGCAGGAGAGAAGGGAAGGTGAAGAAAGATGAAAGAGACTTCATGGATGTGTTGTTGTCTTGCTTCCCTGAGGATGGTGATGGGATGGTGTTTGGACACAAGAGTCAGGACATCATCAAGGCGACTGCTCTGGTACACTCAAATTCCTTACTTTCATTAACGCTGCTTTTGATCATGAATTTTAGGGGTGAGCATGGTTTGGATTGGACCGGATTGGGGTAAAACTAAGACCAATCCATTATCTACGGTTCTTGAAAAATTGGAACCAATCCAATCCTTTTAAATCATGGAACCATTCCGAACCAATCCATTTAAATACGGATTGGATCTGTTTAGGACCACGGATTCACATAATTAAATAACAAAAATATATTTATAACACTTTAATTTCATAAAAATATAAATATAGCACTATATTAGTTTCACAATAGCAATATGTTTTTCTATAATAGCGACATACTGTTTTAGAATTTAAATAACCATAAGAAAATTGGTTTCACCATAAGTATTTAGACCATTACAAATTAAAACTAAAAACTAAAAAACAAAAGTAATAAAAGAAGATATTATACGATTTTATGTTTGAGTTTAGATTTTATATAGAATAAAAGAAAATACTATAGGGGAGGATGCATAATAAAAATATAGACTATTTGTATACGGCCCGGATCAGTTCCAATCCGGAACCGTGAGGTTCAATCCAGAACCAATCCGTGAACTATGGATTTTAATTCTTCAATCTGGAACCAAACTACGGATTCAAAAAACCAATCCAAACCTATCGGATTGGACTGGACTGGACTGGATCGGATTACAAATTTTACGGATTTCACGGATTTCTTGTTCAGCCCTAATGAATTTAAAAAATAATAAAAAACTTGTATATCATTCATGTTTGTTTTACATTTTTTTTTTTCCTCTCTTTTTCACTTTTTAAATCACTGAATATCTAAATTTATGATCTAGAAAACAATATAAAAAGTATATTTGACCCTTTTGGTTAAGGCTTACCAGTGAGATTGTTACTTTAGTGTCGTTTGGGGGTGTGGGTTGATTTTTAACTATTTTAATCTAGAGTTAAAAAGTTTCGTTTGGAATAAATTTTTTGAATTTTTTAAGTTTTTTAAAAGAAAAAATGAAATAATTATAATTTGAATGTGATATTTTGTCTTATTAAATTAAAAAATTTATTTTATCTTTTTATAACTATTTTAACCCCAACCCATCCCAATCCAACTTCTCAAATGAGTGCTTTGTCAGCATGGAAGTTAAAAAGTTGTTTGATTAATAATAACTAGCGGCTAAGAATGAAAACAAATAATAAAGAAATTAATTGTAATATGTATGTTGAAAGCCTTGTTTAAGTAGGGATATTTGGGTTAAAATAGTTAATAAAAATAAAATAAGTTAAAATAGTTAAGAAGGGATATTTGGGTTAAAATAGTTAATAAAAATAAAATAAGTTAAAATAGTTAATAAGACAAAACGTCATATTCATTATCATTTTATTTATTCTCTCACAACTATCAAATTAACTATAAAAAAAAAAAAAAAAGTCAACTATTTTTTCATACACAACTTTTTTAGTCAGATTAAAATATTCAAAAAGTTAAAAAGCTAACTAAAATAGCTAGTTTCCCAAACGAGGCCTCAGTAGTAAGAGATTTCTTAATGAAACTTAAGGTTTTAGATTCAAATCATGTTGACTTCTTTGTGTAACTTTTTTTTTTAAGATAAAAAATAAATAAAAAAAAATACCACGTGGCATGAGGAGAAGGCTTTTAGACAACCAAGTTTAGTTTTTACTTAATAATAATATTAGCAAGCGGTACACGCAATACATGTACAATTCAAATAAATAAGAATAAAAATAAATAATAAAGAAATTAATTGCAATATGCATGTTGTCCAAGTAGTCTATGATTTCTTAATGAAACTCAAGGTCTTAAGTTCAAACCTTATTAATCTCTTTCTATAACTTTTTTTTTTTTTTTTAAGATTGCAAAAAATATGCCATGTGGCATGGCAAGAAAACTTGGACACCAGCTTTTACTTAATAATAGTATAGATAGATACAACAAGATAGATATAGATAGGCGATAATGGAGTGAGACTTTTTGGTAGTATATTACAAAAACAAATCCTTGGAGTGTACTTTTTAAAATTGTGTTTGGATTATAAATTTGAATAGAAATTTAAAATGAGAGTAAAAAAATGAATGAAATGTAATTATATTTCATTTACATTTCACTAATTTCTTTTTATTTTTTATTTTTTATAATCTTTTTAAATTTCTACTAAATTGTATTTTGAGAAATGTTAGGAATCATGAAAAAAATTTCATTAAAATGATCATAAAAGATTTGTGACTCTTAAATTATCTTGATTAGTGTGTGGTGTTTTATTCTAAGTGTAATTCAAAAGTCACAAATTTTTCATAATCATTTTCATGAAAGACTTTTCATGATACCTAATATTATTGTAATCCAAATGTAACCTAAGGGTCAAGCTACCATGGTTTAAGAATGAATAACTCAAATCCTTTTATTGATTTTCTTCATGTGGGAAATAATTAGTCATTTCTTTAATAAGAAGATGTGAAGTGATCCATTTGTTGTCTAAATTATGCAATTTAAATAAAACAAATAGATTCATACACTACAAGAAAATATAGATTTCGCGACTAAAATTAATTTTTTCGTCGCTGAAAATAGTACAAATGGCGACTAAAATGGATTTAGTCGCCAAAATTGGTGACTTTTGCCAACTAAAAGGGTTTAGTCGCCAAATACAAGGCTTTTAGCGACTAAAAGGCAGTTTAGTCGCCCAATGTGGGGGTTTTAGCGACTAAAGTCTGTTTAGTAGCCAAAAGTGACGGTTTTTGGCGACTAAAATAATTTAGTAGCCAAAAGTGATGGTTTTGGCGACTAAAACACAGATTGGTCGCCGATTGTAGGTGTTTTGCCGACTAAACATAGATTGGTTGCTGAAAGTGAAGGTTTTTGGCAAAAAAAAAATTAGTAGCTAAAAACTGACTATTGCCGACTAAAATTCAGTTTAGTAGCCAAAAGGGGACGTTTTTGGCGATTAAAAACAGGTTTAGTCGCCAAAACTACTTATTTTTAGGCGAAACTTAATTTTTTTGCGACTAAATTATAATTACTAGCCGAAAATGATAGAATTGGCGACTAAAAATTTAATTTAGTCGCCAAAAGTGCCCTGAATTTTTTTTTAGTAAATAATTTATTTTTTACATAAAGTATATTGAATTAAAAAAATTATATTTATATATATTATTTTGTATTAATAGCGATTAATATACTATATAAATAATATATATTGCATATATATTCATGTTATATTGTAGTGGCATAGTGGAGGGAGTGTGTTGCAAAAAGTTTGGCGTATGGTGGTGGGATGTCTCAGGTTTGAAACTTGCGAGCAACAAGTTCAACATTTTTTTTTTTTAAATATGCTTTTGGCGACTAAAACAGGTGGTCGCCAAAAGCTTCAGTATTGGCGACGAAAAAAATCGTCGGGAAATGTGTAAATTAAAAAAAAATAATTTACTATTGGCGACTAAAAATTTAGTCGCCAAATGTATAATTAAAAAAAAAATGAGCTTTGGCGACGAAATTTGTGGTCACTACAGAGTTTGTTTTTGGCGACTAAAAGTGGGTTAGTCGCTAATACCTTCCGCGACGGTTTACCAACGACCAACATGGCGACTAAAAAATTTAGTCGGGAAAACCTAAAACAAGACTTTTTGCGACTAAAAAATCACTTTTGGCGACTAAAAATTTAGTTGCCAAAAGTGATTTTTTTTCTAGTGATACGAAATGAAATTGATTTACAAGAAAAGAAATCATTGTATTACACCATGCAACTTATTGAACAGAAATATAGAAATACATAAAATAAAATTAAGGAAAAGAAGTACAAATCAAAACTTGTGTGATACTACAGTCTCCTTAAAACAGATTAGCCACCTCACCATGGGTACTGGAGGTACGTTGACTTCTGTCTCTCAGGATACGATAGTTTAGACTGGCTAACGCAGAAGCTCCTTCTGATAGCTTTGGCGAACCAACAATGGCAACACTCTTTCACACAAGAAGGAAATTATAGGCACAACACAAGGAAACTGACTGTACATCTGGAGGCCAATAAATTTTATAACAAACTAAGGAATATGGGTCTCCTTTTATACACAATAAGGGAGAGAGAAGGAGCCTCTAACCATCAAGGCTGACACCAAATGCAGGCCATTACTTCTGTAAAACTGTTGGAGTAATGCATCAAAACTGATGGGTCAATTAGTATATGAGTTATATAGTCTGTATACACCTGTGTATATTTACAATAGACCTAACCCAAAAAAATTAGGTTGGTGGACTACTAATCTGGCCCAGCCTAAACCTAACCCAAGTAGGTCCACGACCCGGCCCGGTCTAGGTGGACGGGGTGCGCATACATGTATGGTAATTTTTCCATAATCAACTTGGACCATAGTTTTGGCTCAAGCCCATCCATAAAGCATCCATAACTCTCTTCCTTCGGAAAATTTGGATGCCCTAAATGGCTCATGCCCTTATCAAAATTTTGAAATTTAAATACCCATCAAAAATTTTCTTTACAATCAATGTGAAATTAGTAGTTATACACAATTCTCAATACCTCATTCATAAGATAATTTCTCATTCAATTCTTAATAATTTTTTATCATTCTTTTTGTGATGTAAAGATCTTATCACAAAAAATCTAAACTCATTTAATTTCACCTCTATCAATAATTAAGACCTACTTTAATTTTATATTAAAGTAACTAGAAAATCTTTTTTTTTTTCAACACCATTATTATGTGGGGGAGATTAGAACTATAAGACATGTCTTTCTAATGACTATTGACATTATTGGGGGAGGGGATTATTCTAAATCATGTCACCTGTCTCTGTCATTTCATATATATAAGTCGCAAACTCATGCGCTTGTTGGTGGGTGATTTTTCTGAGAAAAATTAACTCGGATTTTTTTTGGGAACAAGTTATTTTTAAGAAAATATATGTAAAAAAATAAAGAGAGTAATATAATAATTTATAGTGACTTTTTAATTTTTTTTGACTAAAATATGTAATTGTCAAACGAGGCCTCAACATAAGTTTTTGAAAATAATTTCAAAACAATAACAAATTTTATGAACGTTAATAATTAAAGTCCTAACTTTTTTTAAAATAAATTTATAATTATTTTGTAAAAATCCCATTTAATTGTAATTTCTCCATTTTTCTATACCTCTTAACAAATCTAAGGGGGCAGGTTGACCTCTCTAACCGGGGTCATAGATCAGGGCTACTCTATACTTATTAATCCTAATATGATTCAATTCGAGTCTCATTGAACTGCATTAAAGTGTTTTATTGTTATTATTATTTTTTAAAAAATTTTTAAACTAAGCTCCATCAAAGGTTGGACCCAAATTATTTACATATACATTGAGTAATATTACGCATAAATAATTTTTTATTAATTTTTTAAAATAAATAAGGTTTATTACACTTTATACCTCTAAACTATCATCAAATTATCTACTTAATCTCTAGATTATCGATTGAGTCTATTAAATCTCTAAAATATATAAATCAAAATCTATTCAGTCACTCAACTATCAATTAAATTTATTAATTTAATTTATTCAACCAAAAAATAAACTATTAAATTTAAACCTATTTAATTTCTGAAATGATTACAAAAATAAAATTTAAATTCATAAGTATTATAAATTAGTAAAAGACCTTGTCTAATCAAAATTTTATTTCCAAAAAACCTTAAATTTTTATTGTATTTGAAAAGTGGGCGTCAATTATTATGATGAATTTCATTCATAAGTTTAAGGATAATTATCTATAGTTTTTTCTTACTTATCTTCTACAATGGTTACATACTTGCCTATATCCAGTATTATATGTTATATTTCGTTTATAATTTATAATTTTTTATTTTTAAGTTTTTCACTAATTTTTGTTATTATATATATATTTCTTAATTAATGTATTATTTTGTTCTATTATTATTTGTAGCGAATTGTTATTATTTAGATTATTTAATTCTTCTTTTTCAATATATCTAATATTCATATAATTTAATTGGCAAGACTGATAAATTAGACTCTAATATTAATGTAAACACAAAACAAAATATAATACTTTTTAAAAACAAAATAAAAATTTAAGATTTCTATAATAAAATCGTAATTGGGTATTATCTTTTAGTAATTTATAATACTTATGAGCATATATCTTATTTTTGTAATCCTTTTAAGAACTAAATGACTTAAATATTTTAGGGACTTAATAGATTTAATTGATAGTTTATAAACTAAATAAACTTTAATTTATA
The DNA here is from genome assembly GCA_025200525.1 of Camellia lanceoleosa. Classification (NCBI taxonomy): domain Eukaryota; kingdom Viridiplantae; phylum Streptophyta; class Magnoliopsida; order Ericales; family Theaceae; genus Camellia; species Camellia lanceoleosa. Next base: position 45,352,770 of record CM045761.1, on the reverse strand, counting down.
TACTTTAGAGACTAAGTAGATTTAATCGATAGTTCAGGGACTAAGTAGATAATTTGACGATAGTTTAGAGGTAAAAAGTGTAATAAACCTAAATAGATATGATTACACACTTATTTTTATATTAATACACGAGTAAGTCTATATGCACAGAAATCAAATATAAAATAGGACACAACCCTCTCACAAGAGGTGAGATATGTGTGCACATATGGGTCCTCACCTCTTATGAGAGAGTCATGTCTCATTATGTGTTTGATTTCTATTGTGTGACCCACACGTAACTTTCAAATGACAAAATGTGATACTTTTATTAACGAGGATGCTAGCCTTAATTAATGTATGTGTCAATAACACAATGTTTTGAAATTTGAACGGTTGAGCAAATTGAAAAAATGACCAAGTTAAATATCACTAGTTCAATCGTCGGGTAATCAGAATTGAACCGTGATATTATAATTATATAATAATTATATTTAAAAATACAAATAAAAAATATATTTTAATGTTATATATATGCACTTGAGGATTGATTTTTAATTTAACCATTTTAATTTTTTTTATATTTTAGTTGCTTAAAAAAAGTAACATTGATTTGTAAGAGTAAAAAATGAACGAATAAATTAAATATATCATGCAATATTTCATAACAAGTGGTGGGATGCTTCAAAGGACCTGCACGTTTCAGGTTCAATTATTTCAAGCCCGCTCCGGTTCATGCAAACCGCTACTAGCTCGAACGAACAGCCGGTTCAACCGTGATTTTTACCGATTGCTTGAAAATAAGGCAATTTTGGGCTTGAAGTGCGTCTGAGGGTTCATCCAGACAGAAATTTAGACCGATCGACAAATCAATTAGTTGTACCAGCCAATCCGGTCTGATTTCGAAAACATTACAATAACATACACCCCACTAGCAAGGGGTATTTGGGGGTGGGTGTTGTGATAGCACTCATGCTGTCACACCCCCATGCAAGGATGGATCTAATGAAGTGCAGATAGGGCCAATTCTCCTTAAAAAATTTGAAAAATATTATATATTATATTAAAATTTTTAAAATTATAAGGATTTACACTCTCAAATATTCTTTCTCACCTCATAGTAATTCTAGATTCGTCCTTGACCCTGTGAGGTTTGTTCCGACCATATTTTAATGATCCGAACCTTTCATATTATAACGTTCATTAAGTATATATTTTTCATGTAAAAAATAAAATTAACCGGACAAGTACAACTCCATGATTAAACTGAATAATAATCATAAGAATTTATCAAAATCTTGCTGACCGTTTATTTTTTCTAAACATGAACGTAATTTTATTATGAGTTACAGATATTTAATTAACTTGAATTTTTTTTATAAATTATCTAATCAACAAATCCTATATTATGAACGAAATCATTAAAATAAATATAGGACATGTCCTCGCAAGTTCACAACACAGTGCTACCAACCCCAGGTTGTAAAACGAGTGGGTATGACATTTTGCAAGGGGTAAGGCTCCAGAGTTGAAGCTCTAGCTGAGCTACTGTGGTCCTACTTTGATTATTTAAATTATTTTTTAAAACATATTAAATAGATAATTTATATAAAAAACAAAATTAATTGAATGTCAATATGATAATTATGATTTTAATAATAATTGATTATTTTAAGATAAATATGATCTAATTAAGGAATTACTTAGGCTTCATGTGGCAACTTGATTTTTTTGGTTAAAATAGTTAAAAAGTCAAAAAATCACTTTAAAAAATCTATCATTTCAATAATTCAAGATTTTCGATACAACTAAACAAAGTTATTCTTAAATATATTTACGTTTTTTACTTCATAAAAAAATTTAAAAAATCACTAAAAAAGCCAATCCACAGAAGATGCCTCATATGTAACCAACCTAATTTAGCATGAATAATTTACTTAGCAGACTCTAAAACCAAAAAGTTCATATTACTAAGTTGAGCTCAAACTAAGCTCACAAACGCCTCAACGGACGCAAATTTTATGGGATAGCTATGTTTTTCAATAACGTTATGTACATAGAAAAATCATTATATATCTCAAATTTATTATAGTGTGACTCTCTCTCTCTCTCTCTCTCTCTCTCTCTCTCTCTCTATTTATATATATATATATATATATATTAAATTGCACACTCTTTTCAATTGACAATCATATTTTTTTTGTTTTTTCACAGTCCCTTATTATTGGAGGCTCTGATACCGTAACAGCCGCCTTATCCTGGGCAGTTTCCCTACTTCTAAACAATCCCACAACCCTTAAAGCAGCACAACAAGAAATAGACATGTATGTTGGACATGGAAATATAAGATGGTTAGATGAATCAAACACCAAGAACTTAGTCTACCTCCAAGCCATCATCAAAGAAACACTACGACTTTACCCTCCAGGACCCTTATCTATACCACGCGAGTCTATTCAAGACTGCTATGTCTCTGGCTACTATGTCCCCAAAGGCACTCGTTTGATAGTCAACGTTTGGAAGCTCCACCGTGACCCTCACATATGGACTAACCCTGATGAGTTCAAAGCGAGAGGTTTATTGCGTGGCAAGGAAAAGAGGATTTAATAAAGCAACAATTTGAGCTCCTTCCTTTTGGCGCTGGTAGGAGGTCGTGCCCTGGAAGCACCTTAGCATATAAAATAATGCATTTGATACTCGCTCAGCTACTTCAAGGGTTCAACCTAGAAACGTTGTCGAGGAATGGAAAAGTGGATATGAGTGAGGGGTTGGGGATTGTATTACCTAAGGCAACTCCATTGGAAGTGTTGCTTACCCCACGCTTATCGAGTGAGTTTTATGATCAACCATAGATAGACCTTAATGTGTAGTGTGTTATGCATATGTAATGGATGGTAAATAATAGTGTATACAAGGTCACCTCTACGTTTTATGACTCTTGTACCAATAAAGTGGACTCATATTTAGAATATTGTTTTTGGATTAAGTCCACCAAACTAGAATATAGTACCAATTTATGATAAGAATTAAAGTGTGTGGTAGAGATTGAATGCATGTATTGTTGGTGTTTGTAAGATGAATCTTGATTGCATATTAATGTTTCTCAGTAAAATTTCTGAATTTGTAGTATTACTTTATTTTTGAGTCATTTACTATGCATGAGTGACATGAATTTTGAGGGAAATAAAATGTGATTTTGAGTCATCATGAATTCGGCCTTTGAAATGAATGAGAATAAAAAAATGATTCTGCATTATTTATTCCCTATCAAATTATTTGATTCTCTTACTTTTCCATAGATTTTCCGAGAAATATTAATCATTTAAGAGTAAAAATAAAATGGAACTAACTCAAGATTTAAAATTTTGTCAATTTTTTTTATATTTTCTTTTATAAAAGATTCATAACGAAAATAATGCTAAATGCAAAAATAACATTCATCTAAAAATTTTGTTACCAATAATGGTAATAACATTGTTTTGCTCTCTACTAAGGGCTGGTTTACGAAGTAGGTTTTTTGGTATTTTGTGATTAAAATATGAAGTAAAAAAATTTAAAGTGTTTGAGAATAAATTTAAACTAATACTTATTTGTACAAATTTAATGCATAAATCACTTATATTTTTATAATTTTATAATTATTTTTTAATATTCTTCCGAAGAATAGCGACCATTCATTTGGCTGAATTGTCCCTCCTGTGGGGCCCACGCAAGACAACAATTATTTAGAGGCCCACTTCTGAGTTAAACATGTGGCATATACTCCATAGTGTATCAAATTATTTCTATTGTATTACCCTACTTAATTATCAACGCAGTACCCTTTTACAATAATAATAATAAATTATTTCTATTGAACCCTTCCAAAAGAACATCACGTTTCAATTAAGGCGTGTTTTTGACAAGATAGAGTTTTCAAAAAACACTTTTCAAAAAAAATTATTTTTTTATTTTTTTGTATTTTTATTGATTTTTTTAATATTTTAAGTAATTTTTTTAATTTTTAGATATACCTAACATAAATATACTTATAAAATAAAAAATTTGTGAAAAAAACCTTTTAAAAATTCACTAAATACTAAAAATACAAAAAAAAAATATATATATATATATATATGAGAATTCAGTATATTTTTATGTATTTTTTAAAATATTTTTTCACAAATTTATTACTTTTTAAATACATCTAAGTAAGGTGTATTTAAAAAAGTAAAAAAAAATATTTAAAATTTTAAAAATATTCACTAAAAACAAAAAAAAAATACAAAAAACTCAGTTTTTAAAAAAATTAATCTAAAAAACTCAAACTAAACAAACTATTATTTTTTATTTTCTAAAAAAATCATATATAAAAATATAAAAATAATAGGATCCAAACAAGTCAATAAACTAGCTCATTTTTTACTTTTTTATTTTCTAATTGCCGACACAGGCCTAAATCAATGCAGTGCAGGACTTGGGCCCCAAACCAGTCTTCGCCCCCTAGCTTTCTCCAGAATATACTCTTTAGTTTGGAATTTATTGAGGCGAGGAAGCGAAATTACTTATATTTGTTCCTCAAGAATGCTACAAACTCAACAAAAATAAATAAATAAATAATAAATAATAAAGAAATTTTAACTTTATGGTCAAGATACACTCCAGAAGTGACGCTACAACAATAAATTTATGAATAAAGGTTGAGACCCCCTTTGAGGGTCATCCCCTTCACCCTTTTAATTTTGATTGGTCAACTTTTCTTTTTTTTTTTTTTTTTTTTTTATCTTCTCACCCAATCCCCAACCTCCATGTGTGTGAGGAGGTTGTGAGAGTGGATGTTTTAAGGGGGTCTAAATCAATGCCCTAAATTTATACATACCATTGATTTATCATTTTGAGTAAATTTTTGAAAAAAATTCTAATATGTAGATTTATTGTTTGTTCATTACTATATTAGTACTTAACAAAAAACAAAAATTTTCACAAAAGGTTAGACTTCTCTTAAATTTAAATATAAATTTGTGAAAATTGTTTGAGCCCGTGAAGCCCACTATAGGTCTAATTTTAATAATTTGAACCGTTTATATAGCGACCCCGGTCTTTTCCCATTTAAATTAATGTATCCGAACCTATGTTTCGTAGATTTCCGTTGTCTTATTGTTGTCGCTGTTGTCCTTTGATTACTTGTTCTTTGGTTATAGGATGCTTTGGGCAGGTTGATTGCAGATTGGTTGGGTTTAGAAACAAATCCTTGGTGTTCGGTTTTTGGCTTGGTCGGCGAAGCTTCTCTTCGCCGGCGAGGTCCTTCTTTTGGTTAAATCGCTCGAGCGAGCCTTTCTTAGCTCGGCGAGGTTGCGTCGAAGGCTAGACCCGATAGAAGAAGCTTGTTGGCTCGGCGAGCTTTCTTCGCCGGCGAAGTTGTTTGCTCTTGGCTCGGCGAGCATTTCGTCGCCGAGCGAGATTGTCTTTTAGGTCTGGTCGCTCGGCGAAGACCTTCGCCGAGCGAGCTCGTCCAAAGATTTAAACGCAGCGGCAGCTTTTAAAACGTCCTTTTTCACAATTTTGATCCGAAACCCTAGTTCCGAAGTTTCTTCTCTCTCAACTCATCTTTTCCTTGGGTTTGATCTATCTAGAGGCGTTTCTAACCTAGTTCCTTCATTAAAAGGTAGAGGAGAGTGAGGGCTTTCATTTAATCGAGCAATTGTTGATTTGGAGCACTTTGGGGTTTTGAGCATCATCTTCGTCTTCTTCCTTTGGATTCTTCGCTTAAGGTAGGGATTTCCTACTCCATTTATACGCTTTAATCATAAGTGTTGGTATTTTGGTATATGGGGTGGTTGGGTAATTTTGGGAGAAACCCTAGGTTTTGACTTAGATTAATTTGTGTAATTAATTTAAGGGAGGTTTGTGGAATTGAGTTTAATTCATGAATTTGGGGATTATGAGATCAATTGATGTAGTTGGATATTTAATCACTCATCTGTAAACTGATATTATATATATTGTGATGTTTATTTATAATTAGACATAATTGTTTTGGGCTATCGGTGGAGGATAGCCATTGATTGTTGTAGACCTTGCATCTGGCTTAGGTTTAATCGAATTGAGTCATTTATTTGACCTTGAATTAATACGTAACATTACATGTATTGATTATGTGTTGTATATTGCAAGTATTGATTATGTTGCATATGCATTTGGTTTTGGAGGAGATAGGGATGGACTCGGTTTAGGGAAGAAAGGGATGGACTTCTAAACCGAATTTGTTGGGGGTTTAGGGAAGAAAGGGGATGGACCTCTAAACCAGATTTGTTGGGAGGAGAAAGGGGATGGACTCCACTAGCATCACATATATGTGTGCTATTTGTTAATAGAAGTATTTCTATTTATTGTTGATATGATACATCACCACTAGGTGTATTAGTTGGGAAGTATGGAAGTGAATGTGGTTGTGATTGATACAATACCAGCATGTGTATTTGTTATGTTATAGAGAGGTTTAACTTAATTTATTATCCCTGTTAAATCATTGAGAGATGAGATTCCCGTTGAGTTTTTGGCTAGGTTTTGAGCCATAGATGGAAGGTAAGATGTGCCATAGACAATGTGTCATAGGCAATATAGATATTCGTGTCATAAAAATTGTAATTGAATGTAGTGTGTTAACCATGTATCGATGCTAATGCTTTAGTTAATTCTTATACTTGGTTTAGTATTTCTCTCTTGGTCGTGGCTCACCCTATATAGAACTTCATTTTTCAGTCAGATGGTTCACTACCTCCAAGGACTTAGCTTGTGAGGAATTGGAACTCGAAGATTTGTTTTAGTTTATTTGCTTTTATATGTAAACACTCAAGCCTAGGGCTTTATTTGTTTTGAGTTAGAACTCATGGATTTGTGTCCAAGTATTGGCTTGGCAAGATGTAAGCCCGTAGGGCATTTATTTTAATGTTTTATTTCTTAAGACTCGATGAATGGAATTATATTTCTTGTTTTAATATATTGGTGCATGTTAATATTATTTATTATGGGTTAATTTTGAGGCGTTACAACTTGGTATCGAGCGCATCGGTTCAACACTTTGGGTACGTGGGAAGTGATTAGTATCACAATGGGTTCGTCTCGTTTGATAGAGACTTAGTGTAAAGATTGCATGCTTATATGATAACATGTTTATGTGACTATGTGGGTATGGAATGTAGTTTCTAGGATGTTGATTGGACCCTTGAGTCTCTGAAAGTCTTGTTGGAAAGGCACTTGATCAATGTTGTTTCCAACCGAAACTTTGGTGACGTCTCGGGACTGTCATTATCCAGGAATGAAATTCGTAGGTGCTTATGTGATTATGTGCTTACGTGGTGTGATTTATTATTATCCAATGTATTAGAACGCAAGTGTTATAGTTTCGGCACATTATTTAGAGTGCTAACGTCTTTGTTTCTTTTATTAGGATGTCAGGACGAGGACGAGGTCGCGGTAGGCGTGGTAGGCAGGTTAGGCAAGAGGTGCCTATACCGGAGGAAATACCGGCAGTTCAGGAAGGTGTTGGCCAGGCCAATGTGGCCGAGCCAGTAGGACAGCAAGGTATGGGCGCTTTGGCCCAAGAGATAGCTGGAGCTTTTAGGGAGTCAGTGGGCATTCTTAGGGCTCAGAATCAGGCTCAGGTTGTTGTGGCAGATGCAGGGCCTTCTTTTCTGAAGAGGGAGTTCTTCCGGTCTCAACCGGACGTGTTTGTGGGTGATCCTAGCGAGCCACTTAAGGCAGACGAATGGCTCGAACAGACAACGAAAACGTTTGAGATGCTAGGCATCGAAGACGAGACACTGAAGGTGACCTTGGCATCTTTCCAGCTAAAGGGGGATGCGGGTCAATGGTGGAAGTTCACTAAAGGGCGTATTGGAGGTACGTGGAAGGCGTTTGTTGACGCTTTCAGAGAAGTACTTGTCTTCACCGTCAGAGAAGTCGAGAGATCGATTCGCCATCTTGAGCGAAACGTTTATCGATGGCCGAAGTTTGAGGCATTCACTAGTTTGTCGAGTTTGCACCGGAGTTAGTAGCGATCGAGGAGCGTCGTTGTATTGAGTTTGAGAAGTAGTTGAGGCGTGGCCTCAAGTGAGAGTTGTCGGCCCTATGATTCGGGATTTTGGACGTTTGGTTGATGCGGCCCATACCGAGGTTATGATGCAGAAGAGGGGAAGGGCGTAAAGGCTCCAAGAGGAGTCGAGGGTCGAGTGATGGCAGGAGGCGAGAGGTTTCACCTCGGCAGCCTCGTGAGTAGTTTTTCTAGATCCACATTTCACGTGCCATAGTTCTCGGGAAAGGCAACGAGGAGATATCACTTGCTTCAAGTGTGGCCACCGGGCCACAAGTCTTGATTTGTCCTCGAAGGAGGAGGCAGAGGGCAAGATCTTCTTGGCTCGATCTCGAGCCGAGTCGAGTAGAGGCGGTCGCTCTCTTGTTTTCAGTGCGGTCATCCGGGGCACCTGAAGAGGTTCTGTCCGCAGTTGAGTGGCACACCTGGTGTGTCTGGTTTGAGTTGTTTTCAGTGTGGTCAGCCAGGGCACCTGAAGAGGTTTTGCCCACAGCTGAGTAGCACATCTAGTGCATCTGGTTTGAGGCAGACTCAGAGTCAGCCAGTTCAGTCCGTTTAGGCCTCGAGGGCTAATCAGGGGGCTTCATCGTCCCATTCGGTGCAGCAGTCTTATGCTCTGGGGTGGCAGTTGATCGAGGTCATCTGGCTGGTATGCGTTATCTTTATGCAGAATCTTGTACCAAATCGGTTGTGAGAGGTACCTTCTTGTTTTGCAATTCGATTGCTAGTGTTTTGATCGACACGAGCATCTCATTCTTTTGTGTCTGCTACATTTGCATCCATTTTGGAGTTAGAGTTAGCTCGATTAGCCTCCTATTTGTGTAGTGTCACCACTTGGGGGTGAATTGATTTTGAAACAAGGTGTTAGGGGTTGTGATATAGAGGTCGATGATCATAGAATCCCTTTTTCTTTTCGTGGTTATGCCCATGAAGGGCTTCGATGCTATTTTGGGTATGGATGGTTATCGCCATACCGGCATTTATTGATTGCTACCGCCGAGGGTCACTTGTTGTATCGTTAACGGAGAACGCTTTCATTTTCTCGGGGACAGGTTGGTAGTGTTTTGCCACGGTATGATCCGCATGGCGGAGTGAGCTTAGTAGTCTACTTGCGAACCTTTCGATTAGTGAGGATGTTGAGACCAGTTGTGTTGCGAGAGTGGTTTGTGAGTACTCGGACGTCTTTCGAGGATCTTGTTAGTTTGCCACCTCATCGAGATTGAGTTCTCTATTGACTTAGTGCAAGACGGCGCCGATTTCTATGGCACCTTACCGTTTTGCCCTGCCGAGTTAGTTGAGTTGAAGGTTCACTCGAGTTGTTAGATAAAGGTTATATCCGTCTAGTGTTTCACCGTGGGGGCGCCGGCCCTTTTCGTTAAAAAGAAAGGTGGTGCTTTGAGGTCGTGTATAGATTATCGGAAGTTGAATCGGGTTACGGTTAGAACAAGTACCCTATGCCTCGTATAGATGATTTGTTTGATCGGTTGAAGGGTTCTGTTGTTTCTCTAAGATAGACTTGAGATCGGGTTATCATCGGTTGAGAGTCGAGGAAGAGGATATTCCAAAGACGGCATTCCGTGCAGCGGTATGGCCACTATGAGTTCTGGTGATGCCGTTTGGGCTCACCAATGCACGGCGATGTTTATGGATTTGATGAACCGGATCTTCCAGAATTCTTAGATCGTTTGTGGTCGTCTTCGTGGGCGACATTGATTATTCACCTTCGGAGGAAAAGCACGAGGAGCATTTGAGAGTGGTGCTTGAGTTACTTAGAGCCCATAAGTTGTATGCTAAGTTTGGGAAGTGTGAATTACGGCTAGAAGAGGTGAAGTTCTTAGGCCATGTAGTTTTACGGAAAGGGGTGTCTGTTGATACATCCAAGAGGCGAGGCGAGGCAAGATTGGGCACAACCTAAGAGTGTATTTGAGATCCGCGATTTACGGGATTGGTAGGTATTACGTCGGTTTGTGAAGGATTTCTCGAGTTAGCTTCACGTTGACTAGATTGACTCGGAAGAGTCAAATTTGTTTGGAATGAGACTTGTGAAAAGTCGTTTCGAGTTGAAGGTTAGATTGACCACCGCTCGGTCTTGATTATTCCGGAGAGAGGGTTGGGTTATGCGATTTCTTGTGACGCCTCACGAGATGCAGGTTGTGTGTTGATGCAAGAAGGAAAGTGGTTGCCTATGGCTCACGTCGATTGAAGATTCATGAGAAGAATTACCCTCGCATGATCTAGAGTTAGCAATTTGTGATATTTGCCTTGAAGATTTGGAGGCATTATCATTTGGTGAGAAATTTGAAGTATTCTCCGATCATAAGAGTTCGAAATATCTGTTCACACGTAAAGACTTGAATCTGGCGGAGGAGGTGGATGGAATTTATGGAGGATTATGATTTGAGTTGCATTATCATCCGGGAAAGGCCAATGTTGTGGCGATGCCCTTAGTAGGAAATCTGTTGGTGGCGTTGCTAGTATAGCCATCCGAGAGTGGGAGATGTTGGGTGCAATTGGGGAGTTTGATTTGCTTCGGGTGAATCCGTTGAAATTTGCGGCCTTGTTTTCTGTTGTTGCGACCACACTTGTGACTCGAGTGTTAGAGGCTCGGAGGGGTGATCTTGAGGTAGAATCTCTCCAGAAGATTTCGATGGTAAGATTGAGAAGGGCTTGACGGTGTATCCGGCCGGAGTGTGAGATACCGAGACCGTCTGTTTGTCTTGAGTCGTGTCGAGAGGAGGTACTCGGGAGTTTCATCATTCGCGCTTTGCGGTGCATCCGGAAGCACCAAGATGTATCGATTTGGGTCACCGGTTTGGTGGCGGGGTATGAAGAGAGATGTGGCGACTTCGTATCTAAGTGCCTTACTTGTCGACAAGTGAAGGCCGAGCATCGAAGGCAATGGGTTTGTTGCAACCCTTACTTGCCGAATGGAAGTGGGAGCATGTCACTATGGACTTCGTTGTAGGTCTTCCTAGGACTCAGCGAGGTAATGATGCTATTTGGGTGGTTGTGGATCGGTTGACTAAGTCAGCACACTTTATCCCTATGCGCGTGAGAGATTCGGTGGATCATCTTGCCGATTTATATGTTCGGGAGATAGTAAAGTTGCACGGGGTTCCAGTGACGATTGTCTCAGATAGAGATCCTCGTTTCATTGCCAGGTTGTGGCAGAGTTTGCAGAGTGCTTTAGGCACTAAGTTGACCTTTAGTACGGCTTACCATCCTCAGACTGACGGGCAGTCAGAGCGTACTATTCAGATCCTTGAGGATATGCTTCGGGGTTGTGTTCTCGACTTTAGTGGGTCGTGGGAGAGGCACTTGCCATTAGTGGAGTTTGCCTACAACAACAGTTTTCAGTCTAGTATCGGTATGGCACCATTTGAGGCCTTGTATGGCCGACCGTGTAGATCTCCAGTTTGTTGGGCCGAGGTGGGTGATGCACCTTTGATAGGTCCGGAGTTAGTGAGGAGCGGCACGGAGAAAGTTGAGCTTATCCGTAGGAGACTTGCTACAGCCCAGAGTCGTCAGAAATCTTATGCCGACCGTAGGAGGAGACCTTTGGTGTTTGAGGTAGGGGATCATGTCTTTCTGAAAATCTCACCTAGGCAAGGTTTAATGAGGTTCGGGAAGAGTGGGAAGTTGTCCCCTCGGTTTATTGGTCCCTTTGAGATCCTTGAGAGGATTGGCGAGGTTGCTTATCGTTTAGCTTTGCCACCGCAGTTGTCCGGAGTTCATGACGTGTTTCATGTGAGTATGCTTGAGTATGAGCGGATCCATCGCATGTGTTGGATTGGACCGATTTAGTTGTTGATGAGGATGTTTAAATGCGTGGAGACCGATTCGAGTCTTGGATAGGCGGGATCAAGTCTGCGTGGCAAGACTATTCCTTTGGTGAAAGTTACGTGGAAGCATCACGGGTGGAGGAAGCCACTTGGGAACGTGAATTAGAAGTCCGTGAGAAATATCCAGTTATTTATTGATTTGTAATCTTGTATCTAGATTATATAATATGGTGGAACTTGAGCATTTTATATATGTCTTAAGTTGGAAAACATTGAGAATGTTTGAGTTTAATGTTAGATTTGAAATTTGCTTCATAACGGAAGTAGAATATAACATTTATATCTTGAATGTGTTGTTTATATCATGGAATTGAATATGTTATGGAAATTGTTAACATTGAGAAGAATAAGGCATAATATTGATGCAAGTTGAAATATATGTTGATTTATACATACTGTGAGATGGCTCTTGATAAGAGATGAAGTGACTAGTTTTGGGTCGAGTTGTTGCTTATTATTGTGGTGTTTTATATCATTGGGAACTGAGAAAAAAAAACTCGTTTTTACAAACCTACGCTAAATTTCGGGGACGAAATTCTTTTAAGGGGGGGAGTTTATAGCGACCCCGGTCTTTTCCCATTTAAATTAATGTATCCGAACCTATGTTTCGTAGATTTCCGTTGTCTTATTGTTGTCGCTGTTGTCCTTTGATTACTTGTTCTTTGGTTATAGGATGCTTTGGGCAGGTTGATTGCAGATTGGTTGGGTTTAGAAACAAATCCTTGGTGTTCGGTTTTTGGCTTGGTCGCTCGAGCGAGCTTCTCTTTCGGCGAGGTCCTTCTTTTGGTTAAATCGCTCGGCGAGCCTTTCTTACTCGAGCGAGGTTGCGTCGATGCTAGAACGATAGCGATGCTTGTTGGCTCGAGCGAGCTTTCTTCGCTCGTGCGAGTTTCTTTGCTCTTAGCTCGGCGAGCATTTTCGCCGGCGAGATTGTCTTTTTAATGTCAGTCGCCGGCGAGCCTGTCCAGTATTTAAACGCAGCAGCAGTTTTAAAACGTCCTTTTTCACAATTTTTGATCCAGAAACCCTAGTTCCGAGTTTCTTCTCTCTCAACTCATCTTTTCCTTGGGTTTGATCTATCTAGAGGGCGTTTCTAACCTAGTTCCTTCATTAAAAAGGTAGAGGAGAGTGAGGGCTTTCATTTAATCGGAGCAATTGTTGATTTGGAGCACTTTGGGGTTTTGAGCATCATCTTCGTCTTCTTCCTTTGGATTCTTCGCTTTAAGGTAGGGATTTCCTACTCCATTTATACGCTTTAATCATAAGTGTTGGTATTTTGGTATATGGGGGTGGTTGGGTAATTTTGGGAGAAACCCTAGGTTTTGACTTAGATTAATTTGTGTAATTAATTTAAGGGAGGTTTGTGGAATTGAGTTTAATTCATGAATTTGGGGGATTATGAGATCAATTGATGCAGTTGGATATTTAATCACTCATCTGTAAACTGATATTATATATATTGTGATATTTATTTCTATTTAGACATAATTGTTTTGGGCTATCGGTGGAGGATAGCCATTGATTGTTGTAGACCTTGCATGTGGCTTAGGTTTAACTGGAATTGAGTCATTTATTTGTTGTTGAATTATCTGAACATTACATGTATTGATTATGTGTTGTATATTGCAAGTATTGATTATGTTGCATATGCATTTGGTTTTGGAGGAGATAGGGTATGGACTCCCGGTTTAGGGGAAGGAAGTGGATGGACTTCTAAACCGAATTTGTTGGGGGGTTTAGGGGAAGAAAGGGGATGGACCTCTAAACCAGATTTGTTGGGAGGAGAAAGGGGATGGACTCCACTAGCATCACATATATGTGTGCTATTTGTTAATAGAAGTATTTCTATTTATTGTTGATATGATACATCACCACTAGGTGTATCAGTTGGGAAGTATGGAAGTGAATGTGGTTGTGATTGATACAATACCAGCATGTGTATTTGTTATGTTATAGAGAGGTTTAACTTAATTTATTATCCCTGTTAAATCATTGAGAGATGAGATTCCCGTTGAGTTTTTGGCTAGGTTTTGAGCCATAGATGGAAGGTAAGATGTGCCATAGACAATGTGTCATAGGCAATATAGATATTCGTGTCATAAAAATTGTAATTGGAATGTAGTGTGTTAACCATGTATCAGATGCTAATGCTTTAGTTAATTCTTATACTTGGTTTAGTATTTCTCTACTGGGCTGTGGCTCACCCTATATGGGAACTTCATTTTTCAGGTGCAGATGGTTCACTACCTCCAAGGACTTAGCTTGTGAGGAATTGGAACTCGAAGATTTGTTTTTAGTTTATTTGCTTTTATATGTAAACACTCAAGCCTAGGGCTTTATTTGTTTTTGAGTTAGAACTCATGGATTTGTGTCCAAGTATTGGCTTGGCAAGATGTAAGCCCGTAGGGCATTTATTTTAATGTTTTATTTCTTAAGACTCTGATGAATGGAATTATATTTCTTGTTTTAATATATTGGTGCATGTTAATATTATTTATTATGGGTTAATTTTGAGGGCGTTACAACTTGGTATCGAGGCGTCGGGTTGAACACTTTGGGTACGTGGGAAGTGATTAGTATCACAATGGGTTCGTCTCGTTTGATAGAGACTTAGTGTAAAGATTGCATGCTTATATGATAACATGTTTATGTGACTATGTGGGTATGGAATGTAGTTTCTAGGATGTTGATTGGACCCTTGAGTCTCTGAAAGTCTTGTTGGAAAGGCACTTGATCAATGTTGTTTCCAACGAAACTTTGGTGACGTCTCGGGAATCATTATCCAGAATGAAATCGTAGGTGCTTATGTGATTATGTGCTTCGTGGTGTGATTTATTATTATCCAATGTATTAGAACATAAGTGTTATAGTTTCGCACATTATTTAGAGTGCTAACGTCTTTGTTTCTTTATTAGGATGTCGGGGCGAGGGCGAGGTCATGGTAGGCGTGGTAGGCGAGTTAGGCAAGAGGTGCCTATCTGGGAAATCTGGCGATTCAGAAGGTGTTGGCGAGCCAATGTGGCCGAGCCAGATGACAAGAAGGTATGGGCGCTTTGGCCCAAGAGATAGCTGGAGCTTTTAGAGTCGATGGGCATTCTTAGGGCTCGAATCGAGGCTCGGTTGTTGTGGCGGTCACGAGGCCTTCTTTTACGAAGAGGAGTTCTTAGGTCTCACCGGACGTGTTTGTGGGTGATCCTAGCGAGCCACTTAAGGCGCATTTAATGGCTCGAGCAGAACCAAAACGTTTGAGATGCTAGGCATCGAAGGCGAGACAGAAGGTGACCTTGGCATCTTTCGGCTAAAGGGGATCTTGGTCAATGGTGGAAGTTCACTAAAGGCGTATTGGAGGTGCGTGGAAGGCGTTTGTTGACGCTTTTGAGAAAGTACTTGTCTTGTTGTCGGAGAGAAGATCGATTCTGCCATCTTGAGCGAAACGGTTTATCGATGGCGAGTTTGAGGCGGCATTCACTAGTTTGTCGAGGTTTGCACGGAGTTAGTAGCGGAGGCGTCGTTGTATTGAGTTTGAGAAGAAGTTGGCGTGGCCTCAAGTGAAGTTGTCGGGTCTATGATTCGGGATTTTGGACGTTTGGTTGATCTGAGAACCCATACCGAGGTTATGATCACGAGGAAGAGGGGAGGGCGAAAGGCTCCAAGAGAGTCGGGAGGTCGAGTGATGGCGGGGAGGCGAGAGGTTTCACTCCTCGGACCTCGAGTAGTTTTTCTAGATCCACATTTCTGTGCCCGTGCTAGTTACGGGAAAGGCGATCGAGGAGATATCACTTGCTTCAAGTGTGGCTAGTTGCCACAAGTCTTGATTTGTCCTCGGAAGGAGGAGTCAGAGGCGGCATCTTCTTGGCTCGATCTCGAGCGAGTCGTGGTAGAGGCGGTCGCTCTCTTGTTTTCAGTCACGGTCATCCGGCACTGAAGAGGTTCTGTCCGCAGATTGAGTGCACAGTGCGTCTGGTTTGAGTTGTTTTCGATGTGGTCGGCCGGGGCACTGAAGAGGTTTTGCCCATGGTGAGTAGCACATCTAGTGCATCTGGTTTGAGCGGAACTTCGAGTCGGCCGATTCGATCGTTCAGGCCTCGAGGGCTAATCGTGGGCTTCATCGTCCCATTCGGTCTGCAGCATCTTATGCTCCTGAGGGTGAGCAGTTAATCGAGGTCATCTGGTAGCGTGTATCTTATGTCTGCTTGAGAATCTTGTACCCGGCTCCGTCGGTTGTGAGAGGTACCTTCTTGTTTTGCAATTCGGTTGCTAGTGTTTTGATCGATCTGAGCATCTCATTCTTTTTATTCTGCTACATTTGCATCCATTTTGGAGTTAGAGTTAGCTCGATTAGCGTCTCCTATTTGTGTAGTGTCACCACTTGGGGTGAATTGATTTTGAAACAAGGTGTTAGGGGTTGTGATATAGAGGTCGATGATCATAGAATCCCTTTTTCTTTCGTGGTTATGCCCATGAAGGGCTTCGATGCTATTTTGGGTATGGATCGTTATCGTCATCTGGGGCATTTATTGATTGCTACCGTCGAGGGTCACTTGTTGTCCGTTAACGGAGAACGCTTTCATTTTAAGGGGACGGGGTTGGTAGTGTTTTGCCACAGTGGTATGATCCATGGCGAGTGAGCTTAGTAGTCTACTTGCGAACCTTCGATTAGTGAGGATGTTGAGACCCAGATTGTGTTGCCGAGAGTGGTTTGTGAGTACTCGGACGTCTTTCGAGGATCTTGTTAGTTTGCCACCTCATCGAGATTGAGTTCTCTATTGACTTAGTGCGGCACCGCTTTCTATGGCATCATACCGTTTTCCCCCCGCCGAATTACTTGAGTTGAAGGTTCAGCTCCAGGAGGTGTTAGATAAAGGTTATATCGCACCTAGTGTTTCACCGTGGGGAGCGCCAGCCCTTTTCGTTAAAAAGAAAGGTGGTGCTTTGAGGCTGTGTATAGATTATCGGAAGTTGAATCGGGTTACGGTTAAGAACAAGTACCCTATGCCTCGTATAGATGATTTGTTTGATCAGTTGAAGGGTTCCTGTTGTTTCTCTAAGATAGACTTGAGATCGGGTTATCATCAGTTGAGAGTCAGGGAAGAGGATATTCCAAAGACGGCATTCCGTACGCGGTATGGCCACTATGAGTTTCTGGTGATGCCGTTTGGGCTCACCAATGCACCGGCAGTGTTTATGGATTTGATGAACCGGATCTTCCAGGAATTCTTAGATCGTTTTGTGGTCGTCTTCGTGGACGACATTCTGATTTATTCACCTTCAGAGGAAAAGCACGAGGAGCATTTGAGAGTGGTGCTTGAGTTACTTAGAGCCCATAAGCTGTATGCTAAGTTTGGGAAGTGTGAATTCTGGCTAGAAGAGGTGAAGTTCTTAGGCCATGTAGTTTCTGGGAAAGGGGTGTCTGTTGATACATCCAAGACTGAGGCAGTGCAAGATTGGGCACAACCTAAGAGTGTATTTGAGATCCGCAGCTCGATTGGGTATTACCGGTTTGTGAAGGATTTCTCCAAAGTTAGCTTCACTTGACTAGATTGACTCGAAGGAGTCAAATTTGTTTGGAATGAGACTTGTGAAAAGTCGTTTCAGAGTTGAAGGTTAGATTGACCACCGCCTCCGGTCTTGATTATTCCTAGAGAGGGTTGGGTTATCAGCCATCGTGACGCCTCACGAGAGGGTCAGGTTGTGTGTTGATGCAAGAAGGAAAGTGGTTGCCTATGGCTCACGTCGATTGAAGATTCATGAGAAGAATTACCCCACGATGATCTAGAGTTAGCAGCTGTGATATTTGCCTTGAAGATTTGGAGGCATTATCTGTTTGGTGAGAAATTTGAAGTATTCTCCGACCATAAGAGTCTGAAATATCTGTTCACACAGAAAGACTTGAATCTGAGGCAGAGGAGGTGGATGGAATTTATGGAGGATTATGATTTCGAGTTGCATTATCATCCGCGAAAGGCCAATGTTGTGGCCGATGCCCTTAGTAGGAAATCATGGTGACGCTAGTATAGCCATCCCGAGAGTGGAAGATGTTGGGTGCAATTGGGGAGTTTGATTTGCTTCTAGGTGAATCCGCTGAGGTCGCGACCTTGTTTTCTGTTGTTGCACACCCCACACTTGTGACTCGAGTGTTAGAGGCTCGAGGGTGATCTTGAGGTAGAATCTCTCCCAGAGAAGATTTCCAGTGGTAAGATTGAGAAGGGCTTGACGGTGTATCCCGACCTGAGTGTGAGATACCGAGACCGTCTGTTTGTGCCGGAGTCGTGTCGAGAGGAGGTACTCCGGGAGTTTCATCATTCGCGCCTTGCGGTGCGTCCGGGAAGCACCAAGATGTATCGGGATTTGGCTCGCCCCTCTTGGTGGCAGGGTATGAAGAGAGATGTGCCAGATCTAAGTGCCTTACTTGTCGCCAAGTGAAGGCCGAGCATCGAGGCCATGGTTTGTTGCAACCCTTACTTATTGCCGAGTGGAAGTGGGAGCATGTCACTATGGACTTCGTTGTAGGTCTTCCTAGGACTCAGCGAGGTAATGATGCTATTTGGGTGGTTGTGGATCGGTTGACTAAGTCAGCACACTTTATCCCTATGCGCGTGAGAGATTCGGTGGATCATCTTGCCGATTTATATGTTCGGAAGATAGTAAAGTTGCACGGGTTCCAAAGCGATTGTCTCGAATAGAGATCCTCGCTTCAACGCCAAAGTTGTGGCAGAGTTTGCAGAGTGCTTTAGGCACTAAGTTGACCTTTAGTACGGTTACCATCCTCGACCGACGGGCAACGAGCGCATTATTCAGATCCTTGAGGATATGCTTCGGGTTGTGTTCTCGACTTTAGTGGGTCGGGAGAGGCACTTGCCATTAGTAGAGTTCGCTTACAACAACAGTTTTCAGTCTAGTATCGGTATGGCACCATTTGAGGCCTTGTATGGCCGTAATCGTAGATCTCCGCTTGTTGGGCCGAGGTGGGTGATGCACCTTTGATAGGTCCGGAGTTAGTGAGGGAGACGACGGAGAAAGTTGAGCTTATCCGTAGGAGACTTGTTACTCTGACCCGTAGTCGCCGTAAATCTTATGCCGACCGTAGGAGGAGACCTTTGGTGTTTGAGGTAGGGGATCATGTCTTTCTGAAAATCTCACCTAGGCGAGGTTTAATGAGGTTTGGGAAGAGTGGGAAGTTGTCCCCTCGGTTTATTGGTCCCTTTGAGATCCTTGAGAGGATTGGCGAGGTTGCTTATCGTTTAGCTTTGCCACCGCAGTTGTCCGGAGTTCATGACGTGTTTCATGTGAGTATGCTTCGGAAGTATGAGCCGGATCCATCGCATGTGTTGGATTGGACCGATTTAGTTGTTGATGAGGATGTTTCGTACGTGGAGAGACCGATTCGAGTCTTGGATAGGCGGGATCAAGTCCTGCGTGGCAAGACTATTCCTTTGGTGAAAGTTCTGTGGAAGCATCACGGAGTGGAGGAAGCCACTTGGGAACGTGAATTAGAAGTCCGTGAGAAATATCCAGATTTATTTATTGATTTGTAATCTTGTATCTAGATTATATAATATTGTGGAACTTGAGCATTTTATATATGTCTTAAGTTGGAAAACATTGAGAATGTTTGAGTTTAATGTTAACAGTTTGAAATTTGCTTCATAACGGAAGTAGAATATAACATTTATATCTTGAATGTGTTGTTTATATCATGGAATTGAATATGTTATGGAAATTGTTAACATTGAGAAGAATAAGGCATAATATTGATGCAAGTTGAAATATATGTTGATTTATACATACTGTGAGATGGCTCTTGATAAGAGATGAAGTGACTAGTTTTGGGTCGAGTTGTTGCTTATTATTGTGGTGTTTTATATCATTGGGAACTGAGAAAAAAAAACTCGTTTTTACAAACCTACGCTAAATTTCGGGGACGAAATTCTTTTAAGGGGGGGAGTTTATAGCGACCCCGGTCTTTTCCCATTTAAATTAATGTATCCGAACCTATGTTTAAGATTTTCGTTGTCTTATTGTTGTCGCTGTTGTCCTTTGATTACTTGTTCTTTGGTTATAGGTTGCTTTGGGCAGGTTGATTGCAGATTGGTTGGGTTTAGAAACAAATCCTTGGTGTTCGGTTTTTGGCTTGGTCGCTCGAGCGAGCTTCTCTTCGCCCGAGCTAGGTCCTTCTTTTTGGTTAAATCGCTCGAGCGAGCCTTTCTGGCTCGAGCCGGGTTGTCGATGCTAGACCCGATAGCAAGCGAGCTTTCTTCGCTCGAGCGAGTTGTTTTTGCTCTTGCTCGAAGCGAGTATTTCGTCGCTCGAGCGAGATTGTCTTTTGTGTCTGGTCGCTCGAGCGAGCTCGGCCCAAGATTTAAACGCAGCAGAGCTTTTAAAACGTCCTTTTTCACAATTTTTGATCCAAACCCTAGTTCGAGTTTCTTCTCTCTCAACTCATCTTTTCCTTGGGTTTGATCTATCTAGAGTTTCTAACCTAGTTCCTTCATTAAAAAGGTGGAGGAGAGTGAGGGCTTCCATTAAATCGGAGCAATTGTAGATTTGGAGCACTTGGGGGTATTGAGCATCATCTTCGCCTTCTTCCTTAGGAATCTTCGCTCTAAGGTAGGGATTACCTACTCCATTTATACGCTTTAATCATAAGTGTTGGTATTTTGGTATATGGGGGTGGTTGGGTAATTTTGGGAGAAACCCTAGGTTTTGACTTAGATTAATTTGTGTAATTAATTTAAGGGAGGTTTGTGGAATTGAGTTTAATTCATGAATTTGGGGGATTATGAGATCAATTGATGCAGTTGGATATTTAATCACTCATCTGTAAACTGATATTATATATATTGTGATATTTATTTCTAATTAGACATAATTGTTTTGGGCCATCGGTGGAGGATAGCCATTGATTGTTGTAGACCTTGCATGTGGCTTAGGTTTAACTGGAATTGAGTCATTTATTTGACTGTTGAATTAATACAGAACATTACATGTATTGATTATGTGTTGTATATTGCAAGTATTGATTATGTTGCATATGCATTTGGTTTTGGAGGAGATAGGGGATGGACTCCCGGTTTAGGGGAAGAAAGGGGATGGACTTCTAAACCGAATTTGTTGGGGGTTTAGGGGAAGAAAGGGGATGGACCTCTAAACCAGATTTGTTGGGAGGAGAAAGGGGATGGACTCCACTAGCATCACATATATGTGTGCTATTTGTTAATAGAAGTATTTCTATTTATTGTTGATATGATACATCACCACTAGGTGTATCAGTTGGGAAGTATGGAAGTGAATGTGGTTGTGATTGATACAATACCAAAGATGTGTATTTGTTATGTTATAGAGAGGTTTAACTTAATTTATTATCCCTGTTAAATCATTGAGAGATGAGATTCCCGTTGAGTTTTTGGCTAGGTTTTGAGCCATAGATGGAAGGTAAGATGTGCCATAGACAATGTGTCATAGGCAATATAGATATTCGTGTCATAAAAATTGTAATTGGAATGTAGTGTGTTAACCATGTATCAGATGCTAATGCTTTAGTTAATTCTTATACTTGGTTTAGTATTTCTCTACTGGGCTGTGGCTCACCCTATATGGGAACTTCATTTTTCAGGTACAGATGGTTCACTACCTCCAAGGACTTAGCTTGTGAGGAATTGGAACTCGAAGATTTGTTTTTAGTTTATTTGCTTTTATATGTAAACACTCAAGCCTAGGGCTTTATTTGTTTTTGAGTTAGAACTCATGGATTTGTGTCCAAGTATTGGCTTGGCAAGATGTAAGCCCGTAGGGCATTTATTTTAATGTTTTATTTCTTAAGACTCTGATGAATGGAATTATATTTCTTGTTTTAATATATTGGTGCATGTTAATATTATTTATTATGGGTTAATTTTGAGGGCGTTACAACTTGTTATCCGAGCGTACCGGGTTTGAATACTTTGGGTACGTGGGAAGTGATTAGTATCACAATGGGTTCGTCTCGCTTGATAGAGACTTAGTGTAATAATTACATGATTATATGATAACATGTTTATGTGACTATGTGGGTATGGAATGTAGTTTCTAGGATGTTGATTGGAGCCTTGAGTCTCTGAAAGTCTTGTTGGAAAGGCACTTGATCAATGTTGTTTCCAACCGGAACTTTGGTGACGCCTCTCGAACCGCTATTATCCAGAATGAAATTGTAGGTGCTTATGTGATTATGTGCTTACGTGGTGTGATTTATTATTATCCAATGTATTAGAACGCAAGTGTTATAGTTTCGCACATTATTTAGAGTGCTAACGTCTTTGTTTCTTTATTAGGATGTCGACGAGGACGAGGTCATGTAGGCGTGGTAGGCAGGTCAGGCAAGAGGTGCCTATACCGGAGGAAATACCGGCAGTTCAGAAGGTGTTGGCCAGGCCAATGTGGCCGAGCCAGTAGGACAGCAAGGTATGGGCGCATTGGCCCAAGAGATAGCTGGAGCTTTTAGGGAGTCAGTGGGCATTCTTAGGGCTCAGAATCAGGCTCAGGTTGTTGTGGCAGATGCAGGGCCTTCTTTTCTGAAGAGGGAGTTCTTCCGGTCTCAACCGGACGTGTTTGTGGGTGATCCTAGCGAGCCACTTAAGGCAGACGAATGGCTCGAACAGACAACGAAAACGTTTGAGATGCTAGGCATCGAAGACGAGACACTGAAGGTGACCTTGGCATCTTTCCAGCTAAAGGGGGATGCGTCAATGGTGGAAGTTCACTAAAGGGCGATTGAGGTACGGAAAGCGTTTGTTGACGCTTTCAGAGAAGTACTTGTCTTCACCGCCCAGAGAAGTCGAGAGATCGATTCGCCATCTTGAGCGTATCAGCTTATCGATGGGCCGAGTTTGAGGCGGCATTCACTAGTTTGTCCAGGTTTGCACCGGAGTTAGTAGCGACTGAGGAGCGTCGTTGTATTGAGTTTGAGAAGAAGTTGAGGCGTGGCCTCAAGCTGAGAGTTGTCGGGTCTATGATTCGGGATTTTGGACGTTTGGTTGATGCAGCAACCCATACCGAGGTTATGATGCAGGAAGAGGGGGAGGGCAGAAAGGCTCCAAGAGGAGTCAGGAGGGTCAGAGTGATGGCAGGAGGCAGAGAGGTTTCACTCGCCAGCCTCGAGTAGTTTTTCTAGATCCACATTTCCTGTGCCCAGTGCTAGTTCTGGGAAAGGCAGTCAGGGAGATATCACTTGCTACAAGTGTGGCTAGCTGGGCCACAAGTCTTCAGTTTGTCCTCAGAAGGGAGGAGTGCAGAGGGCAGCAACTTCTTCGGCTCGATCTCGAGCGAGTCGTGAGTAGAGAGGCGTCGCTCTCTTGTTTTCAAGGCGGTCATCCGGCACTGAAGAGGTTCTGTCATAGCTTGAGTGGCACACCCGGTGCGTCTGGTTTGAGTTGTTTTCAAGTGGTCACCAGGCACTCAAGAGGTTTTGCCCACACCGGTGAGTAGCACATCTAGTGCATCTGGTTTGAGGCGCACTCGAGTCGCCCAATTCAGTCGCTCAGCCTCGAGGGCTAATCGTGGGCTTCATCGTCCCATTCGGTGCAGCGATCTTATGCTCTGGGGTGAGCAGTTAATCGAGGTCATCTGGTAGCGCTGTATCGTTATGCCGTACTCAAATCGGTTGTGAGAGGTACCTTCTTGTTTTGCAATTCAGCTTGCTAGTGTTTTGATCGATACGAGCATCTCATTCTTTTGTGTCTGCTACATTTGCATCCATTTTGGAGTTAGAGTTAGCTCGCTTAGCGTCCTATTTGTGTAGTGTCACCACTTGGGGGTGAATTGATTTTGAAACAAGGTGTTAGGGGTTGTGATATAGAGGTCGATGATCATAGAATCCCTTTTCTTTCGTGGTTATGCCCATGAAGGGCTTCGATGCTATTTTGGGTATGGACCGTTATCGCCATACCGGGCATTTATTGATTGCTACCGCCGAGGGTCACTTGTTGTACCGTTAATCTGAGAACGCTTTTATTTTCTCGGGGACAGGTTGGTAGTGTTTTGCCACTGGTATGATCCATGGCAGAGTGAGCTTAGTAGTCTACTTGCTAGTCTTTCAATTAGTGAGGGTGATGAGACTCAGATTGTGTTGCCGAGAGTGGTTTGTGAGTACTCGGACGTCTTTCCCGAGGATCTTGTTAGTTTGCCACCTCATCGAGAGATTGAGTTTTCTATTGACTTAGTGCCCGGCACGGCGCCGATTTCTATGGCACCTTACCGTTTTGCCCCTGCCGAGTTAGTTGAGTTGAAGGTTCAGCTCCAGGAGTTGTTAGATAAAGGTTATATCCGTCCTAGTGTTTCACCGTGGGGAGCGCCAAACTTTTCGTTAAAAAGAAAGGTGGTGCTTTGAGGTCGTATAGATTATCGGAAGTTGAATCAAGTTACTAAGAAGACCAAGTACTCTATGCCTCGTATAGATGATTTGTTTGATCAGTTGAAGGGTTCCTGTTGTTTCTCTAAGATAGACTTGAGATCGGGTTATCATCAGTTGAGAGTCAGGGAAGAGGATATTCCAAAGACGGCATTCCGTACGCGGTATGGCCACTATGAGTTTCTGGTGATGCCGTTTGGGCTCACCAATGCACCGGCAGTGTTTATGGATTTGATGAACCGGATCTTCCAGAATTCTTAGATCGTGTTGTGGTCGTCTTCGTGGACGACATTCTGATTTATTCACCTTCAGAGGAAGAGCACGAGGAGCATTTGAGAGTGGTGCTTGAGTTACTTAGAGCCCATAAGCTGTATGCTAAGTTTGGGAAGTGTGAATTCTGGCTAGAAGAGGTGAAGTTCTTAGGCCATGTAGTTACGGGGGAGGGGGTGTCTGTTGATACATCCAAGACAGAGGCAGTGCAAGATTGGGCACAGCCTAAGAGTGTATTTGAGATCCGCAGCTCGATTGGCTGGTATTACCGTCGGTTTGTGAAGGATTTCTCCAGTGTTAGCTTCACGTTGACTAGATTGACTTAAGGAGTCAAATTTGTTTGGAATGAGACTTGTGAAAAGTCGTTTAGAGTTGAAGGTTAGATTGACCACCGCCCGGTCTTGATTATTCCGAGAGAGGGTTGGGTTATGGCATCTTGTGACGCCTCACGAGAGGGTCAGGTTGTGTGTTGATGCAAGAAGGGAAAGTGGTTGCCTATGGCTCACGCCGCTTGAAGATTCATGAGAAGAATTACCCTACGATGATCTAGAGTTAGCAATGTGATATTTGCCTTGAAGATTTGGAGGCATTATCTGCTTGGTGAGAAATTTGAAGTATTCTCCGATCATAAGAGTCTGAAATATCTGCTCACACAGAAAGACTTGAATACTGAGGCAGAGGAGGTGGATGGACTTTTTGGTGGCTTATGTTTTCGAGTTGCTGTCTCTTCCGGGAAGGGCCAATGTGCTGGCCGATGCGCTTAGTAGCAAATGTGTTGGTGACGTTGCTAGTATAGCCATCGGAGAGTGGGAGATGTTGGGTGCAATTGGGGAGTTTGATTTGCTTCTGGGTGAATCCGCTGAGGTCATGGGCCTTGTTTTCTGTTGTTGCGCAAGCTCACACTTGTGACTCGAGTGTTAGAGGCTCGAGGGTGATCTTGAGGTAGAATCTCCGAGAGAAGATTTCCGATGGTAAGATTGAGAAGGGCTTGACCAGGCAGTGTGAGATACCGAGACCGTCTGCTTGTGCCGAGTCGTGTCGAGAGGAGGTACTCGAGTGTCATCATTCGCGCTTTGCGGTGCATCCGGAAGCACCAAGATGTATCGGGATTTGGGTCGCCGCTTTGGTGGCGGGTATGAAGAGAGATGTGGCACCAGA
This sequence comes from Camellia lanceoleosa, assembly GCA_025200525.1. Classification (NCBI taxonomy): domain Eukaryota; kingdom Viridiplantae; phylum Streptophyta; class Magnoliopsida; order Ericales; family Theaceae; genus Camellia; species Camellia lanceoleosa. Next base: position 45,327,068 of record CM045761.1, on the reverse strand, counting down.
TCTAAGTGCCTTACTTGTCAGCAAGTGAAGGCCGAGCATCAGAGGCCAGCGGGTTTGTTGCAACCCTTACTTATTGCCGAGTGGAAGTGGGAGCATGTCACTATGGACTTCGTTGTAGGTCTTCCTAGGACTCAGCGAGGTAATGATGCTATTTGGGTGGTTGTGGATCGGTTGACTAAGTCAGCACACTTTATCCCTATGCGCGTGAGAGATTCGGTGGATCATCTTGCCGATTTATATGTTCGGGAGATAGTAAAGTTGCACGGGGTTCCAGTGACGATTGTCTCAGATAGAGATCCTCGTTTCACTGCCAGGTTGTGGCAGAGTTTGCAGAGTGCTTTAGGCACTAAGTTGACCTTTAGTACGGCTTACCATCCTCGGATCGACGGCAACGAGCGCATTATTCAGATCCTTGAGGATATGCTTCGGTTGTGTTCTCGACTTTAGTGGGTCGTGGAGAGGCACTTGCCATTAGTGGAGTTTGCCTACAACAACAGCTTTCATCTAGTATCGGTATGGCACCATTTGAGGCCTTGTATGGCCGAATCGTAGATCTCCGGTTTGTTGGGCCGAGGTGGGTGATGCACCTTTGATAGGTCCTGAGTTAGTGAGGAGACGACGGAGAAAGTTGAGCTTATCCGTAGGAGACTTGTTATGACCAGTAGTCGCCGAAATCTTATGCCGACCGTAGGAGGAGACCTTTGGTGTTTGAGGTGGGGATCATGTCTTCGAAAATCTCACCTAGGCAAGGTTTAATGAGGTTCGGGAAGAGGGAAGTTGTCCCCTCGGTTTATTGGTCCTTTGAGATCCTTGAGAGGATTGGCGAGGTTGCTTATCGTTTAGCTTTGCCACCGCAGTTGTCCGGAGTTCATGACGTGTTTCATGTGAGTATGCTTCGGAAGTATGAGCCGGATCCATCGCATGTGTTGGATTGGACCGATTTAGTTGTTGATGAGGATGTTTCGTACGTGGAGAGACCGATTCGAGTCTTGGATAGGCGGGATCAAGTCCTGCGTGGCAAGACTATTCCTTTGGTGAAAGTTCTGTGGAAGCATCACGGAGTGGAGGAAGCCACTTGGGAACGTGAATTAGAAGTCCGTGAGAAATATCCAGATTTATTTATTGATTTGTAATCTTGTATCTAGATTATATAATATTGTGGAACTTGAGCATTTTATATATGTCTTAAGTTGGAAAACATTGAGAATGTTTGAGTTTAATGTTAACAGTTTGAAATTTGCTTCATAACGGAAGTAGAATATAACATTTATATCTTGAATGTGTTGTTTATATCATGGAATTGAATATGTTATGGAAATTGTTAACATTGAGAAGAATAAGGCATAATATTGATGCAAGTTGAAATATATGTTGATTTATACATACTGTGAGATGGCTCTTGATAAGAGATGAAGTGACTAGTTTTGGGTCGAGTTGTTGCTTATTATTGTGGTGTTTTATATCATTGGGAACTGAGAAAAAAAAACTCGTTTTTACAAACCTACGCTAAATTTCGGGGACGAAATTCTTTTAAGGGGGGGAGGTTATAGCGACCCCGGTCTTTTCCCATTTAAATTAATGTATCCGAACCTATGTTTCGTAGATTTCCGTTGTCTTATTGTTGTCGCTGTTGTCCTTTGATTACTTGTTCTTTGGTTATAGGATGCTTTGGGCAGGTTGATTGCAGATTGGTTGGGTTTAGAAACAAATCCTTGATGTTCGGTTTTTGGCTTGGTCGCTCGAGCGAGCTTCTCTTCGCTCGAGCGAGGTCCTTCTTTTTGGTTCGTCGCTCGAGCGAGCCTTTCTTGGCTCGAGCGAGGGTTGCGTCCAGTGCTAGACCTGATAGCAGTGCTTGTTGGCTCGAGCGAGCTTTCTTCGCTCGAGCGAGTTGCTTTGCTCTTGGCTCGAGCGAGCATTTCGTCGCTCGAGCGAGATTGTCTTTTGTGTCTGGTCGCTCGAGCGAGCCTGTCCAGTATTTAAACGCAGCAGCAGTTTTAAAACGTCCTTTTTCACAATTTTTGATCCAGAAACCCTAGTTCCGAGTTTCTTCTCTCTCAACTCATCTTTTCCTTGGGTTTGATCTATCTAGAGGGCGTTTCTAACCTAGTTCCTTCATTAAAAAGGTAGAGGAGAGTGAGGGCTTTCATTTAATCGGAGCAATTGTTGATTTGGAGCACTTTGGGGTTTTGAGCATCATCTTCGTCTTCTTCCTTTGGATTCTTCGCTTTAAGGTAGGGATTTCCTACTCCATTTATACGCTTTAATCATAAGTGTTGGTATTTTGGTATATGGGGGTGGTTGGGTAATTTTGGGAGAAACCCTAGGTTTTGACTTAGATTAATTTGTGTAATTAATTTAAGGGAGGTTTGTGGAATTGAGTTTAATTCATGAATTTGGGGAAATTATGAGATCAATTGATGCATTGGATATTTAATCACTCATCAGTAATCTGATATTATATATATTGTGATAATTATTTCTAATTAGACATAATTGTTTTGGGCCATCGGGGGAGGATAGCCATTGATTGTTGTAGACCTTGCATGTGGCTTAGGTTTAACTGGAATTGAGTCATTTATTTGACTGTTGAATTAATACAGAACATTACATGTATTGATTACGTGTTGTATATTGCAAGTATTGATTATGTTGCATATGCATTTGGTTTTCGAGGAGGTAGGGATGGACTCGGTTTAGGGAAGGGGATGGACTTCTAAACCGAATTTGTTGGGGGTTTAGGGAAAGAAAAGGGATGGACCTCTAAACCAGATTTGTTGGGAGGAGAAAGGATGGACTCCACTAGCATCACATATATGTGTGCTATTTGTTAATAGAAGTATTTCTATTTATTGTTGATATGATACATCACCACTAGGTGTATCGGTTGGGAAGTATGGAAGTGAATGTGGTTGTGATTGATACAATACCAAAGATGTGTATTTGTTATGTTATAGAGAGGTTTAACTTAATTTATTATCCTGTTAAATCATTGAGAGATGAGATTCTTGAGTTTTTGGCTAGGTTTTGAGCCATAGATGGAAGGTAAGATGTGCCATAGACAATGTGTCATAGGCAATATAGATATTCGTGTCATAAAAATTGTAATTGAATGTAGTGTGTTAACCATGTATCGATGCTAATGCTTTAGTTAATTCTTATACTTGGTTTAGTATTTCTCTACTGGGCTGTGGCTCACCCTATATGGGAACTTCATTTTTCAGGTACAGATGGTTCATTACCTCCAAGGACTTAGCTTGTGAGGAATTGGAACTCGAAGATTTGTTTTTAGTTTATTTGCTTTTATATGTAAACACTCAAGCCTAGGGCTTTATTTGTTTTTGAGTTAGAACTCATGGATTTGTGTCCAAGTATTGGCTTGGCAAGATGTAAGCCCGTAGGGCATTTATTTTAATGTTTTATTTCTTAAGACTCTGATGAATGGAATTATATTTCTTGTTTTAATATATTGGTGCATGTTAATATTATTTATTATGGGTTAATTTTGAGGGCGTTACAGTTTATTTTGTAGAACACTCCATGTATATTATTTATGAAAAAAATTAAGAAATTACAATTCAATATACGTTTTAGAAAAATATTTCAAATCAGTAGTAAACTTTAATAATTAAACATATAATTTTTTTTTATAAATTTATAAATATTTTGTAAGAACACTTATTTGCAATTTTTCCAAAATAATTAGATCAATCTAATAATTTTTTCAATATTTTCCCAAATTTTATACTTTAAGTGTATATAAATTAACTGAATGAAAAGATAAAAAGTTAATTAAAAATTTAAAAATATAAAGTATAAAATATAAATTAAAATTTTCTAAATTATTTTTAAAAATTCCAAAACCAAACAAAGTGATTTTTTGAACAGAACCAAACAAAGTGATTGTTGTGTGTATATGTGTGAGTTGTACCATTCTATGCATTCCAAAAAAAAAAAAAGAATCAAATAATGAAATGTTTAGCTTATATTATTTTAGTTATAATCCAAATCATATTAAGGTCTCGTTTGGGAATGTATATTATTTTAATAATTTTTTACTTTTGTCTTAAAATATGAAATAAAAAAAAAATTAGTATGTTTAAAATGAGTTTTTGGCCAAAAAAAGTGCAAAAAGTATTGGAAAAATGTTTTTTTTTTTTGACTTTTTTATATAATTTGTTGACTTTTTAATGTCTTTAATGACATTTTGACTTTTAAACTAAAATATACACTTCCCAAACAAGGGCTAAGCTTAAATTACACTATTCGTTAAATTACACTATTCGTTTAGTTTTCAAAAGAGAATAGTACACAACTTGTTCTATACACTATTATTATGAACGCTGGGAATCATAGAATCAGACACACAATATACATAAATGGATAAAATTATTTTAAGATTTGTTAGTAGGTTCATTTTTAAAAAACTTATTTGTTCATGTATATTTTGTATGCAACATTGGTAAAAAGTCAGTTTTTTGACTTTTTCATTTTTTTAGCTAAAAAAACTAGCTTTTCTATCCAAAAACACCAAACTTTTTGCCAAAAAGTCACCAAAAAAGCTAAAAAGCAAAAAAATTAATTTTTTACCAACTTCCTGAAACACCACTCATTGACTTATTATTTTTTGTATGAGTAATGCTATTATGATCATATATTTTTACCACATTTCATATATCATTTGATGTGAAACATATATAATAGCTTTATAATGACAACAACAAACCCAACCTAAACGTTATTAATATTTAGGGCGAATTATACTAACGGTCCCTGTAATTTGATATTTGTGTTATTTTGATCCCTAACTTCTTAATTGTGATAGATTTGATCGTAAATTTTGAATCATATTTTAAATAAAGACAATTAAAGACATTATTGTTCCATTTCATAGGCAAAATTGTCAATTTAATAAAATATAAACTGCCTTGACAAAAATAAATGTCAAAAAATTATTTTTCAATTTTTAAAAATTATTTCTACGCGTCAAAGATAAAATTATATAAAAATGATAAATCTTTTATTTTTTTATTTTTTTACCAAATTAATTTTTAGTATATGTTTGGATGATAATCATGTAATAGGTGGTTATTTTTATTGATATTTTTGGATGGTTATCATGTAATAGATGGTTGTATTTGATGTTATAACAGATATCGTTGAATGATTATTATGTAATTGATGGTTATTAGGCTTTTAATTTCATTTAATATATAAATTGTTTTTAGTTTTAAATTTTTTGATTTAATGAATTGGTTTAATAATGACATCAAAATTGTTGCCATGTTTGACTTTTGAAAAAATAAAAACTAATTTAACGAAAATAAATATCAAAAATTTTTATTTTAAAAATTTATTTCTATCCTCCCAAAAAATAAAATTATATAAAAATGAGGGTTCGTTTGGTTTGAATTTCTCAAAAAATTTTGAGAAAATTTCTCTACAAATGAGTTTTCAGAAAAACTTAAACCAAACAAATTTTCTCAAAAACATTTCCCAAAACTTGTAAACCAAACAAGTTTTTCAAACAAATCTTTTTCTCATACACATCAAATCAATCACTTTTTTCAAAATTCTCTCTCAAAATAATTTTCCAAAACATCTTTCCAAAAAAACCAAACCAAACAACTTTTCGTACTTTTTATCTCCCAAACTCATCTCCCAAACTCAAACCAAACATAGATGTGTTTTTAATTTTTTTTCACCAATTTAATTCTTAATTTCTTAGCAAATTTTTTCTAAAAATAGATTTTAAAAATCAAACCAAATAGAATTTTATAACAAAAAATGTTCTGATATTATTCATTAAAAAAAAAAAAAAGACCATTATATTTCAAACAACATATAAGTTAACCAATACAAAATAAGTTGCATGATGACTTTGCCCTTCAAATAGAGCAATAATGTCTTTAATTGTTCTTATTTATAATGAGATTCAAAATTCATAGTTAAATGTATCACAATTGAAAAGTCATGAATTAAAATGACAGAAGTCTCAAACTATATGTACTATTAGTATAATTCGTCCTAACATCTAAGTAATGTATATGTGCCCCCATCATATGACGAGCAACAAAATTACGACACATAATTAATCACATAATTTTTTTTGAACTACATAAAACTTTTATAACATGCTAGGACATATTATTTCACTCATATTGCTCTACCTATGTGATTGCTTTATTGTCGATTTTGTGTCTAAACTTATTGTATGACAAATGAAATTCTATCTTTATGATGGATTTTACTGTGTATTATGTATGATTAGAATTATTTTATATAGTTGATTCTGTGATTGATTTTGTTTTCATAGTCTTATTGATATGATAAAATATGTAAATATTGGATGTAACAGATATATCACGTGATATTATCACCATCCAATAAACAATTTTGATTTACAGTAAAAACCACAATAATAATAAGTTAATGGGAGACCATACTTGTCTACTTAACCCCTTTGTAACTTTTTATTAATCTTACATATAATGGGAGACCATACTTATCTATATATATATATATATATATTTGATAAGAAGAGATTGTCATAGCATTACTCATTAGGCTTGTTTAATTGGTGGATTATAGCATATGATTGAGATTATTAATCCATGAAATTCATATTCTATTATTTGGGTTAAATTTTTGTTATCCAAATTAAATTTCGACGAACATTCCATCCAACAAAATTGATAATTTTTTTAATCATACAATTAATAATGTAAAAGAAATATATAATTAAAATTATATATTTTCCACGATAAACATGTACAAGAGACAATTATTCATTACATTAATCCAATTAAACAATCAATCTTTAGAGCATTGCCAAAGTTATAATTTGGCATACTACATAAGAATGCCAAATTATAGCAATAGTGTTATAATAGTTAGATGTCATTTTGGCACACCTTCAACCAACTTTTCCTCTTTTTTCTTTTTAAGTAGTATTTGGATTTAAATTTTTGAGTAAATTTTTTTGTTGTTTTTTTTAAATTTTTTCAAAAAAAAAAATATATATTTACATTATAGATAAATAAAAAAATTATAATTGAAAAAAAAAATTGTAATTCGCATCATTCCAGTCCTTTTAATTTTCCATCAGTCTAACCGTTCTCCCACTTTGCAGAACTTTCTCCTCTCTTTTGATCTCTTCCTTGAGGAATTATCATGTTTTTTAGGAATTCTAATTAATTGTATTTCTTTCTAATTTTATTAATTACTCCATACAATACATAAAAATAAAAATATATAAATTATAAATATATAATTAATAAAATTATAAAAACATATCCACATAAGTAGGATCGGAATTACTCAAGACTAGGGGTCACGTATTCCTTGACTTTTCAAATAATTTTTTTTTTTTGGTTCTTAGCTGAAAAGTGATTCTCACACAGCCCAGCCCCACTGACACAGCACGGCCCCAATTCTCTTCACTTTTAAGACTAGTTTGACATGATTTATAAAAGATAAAAAAAAATTTTAAAAAATTATTTAAAAAGTTAAAAAATTATCACTATCCATAAAAAAATAGAAAAATAATTTTTTTCCCGAAATTTCCCCACCCTCCCCCCCTGAACAGCCCAAAAAACAGATAGAAGAGAAAGAGAGAGGAAGAGAAGAGAGGGAGAGAAAAGCGAAGAAGAGAGGAGACGAGAAAGAGGAGGGAAAGAGGGAATGGAGAGAGAGAGAGAGAGAGAGAGAGAGAGAGAGAGAGAGAGGGCCTCTCCGCTTCCGGCGATCGATCGCAGTTCGTCGCAGCTTGTCGGCTGATTGTTGCAGCTCATCGCAGCCCCGCCTCCGCCCGCTGTCGCCTCCGCCTCTGCCTCTGCCTCTGCCTCTTCTTTCTTCTTCTTTCTTCTTCTTCTGATTTTCTATTTGAAAAAATAAAAAAATAAAAAAAAAAATTCAAAACGACGTCGTTTTGAGTTCGGCGGATTCAGGCGCCCTCTCTTTCGAGCTACATAGCACGATTCAAAAAAATATATATTAAAAATCATGACAGTGCTATTAGATAGAACTTGATGGCACACTGTGATAGTTAATTTTAAAAAAAAAAAATTATTGAGTAAGGCTTTCAATGGCAAGATCTCTAAAACCTTAAAGCTATATGAAATTTGTTATTTTATTTTTATTTATTTACAGTATTTTTTGAGTGTTTTTATATTTCTTTTATCTTCTTTATCCACTTTGATTGATTTACAATTTACCAACTCATGATTCACTATATTAGGATCACACAACACAAATTTTAAACTACACTACAACCTTGGTGTCACAACCCAACCTCGATACTTGGGTTGGATTCACGACTAGCTAAATTCTTTAATTATAAAGCTAACAAGGTTTTAATTTTAGATTTAACAAATTAAATAATGCAACAAGATAAAATAAATAAATAAAAAATGCATATAAATGTCTAAGGCATACATGAAAACTTTTATTGATATAACATGACTTAGTTAATAATTACAAGTAAACACCAAAAAAGAAAGAAGAAGAAAAAAACGATATTCAATTCAAGTCGGGATCTCAATTTGAGGGGTAAAACAATTCCTCCTTAGATTTCTTCATCTAAAAAGGGTTTAACAGCTATAAGCACATGACAGAGTGATGAATGTTATACTAAGAGTATAAGGATACACAAATCATCATGGATAATTATTTAGGCTAAACAGTGAAATTGTTTGGCTTGAATAAATCAATTAACAAATTAAATAACGCAGCAAGATAAAATAAATAAATAAAAAGTGCATATAAATGTCTAAGGCATACATGAAACTTTTATTGATGTAACATGACTTGGTTAATAATTACATGTAAACACCAAAAAAGAAAGAAGAAGAAAAAAACGATATTCAACTCAAGTCAGTATCTCAATTTGAGGGGTAAAACAATTCCTCCTTAGATTTCTTCACCTTAAAAGGGGTTTAACAGCTATAAGCACATGACAGAGTGATAAATGTTATACTAAAAGTATAAGGGTACACAAATCACCATGGATAATTATTTAGGCTAAACAGTGAAATTATTTGGCTTGAATAAATCAATTATTTTAAATAGCAGACATATAATATAGAAATTATATAAACAAAATAACTATAATCACAGTACAGAGCAGAATAGAGAGTCAATGGATCCATAATAGGCAGAGAGTCACAAAGTGATTAATCAAAGGGTCAATAATTTTTTAAGTTCCCCAAGGCGTAGGATCGTCAGAGAGTTACTAAAGTAACTTATCAGAAAGCCAATGATTATTTAAGTCACCCAAGACACGGGTCCTCTGTGGTAGTATTTACAAAATAATTATTTCAAAACACATTTAATAAACAGTTTTATCCATGGGAATCTATTTTTAAGCGAATATGGTTCATAAAATAAATAACATAATTGTGATGCTAATTTTTTAAAAAAAAATGATTTGGATAAAATAATAAAATAATTTTATGATTATTCAAAGTATAATATAACTCACCTTAATATTGAATCTCCCTCTTTTTTTCTTTTTTTTTTTCCCTCCCTTCCCATTTTCCATTTCCATTTTCTTCGCTCACCAACTTTCTTCCCCTTTCATCTTTGTTTTGATTGCCGCTATTTATACTCGAGTTCATCGCCGGTGTGTCATATATCAATTCCACATGGTTTCTCAATCAATTTGCCATCTTCAGCAATGATTTAGAGCTCTAATAGTAAAGCTCTAATTAGAGCTCTACTAACGTGGAAAAGAAAAACTAAAAAAAAAACTAAACCAAAAACACAGACCAAAACATTACATCATGTGGTAGGGCCCACCATTAGAGCTCTTTTGCTCATTCTAGAGCTCCTTTTCTAGAGCTCTCAATCATTTTTCTACTATCTTTTTGATTAGCACCCTCTTATTTCCATGTGTAAAACCTGGGCTACTACCTATGGTCTAGGTGCTTGGATAATTTAACCTTGGCCCATATGCCAAAGTTATTACGTTATCACCTTTTTTTTTATCTTTTTTTTTTTTTCTCTACACAATGACCCCTAATGTAAATTAAATTACACTTTAGCACATACCATCATAAAATTAAATATTTTATTTTACTAGTACTACCATTATTATTATTATTATTATTATTATTGGTTGTAGTATTAATTAAATATTTAGGATATCACATTTCTCTCATTCTAAATAGAAGTTTGCCTTCAAATTTGTCGTACCTTAGTTTTCGAAAAAGTGTGGATATCGAGCCTACATTTGATTCTTAGTTTCCCACGTAGCTTCTTCGACAAGATGATTCCTCAACACGATGATTCCACCATAAGATTTTTACCAAAATATAGTCTTGTTTCGAAGAATTTGATCACGATGGTCGAGGATTTGTACTGGTTGCTTTTCATAAGACAGATTGTCTTGAACTTCTAGGTTTTCATAATCAATGACATGTTTTGAGTCTTGAAGATATCGTCGGAGCATTGACACATGAAATACAGTGTGAACATTAGACAATTCTAGTGAAAGGGCAAGATTGTATGCTATAGGGCCAACCATTTCCAATATTTCAAATGGTTTGGTGTAACGTGGATTCAATTTTCCTCGTTTTCCAAATTGAATTACTCTCCTTATTAGTGAGACCTTTAAGAAAACATGCTCTCCTACTTAAAACTCCAAATCCCGTCTCCATGTATCCGTATAGCTTTTCTGGCAGCTCTGGGTAATGTGAATTCACTATTGGATGAGTTAAATTTTGTCACTAGTTATTTGCACAATTTCTGTACCTAACAATTTCTGATTTCCTACCTCTGTCCGACATATAGGTGATCGACATTTCCTCTCATACAGCGCTTCATACAGTGTCATTCCGATGCTTGCTTGGTAACTGTTGTTATAAGTGAATTCTACTAATGGCAGATGCTCGTCCTAATTACCTTGAAGATCCAATACGTATACCCGCAACATGTCCTCTAATGTTTGGATCGTTCTTTCGGATTGTCTATCGGTTTGCGGGTGATAAGCGGTGTTAAACTTTAGTGTTGTTCCCAAAGCTACTTATAACTTGTACCAGAATTGAGATACAAAACGAGGGTCTGGATCTGATACAATTGATACCGGGACACCATGCGATCGAATGATCTCCGTGATATATAAAGTGACAAATTTGTTAAGAGAGTACGTGACTCTGACGGGTAGGAAATGTGTTGATTTCATTAATACTATGACCGATATTGCATCGTTCTTTGAGGCTAATTGTGGTAATCCAATAACGAAATCCATAGTAATGTGTTTCTATTTCCATTCAAGAATAGGAAGTGGTTGTAGCAGTCTTGCAAGTCTTTGATGCTCTGTCTTAACTCGTTGACATTAGAAACATTTAGAAACATAGCTTGCTATGTCTCTCTTCATTCCCATTCACCAATAATGCTCTTTTAGATCGTGGTACATTTTTCTATTTTCAGGATAAGCTACGAATCTTGAGCTATGGGCTTCCATCAATATATTCTTTTCGATTTCTAGAATGTCAAGTACACAAATTTGGTTTCGAAACTTTAGTATCCCACTATCTATGGTGAAATCGGAATTGGGCGTACTTCTTTGCTCATCGTACATTTTCTTTAAAAGCTTGTCCTCGCATTGACACACCCTAATTTCATTAATTATCGTAGGTTCCATGACTATATTAGTGACAAATCCATCAACCATGTGTGGAATGAACTCCAAGTCTAGTTTTCCTAAGTCTCCAATAAGTGATTTCTTGTCAGTAAGGAAGTATGCCAAGCTTTGGGTCGTCTTCCGACTCAGGGCATCTACTACCTTGTTAACCTTGCCTGGGTGGTGTTGAATCTTCACGTCATAATCTTTCATAAACTCTAACTATCATCATTGCCTCATGTTTAGTTCATTCTGTGTAAACAGATATTTAAAACTCTTGTAATTTGTGTAAATTTCGCATGTTACTCCGTAAAGGTAATGGCGCCAAATTTTAAGAGTGAAAATCACCGCAACCAATTCCAAATTATGAGTTGGGTAGTTCTTCTCATGAGTCTTTAGTTAACGTGAGGTGTACGCAATAACTTTCCTATTTTGCATAGGTACACAACCCAATCCATTATATGATGTATCGCTATAGATTACAAATCTATCCGTTCCAGTAGGGAGTGCCAATATGGGCACTATCACAAGTCTAACTTTCAACTCCTGGAAGCAACGTTCTCATTTGTCAGTCCACTCGAACTATGTGTTCTTCTGGGTTAATTGAGTCAATTGTGACGCAATTTTTGAAAAATCTTGAATGAAATGTCAATAATATCCTACTAATCTCAAGAAACTCTGAACTTTGGATACATTAGTGGGTCGTTGCCAATCCGTGATAACTCCAACCTTTTGTGGATCGACAAAGGTGCCGTTATTATCAATGACATGGCCGAGAAAGTATACACTAGTGATCCAGAATTTGCATTTCTTCAACTTGGCATAAAATTAGTGATCACGTAATGTCTACACAACTGATCGTAAGTGTTGTTCATGGTCCTCCTATGTTTTAGAGTATACGAGAACGTCATCAATGAAGACAGTAACGAACTCGTCGAGGCAAGGTTTGAACACCCGATTCGTGAGGTCCATAAAGGCCACTGAAGCATTGGTGACGCCAAATGGCATGACAAGGAACTCGTAGTGTCCATAATGTGTTCTGAAGGCAATCTTCTCAATGCTTCCACCTTCAACCTTCACTTGATGGTAGCTAGACCTCAAGTCGATCTTCAAGAATACTTGAGCGCCTTCAAGTTGATCAAATAAGTCATCGATTTGCGGCAAAGGGTGTCGATTCTTGATGGTAACCTCGTTTAATTCTCGATAATCGATACATAATCTCATCGTACCATCTTTTTTCTTTACGAATAGTACCGAAGCTCCCTATAGAAAGGTACTTGGTCATATGAAGCCCTTGTCGAGCAATTCCTGGAGTTGTGTTTTTAACTTTTCAATTACACAATCGACATGCAATAAGAGGTTTTTGATGTTGGTTGCATAGCGGGCTGAGTTTTAATGGTGAACTTGACTTCTCGGTCAACTAAAGTACTAGGTAAGTATTTAGGAAAGGCATCAGGAAACTCCCGAACTACAAGTATTGAATCGAGTATTGGGTTTACTTATTGAGTATTGACCACATAACAAATATGACCATAATAACCTTTTCTCAACAGTCATTGGGTTATCGTGGAGGATATTAAACTTGAAGGGATAGAAATTTCGGTTCCTTCAAAGATAAGCTAGTGTTGGTCGAGTAACCTGTGAAACACTTTTTTGGTTATACAATCAATAGAGGCATGGTTGGCAGTAAGCCAAGCTATTCTTAAGATTATATCAAAACTACTGATCAAATCTACATATAAGGTTTCATCTTTTAGGGATAAAACATAGGATTTATATACTTCTATACTAAATACGGAACCACTAGATGGAAAAGACACAGATAATGCATATCCAAGGGGTTTAAATATTGATATCAATTTGGAAGTAAAGTGTGGAGAAACAAAAGAATAAGTTGATATAGAATCAATAAGAATATGAGCTGAATGTCCACATATTGTGGGTGTTAATTTCTGACCACACAACCAAACGAGGAACTCAGCTGGAGAGTACTGACAGAATAGATTAAGCCCAACAACCTGTAACAAGAAGAGAAGAATACCACCGTGGTTTGCCATCCGGGAGCACTCTAACGATCAAGTTAGTAATCAATATCTCTCAAAAATAGCAAATTGTGCTTAAACTCACAAGAAAGAAGTTACCTTAGACCCACGTGGGTGCTTTGCTTTTATAACCAGCAGTGACCTAACCTCTTTCGAAGCCTTGCTTCAATGGACTTAGACTTAATACTCATCCTAGACCCTCATTTAGATAGAGATAAACTATTCTTGAGCCTTATCTTTATCCAGACTAAGATCCTCCTCTATTTTGGGATTATCTGCTTATCTTGGATTTTGACATCTCTGCAGATAACCTCGAAGTAGCCGAGATCGTCTCAGCAGCATAAGTTAGCCACGTGGCACCTATTTATGTTTTTTAGTAAAAACAAAAATTAAGATTATTTTTTTTTAATTTATAATTTTATTACTTATATTCTTATTTAAATATAATTTTAATATATTTATGACGTCACGATTCGATTCCGATTGAACCTGACGATTGAACCGGTGACCCGTCTACCTAATCTTTTTTTTAGTTCACTCACTGGTCCGATATTTAAAACATTGATTCGAGTATTACGTTATTGAAGTGTTATATTAGAATGTTACGTTTTTGTTCAAAATGTGGAATTTGTTTCAAAAGGAGAGAAATCTAAAACCTCTATAGTGCAGATTGTCCAAATGTATAATTTACTTACATCTAAACATGTAAGTGACTACCATTTTGTGTAATTTTTACTTGGATGGGACCTTTGGATTTATAAAAAAAAAAATGAAAGATTAAACAATTTATAAGATCACATTTTGATATTTATTAGTGTTTCACCTAAAAAAAATTACAACTTTTAACTTTAGGGAGAAGATGATAATATTTTGTAATTATAATAATATAAATATATATATATATATATATATATGGAACTTCATGATTAGATGATGATACAATCATATCAATAATGATATGGCACAACCCTTGTAATAAATATTTGGAAAACATTATGGTAGATATCTCTCATATGTATCGTATATATTTTATAATTAAAAAAAAAAAGCATAACTTTATACTTTCTGAATTATAACTAATAAAATAAAAAATTGTCATAAGTAAACATAACATGAATTATAACTAAAATAATATAATGATTAAAGAAGAAAAGTGTTTATAAGAAAACATGAAAATGACATATTATAAGGTGTATACGGTATATCATTTTAGAATTTCCCTAAATATTTTGTCCTCAAAATTTGGATATCAATTCTTTTTTTTGAATTAGAAAAAAAAAAAATTGCCCCTATTGTGCTGAGCGTGCAGTGCCCTATAGTGGGGTTCATTTTAGATCCACTTATGTAATTTAAGTCCTCGTTTAGTTTTTATTTTAGGGTTAAAAAAATATAAAAAGATAAAATAAATTATATATAAATTAATAAGATAAAATGTCAATTTAAATTATAATCATTATATTTTTTTCTTACAAAAGTCAAAAAAGTCCAAAAATAAAAATCAAAGGCAAAATTTTCAAAACACTTTTCAAAATTCATAACCAAACACACAATATAAAACTCAATTCAAAACTATTTTCAAAACTCATAACCAAACACACAATACAAAACTCAATTCAAAACTATTTTCAAAACTCTTTTGATAATATAGTATTGAAGATGGTTAGTGATAAAATTGTTAAATTATTTTTATAAAAAGTTTTAAAAAAATAATTTCTATATTTAAAAAATATCTAAAATAAATATAATTTTTTTTCTTCTAAATAACAGGTTGTAATTGAAAAAAATAATAATAATAAAAATAAAAATTTACTGTTCCAGTCGACCGGTGGACGACTGGATAGACTCAATCCGTTCTTTTCAAAATTCAAAAATACCTTTCTAAACACTTTTCAATATTTATAACCAAACAAATTTTTTTTTTTTTAAATGCAAATCACAATTTCAAAAAGAAAATCACAGTTTCAAAACTAAACCAAACCTAACCTTTAACTTTTTAACTAAAATTTTAAGTTGCTAGGACTTGGTAGTCATATGATAAAATTATATTTCTTTTAAAAGAAAAAATAAATTATTTTTAAAATCATATTTGATGTTAATGTCTTTTAAAAATAAATATATTCTGATTATATAGGTACCAATCAAAACATTGTTGGGTGGTCTTGGGCCTCTCTCAACCCCAAAAGCTAGCTCAAGAGGTGAGGCTTTCCCTCACACTTATAAAGTGACTACCAGCCCCATCCACAACCGATGTGGGACAACCCCAACAATGTCCCCCTCACACATCGGGCCCTGGGTCGGAGCAGCGACAACCCGTTTCTCCCGTGGACTATTGGGCTGAGACTTGTTGGTAAACCTGGGCTCTGATACCAGTGTTGGGTGGTCTTGGGCCTCTCTCAACCCCAAAAGCTAGCTCAAGAGGTGAGGCTTTCCCTCACACTTATAAAGTGACCACCAGCCCCATCCACAACCGATGTGGGACAACCCCAACAAATATGTTCATCAGTAATCCTTGATAAATATTATGTATAGAGTGATCCGCATCTCAAGACACAGTACACCCTGCTATGGTGCACGCAGTGGTGAAGTCGAAACACTAAGGCAAAATTTGGCAACTCTCAAAAAAATTAGAAAGTTAAAAAATTATTTAAAAAATTAAAAAGTTATCATTATTTACCAAAAATTAAAAATTATGATTGCACAACTTTCAATTCTAATTTTTCTTTACACACTAATTTATATAATTTTTTAATACACATTTTTTCATAAAAAGTCAAAAAATTAACCCAAACATCCATATTTTTTTTCTCAATTTTTTAGTCTAAAAAGATAAAAAGTACACTTATTTAGAACACTCCAAACAACCCCTTAATTAGAAGAGGCATTTCTTAATTATAATTATAATTTTTTTTTTCATAACTAACAATAAGAAAATAATAATAATTTTTTAATGAATGCTAAGTACAAAAACTTAAATAAATTATTACAAAAGTATTACACATAAAATTTTATAATTAATTTTGACTAAAATCGAAAAGAAAGTATTGCTTGTAACTAGTGTATCATGGACAATATAAAAATAGTAATATATTTAAGTCTTAAAATAAATTATATAATGGTAAGATAAATCAAATTTTTACAAAATTTGAATAAAAATTGTATATAATAGTGATATCACGTCATTATCGACATATAATATCACCAACTAGTAGTAAAGCAACATATGAAGGGTGAACCTCACATGCAAATATAACTAACACTCTTAGTAATTTTTACATATATATAGTCAGATTAATTATATTTTCATATCAATAATGATGGATATTACATTTATATTGAGATTTTTTCATAAAATTTTTATACATAAAAATATAATTTGTTATAATCACTTCATTTTTAATAAAACAATCACTATTATTTTCATAAATTTAAAATATCCGTGACATTTTATTCTAGATATTATTTTTGTTTAAAATTTTCTTTATATACATATGTAAAAAAGAAAAATCAAAAATCCTGAGGCGGCAGATGACCCCTAGGCCGCATGTGGCTCCGCCACTGGGTGCACGTATAAGGACTGATTATTTACTAGTTTTGGAATATTGTTTCAAATTATTTATTAGTTGACATTTGTGGAGTTATTTTCTAACAATACAACAAAATGTATTAGATTTTATTATTTTAACCAATTAATTTAAAATTGGAACACCACGTGACATTGTCTTAAGAGCGAAAAAATAATTTCTTACAATAGAACTTATTAAGCGTTTGCAATGATGTCACTTTCTCTTTCACTTAAATTCATTTGGGAAAAGATTTTTTTTGGTAAAAAAAAATAAAGGGGTGGTTTGAAAAGTAGGTTAAAAATTAATTTTTTAGTTTTTTTTTTCATTTTTTCATCTTTCTGTATGTAAAAAATATAAGAGCTAATGTGATTCAAAATAGATTAAAAGTTAAAAACTAACTTTTAGCTAGCTTCCCAAATTGTTCCAAAATGTCAAAGAATAAGCATGTTTGGCATGTATTTAAAAATCTTGACTTAGGAATGGCATGTCTCTATTTGAAATTTCAACTGGACAAGATAATTGAGATATCTGACCAGTAAGAATCATTAAACGA
This sequence comes from Camellia lanceoleosa, assembly GCA_025200525.1. Taxonomy (NCBI): domain Eukaryota; kingdom Viridiplantae; phylum Streptophyta; class Magnoliopsida; order Ericales; family Theaceae; genus Camellia; species Camellia lanceoleosa. The sequence goes on along the minus strand of CM045761.1, from coordinate 45,309,290 downwards.
AAGACCCTTACCGGTTAGAATCTTTGAAAAAAATTAATTTGGCTCAATTTAACTTTCAACTATTGCTTGGTAAGAATTTTTCGTTTAATGACTCTTACCGGTCACAGATCTCGACTCTTTGGCTCAATTTAACTTTCAACTAGAGATAAATCAAATCATTTTGACTTATGCCAATGTAAAAAGACAAATGTAGTTTTATATCAACATTTTCCATACAACTAAAATAATGGTAAAATGAGAAGTTTATACTTTTTAAAAAAAAAAATTAAATAAAATATCACATCAACTTTTCATAATTTTTTATACAACTAAAAATGTCACTATAAAAATTATTGTCAAACATATTGCTTGGTTTGGGTTTTCTAAAAATATTTTTCAAAAAATTTTATTTTCTTGTTTTTTTGTATTTTTTTACAGAATTTTTTAATATTTTAAGTAATTTTTTTTCAATTTTTAGACACACCTAACATAAATACATTTAAAAAGTATAGTTTTCATGAAATTTTTTTTTTAAGAAATTCACTAAATACCAAAAATACAAAAAAAAAAAAAAAGAGACAAATTTAGTATATTTTTCTTATTTTTCTGTATTTATTATTTTTTAAAATATTTTTTCACAAATATTTTACTTTTTAGATACATCTAAGTAAGGTGTATCTAAAAAGGTAAAAAAAAAATGCTTAAAATTTTAAAAATATTTACTAAAAACAAAAAAAAAACACAAAAAAAACTAAATTTTAAAAAAACTGAATTAAAAAAACTGAAACCAAACACACTAATCAATTTTTTTTTCAATTCAAAAAAAATTAAAAAATTAAAAAATCACTAAAAAAAGGCTCCTCATTACATTCTTTTGCTCTCTTCTACCAAAGCAGAAATCGTTCCCCCACAAAATAAATAAATTAATAATAATAATAATTTGCTAAGGCTAAGGTACACTACAGGAAATTACACCTACGGCGACCATTTTTGGCGACTAAAACAAATTTAGTCGCCAAAAGTTACGGATTTGGCTACCAAAAATAAAATTAGTCGGCAAAAGTCAATTTTTTAGCTACTAAATTTTTTTAGTCGGGGAATATTGATTATTGGCGACTAAAAAAAATTTAGTAGCTAAAAATATGACAATTGGCGACTAAAAGAAATTTAGTCGGCAAAAATGCCAGAAATTGGCGACAAAAAATTCATTTAGTCGCCATAGGTATACATTTGGCTACCAAATCCTTTAGTCGGCAAATGGTTTAATAAAAAATTAATTTTTGTCTTTGGCGACTAAACATTTAGTCGGCAAAACTTGATTTTCAGCGACTAAAATTCTTTTAGTCGCCGTATGTATACATTTGGCTACCAAATCCTTTAGTCGGCAAATGTTTTAATAAAAAAATAATTTTTGTCTTTGGCGACTAAACATTTAGTCGGCAAAACTTGATTTTCAGCGACTAAAATTCTTTTAGTCGCCGTATGTATACATTTGGCTGCCAAATCTTTAGACGGCTAATGTTTTAATAAAAAATTAATTTTTGTCTTTGGCGACTAAACATTTAGTCGGCAAAACTTGATTTTTAGTCGCTGTACGTATACATTTTGGCTACCAAAAGCTTTAGTCGCCGATGGAAAATAAATTGGATGGCTAAGATCTGTTGAACAAATAAATTGGATGGCTAAATATTTGGAGGGATTTTTGAAATTTTTGAGGGTTTTACAAATTAATTGGATGGCTAAGATCAGTTGAACAACCAACGGGTGAGATCAATACCTCTCCAATGAAATATTAGGGTCATCTCTTCGTTTCAGAAGATGAAGGGTTGAGGAGTCCAAGATCGCCGCCCCGCCATCGCTTCCTCCTTATGTCACGCAACCGGAGAACCTCGTCCTCCACCATCGCCATCGTGACTGCTGCGACTACCACTGCCTCCGCTACCACCTCCGTCGATGCCCTCTTTTCACGCCGCCGCCTCCTCCTCCGCCGATCTTCACCGATCCACCGCCACCGCCGCGAGATCCAGAGGCTTCATCGCTGAGAATAACTCTGCTCCATTGATGCTCCGTCTCGCGTATGCTCTATATATATATATATATATATAAGTATATATATATCTATTGAGTTACTTGAGTGATGTGAAGCATGTTCTGCAGCTCAGAGACTTGAAAACGGGGTCCATTTACCCATTGACATTGGCTCAGTTTCTGAGATTTCTGCTAGGCGTGAAGACAGTACAATTTTTATTTGGTTTACTAGCTTCCTTACCCCAGGTATTATATACCAGTGCGAATTGGAATTTTAGTTTGGAATTTTAGTCTCATTTTGGATGATAGGAACATATGTGGGCATTAATTTTCAGTCATGGTGGTCATGCTACTATTCTAGATGTTTCCTTTTGCTCCAGTTTTAATTAACTCAGGCCTTATCACCATTTTGCCTTGCTGCACAGTGTGCCTCGCCCTCAATGTGTGTTGAAAAAAGAAGAAAAAGAGACACCCAAAGTAGAATGAAGTGTAGATGTTAATTATTATCTGATTGTTTTTCAGTAAGGAGTCATCCTTGGCGTGTTTAATTGAATGATACAGACAACTATAGTAGTCAAACTAATATATATATATATATGTATAAATAAAAAATGCCTTGGGAACTCATGCCTTTTAAGTTCTGCCATTGTATATTTAACTCAAATGTTCATTGAATTATCTGCTTGCATCTTCTCTGTATATTTCATTGCTTCTAATCTTTAATATTGGATTTGTACTGTATTAATGTTCCGCTTGGAAATTATATATTTTTTGTGATATAGAGTATTATAAAACACAGTTGACTTGAAGGGAGTATATTTTTGTTTAATGTAAATATGTTAATGCAATCTAGAGTAGTTCTTTTACTACGGTCTTACTGTACACTGCTTAAATCACTATTATTCCATTCCATGTATCCAATTTTGAAATTACATTTTGGAGTTACTAAAATGTAGTGAACTGTATATGTAGAGTTGATTCATAACTTCCTGGTTATGTTGGTTGGGTATATGTAGAGCACAATGTGTTTCTTCTTTGAAAGAGTTTAATTACTCGGTGCACGATGTGTTATATAACCTGAAGCAGGTCTGCAACTATGTGTAGATAAAGGGGCCTAAGGATGCTGAATTGCTGATAAGTATGCTGGTGCTGGTGTTTGTTTGGTGTTCTGTTTTTAAGTATGCTGAAGCTACCTGGTTGAGTATGTAGAGTTTAATACTGTTGATAATCATATTTGGTATGTGGATATTAATTAAGAGAATCTTTTCATTAGGTAAGAGAAGTTAAGAGAATCTTTAAATTAGGTAAGAGAAGTAGTTGAACATTTATAATGGTGATGTGTATGAAAATTGTGTATAGTATTTGTCTATAACTCGGGTATTCACCAACTATGCAACTTAAGTTGAATTTGATGTTTACAAGAGCAGTGTAAGACTACGTGGGCTTTATGGGAAACAAATTGTGCATTTATGAAACATCTTCACTACACTCCTGTTGTTGAAATGGAATATTGAGATGAATGTCTCAATACAACAGAGGAGAAAAGTTAGATTTGAGTACATTGTGTAACGCCCTCAAAATTAAACCCATTAAACATAAAACACAGCATGCATTATTAAAAGAAAACCATTATCTTATTTAAATCATCAGAGTGATATGAAATAAAACATCAAAATAAATGCCCTACGGGCTTACATCTTGCCAAGCCAACACTTGGACACAAATCCATGAGTTCTAACTCAAAACAAATAAAGCCCTAGGCTTGAATGTTTACATTATTTAAATAAAACAACTAAAACAAATCTTCAAGTCCAAATCCTCACAAGCTAAGTCGTTGGAGGTAGTGAACCGCCTGAACCTGAAAATAAAGTTCCCATATAGGGTGAGCCACAGCCCAGTAGAGAAGTACTAAACCAAGCATAAGAATTAACTAAAGTATTAGCATCTGATACATGGTTAACACACTATAATCAAGTTACAATATTCATGACACGAATGTCTACACTGCCTATGACGCATTGTCTATGGCGCATTTTACTTTCCACTTATGGCTCAGAACCTGGCCACGTAACTCAACAGGGTTTCATCTTTTATTACCATTACTTCCAATTCAACAGGAATAACAATTCAAGTTAGACCTAATCATAACAAATACACATGTTGGTATTGTATCAATCATAATCAATTCACTTCCATACTTCCCAACTGATACACATTTTAGTGATGTATCATATCAACAATAAATAGACATATGTCTATTACTCAATAAGCACACATATGAATGATGCTACTGGAGTCCATCCCCTATCTCCTCCCAACAAATCCGGTTTAGAGGTCCACCCCCTATCTTCCCCTAAACCGTGGAGTTCATCCCCTATCTCCTCCAAAACCAAATGCATATGCAACATAATCAATACTTGACATATGCAACACATGATCAATACACGAATGTTCTATATTAATTCAACTGTCAAACGAATGACTCAATTTCAGTTATACCTAAGCCGCATGCAAGGTCTACAACAATCAATGGCTATCCTCCACCGATAGCCCAAACAATTATTTCTAGACAAGAAACAAATACACAACAATTATAATTCCAACATTCTCAATGGTAAGTATTTAAACCAACCCAATACATCATTAAATTACTAAATTCCCCAATCTCATGAATTTAGCCAATAACACAATTTCCCTTTAAATTAATTATACAAATTAATCTATGACAAAATCTAGGGTTTCTCCCAAAATTACCCAAACTACCCCCACATACCAAAATACCAACATTTAGGATTAAAACGTATAAATGGAGTAGGAATTCCCTACCTCAAGCAATGAACCCAAAAGAAGAAAACGAAGATGATGCCCAAACTCCAAAGTGCCCCAAATCCAAGTTTGTTCAGATTAAATGAAAGCCCTCACTCCTCTAAATTATTTGTAAAGCAACTAGGGTAGAAACACACCCTAACTAGATCAAACCTAGGAGAAAAGGTGTATAGGAAGAAGAAAAGTCGGACTCTAGGGTTTGGGATCAAAAGAGATCAAAATCGATCCAAAAGTCGGATCGCACCATTTTATATCCGTCGCCCCGCCGAAGGTTAAAACCCGCCGAGCGGCGGATGCACACTCAAGACTTTCGAGATACAGCTCCCGCCGAAGGCCCAACTCCGCCGGCGGCACACACGAACTCCCGCTCTGCACGAAATCGATGGGTGTTTTTCCCGCTCGAGCGCCAAAACCCCCGCTCGAGCGGACAAGCAACAACAAGTCCCCGCCGAAGGCCAAACTCCCTTTCGCCGGACAAGCCAAAATCTGGGCAACTAGTTTTGGTTCCTAAGCTCAACCAACTCGCCCAAACCCGCCCAACACATCCTATAACTCCAAACAAGAAAAAAAATATAGGACGACAACAACCACTACACAAAGATAGAATCTACGGAACCTAAGTCCGGATACAAACATCGACTGGGAAAAGACCGGGGTCGCTATAACCCCCCCCCTTAAAAGAATTTCGTCCCCGAAATTAAACATGAGTTTGTAAAACAAGTTTTTCTCAATTCCCAATGATATTATAAAACAATAAACAACAACTTGACCCTATCCCGGTCACTTCATCTCTTATCAAGAGGCATCTCACAGTATGTATAAATCGATATATATTTTAACATGCATCAATATTATGCATTACTCCTTTCAATGTTAACAATTTCCATATCATATTCAATTCCATGATAAAAATGAGATATTCAACATATAATGTTATATTCTACTCCCATTATGAAGCAAGTTTCAAAATGTTAACATTAAATCAAAACATTCTCAATGTTTTCCTAACTTAAGACATATATAAAACTCTTAAGTTCAACAATATCACATAATCTAAATACAAGATTACAAATCAGTAAACAATTCCGGATATTTCTCACGGACTTCCAACTCACGTTCCCAAGTGGCCTCCTCCACTCCGTGATGCTTCCACAAAACTTTCACCAAAGGGATGGTTTTGCCACGCAAAACTTGATCCCGCCTATCCAAGACTCGAACCGGTCTCTCCTCATATGAGACATCCTCATCAATAACTAAATCAGTCCAATCCAATACATGTGACGGATCTGGCTCATACTTTCGAAGCATACTCACATGAAACACGCCATGAACTCCGGATAATCATGTGGCAAAGCTAAACGATAAGCAGCCTCGCCAATCCTCTCAAGGATCTCAAAAGGCCCAATGAACCGAGGGGACAACTTCCCGCTCTTCCCAAACCTCATCAACCCTCGTTTGGGTGATATCTTCAGAAAGACATGATCACCCACCTCAAACACCAAAGGTCTCCTCCTACGGTCGGCATAAGATTTCTGACGACTTTGTGCTGTAACCAGCCTCTTACGGATAAGCTCAACTTTCTCCGTCGTTTCCCTCACCAACTCCGGACCCAACAAAGGTGCATCACCCACCTCGGCCCAACAAACTGGAGATCTACACGGTCGGCCATACAAGGCCTCAAACGGTGCCATACCGATACTAGATCGAAAAGTCGTTGTTGTAGGCAACTCCACTAATGGTAAGTGCCTCCCACGACCCACTAAAGTCGAGAACACAACCTCAAGCATATCCTCAAGGATCTCAATAGTACGCCGGACCGCCTGTCACCGAGGATGATAAGCCGCTAAAGGTCAACTTAGTGCCTAAGGCACTCAGAACTCGCCACAACTTAGCAAAGAAACGGGATCTCCATCTCGAGACGATCACATCGGGACCCCGCGGCAACCTCACTATGTCCCGATATATAAGTCGGCAAGATGATCTACCGAATCTCTAACACGGATAGGAATGAAGTGCCGACTTCACAACCGTCTACAACCACCCAAATAGCATCACTACCCGCCGAGTCCTCGGAAGACCCACAACGAAGTCCATAGTAACATGCTCCCACTTCCACTCCAAGAATAGGCAAGGGTTGCAACAAACCCGCCGGCCTTCGATGTTCGACCTTCACTTGTCGACAAGTAAGGCACCTAGATACGAAAGTCGCCACATCTCTTCATACCCCGCCACCAAATCAAGCGACCCAAATCTCGATACATCTTAGTACCTCCGGATGCACCGCAGGCGCGAATGATGAAACTCTCGAGTACCTCCTCGGCAAGACTCCAAGACAAACAAACGGTCTCAGATCTCACACTCAGGTCGGGATACACCGTCAAACCCTTCTCAACCTTCCCATTAGAAATCTTATCTCGGAGAGATTCTACCTCAAGATCACCCCTCTGAGCCTCTAACACTCGAGTCACAAGTGTAGGCTGTGCAACAACAGAAAACAAGGTCGCAGTCTCAACGGATTCGCCCAGATGCAAATCAAACTCCCCAACTGCACCTAACATTTCCCACTCCCGGATGGCTATACTAGCTAAGTCACCAACAGATTTCCTACTAAGGGCATCAGCCACAACATTGGCCTTTCCCGGGTGATAGTGCAACTCGAAGTCATAATCCTCAATGAACTCCATCCACCTCCTCTGCCTCAAATTCAAGTCTTTCTGTGTGAACAGATATTTCAGACTCTTATGATCCGAGAATACCTCGAACCTCTCACCATAAAGATAATGCCTCAAAATCTTCAAGGCAAATATCACAGCTGCTAATTCTAAATCATGCGTAGGGTAATTCTTCTCATGAATTTTCAACTGACGTGAGCCATAGGCAACCACTTTCCCCTCTTGCATCAACACACAACCTGCATCTCGTGAGGCATCACAATAGATCGTGATAACCCAACCTCTCTCCTAATAATCAAACCGAGCGGTGGTCAATCTAACCTTCAACTCCTCAAACGACTTTTCACAAGTCTCACTCCATACAAAATTGACTCTTCCGAGTCAACCTAGTCAACGGTGAAGCTAACTCGAGAAATCCTTCACAAACCGACGGTAATACCATTAATCCTTAAAATCATGGATCTCAAACACACTCTTAGGTCAGGCCCAATCTTGCACCGCCTCGGTCTTGATGTATCAACAGACACCCTTCCCGTAAACTACATGGCCTAAGAACTTCACCTCTTTTAGCCAGAACTCACACTTCCCGAACTTAGCATAAAGCTTATGGGCTCTAAGTAACTCTAGCACCACTCTCAAGTGTGCCTCGTGCTCCTCCTCTGAAGGTGAATAAATCAAAATGTCATCTACGAAGACGACCACAAAACGATCCAAGAATTCCCGGAAGATCCGGTTCATCAAATCCATAAACACTGCCGGCGCATTAGTGAGCCCAAACGGCATCACCAGAAATTCATAATGACCATACCGTGTACGGAATGCCGTCTTAGGAATATCCTCCTCCCTGACTCTCAACTGATGATAACCCGATCTCAAATCTATCTTAGAGAAACAACGGGAACCCTTCAACTGGTCAAACAAATCATCAATACGGGGCATAGGATACTTATTCTTAATCGTAGCCCGATTCAATTTCCGGTAATCTATACACGCCTCAAAGCACCACCTTTCTTCTTAGCAATAGGGCCGCTTCCCACGGTGAAACACTAGGACGAATATAGCCCTTATCTAACAACTCCCGAGTTGAACCTTCAATTCAACTAACTCGGCCGGGCAAAACGGTAAGGTGCCATAGAAATCGGCGCAAGCGTCGCACTAAATCAATAGAAAACTCAATCTCCGATGAGGTGGCAAACTAACAAGATCCTCGAAAACGTCCAATACTCACAAACCACCCTCAAGAATACAATCTGGTTCTCATCACACTCACTACTCTCAAAGCTAGCAAGTAGACCACTAAGCTCACTCCGCTCAGGATCATACCCCGGTGGCAAAACACTACCAACCCGGTCCCCGTAAAACGGAAACACTCCGTCCACGGTACAACAAGTGACCCTCCGACGGAGTAATCAATAACCGCCTTGATGACGATAACCAGTCCATACCCAAAATAACATCGAAGCCCTTCATGGGCATAACTACAAAAGAGAAAGGGATTCTATGATCATCGACCTCTATATCACAACCCCTAACACCTTGTTTCAAAATCAACTCACCCCCAAGAGGCGACACTACACAAATAGGAGATGCTAACTGAGCTAACTCCAACTCCAAAATAGATGCAAATGCAGCAGACACAAAGGAATGAGATGCACCCGTATCAATCAGAACACTAGCAACTGAATTGCAAAACAAGAAGGTACCTCTCACAATGTATGGAGCTGCACAAGATCCGCTGATAACAAAGATACACGCGCCTGCATTTACCTCTCGATCAACCTCGCCACCCTCGAGCAATAGGGTCACAGACCGACCGGGACGAAGAAGCCCTCGGTTGGCCCTCGAGGCCCGAATCGACCGAGTAGGCGCTGACTCGAGTCTGCCTCGAACCAAGAGGCACCAGACAAAGCACCCAACTGTGGCAAAACCTCTTCATGTGCCCCGCCGACCAAGATCGAAAACAAGAGAGCGCCGACCTTTACTCGACTCGTTCCGAGATCGAGCCAAGAAGATGTCGCTCTGAACTCCCTCCGAGGACAACCGAGACTTGTGGCCCAAATGACCACACTTGAAGCAAGTGATGTCTCCTCGACCGCTTTCCTTTCCAACTAGCACTCTAGACAGAAAAGTAGACCTAGAGAAGCTACTCGAGACTGGCGAGGAGTGAAACCTCTCTGCCTCGCCATCACTCGACCATCCCGACTCCTCTTGGAGCCTTTCGCCTTCCTCCTCCTCCCGATCGCATCTCAAGATGGGTCAACAGATCAACCAAACGCCCAAAATCCCTAATCATAGTCGGTACAACTCTCAATTTGAGGCCGCGCCTCAACTTTTTCTCGAACTCTATACACCGACGCTCCTCGGACACCACTAACTCAGGTGTGAACCTGGACAAACTAGTAAATAAGGCCTCAAACTCAGCCACTGATGAACTATTCTGCTTCAGCTGACAGAACTGATCTCTCAACATCTCCCGAACAGCTAGAGACAGGTACTTCTCCTGAAAAGCATCAACAAACTCCTTCCAAGTACCTCCAATACGACCCTTGGTGAACTTCCACCATCGACCAAGATCCCTTTCACCGAAAGATGCCAAGGTCACCTTCAACCTCGCTCGATGCCAAGCATCTTAAACGCGTTTTGTTCTGCTCGAGCCATTCGTGCGCTTTAAGCGGCTCGCTAGGATCACCTACAAACACGTCCGGTTGAGACCGAAAAACTCCTCTTCGTAAAAGAAGGCCTCAGATCTCAGTAGCAACTACCGAGCCGAACTACTGGCCGATTCGCACCTCGTAATGTCCATCGACGCTGAAATGCCCTCGCTATCTCTTGGGCTAAAGTGCCCATAAATCGTTGTCCTGGCTCGCCACATTGGCTCGCCAACACCTCCTGAATCGCCGGAATCTCTCCCAGATAGGCACTTCTCGCCCGCCTACCACGCCTACCACGACCTCGTCCTCGTCCTGACATCCTAATAAAGGAAACAAAGGCATTAGCACTCTAAATAATATGCCAAAACTATGACACTCGCGTCCTAATACATTGGACAACAATAAATCACACCAAGTAAGCACATAATCACATAAGCACCTACGAATTTCATTCCTGGATAATGATAGTCCCAAAGGGTTACTATAGTTCCGATTGGAAGCAGCATTGATCAAGTGCCTTTCCAACAAGACTACTAGAAACTCATGGATCCAATCAATATCCAGAAACTACATTCCATACCCACATAGTCACATAAACATGTTATCATATAATCATGTAATTATTACACTAAGTCTCTATCAAACGAGACGAACCCATTGTGATACTAATCACTTCCCACGCACTCCAAAGTATTCAAACTCGACGCCTCGATACCAAGTTGTAACGCCCTCAAAATTAAACCCATTAAACATAAAACACAGCATGCATTATTAAAAGAAAACCATTATCTTATTTAAATCATCAGAGTGATATGAAATAAAACATCAAAATAAATGCCCTACGGGCTTACATCTTGCCAAGCCAACACTTGGACACAAATCCATGAGTTCTAACTCAAAACAAATAAAGCCCTAGGCTTGAATGTTTACATTATTTAAATAAAACAACTAAAACAAATAAAACAAATCTTCAAGTCCAAATCCTCACAAGCTAAGTCGTTGGAGGTAGTGAACCTTTGAACTCGAAAATAAAGTTCCTATATAGGGTGAGCCACAAACAAGAGAGAAGTACTAAACCAAGCATAAGAATTAACTAAAGTATTAGCATCCGATACATGGTTAACACACTATAATCAAGTTACAATATTCATGACACGAATGTCTACCGCCTATGACGCATTGTCTATGGCGATTTTACTTTCCACTTATGGCTCGTAACTCGCCAAATAACTCAACAGGGTTTCATCTTTTATTACCATTACTTCCAATTCAACAGGAATAACAATTCAAGTTAGACCTAATCATAACAAATACACATGTTGGTATTGTATCAATCATAATCAATTCACTTCCATACTTCCCAACTGATACACATTTTAGTGATGTATCATATCAACAATAAATAGACATATGTCTATTAATCAATAAGCACACATATGAATGATGCTACTGGAGTCCATCTCCTATCTCCTCCCAACAAATCCGGTTTAGAGGTCCATCCACTATCTTCCCCTAAACCGTGGAGTTCATCCCCTATCTCCTCCAAAACCAAATGCATATGCAACATAATCAATACTTGACATATGCAACACATGATCAATACACGAATGTTCTCAGATAATTCAATCACAAACGAATGACTCAATTTCAGTTATACCTAAGCCGCATGCAAGGTCTACAACAATCAATGGCTATCCTCCACCGATAGCCCAAAACAATTATTTCTAAGCAAGAAACAAATACACAACAATTATAATTCCAACATTCTCAAAGGTAAGTATTTAAACCAACCCAATACATCATTAAATTACTAAATTCCCCAATCTCATGGATTTAGCCAATAACACAATTTCTCTTTAAATTAATTATACAAATTAATCTATGACAAAACCTAGGGTTTCTCCCAAAATTACCCAAACTACCCCACATACCAAAATACCAACACTTAGGATTAAACGATAAATGGAGTAGGAATTCCCTACCAAGCAATGAACCCAAAAGAAGAAAACGAAGATGATGCCCGAACTCCAAAGTGCCCCAAATCCAAGTTTGTTCAGATTAAATGAAAGCCCTCACTCTCCTCTAAATTATTTGTAAAGCAACTAGGGTAGAAACACACCCTAACTAGATCAAACCTAGGAGAAAAGGTGTATAGGGAAGAAGAAAAGTCGACTCTAGGGATTGGGATCAAAAGAGATCAAAATCGATCCAAAAGTCGATCGCACCATTTTATATCCGCCGCCCGCCGAGCGCCAAACCCCGCCGAGCGCGGATGCACACTTCTCAAGATTTCGATACAGTTTCCCCGCCGAAGCGTCCAACTCCGCCGAGCGGCACACAATACGTACTCCCGCTCTGCACACGAAATACTGGATGGGTGTTTTTCCCGCTCGAGCGCCAAAACCCCCGCTCGAGCGGACAAGCAACAACAAGTCCCGCGCCGAGCGTCAAACTCCCCGCTCGAGCGGACAAGCCAAAATCTGGGCAACTAGTTTTGGTTCCTAAGCTCAACCAACCTGCTCCAAACCCGCCCAACACATCCTATAACTCCAAACAAGAAAAAAAATATAGGACGACAACAACCACTACACAAAGATAGAATCTACGGAACCTAAGTCCGGATACAAACATCGACTGGGAAAAGACCGGGGTCGCTATACATTGGATGAAGTTGAAAGTAGGCACAACAATAATTAGTTATAAAACAAGAGAAAACTGGTTAATTCATTAGTCATTCAGTCCTGATTAATTCACTATTGAAGCTGGCAGAGGCTAAGTGAAATTACTACGGTAGGAGAATATTGTTTGCTGTTCCTGCCATGTGTAATTCTCATACTAAAAGGGCGACCCAGTTCATGATACTTCTGTTAAAATGGAATCTAGTGAGGGATACGTTAAATATTTACACAAGTCCCCTTAAACCTAAGAAAGTTATTCATATTATATTTGGTCTTTAAAGGTCATGACTTGGAGCGATGGCAAGTGGTATCTATTTCTAGCTTTGTGCACGGTTTGAGTCATGAAAATCAGTCACTCCAAAAAAAATAAATAATAACGGGAAAGATTGTCTACCTATTATCTCTTCTAGACCATATTGTATCTGCCTTGTAGCTATTACAAGTGCTACATGTTTCTAGCGTTGTGCATGGTTTGAGTCATGGGGATCAGTCTCTCCACGAAATAAAAATTAAAAATAAAAAATAAAAAAAAATAAAGGGAAAGACTGTCTATATACTATCTCTTCTAGACCATGTTGTATTTGCCTTGTGCACTGGTAGAAACTTTTTCTTTTTTTTTTTATTTTTTTTCATATCTTTGATGTTTATGTGTTCTCTTGATGAAAATTGGATACTTATAGTGATCATCATATAATATATGCAGGGTGCTAATTTGGTAGAGAGAAGGCTACACCAAAGAAAGTGGAAATGGATAGTCCATGGAAGTCTAGAATATCATCACTTGTCTTCTATCACATCAGTTTCCCAAGATGAATTCAATGAAAAAACCTCCTCTTTGTTTCTCACAACAGCTTCTGGATCTGTTTTGGAATATAGAGTTGTGGATTAATGATTGAATTCAATTAAAATTTTGTTGCATCTTAGATTAATGATTGATAGTTGTGGATTTACTTATAGATCACTTAATGATTTTTAGCTATGACATTTGATGTAGAATTTTTTGTACAGAGGACATCTTTTTTGTATGATTTTGTGTTTGTATGGAATTATTATTTTGGGTTGGATTGTATTTGATTTTTATAGAATTTGATGTTAAAATATCAAATTTTTGTATTGTTGAAACGAAATAAAAATAGATATATGTATTATTTTGTTTAAATACAGGGTGCAGGTTGCACGAAATTTTTTTTCAGGTTGGGAAGAAATTAATTATAATAAAAAAAAACACAAAATAAAGTTTTTGGCGACTAAATTCTTTAGTCTCTAAATGTAATAATGTTGTGACTAAAACTTATCTACGACAAAAAGTTTTAGTCATTGAAAATTTAATTAATTTTATTTGAACACTTTTGGCTACTAATATTTTGGTAGCCAAAACATAACCTTTGTCGACTAATCTAAATTTTAGTAGCCAAATGCTTCCTTTTGGCTACTAATATTTTGGTAGCCAAACCTTAACCTTTGCGGACTAACGGAATTTTAGTAGCTAAATGCTTACTTTTGGCTACTAATATTTTGGTAGCCAAAACATAACCTTTTGACTAACGAAATTTTAGTAGCTAAATGCTTACTTTTGGCTACTAATATTTTGGTCGCCAAAACATAACCTTTGCCGACTAACGAAAATTTAGTAGCCAAAACGTTCACTTTCAGCGACCAAAAATAATTTAGTCGCCAATACTATTGCCGACAGAGTATAGGCGACCAGTTTGGCGACAAACAATTTTGGTCGCTAAATGGTTTCGGCGACCAAATTTTGGACTTTTGGCGACCAATATTTTGGTAGCCAAAAGTGACATTTCTTGTAGTGGTAAGAGCCCAATCAAAATATTCATCAGATTATTTACTATTGTTACATTTTTTTTTCTTTATCATTTAGCAAGAAAAAACATATGAGGACTGGCATGAAGTGCAAATTATTTTTTGAAAAAATTAGCGAAACATTTCTCTTTAATTTTGGATAATAGAAGAGGTCTAATATATATATTTTTTAATTAGTTAAGGTCCCCTAATAATATTATTAGAAAATTTTCTTTATGAGGAACTGAAAGTTTTTATGTGAAAATATTGAGGGACCTCAACTATTATAAAAATGTTACATTTTCTATATCTTATAAAATTTCAATATTAGAGACTTTAAACTAAAAATCTCTTATTTTCAAAATTTTTTTTTGTCTTCTTTGTGTAGATTTTAAAAATATTTCAAAAAAATTTCATTTTAGGTTGTACTATATTAAAAGATTATAAAAATAAAAAAATTGAAAAAAAATCTACTTACGATAAATTTTTTTAAAATAAAATGTTCTTTTTCTAAAATTTTTATGTCTTTAATAAAGTTATAACTATACTTCTCGGATCATTCTATACTAAACAGAGCTGAAAAATAAAAATAAAAATAAAAAATTTAATACAATTTAAAAAATAAAGACAATTTTTATAGTTGTTGCCAAACTGAGTTAAAATATTTTGAGTCAATGTTACTATTGAGTTAAAATATATATTTTTTCTTTTTAAAAAATTTAAATTAAAAAATTCAACTAAAAATTTGAATTAATTATTTTTATTTTTTAATAAATTTTTGATTTAAATAAAAAATAATAATAAGGTCACGTTTTAAAAGTTGAGCCAAAAGAATCGCCTAAAAGGATGCAAAATTCCTCACAAGGAAGAATAGCAATCATTCATGAAAAAGTAAAAAAAATCAAAAAATAAAAATAATTTATGAGCAATAATACATTTTTTCAATTTTGGAGTTTTAATTAAGCTCTAATGATGTGATGGGGAATAGAAAAATAAAAATAAATATGACCAAGGCCAAAATATCACATCACAATGGGGTCTACTTTCATTAGAGCTCCTTTATTAAAGCTCTTAATCATTTTTCCTAATTTATTAAATTTTTTACTAAGGGTTGTTTGGAATGAATTATATAAGTACACTTTTAACTTTTTGGATTAAAAAAAGTAGAGGAAAAAAATATGATTGTTTGAAATAACTTTTTGATTTTTTACAAAAATATATGTATTAAAATATTATATAAAATAACAAAATTATCATATCCCTAATGCCCCTAGGCGTGTATTGACAGTGATTGTTTAGAAAGCCAATTAGTTGCTTTGCTTTGGAGTTGTATGGTGGATTAGACGGTGTTGTTTGGCCCGTGGAGTCTCACCACGAGTTCCGTTTTGATAATTCGAACCGTTTAATATGTAGTACTCATTGAGCATTATATGCTTGTAAAAAATCAAGTTGATCGGATATCGATAACTATCTTATCGGATTAATTTTTTATCAACCGTTAATTTTTTTACTGTTCATTTTTTTTTATAGAAAACTGATTTGATCATCGATATCCGATCAATATGATTTTTTACACATATAGTACTCGATGAGTTCTACACATTGAACGGTTCAGATTATTAAAACGAGACCCGTGATTGGTCCCCATGGGCCGAACAACACTGCCCAAAGTAACTTTTTTGTGCACCGCCTGTGTAAATTTGTAATATCACTTCACAGTGTACCATTACTACAATGGCCACAGTTGGCTTGTATTTTTTTCGTATGTAAGTTTGTTGTTTTTATATATAATTTTTTGAATAGTGATAATTTTTTGACTTATTTAATAACTTTTTGTTTTCATAGATTATGCCAAACAATGCGTAAATCTTTTTTATGAATATGAGATCCATACAAATTCACATATGTGTTTGGATCTTATACAATGTGAGATTTGCTAAAAAATTTATAAATTATTTAAAATACCTAACATCAATCACCATTCATTTATCTGAATTTTCTCTCCTGTAGGGCCCATGCAAAGACAATAATTGTTTGTAGGGCCACTTGTCAATTGTTTGTAGGGCCACTTGCCAGTTAAACGTGTGCGGCCCACGCCAGCCACCAACTCTACCTTACCTTTCCAACTTGGGTTTATTTGTTTAGCCAATATCAGGTAATTAGTACATTATTTTATGGGGTATTTACGTTTAGATTTTAATAAGTGGGTTTATTATTTAATAGATCTAATTGAAAAAGTTTGTCATAAAAAAGGTTATTAATTGTAAATTTTAACGACAATTTATAAAAATTTTGACAAAAAAAAATCACTAATTGTCAATTTTTAGCGACATATATAATAAATTGTGACAAAAAATTATTTTTAATGACAATTTTACCAAGATTTATTTTCAATAGGACTTGATAGGAATTAAATCAAACTATTAGGACATATTGATAATTTATGCTTATTTTTTATTTGAATTATAATAATAATTTTTTTTTTAAATATTAGTTTTTATTTTATTTTTTATTATTTTAAAATACTAACATATTTTTAAAAGTTAAAGAATAAAATAATATAAATTTATTATTTTGTTATTCTTTTAAATTTATTAACACTACAAAAAGTACAATCATAATCACTGATATTATCAAAAAATATATTATCAAAGGATAATTTTAAAAAATTAATATTTTTAAAATGTAATAATTGTACTATAAAAAATAAATAAATTTCCTAAAAGAAACTACTATTTTGGGACGGAGGCAATATTTCATTTAGATCACATTACTTTTTATTTAGGTTACATTATCTCTTTTTATCATCACTTCAATCTCAACTTACATTTTATATTTTTTTGTAAAAAATAAAAAAGTATACTAATTTGGCACTTCTCAAACAACCTCTTAATATCACCACACTATACTAATAATTTCCTCACTTAATTTCACTGTACTCTTAGGCCCCGTTTGTTTTCAAAGGTAGAATGGAGGGGATTGATAGTGAGAGGATTAATAGTAAGGAGATTGTTAGTGAAGGGATTGATAGTAAGGGGATTAAGTAAAATTGTGTTTGTTTTGATAATAGTTGTTAGTGTAGGGACTGTTAAATTATTTTTATATAAAACAAATATAAAATAATAAAACAAATAAAAAAATATAAAAACATTAAACATTAATGTTTTAAAAAAAATGCCCAACATGTAAAAAAATTTTAAAAAATAAAAAAAAAATTTCTAGAAAAAAATAAAACAAATAAATAATGACTTTTACTTAACAAAAAATATAAAAAATTAAACATTAATGTTCAAAAAAAATGCCCGACATGTAAAAAATAAATAAAAATAAAAAATTTCTAATCTACCGGACTATTTTTCTAATACCAAGTCCTAGAGGCCCATCGAAAGCCCTTTGGAGAAGTCCATCCTAATCTGGAGCTCACTATCAATCTTCTCCCCATCTCTCAAAACAAACACAATATTAGTGAGTCTCACCTCATTACCAATCTCAATCCTTTCTCTAACTCTCCAAACAAACGGGGCGTTAATCATATCCAACTTAATTCACCAAACAAACAAGGCCTAATAGTTTTGCTACATCACCCATTTTCACTCCCAAGTACATCTCTAATGAAGTAGCAAATGGTGTAGAGTCTCACAAAATTAAATATGTGGCAAATTAAAAATTGACACTCATCATTCTACATCATTAAGAGTAAAATTGTGGGGATTTTCGTAGGAGTATCAAATATTTTCGTAATACTAGTCAGCGTTTCAATTAATGGAAAATACTAATAAGTGGTATTTTTCAAAAAATTATTATAAATTAATAAAAAAATTTACTATATTTTTAATTATTAATTCTTATATACTTATTTATAATTTTTTGTAAAAACATTGAAATTTGGGGAAATTACAATTCAGTTAACTTTTGAAAAAATATTTATAAACAAATGAAAAAATTTAAAAGTTTAATTATTAATATTTATAAAATTTATCACTGATATGAAATTATTTTTCTAAATTTATACTGAATAGTAAATTTTCCGTTGGAAACTTCCCCTTTCAATTAAACCATTCCAGTACAGGACTTGGGTGCACCTAGCCTTTCTCCAGAATGTGGAATTTACTGAGGCAAAGGACGTGAAATTACTTATGTTTGTTCCTCAAGAATGCTACAAACTCAAAAATTAATAAATAATAAATAAGAAAATATCAAGAATTTTAAATTTATGGTCAAGATTCACTCTAGAAGTGACCTTACAACAATAATTTTAAATATATACCTTAATCTATCATTTTGGGTAAATTTTTGAATTTTTTTCTAATATCATAAATTTACAATTTGAATGGTTCGAATATTAAAATAAGACATATGATGGGCCTCAGAAATCCAAACAATTGTTGCAAATTCATATTTAAATTGAAGAGAAGCCCAATCTTTTTTGAAAATTATTATTATTTGTTCACTATTATTAGAGCCTCCGTGTATATCGTTCATGAAAAAAATTATAAAAAAAATTTAAAAATTAGTTTAAAAAGGATTAGGCTGATCTCAAGTATAAATATGAGCAAGAATTGATCGACCTTGTGAGGCCCACTATATGTCTTGTTTTAATAATTCTAACCGTTCATTTTGTAGAGACTTCGTGTATATTATTCATTAAAAAAAATTAGAAAAATTGTAATTCGGTGTATGTTTTCAAAAAAAAAAAAATTCAAATCAGTGGTAAACTTTAACGATTTTAATAATTAAAGATAGAATTTTTTCATAAATTTATAAATATTTTGGAAAAAAAACCCCCCTAATTTGCAATTTTTTTAAAAATAATTAAGTTGATCTATTATTTTTTTTTTAAATTTATACTTTTAAAAGTATATAAATTAAATGAATATAAAAAAGTAATTTTTTTAATTAAAATATTTAAAAATTTTATTAAAAATAAAAAAAGATAAATTGATATTTTCAAAACTATTTTTAAAAATTTTGAAACAAAATGATTGTTGTGAGTACGAAGGATTTGGGGTGACTGCTGCATTGGAGCGCAACAACCATTGCTGTATAATCAAATGGGTTCATTTCAAGGTCTATTTTAATGATCCAAACCATATTTTAGAGTGCATCGAGTAGAACATGCTTGTAAAAAATTAAGTTCATCGGATATAACCATTTCATCCACTCACATTTGTATCCACAAAGATAAATGACAATTGTGATTTAAAAATTCAAAATGAATAAGGGTTAATGATATCCAATTAATTTAATTTTTTTCAGGTATATTTTACTCAATGTACTCTAAAATCTGAACGATTCGAATTATTAAAATGAGCTCCAAAATAAATCCATTTAGCTATACAATAATAACGGTTGTGTCCCCATCCAAATCCGAATATGGATGTGTGCTTTGATTATTAATGCTTTATTGCACTTGAAGTATAGTGTTGAAGGAAATTGACCTGTAAATATTAGGAATTTCAAAAGAATTGTTAAAATTATTATAAGATTCATATAAATATTGTGTATAATTTTTAATAATTATGTTTTAGAGTATCTAACATTTCTAAAAACATTGAACAAAGCTTGAGGACGGTATGATCCGAAACTTGGTTGGAGATTGATGATGAAGTTATGGTAGAACTTGCAACTGATAGGTTATAAAACAGGAAGAGAGCAAATACCCCTTGGCAGATTTTTTTATTTACTAGAATTAATTAAAAAAATAAAATTTTTAACTATTTTCTTATACAATAATAAAATTATTTGAATTATTAATTAAAATAAATTTATAACATTATTAAAAACTGTTAATTGACTTGATGACGTATTAATAAAAAAAGTCATTTGTCATGAAATTAGAAATTTCAAAGGGCAGGATGTAATTTTCAAAACTACATGAGACTGTATTTTAAGTAAACTTTAAATGGTATATTTATAATTTACCCAAAAATAAAAAATAGACCCCCCCAAAAAAACAAAAGATAGACTTAGCAAAATGAACTACCTAAATAAAGATATAGTACATTATTACTTCATAAAAAATACAATAATGCTATGCATTCAAAAAAATAATCAAATAATAAAATATGTAGATTATATTTTGGTTATAATCCATATTATACTTAGTTTAAATTAAATTATTCATATAATTTTCCAAAGATAATATTATACAACTCTGTACTTGTTTTGTACAATTTTATTATGAACAAAGACTAATCATAGAATCAAACATAAAATATACATGATCGGATAAAATTATTTTAAACATTCCCCAACTCCAACGACGAAATGACCCTCTTGAATTGTTTTAGGATAAATTATCAGCAAGTTCTAATAATTAAACTTAATTTCAATTAAGTTCTACCAATTCGTCACTAAAAATTGATCCTATCACAATCATCGCTAAAAAAGATTTTTTGTAACGATTTTTTGTAATGCCATTAAAAATTGACAATTAATGATATTTTTTGTGATAATTTTTTAAAATGTCACTAAATATAACAATTACTGATATTTTTCTTATACAAAAATATCTCTAAGTATCACAAGATTTATTGGATAATAAGTCTACTTACTGAAATTTGTAAGTCACCCACATGCAATTAAAGGGGAAAGAAAATATATATGTATATATATTTATAGAGTGGGATCAAAGATTCTTATATAAGACTCTTATAATTTGATGATGCCACGTGAATCACTACAAACATGTCAAGTGTATAGCTAATCCAATAATAAAAGTTTCGTAAAGAAGAATGTTTAAGACCACTAATTTAGGAGTTTTAGGAGAGTTCTAATTAGTAGGGTCCACTTCTTGATGTGATGTTTTATTTTTATTTTTATTTTTTTCTTTCCCTACCAGTTTAAATTAGTGGTATGTATTATTACTGTTTCATAAAAGTATTACAACAAACTTCCATGACACAAAAAAATTTATTTTATTGGGGGTCGTTTGGTAATGACTTTTTTAGCTAGTTTTTTTGACTTATTTAGCCTGAGACTTTTTGTTTATTTGGTTTTTTTGTTTGGCTTTTTTGACTTTTTAGCTCTAAAATGACAATTTATTTATTTATTTTTTTGATTTTTTGACTTTTTAATTTTTTTTTTGGACCTTTTTTGTTTTTTTGTTTTTGTTTTTGTTTTTGTTTTTGTTTTTTTTTGTTTTTGTTTTTTTTTGTGATTATTTAATCTGGAAAGTTTGCCAAACGAGGGATAAAGAGATTTGATTTGGGAATCCAACGCTGGGGGCCACTCTCTTGAACAAATCCAACATTATTAATATCTAATTAACGTATCATATGACAAGCAAGAAGATTACAGCCACAAAACCAATCACATAATTAATTACATAAAACTTTTCTAACATGTAGGATCATCATAAAAGACATTGTTTCAATCAGATTTCTCTATCTATGTTCTATTATTGATTCTATGCCTGTAGGCTTATTATATGATAAATGAAATTGTATATTTTATGATGGATTTCATTATGTAATATGTATAATAAAATTATTTTATGTGGTTGATTAAATGATTGGTTTTGTCTTCATAATCTTACAGATATGATAAAAATGAATAAATATTGGATTAACATATCACATGGTAGTATCATCATTCAATAAATAATCTTCATTTGCAGTAGAAACCACAATAATATTAAGGGTTCGTCTGGAAAGTGAGTTAGTTTTTTAACTTTTTAGTTATAGCTTGAGGTTAAAAAGCCTCATTTGGGAAGAGTTTTTTGGCTTTTTTGACTTTTATGAGAGAAAGAATATAATGATTATGGGTTGGATGTGATATTTATCTTATTAAATTGAAAAGCCTATTATGTTTTTTTGTGGTTATTTTAGCCAAAAAAGCCCCAACCTTAACTTCCCAAACAGAGGCTAAGGCCTCATTTGGGAGCATATTAAATTAGTAATTTTTTAGCTTTTTGACTAAAATATGATATAAAAAAACTAGTATGTTTTGAATAACTTTTAGGTTTTTTACGAAAAATGTGCAAAAAATAGAGAAAAAAGAAATTTTTTGACTTTTTGGTATAAGTTGTTGGCTTTTTCACTTTTTTAATAAATTTTTAACTTTCTGGCTAAAAAAACCACTTCTCAAACAAGACCTAAGTTAATGGGAGACAATACTTGTCCACTTAAGGGTTGTTTGGGATGACTACTTTTTATCTTTTTACGAAAAGATGTGTAGAAAAGTAGAGAGATGATAGATAAAAAAAAGATAAAAAGATAAAAAGATGAATTATTTAGGAGATGACAAACCATCCCTTAACCCCTTTGTAACTTTTTATTAATCTTGTGTAGTGTCACCAATACACTCAATATTTTTTAGGATAAGAAGAGATTGTCATAGCATCACTCTTTGAGTTTGCTTGTTTGAACAAATTATAACATATGATTGAGATTATTAATACATGAAACTGACATTCTATTATTTAAGTTGCTTGCAATCATTGTTATCAAGCTTAAATTTGAATAGACATTCTAATTGACAAAACTAAATAACTTTTTCCATTGTACAACTAATAATGGGAAATGAATATGTAATTCAAATTATATATTTTCATCTATTACAGAACAAACGTTAGCAATAAAAATTATTCATCCCATTAATCCAACTAAAATAATCAATTCAACACTAATTTCATATTTTACTAATCAAATATTAACTTTGAGTATTACATACATCGACCCTCCATTCATCAACAGTCTAGATAATTTCCTCTCCATATTCCTCTCTCTCTGAAAATGGATTTGCTTCCTCTACTTCAAGCAACCGGAACCCTTGTAGCCTTACTTCTCCTCTCCAAAATATGGATGTCCAAAAACAACACCACAAACAAACACTTTATCCAAGCCCCACAACCAAAAGGTGCATGGCCGATCCTCGGCCACCTCCACCTCCTCGGCGGCCAAATCCCACTCTTCCGAACCCTAGCGGCCATGGCCGACCAACACGGTCCCATCTTCACAATCCGACTCGGGTTCCGCCAAGCAGTCGTGGTGAGCAGCAAACAAACAGTCACCGAATGCTTCACTGTCAACGACCGAGCTTTCATGTCTCGCCCCCAAACCGCTGCTCTCAAATACATGGGCTACAATGGCGCCTTGTCCGCGCTCGGACCTTCCGATGACTACTGGCGCCAGCTTCGTAAAGTTACCACCCATGAGCTCCTCTCTAACCGCCATTTGGAGTCGTTTAAGCATGTGCGAGCCCTGGAGATGGACTTGTCCATCAAAGAGCTCTATTCACTCTCCATCAAAAATGGTACTTTCATAAACAACCCGTTTAAATTCGGCAATTTTAGATTAAAAAAATAAGGGGTAAATTATAATTAGGTTTGTTTATAATTTGGAAAATTCTATGGTGTGCATCCACTTAATCATATATTGACGTAATTTTATCATAAAATTTTGTAACATTAATTATAAAACGCATAATCTTATTACAAATTGATCTAATAAAAAATGTCATAACTAAGTCACAAATTTTTGTTATATGAATCACACAATTTTAAATATTTTATTATGTTAATTTGTAATAAAATTACATATTTTATAATTAATGTTACAAAATTTTATAATAAAATTACGTTAATTTTAATAAAGTGCATATGGTATGCATCCCTTAGGGTGCACACCATAGGCTCTCTTATATAAATAATTAATTTGACAATATATCACCGAACTTTGTTTTTCACCAAACAAGATATATTCTTTCCAAATTCCAAATATATATATATATATATATAAAAGAGATTATCTGGTAACAAGAGAGAAACTTCAATCTTTTCTTTCATTTTCTAATTTTACGTAGTTATTTATTTTATTTTCTATGATATGTTACCAAAACAGAGTGTAAGATGAGAGTGAGTGAATGGTTTTGGCAAGTGACGATGAACATGATGCTAAGGGCGATCGTGGGGAAGAGATACAGCTTTGGTGACAGCGAAAGAGACAAGGAGGCAAGGCAGTTCGCGAGAACGATGGAAGAGTTCATGTATTTGAATGGTGTTTCTGAGTGTTCGGATGTGATTCCCGGGATTGAATGGTTGGATTTGCAGGGTAATGTGAAGGCTATGAAGAAGAATAGTAAAGAGATAGATTATTTCATGAGTATGTGGCTAGAAGAACATGTGCAGAATAGGAGAGAAGGGAAGGTGAAGAAAGATGAAAGAGATTTCATGGATGTGTTGTTGTCTTGCTTCCCTGAAGATGGTGATGGGTTGGTGTTTGGACACAAGAGTCAGGACATCATCAAGGCGACCGCTCTGGTACACTCAAATTCCTTATTTTCACTAACACTCCATTTGGATCATCAATTTAGAGAAAAAATAAAAAATAATAAATAATAAATTTATGATCTAAATATCTAGATTTATGATCATTCATGTTTGTTTTACATTTTTTTCTCCCCTTTTCACTTTTTAAATCACTGAATATCTAAATTTATGATTAAAAAACAATATAAAAAGTATATTTGACCCTTTGGTTAAGGCTCACCAGTGAAATTGTTACTTTCTCAGCATATAAGTTAAAAAAAGTTGTTTGATTAATAAAAAATGTTTAAAAGGACAAAAGTAGAGTTTTAAAAAGAGTTCACCAGTGAGATTGTTACTTTCTCAGCATATAAGTTATAAAGTTATTGGATTAATCCAAAATGTTTAAAAGGATCAAAAGTAGAGCTTTAATGATTTATTTATGTAGCAGTGGGCCTCACTTATGAATGATTTGATATATGTGTTTTGTTTTGCTTTTTTTTTTTTTTGTCCATGCCACATCATTAGAGCTATTATTAGAGCTCCAAATTTAGAGTTATGAATCATTGCTCTTCATTAATAATAACTAGCGACTGATAGATAAATTAATTGTGATATGTATGTTTAAAGCCTTGTTTGGGCTAAAATAATCAATAAAGACAAAATAAGCTAAAATAGTCAATAAGATAAAATGTCACATTTAACCCAATATCATTTTATTTTTTCTCTTACAACTATTAAATCAACTATTAAAAAAAAAAATCAATTATTTTTCCAAACACAACTTTTTAAACCAAATTAAAATAGTTAAAAAGTTAAAAAGCCAACTAAAATAGTCAGCTTTCCAAACGAGGCCTAAGTAGTCAGATATTTTTTAATGAAACTTAAGGTCTTAAGTTAAAATCTTATTGATTTCTTTGTGTGACTTTTTTTTTTAGATAAAAAAAATATACCACGTGGCATAAGGAGAAGGCTTACACACCAAATCCAGTCTTCACTTAATAATAATACTAGTAGGTGGCACACGCGACTCGTGTACAATTCAAATAAATAAGAATAAAAATTAATAATAAAGAAAATAATTGTAATGTGTATGTTGTCCAAGTAGTCTAAGATTTATTAATGAAACTTAAGGTCTTAAGTTCAAACCTTATAAACCTCTTTCTATAACTTTTTTTTTTTTTTTTTTAAGATTGCAAAAAATGAGGAGAAGACTTGGACACTAAATCCAGCCTTCACTTATAGATAGACTAGCGGCTGGGCACACGCGATGCGTGTTCAAACTCATTTGAAAACTCAATTGATAAAAATTACACTCATTTGGAAACTCAATTGATAAAAATTTTAATACATCCTCATTCAATTTGTTTTTTTTTTTTTTTAAATTTATATATTCAATTGCATAATTTTTTTTTCCTAAATTTAATATTATATATATACACACATTCTCATATACTTCTGCATTATTTAAAATAAAATAAAAATATACTCACAAAGATAATATATATAAAAAATCTATACAATTCTTTTTAATGTTTCTAATCACTAATTCAGTACCCAACCAGACAATTAACCAAAATTTTAAGAATTTGACAATTATTTTATAGTTCATTCACAAAGCAACCTAAATAGCATATCAAATTGTTCAGTAGTATCATATCAAATTCAATAAATATCAAAACAATTATACCTCATCACGACTTCTGGGCTAGGGGATTGGGGCTCTGTAACCCTTGGGTGCCAGAACCAAGCAATTCAAGCCCTTACCTTCTTCGGGACAATGTCGCTCGAATCTCTCACCTTTTTCCGTCGAATTAAAACGCCAAATCGCTTCGATATTGTCCAAACACAGTATATACTCTCTCATACTCTCCGTACAAAGCCCAAACTTCTTAACAGCCCTAGACACACCACCACCATCTTCCACCACCTCCGCTTTGATATCACTGCCTCAATTATCCACAACACCCGGATCGAAGTCTCCGACCTCAAAATCATCCGCCATCGTTCCGTTCTCGTCCACAATCCCGAACCTCTCGTGCGATGGCGGAGAAAGTGGTTTTGGATGGGATGTGGGTGGAATTGAAGGTAGGGTTGGATCAGAGAGGGGTTGGGTTTGGGTAGTGTTGTTGATAAGGGAGTTGAGATCGAAGGTTTTGTTCAAATTGGGGGAGAGAGATATGGGAGAAGGGGTTTTGGAAGAGGAGAGAGAGGTTTGGCGAGAGTTGAAGAAGATGAGTTGGTGAGAACTATCGGACCAGTGCTTGCCCAAGTAGAAGAAAGCGAGTAATATGAAAATGAGACCTGAGATCTTTAGGAATGTTGATGATTTTATGAAATCTCCATTGTTGATGAAGCCTTTCATTCTCCAATCTCTGCTTCACCAGATCTGATCTCTCTCTCTCTCTCTCTCTCTCTCTCTCTCTCTCTCTCCCGAGGTTTTAATCGTTCAAAATAGAATTCGAAGATGTTGAAACTAATTTAGAATTGCTGTGCAGTTTGGAAATGTGGGGGTGGTGGAATTGGTTGGTTTGAATTTATCATGTTACCCTTAACTACAAATTGGTATTAGTGTAAAAACAATATAATTATTTAAGAAGTTATGGCCATTTTAGGAAAAATGGAAAAAAATTTCTAAGAGAGGCTTCAGGACACCAAAGTTTCTGTTAGCTTTTAATAATAGTATAGATAGATAAAAAGATAGATATAGATATCAATAAATGAATACACCATAGTTGAGTTACGGCGATAATGGCGATAATGGAGTGAGACTTTTTGGTAGTATATTGCAAAACAAATCCTTGGAGTGTAGTTTTTAAAATTGTGTTTGAAGTATGAATTTGAGTACAAATTTAAAAAGAAAGTAAAAAAATAAATGAAATGTAATTATATCTCATTTACATTTCACTAATTTTTTTTTATATATAATATTTTTAAATTTCTACTCAAATCTATAATCCAAATGTAGCTAAGGGTCAAGCTAAACTCATCATAACAGAGGTTTACAAATAATTAGTCCTTTCTTTAATAAGAAGATGTGAAGTGATCCATTATTATGTAGGGAGATTAGAACTATGAATAATTAGTCCTTTCTTTTTAATGATTATTGACATTGAGATGTTTTAGGAAGATGATTAAAAATTATTTTTTATTTGTTTTTTTGATAACTTTTTTATGAAAGAAAAAAATGGATTAAAAGTTGAAAAAATAGGCTATTATAGGAGGAGGAGATCATTCTAAATCATGTCATCTGTCTCTGTCATTTCATATACTAAAGTCGCAAACTCATGCGCTGGTTGTGGGTGATTTTTCTAAGAAAAATTACAATAAGTTTTTGAAAATAATTTCAGAACAGTGACAAATTTTATGAACGTTAATAATTAAAGTCCTATTTTTTTTTTATAAATTTATAATTATTTTGTAAAAATCCCATTTAATTGTAATTTCTCCATTTTTCTATACCGGCTTAACAAATCTAAGGGGGCAGGTTGACCTCTCCAGCGTGAGTCATAGATCTGGGCTACCTTATACTTCTTAATCGTAATATGATGTCAACTCGAGTCTCATTGAACCGCATTAAAGGGTTTTTTTTTTTTTTTTTTAAAAAAAAAAAAAAAAAAAAAAAAAAAAAAACTAAGCTGCATTAAAGGTTGGACCCAAATTATTTACATACACATGAAGTAGTATTATGCGTAAATAATTTTTTATTAATTTTTTAAAATAAATAGGATTTATTACACTTTATATCTCTAAACTATTATCAAATTGTCTACTTAATTCCTGAATTATTGATTGAGTCTATTAAATTCCTAAAATATATAAATCAAAATCTATTTAGTCACTTAACTATCGATTGAATTCATTAATTTAATTTATTTACCCAATAAATAAAGTGTTTAATTTTAACTTATTTAATATCTAAAATAATTACAAAAATAAAATTTAAACTCATAAGTATTATAAATTAGTAAAAGACCCTATCTAATTAAAATTTTATTTCAAAAACAAAAAACTTAAATTTTTATTATATTTGAAAAGTGGGCGTCAATTATTATGATGAATTTCATTTATAAGTTTAAGGATAATTATCTATAGTATTTTCTTGCTTATCTTCTACAATGGTTATGTACTTGCCTATATCTAGTATTATATGTCATATTTTGTTTATAATTTATAATTTTTTGTTTTTAAGTTTTTCATTAATTTTTTATTTTTATTTTTATATTTTTTAATTAATGTATTATTTTGTTCTATTTTTATTTGTAGCGAAGTGTTATTATTTAGATTATTTAATTCTTCTTTTTTAGTATATCTAATATTCATATAATTTAATTAGCAAGACTGATAAACTAGACTCTAATATTAATTTAAACACAAAAAATAAATAAATTACTTTTTAAAAACAAAATAAAAAATTTAAGATTTTTCTATAATAAAATCTTAATTGGGTGTGATCTTTTAGTAATTTATAATACTTGTGAGCATATAAGTTTTATTTTTGTAATCTTTTCAAGGACTAAATAAGTTTGACTTAAATATTTTAGGGACTTAATAGATTTAATCGATAGTTTAGAAACTAAATAGACTTTGATTTATATACTTTAGGGACTTATTAGATTTAATCAATAGTTTAGGGACTAAGTAAACAATTTGACGATAGTTTAGAGATAAAAAGTGTAATAAACCTAAATAAATATGATCACAAACTTATCGTTACATTAATACACGAGTAAGTTTATGTGCATAGAAATCAAATATAAAATAAGATACAACCCTTTTACAAGAGGTGGGATTCGCATGTGTGCACATATGGGCCGTCACCCCTTATAAGAGAGTTGTGTCTTATTATGTGTTTGATTTCTATTGTGTGACCCACACGTAACTTTCAAATGAGAAAATGTGATACTTTTATTATGAGAATGCTAGCCTTAATTAATGTATGTGTCAATTATACAATGTTTTGAAATCTGAACCGTTGAGCAAATCAAAAAGTGACTGAGTTAAGGGTCCTTAGTTCAATCGTCAGGTTAATCAGAATTGAACCGTAATATTATAATTATATAATAATTTACAAATAAATAATATATTTTTAAAAATATATTTTAATGTTATATATATACACCAATATTAAGAATTGATTTTTAATTTTACCATTTTAATTTTTTTTATACTTTAGTTGCTTAAAAACAGTAACATTGATTCGTAAGAGTAAAAAATGAATGAATAAATGAAATATATCATGCAATGTTTCTTAACAAGGAGTCTAGTCCAAGTGGTGGGATGCTTCAAAGGATCTGTAGGTATCAGGTTCAATTATTTCAAGCGCGCTCCAATTCATGCAAACCGTTACTAGTTCGAACCAACACCCGGTTTAACCGTGATTTTTACCGATTGCTTGAAAATAAGGTGATTTTGAGCTTGAAGTGGGTGTAAGGGTTTATCCAAGCCAAAATTTAAATTGATCGGCGAATCAACTGATCGAACTAATTGGTCCAGTCTGGTTTTGAAAACATTACAATAACATACACTCCACTAACAAGGGGGATTTCGGGGTGGGTGCTATTTTTTTTTTTTTTTTTTTTTTTTGATCGGCAAAGAAAAATTTCATTAAAAACACGAAATTTACAGGTAAAAAAAAAAAAAAAACACGCATTGAGAGAGATTCGGGGTGGGTGCTATGATAGCATTCATATTGTCACAACCCATACAAGGATGGATCCAATAGGGGGCAGATGGGGGCAATTCCCCTCAAAAATTTGGAAAATATTATATATTATATTAAAAAATTTAAAATTATAA
This sequence comes from Camellia lanceoleosa, assembly GCA_025200525.1. Lineage (NCBI taxonomy): Eukaryota > Viridiplantae > Streptophyta > Magnoliopsida > Ericales > Theaceae > Camellia > Camellia lanceoleosa. Next base: position 45,278,611 of record CM045761.1, on the reverse strand, counting down.
GGATTTACACTCTCAAAAATACTTTCGCGCCCCATAGTAATTCTAAATTCATCCCTGACCCCATGAGGTTTGTTCTGATCATATTTTAATGATCCGAACCTTTCATATTATAAGATTCGTTAAGTATATCTTTCTTGTAAAAAATAAAATTAACCGGACAAGTATAACTCCATGATTAAACTAAATAATAATCATAAGAATTTATCAAAATCTTACTAACCGTTTATCTTTTCTAAACATAAATGTGGTCTTATTGTGAGTTATAAATGTCTAATTAACTTAAATTTTTTCATAGATAATGAACTCTACATTATAAATAATTCAAATCATTAAAATAAATTTAGGATATGCCCTCACAGCTTCACAACACGGTGCTACCAACCCCAGGTTGTAAAACAAGGGGGTATGACATTTTGTAAGGGGCAAGGCTCCAGAGTTGAAAGCTCCAGCTAAGCTACTGTAGTCCTACTCTGATTGTTTAAATTATTTTTAAAGCATATTAAATAGATAATTTATATAAAAAATAAAATTAATTGAATGTTGATACGATAATTATGATTTTAATAATAATTGATTATTTTAAGATAAATATGATCTAATTAAGGAATTACTCGGGCTTCGTGTGGCAACTTGATTTTTTTGATTAAAATAGTTAAAATGTCAAAAAATCACTGTAAAAAATCCAACATCTCAATAATTTACGATTTTCGATACAACTAAACAAAGTTATTCCTAAATATATATTTACCTTTTTTTACTTTGTGAAAAAATTAAAAAAATCACTAAAAAAACCAATCCACAAAAGAGGCCTCATACGTGACCAACCTAATTTAGCATGAATAATTTACTTAGCAAACTCTAAAACCCAAAGGTTCATACAACTGAGTTGAGCTCAAACTAAGCCCACAAACACCTCAACGGACGCAATTTTTATGGGACAATTATGTTTTTCAATAATGTTACGTTTGGTTTGTTTTTGGGAGAGTTGTTTTTGAAAAAAAATTTGGGGAGAGAGTTTAGAAATTTTTTTGGTTTGTTTGGTTGTATATTTTGGGAGAGTTGTTTTTTTGGAAGTTTGGGATAGTTTGATATTTTGGAAGAATTTGAGTAGATGTGTGTGAGAGAAAAAGTGATTGATAAGGAGAGAGGAGAGAGAAAAAGTAATTGATTGATGTGTAAGAGAGAGAAAGTCATTTTGGAAATTTTTTGAGAAAAACTCAAACCAAACAATTTTTTAGAAATTTTTTTTTAAAATTCATCTCTCGAATGCAAACCAAACATACCCATTATATCTCAAATTTATTATAAGCATGACTCTATATATATGTTTTAAATTGCACATTCTTTTCAATTGACAATTATATATTTTTGTTTTTGTTTTTTCATAGTCCCTTATCTTAGGAGGCTCTGATACCACAACAGCCACCTTATCCTGGGCAGTTTCCTTACTTCTAAACCATCCCACAACCCTCAAAGCAGCACAAAAAGAAATAGACATGTATGTTGGACATGGAAATGTAAGATGGTTAGATGAATCAGACACCAAGAACTTAGTATACCTCCAAGCCATCATCAAAGAAACACTACGACTTTACCCTCCAGGACCCTTATCTATACCACGCGAGTCCATTCAAGACTGCCATGTCTCTGGTTACTATGTCCCCAAAGGCACTCGTTTGATAGTCAACGTTTGGAAGCTCCACCGTGACCCTCACATATGGACTAATCCTGATGAGTTCAGACCAGAACGGTTTCTTGCATGGCAAGCAAAAGAGGATTTAATAGGGCAACAATTTGAGCTCCTTCCTTTTGGTGCTGGCAGGAGGTCGTGCCCTGGAAGCACCTTAGCGTATAAAATAATGCATTTGATACTCGCTCGGCTGCTTCAAGGGTTCAACCTAGAAATGTTGTCGAGGAATGGAAAAGTGAATATGAGTGAGGGGTTGGGGCTTGTACTAAATAAGGCAACTCCATTGGAAGTGTTGCTCATCCCACGCTTATCGGGTGAGTTTTATCATCAACCATAGATAGACCTTCTTAGTGTGTAGTGTGTATTATGCATATGTAATGCATGGTAAATGGGGGTGTATACAAGGTCACCTCTACCTTTTATGACTCTTTTGTACCAATAAAGTGGACCCATGCTTAGAATATTGTTTTTGGATTAAGTCCACCAAACTAGAATATAGTACCAATATGTGGTAAGAATTAAAGTGTGTGGTAGAGATTGAATGCATGTATTGTTGACGTTTGTAAAATGAATCTTGATTGCATATTAATGTTTAGTATTACTGTATTTTTGAGTCATTTACGGTATTTGACTGACATGAATTTTGAGGGAAATGAAAATGTGATTTTGAGTCATCATGAATTCAGCCTTTGAAATGAATGAGAATAAAAATAATGATTCTTCATTATTAATTTCAGCAAAAAATTTTATTCCCCAACAAATTATTTGATTCTCTTACTTTTCCATAGATTTTTTAAGAAACATTAATTATTTAAGAGCAAAAATAAAATGGAACTAACAAGACTTAAAATTTTGCCAATTTTATTTTTATAAATATTTTCTTTTATAAAAGATTCATAATGAAATTAATGCTAAATGCAAAAATAACATTCATCTAAAAATTTTGTTACCAATAATGTTAATAACATCGTTTTGCACTCTACTAAGGGCTAGTTTATGAAGTAGTTTTTTTGATTAAAATATGAGGTGCAAAAATTTAAAGTGTTTGAAAATAAATTTTGACTTTTAACTTTTTAATTTTTTTGATTAACTTTTGATTAAAATCTTTTTTCGCCAAACACACCTAAGTAACGAAGCAAAAAAACGTTTCCAATTTTTTTTTTTGGCCAAGGCTGGTAACAGCGCAATCAAAATATTCATCAGATTATTTATTATTGTTACATTTTTTTCTCAGCAAGAAAAAACACATCTGGCATGAAGTACAGATTATTAGATTTTTTTAGTAATATTTTTTTTGTCTCCTTTGCGAAGATTTCAAAAAAAAAAAATAAAAAATAAGAAAAATGATCTGGACCCCCTTTGGCCTGTGATTGGCCATTTTTTTTTTCTCCTCCTCCAATCACCAACTCCCACGTGTGTGTGTGGGGAGTGGTGGGGGTTGGTGATTGAGGGGGTCTCAATCACTTCTAAAAAAATAATATAAAAAATAAATAAATTAAAAAATGGGGTAAATTATACTAATACCTATGAGGTTTCTATTTAATATAAATATCCTCTCATATTTAAAAAATTACACTTACCCCCTGTCAAATTAAAATGAAATTTTTATCCCTTAGCCTTTATATGTACAAAATAGTACAAATATTTTGCTCATGTCATTTCAAAGGAAATAACAATCATCTTCTTTGGTTTAACTCACACAAAAAAATTGAGTTTTTTGTTTTACATTGTTTTTATTGAATTTTTAAAAATATTTATTTTTTAAATATGCCTTATCTAGATATACTTGAGAGCTATAATATTTTGTGATTTTTTTTTTAAATTCGCCAAATACAAAAAAAATATAAAAATATAAAAATTTAATACATTATCTTATTTTATTGTATTCAATGAATTTTTTTTTAAAATTTTATGTACAAATTTTGTACTTTTTAAATATATCTAGATTAAATTGATCTAATCTAGATATAATGGTGGAAATAAAAAAGAAAAATTATATTACAAAAAATATCATAAAAATGTTGTGATAGTGATATTATTGTAAATATAAATCATGTTTATGGATGTTTTGTTTTAAAGTGCAATACCACCATTAAGCTATATCATTATATTTGAAAATTCTCCATAAAATTTATATTTATATATTATCACTCAATAAAAATATGTTCATGTAGAATTTAATGATTGAAAGTTATAGAATGTAGTCATGATGATAGGAAGAAGAAATGATAAAAAAAAAGAACAAGATGGTTATTTAGAAAATTTTAGGGTATGACATCAGCAATATAGAAGGCAATTTTTAATGAGATTACAAACCTCAATGAGGGATTATAATTTTTCAAATGTGAATAGATTTGTATTAAACAAAAATCTTAGAGGGTGCTAGTGTAATTTACCCTTAAAAAATTTTACTTTTAAGTTCTACTATATTAAAATATTCTATAAATTAAAAAATTAAGAAAAAATCACTATAAATAAAATAAAATAAAATAAATATTTAAATATTTTATTTCTTTATTGAAGTGTTAATTTCTTAATTTTCATATCGTTGTCCACTAAACAAAGTTGGAAAAAAAAAATATTCATACAAATTTTTTTAGTTGTTACCAAAATAATGCAATTCCTCACATGGAAGAATCTGAGAAAATCTCAAAAAAAAAGTGAGAAATAGAAAAAAAATAATCGCAAACTAATACTTATTTGTACAAATTTAATGCATAAGTCACTTGTATTTTTATAATTTTATAATTATTTTTTTTATTTCTCATTTTATTTTTTACTATTCTCCCGAAGAATAGCGACCATTCATTTGGCTGAATTGCCCCTCCTGTGGGGCCCACGCAAGACAACAATTATTTAGAGGGCCACTTGTGAGTTAAACATGTGGCATATACTCCATAGTGTATCAAATTATTTCTATGAGTTGTGATTGGGGGCTCGAAAATGAGCGTCCCGAATGTCCCTAATTTTTTTTTTTTTTTTTCTTTTTTCTTTTCAGCAGAAGAAAGGAGGAAGATGAAAGGAGGAAGGAGGGGGAAGGGAAGGGGAGGGGAGGAGGAGGAGGAGGAGGAGGAGGAGGAGGGGGAGGAAGGACTGGAGGGGGCCTAAAAAATGGAGGAGGAGGACGCGATCGGCGGAGGCCGATGCGATCGGCGGCAATCGGGAGCTGGGCTCAACGATTGGGAACTGCTGCGATCGGCGAAGCTGCTGCACGATCGGGGCCAACGGAGCCTTCTCTCCTCTCCTCTCTCTTTCTCCCTCTCCTCCTCTTCTCTTCTTCCTCTCGCTTCCGCAGAGTCGACAATGGCGGAAAAAAGAAAAAAAAAAAAAAAAAAACCTAATGTCCAAAACGACGTCGTTTTGGGCATTAGGGGCATTCGGGGCAGAGATTTTTGAGTCACAAATCTTTGTTCTATTTCTATTGTATTACCCTACTTAATTATTAATGCAGTTCCCTTTTACAATAATAATAATAATAATAATAATAAATTATTTCTATTGAACCCTTCCAAAAGACCATCACGTTTCAATTAAGGAGTATTTTGACAAGTAAGAAAAAAAAATTTATTTTTTTAGTTCTTTTTGAAAAAATGTGTATAAAAATAAAAAAGTAATGTGATCCAAACAAGTTAGACTTCTCTTAAATTTAAGAGCAGTGATAGAGGCCTCGAATTCGAGGCCTCGAATTTGCCTCAAAAGTGTTTTTTTTTTTCTTTTTTTGACTTTGTGTGTTTTTTTTTTTTTTTTTTTGTTTACTTTGTTTTTTTAGGGTGGTTATATGTAGGGATGTACCAAAAAAATTAAATATTTTGTACCAGCTCATCAGATAAAAATTAATAAATTGATCAGTCAATTTTTGATCAGTCAATTTTATCACTCAACCAGTCCAACCTAATTGATTGATCACTGCTGGTTAAAATTTATTAATTTCATATAATTTTATATGATGAGTTGGTGCTGGATGTCTAATTTTTTGGCACACCCCTACATATAACTACCTTTAAAAAAAAATAAAAATAAATAATACAGCCCAATAAATAAAATAAAATAAAATAAAAAAATTAATCAGTCAATTTTATCATTCAATCAGTCCAACCCAACTCACTTGCAGAATATCTAATTTTTTAGCACATTCCTATACATAAACTATCCTTGCAAAAAGAAAAGAAAAGAAAAAAAAAAACCAAACTAATTGTCTTAAAAACAAAAAGTAATAAAAAAAATAAAAATAAAAATTGGGATTCGAGGCAAATTCGAGGCCTCAGATTCGAGGCCTCAGGCATTTCCCTAAATTTAAATATAAATTTGTGAGAATTCTTCAAGCCCATAAAGCCCACTATAGGTCTTATTTTAAAGATTCAAACCATTTATTTTGTAGAACACTCCGTGTATACATTATTTATGAAAAAAAATTAAGAAATTACCATTCAATATATGTCTTAAAAAAATATTTCAAATCAGTAGTAAACTTTACCAACTTTAATAATTAAATATATAATTTTTTTTTTTATAAATTTATAAATATTTTGTAAGAACACCACTTATTTGCAATTTTTCCAAAATAATTAGATCAATCTAATAATTTTTTCAATGTTTTCCCAAATTTTATACTTTAAGTGTATATAAATTAAGTGAATAAAAAATATAAAAAATTTAATTAAAAATGTAAAATATAAATTAAAATTTTCTAAACTTTTTTTAAAAATTCCAAAACCAAACAAAGTGGTTGTTGTGTGTATGTGTGTGAGTTGTACCATTCTATGCATTCAAAAAAAAAAAAAAAAAAAAAAGAATCAAATAATGAAATGTGTAGTTTATATATTTTAGTTATAATCTAAATCATATTAAGGCCCCGTTTGGAAATATGTTATTTTAATAATTTTTAAATTTTTTACTTAAAATGTGAAATAAAAAAAATTAATATATTTGGAATGATTTTTTGACAAAAAAAAAGTGCAAAAAGTATTGGAAAAATGAATTCTTTGACTTTTTTATATAGTTTGTTGACTTTTTGATGTCTTTAGGCCTCGTTTGGGAACAGGCTAATTTAGTAACTTTTTGGCTAATTGGCTAAAAAGGTTGGTAAGAAAAACCTGTATGTTTGGGTCAACTTTTTGGCTAATTACGAAACGACGTGCAAAAAGTAGAGAGAAAAGGGAATCTTTGACTTTTTGGTATGGGTTGTTGGCTTTTTGGCTAAAAAGGTAACTTTTTGGCTAATTGGCTATTTTAGCCTCTTGCCAAACGAGGCCTTAGTGACTTTTTAATTTTTAAACTAAAATACACACTTCCCAAACAAGGGCTAAGCTTAAATTGCACTATTCGTATAGTTTTCAAAAGAGAATATTATACAACTTGTTCTATACACTTTTATTATGAATACAAAGACTAATCATAGAATTAGACACACAATATACATAAATGGATAAAATTATTTTAAGATTTGTTAGTAGGTTCATTTTTAAAAAACTTATTTGTTCATGTATATTTTGTGTGGGTTTGGTTATGGTGTGCAACTTACACCTTACACCTTATACCTTGCACTTACACCTTACACTTACACTTTTTGTGAAAAATTAAACCTTACACTTACACCTTTTTTGAGGTTGCACACCATATGCAACTCACTTACACCTTACACCTTACACTTACACCTTACACTTATACCTTATACTTATACTTACACCTTACACTTACACCTTTTGTGTAAGTGGCACATGGTGTGCACTTGCACACTTAAGAAAACTCCATTTTGTGTACCAATTTCTGTATTCATTGACTTATTATTTTTTGTATGAGTAATGCTATTATGATCTTATATTTTTACCACATTTCATATCTCATTTGATGTGGAACATATATAATAGCTCAATAATGACAACAAACCCAACATAAATGTTATTAATATTTAAGGTGAATTACACTAACGATCCATGTAATTTGAGACGTATGTTACTTTAATCCCTAATTGTGGTATATTTAATCCTAAATTTTAAATCATGTTTCAAATAAGGACATTTGAAGACATTATTGTTCTATTTCAAAGGCGAAATTGTCAATTTAATAAAATATAAACTGCCTTGACAAAAATAAATGTCAAAAAAATATTTTTCAATTTTTAAAAATTATTTCTATTCATTAAAGATAAAGTTATATAAAAATGATAAATCTTTTACATTTTTATTTATTTTTATTTTTTTACCAAATTAATTTTTAGTATGTATTTGGATGATGATCATGTAATGGATGGTTGTTTTTGTTGATATTTTTGAATGGTTATCATGTAATAGATGATTGTATTTGCTGTTAACAGATATTTTTGAATTATTATCATGTAATTCATGGTTATTAGGCTTTTAATTTTGTTTAATATATAAAATGTTTTTAGTTTTAAATTTTTTGATTTAATGAGTTGGTTTAATAATGATATCAAAATTGTTGCCATGTTTGACTTTTGAAAAAATAAAAACTAATTTTACGAAAATAAATATCAAAAAAAAATTATTTTAGAAATTTATTTCTATCCTCCCAAAAAATAAAATTATATAAAAATGATGTGTTTTTAATTTTTTTTCACCAATTTAATTTTTGATTTCTTAGCAAAATTTTTCTAAAAATAGATTCTAAAAATCAAACCAAATCAAACTTTATAACAAAAAAAGGTTCCAATATTATTCATTAAAAAAAAAGTCATTATATTTCAAACAACATATAAGTTAACCAAAATAAAATAAGTTGTATGACGACTTTGCCCTTCAAATAAAGTAATAATGTCTTCAATTGTCCTTATTTGGAATGAGATTCAAAATTTAAGATTAAATATATCACAATTAAAAAGTCAGGGATTAAAGTGATACAAGTCTCAAACTGTAGGAACTATTAGTATAATTCACCCTAATATCTAATTAATGTATATGTGCCCCCATCATATGACCAGCAACAAAATTACAGATACATAATTAATCACATAATTTTTTGTGAATTATATAAAACTTTTATAACATGCTAGGACATACTGTTTCACTGATATTGCTCTACCTATGCGATTGTTTTATTATCAATTATGTGTCTAAACTTATTGTATGACAAATGAAATTCTATCTTTATGATGGATTTTACTGTGTAATATGTCCGATTAGAATTATTTTATATGGTTGATTCCGTGATTGACTTTGTTTTCATAGTCTTATTGCTATGACAAAAATATGTAAATATTGGATGTAACAGATATATCACGTGACATTATCACCATCCAATAAACAATTTTGATTTACAGTAGAAACCATAATAATAATAGGTTAATGGGAGACCATACTTGTCTACTTAATCCCTTTATAACTTTTTATTAATCTTACATATATTGTCACCGTTACATCAATATATATATATATATTTGATAAGAAGAGATCACTACAACAAATTACACTTTTGACGACTAAATTTTTAATCGCCAAAAATCATTTTTTATTCGCCAAAGATTTTTGCCGACTAAAATTTTTGGTCGCCGTTTGGTTGTTGGCTGATTGTCAGTAAAAGAATTGGCGACTAATTTTTTTTTAGTCATCGAAAGTCGCCAATTAGTGACTAAAAATTTAGTCACCCAAAAGAAAATATTTAGTCACCAAAAAAAAAAATAATAATCTTCAGCTTTTTAACTACCACTTTTTTGGTCACTAAAAACTTCATTACTTTTTGGCTACCAATTTTTTAGTCGCTAAAAACGTGACACCTGTTTGGCAACCCTCACATAATTTGGTGGCCTGGTTGTGAACAGCTCTCTAATTTTCTCTAACAATCTCTCTTTAGGTATAGAACATTGGGCATATGTGAGGAAGATGTTTTTGTTTTGAACTCTAAAACGACGTCGTACTGATGCCATAACTCACTCTCTATGATGTCACTCACTCTCTTGGATGACGCAAGTCACTCTCTAAAAACTTTACTGGTCTTAGAGAGTGAGGGAGTGAGTTATATAGGTGCCCAGGAGCGTCCCACTAATATTACCTGGGACGCTCCCCCCGCGCCACGTGTCGTCCCGCCGATTGGCGCTCCCTTCTGCATTTTGTGGCGTGTTATCTGCTAGTGTCTCCGCTCTGAGCCTAGATCTGCGACCAAGATTAAAAATCTAAAAAGGCAAACGCAAACGGGAAATTTAAATTAAACGGTGGCAAGCACAAGCGGGAAATTATATAAGCCAAAATAATTGGGGGTTTTTAATTATTTTGCAATGGAGCCGTCCGATCTAGGTCAATTTAGGCGGTTGATTTTAAAATACGAGCCAGATCTTTTACTGCTGCACTGGTCCTTGTTGGTCGTCGGCGAAAACAATGCCAAAAATGTAATCCGACTCATCAACGCCTTACAACGGCAAGAAGATGCTCTATTTGCCGGTCTGAAAGCGGTTTCCGAATTAGAAACCCAGGCGACGGCTCCATCCATGCAGACTATGGATCATACTGCAGACACACATCCTGCCGCTGATATGAAAGACCTGTCAAAATCCAGCTGTGGACTTAGGAATAGTGACACAATTTCCTAATTATCATAATTGTATAATTGTTACTATTCCTTAATAAATAATTTATTCAAATTTGTTGTATCTTCGGCCCATTTATATTATACTGTAATACTTGGAGGCCCATTTTAGTGTCCACTTCTTTCATAGAGCAATTTAATAGGCCTATGAAAAATCATTGTAGTTCTTTGGGCTTGTTCGTGTTATAAGGGCCTCTTCATTTAGGAGACTATAATTGGGCCTGTTAATTATTTTTCATTTGGGATATTGTAATTGGACCCATTATATTATTGTTGATGATCCAAACAATAATCACATTGATTAAATATAGCTTAAAAATCTTTATTATTTAATCATTAAAATGTACATAAATATTTTCCCATCACCAATCTTTTACATAATACGAAAGCTCGTCGAGTACAATAGTCAATACGAGACAATAATTTACAGGGCTAATAATCCCAAAGCTGGATAATGTCTTCGTCATCCTGCGTGCAATAAGCCGGGAAAATACATTCTCCGATAGGCTTTTGAGACCACTGTATGTCAGCCATGTATACATTGTCGCAGTGAACGTCCGGATTTGCAGTGCTTTTCGGAGGTTGTAGTTGAACAGGCATTCTATCTTGTATATCCCTTGATTTCGCGGCATTGACATATCTACGGCTCTAAACCACATCGGATTGGTCAAAGTGTCGTAGAAGACCCCTGACTGCATCCTCTCTCTCCAGTGGATGTGATTCGATACATCCGTTCGTATGAAATAACGAACAGCCGCATTGAAAGTGGAATATCTTCCTGCGTTAGGCCTTCTTCTTCTCATTGCGATGTCTCTTCTTGATTGGTTTTGGCGAACAGGGGCTGGTCGACTGTATAAAATTCTACGTTTCGGATCGTCTACGCTTTGAGCCTGGCGTGTTCATTTTTTTCCAAAAAATCTCTGTAACTAGAGTCAGTGCCGGGGTTGCATAATATAATACTTGGAATCCCGCCTTTTATTTTCCTTGGGCGGGCATATTTGCAATTTGAAATCCATTCCCGTTGGGTTCCAATAAATTTGCACCAGTGTTTCAAAAATTGTGGGGCCACATCATCGATTATGTTGTAAAAAGCAGCATCATTATGGTCCCGTAAATCGATGTGGCCAGTTGTTAGTGGGACGCTCCTGGGCACCTATATAACTCACTCCCTCACTCTCTAAGACCAGTAAAGTTTTTAGAGAGTGACTTGCGTCATCCAAGAAAGTAAGTGATGTCATAGAGAGTGAGTTATGGCATCAGTATGACGTCGTTTTAGAGTTCAAAACAAAAACATCTTCCTCACATATGCCCAATGTTCTATACCTAAAGAGAGATTGTTAGAGAAAATTAGAGAGTTGTTCACAACCAGGCAACCAAATTATGTGAGGGTTGCACATGAATTACATGAGAACGGGAAACCACATCTCCATGCTCTTGTCCAATTTCCATGCCGTTTTCAGACGCAGGATGAACGGTTCTTCGATGTTACTCACGATCGAGCTAATCGCCATTTCCATTCAAATGTACAAAGGGCCTACAACCATCAGAATGTGCTGGAATACATCTCCAAACACGGGGATTACATGAAATGGGGTGAATTCCGTGAGAGGGGCCGCTGCGCTAACCAGAACAACAAAGAAAATATATATCGCGACGCACTTGCTGCCGGCACCAAGGCCGAAGCATTGGAAATGGTAAGAAATGGCGATCCAAAATGCTTCTGGCTAAATTATGACAAGCTGTCATCTAATTATGAAAGAATATCGTTTAAACCCCCATTGTTGTATGTTCATCAATTTGCAGAAACAGTATGGGCCATCCCAGCAGATCTACAACAATGGGTTGATGAAAATATAAACGACGAGGCCCAAAGACCACACAGGCCCAAGAGCGTTATAATTGAAGGTCCATCGAGAATTGGAAAAACATGTTGGGCCCGGTCTTTGGGGCCGCATAATTATTATTCTGGCCACATCGATTTACGGGACCATAATGATGCTGCTTTTTACAACATAATCGATGATGTGGCCCCACAATTTTTGAAACACTAGCGCGAATTTATTGGAGCCCAACGGGAATGGATTTCAAATTGCAAATATGCCCGCCCAAGGAAAATAAAAGGCGGGATTCCAAGTATTATATTATGCAACTCTGGCGCTGACTCTAGTTACAGAGATTTTTTGGAAAAAAATGAACACGCCGGGCTCAAAGCGTGGACAACAGCCCCTGTTCGCCAGAACCAATCAAGAAGAGACATCACAATGAGAAGAAGAAGAAGGCCCAACGCAGGAAAATATTCCACTTCCAATGCGGCTGTTCGTTATTCCATACGAACGGATGTATCGAACCACATCCACTGGACAGAGAGGATGCAGTCAGGGGTCTTCTACGGCACTTTGACCAATCCGATGTGGTTCAGAGCCATAGACATGGCAATGCCAGGGAATCAAGGGATATACAAGATAGACTGCCTGTTCAACTACAACATCCGGAAAGCACTGCAAATCCGGACGTTCACTGCGACAATGTATACATGGCTGACATACAGTAGTCTCAAAAGCCTATCAGAGAATGTATTTTCCCGACTTATTGTACGCAGGATGACGAAGACATTATCCAGCTTTGGGATTATTAGCCCTGTAAATTATTGTCTCGCACTGACTATTGTACTCGATGAGCTTTCGTATTATGTAAAAGATTGGCGATGGGAAAATATTTATGTACATTTTAATGATTAAATAATAAAGATTTTTAAGATATATTTAATCAATGTGATTATTGTTTGGATCATCAACAATAATATAATAGGCCCAATTACAATATCCCAAATGAAAAATCATTAACAGGCCCAATTACAGTCTCCTAAATGAAGAGGCCCTTATAACATGAACAGGCCCAAAGAACTACAATGATTTTTCATAGGCCTATTAAATTTCTCTATGAAAGAAGTGGATACTAAAATGGGCCTCCAAGTATTACAGTATAATATAAATGGGCCGAAGATACAACAAATTTGAATAAATTATTTATTAAGGAATAGTAACAATTATACAATTATGATAATTAGGAAATTGTGTCACTATTCCTATGTCCACAGCCGGATTTTGACAGGTCTTTCATATCAGCGGCAGGATGTGTGTCTGCACTATGATCTATAGTCTGCATGGATGGAGCTGTCACCTGGGTTTCTAATTCGGAAACCGCTTTCAAACTGGCGAATAGAGCATCTTTTTGCCGCTGTAAGGCGTTGATGAGCCGGATTACATTTTCGGCGTTGTTTTCGCCGACGACCAACAAGGACCAATGCAGCAGTAAAAGATCCGACTTGTATTTTAAAATCAACCGCCTAAATTGACCTAGATTGGACGGCTCCATTGCAAAATAATTAAAAACTACCAATTATTTTGGCTTATATAATTTCCCGCTTGCGCTTGCCACCGTTTAATTTAAATTTCCCGCTTGTGCTTGCCTTTTTAGATTTTCAATCTTGGCCGCAGATCTAGGGGCATGTAACTGGAAACGTAAAGCGGGCCTGTAATTGATCATCCTCTCATAACCGTGTGTCTCGTATTTCGACTTCGACGCGACCAGTAGAATTAAATGGATACTGTGGCCTGTAGTTTAACTTGCATTTGCGAATTATCATAGACTTGAATGTGAGTTTCTGCCACACCACATCGCCTATCTTTGGATTTGTTATTGGTATGTTGGATACTGGTAAGTTTGATGTCGCGTCTATGATTTGGGTTTCCAAGTCGCCCTCTTCATTTTCGTGGAGACTATCTGTAAGATCGGCTTGTTGTATTTCTTCAGACATTATGATAGCGCAGCGATCTGTTAGAATTGTTAGACACATAATTCTCATATGGGGCATCAATGGCTAATGCATGTTCTTATATATCCCATTTCATAGAGTTGGGAGAATAATTAATTTAAAACGATGTCTCTAAAACGACGTCGCATTGATGCCATAACTCACTCTCTATGACATCACTCACTCTCTCGGATGACGCAAGTCACTCTTTAAAAACTTTATTGGTCTTAGAGAGTGAGGGAGTGAGTTACATAGGTGCCCAGGAGCGTCCCACTAATCTTACCTGGGACGCTCCCCCCGCGCCACGTGTCGCCCCCCGATTGATGCTCCCTTCCGCATTTTGTGGCATGTTATCTGCTAGTGTCTCCGCTCCACGCCCAGATCTGCGGCCAAGATTAAAAATCTAAAAAGGCAAGCGCAAGTGGGAAATTTAAATTAAACGGTGGCAAGCGCAAGCGAGAAATTATATAAGCCAAAATAATTGGGGGTTTTTAATTATTTTGCAATGGAGTCATCCGATCTAGGTCAATTTAGGCGGTTGATTTTAAAATACGAGCCGAATCTTTTTTCTGCTGCACTGGTCCTTATTGGTCGTCGGCGAAAACAACGCCGAAAATGTAATCCGGCTCATCAATGCCTTACAACGGCAAGAAGATGCTCTATTTGCCGGTCTGAAAGCGGTTTCCGAATTAGAAACCCAGGCGACGGCTCCATCCATGTAGACTATGGATCATACTGCAGACACACATCCTGCCGCTGATATGAAAGACCTGTCAAAATCCGGCTGTGGACTTAGGAATAGTGACACAATTTCCTAATTATCATAATTGTATAATTGTTACTATTCCTTAATAAATAATTTATTCAAATTTGTTGGATCTTCGGCCCATTTATATTATACTGTAATACTTGGAGGCCCATTTTAGTGTCCACTTCTTTCATAGAGCAATTTAATAGGCCTATGAAAAATCATTGTAGTTCTTTGGGCCTGTTCGTGTTATAAGGGCCTCTTCATTTAGGAGACTATAATTGGGCCTGTTAATGATTTTTCATTTGGGATATTGTAATTGGGCCCATTATATTATTGTTGATGATCTAAACAATAATCACATTGATTAAATATATCTTAAAAATCTTTATTATTTAATCATTAAAATGTACATAAATATTTTCCCATCACCAATCTTTTACATAATACGAAAGCTCGTCGAGTACAATAGCCAGTGCGAGACAATAATTTACAGGGCTAATAATCCCAAAGATGGATAATGTCTTCGTCATCCTGCGTGCAATAAGCCGGGAAAATACATTCTCCGATAGGCTTTTGAGATCACTGTATGTCAGCCATGTATACATTGTCGCAGTGAACGTCCGGATTTGCAGTGCTTTCCGGAGGTTGTAGTTGAACAGGCATTCTATCTTGTATATCCCCTGATTCCCCGACATTGACATGTTTACGACTCTGAACCACATCGGATTGGTCAAAGTGTCGTAGAAGACCCCTGACTGCATCCTCTCTCTCCAGTGGATGTGGTTCGATACATCCGTTCGTATGGAATAACGAACAGCCGCATTGGAAGGGGAATATCTTCCTGCATTAGGCCTTTTTCTTCTCATTGCGATGTCTCTTCTTGATTGGTTCTAGCGAACATGGGCTGGTCGACTGTATAAAATTTTGCGTTTCGGATCGTCCACGCTTTGAGCCTGGCGTGTTCATTTTTTTCCAAAAAATCTCTGTAACTAGAGTCAGCACCGGGGTTGCATAGTATAATACTTGGAATCCCACCTTTTATTTCCCTTGGGCGGGCATATTTGCAATTTGAAATCCATTCCCGTTGGGCTCCAATAAATTCATGCCAGTGTTTCAAAAATTGTGGGGCCACATCATTGATTATGTTATAAAAAGCAGCATCATTGTGGTCCCTGTAGACACCCCATTTTTGACCGACCTTCAGACTCAGACGTCACCGATTGAACGCTTGGTGATGTTGCATATTGTGCTCGTTCTGAGGTTGCGGAGTCACGGCTGCGAGCCTTGCCTCCGGACTTCCGGACTCTTTTGTGCTTTGCCTCGATTTGCGAACCAGGCCCTGTTTTCTTTGTTTTCTCTTCTCGAAGGGAAAGAGAGGTCTCGTAGATCATCTCTCAGTGGCCGTAGGCCATTTTTCCCGTTTGGAGCCCGGTTCTCGGTTTTCGGAGCCGTCGGCCGTGCGCCTCGATTCGGGACCGCTTAACTACCTCTGTTTGCTCCGATTTTTGGCACACACCTTATTTCATCCCTTTTGAGGGACACTATGGCTTGAGAGACCACCTTCGTGGTCAAACACCACTTCTTGTGCCCAACATCCTATTTTCGGGGCCCCGAACTACGCGTTTTGGCCCCCGAACCTTCGTTTTGCATCCGTCTTGGTCAAATTTTGGCAAGGACCTTATCTTCATTGTTAGAAAGGTTGTAGGAGGGTGGGAGACCAACAATTTTTCTGAAAAACCAGCTTTTCTCTTCATTGCTCTTCGTCGCCCGTTTTTCTTACTAGAAAGCTGGTTTTTCCCATTCCCAGGCCACTTTTTTTGACTTTCCATCACACCATTGTGTTGTACACACCTGGGAGGCCACCAATATGGGTAGGCCGACCAGTAATTGTCCCTGACCCTTTTGAACCCCTCTAAAAAGCTGGTTTTTCTCTCTCTTGGGTCACTTTTTCTGGTTTTTGACCATACAGCTGTGTTGCACTTATCTGGGAGGCCACCTTTCTGGGTAGGCCGACCAGTAACTGTGCTGGACCCTTTTGACCCCTGGTTGGCCGACCAAGTGAGGTGGCCGGCCGGCCACCTTGGCCTTTTGAACCTGGTCGGCCATGTTTGCCCTCCTGAGTGTATTCCAGCTGTGCCAGCTATTTGTCATTTGTTGCATCCTCCATACACGTGTATGGAGGATGTTTAACCTTATTTTAAAGCTTTTTTGAGAAGCTTTAGCCCCTCCTTTCTATAAATGGAGGCCTCTTCCTCCATTTGCAAGGGTTAGAAGTTTTGGGCTGATATATGCATACAACTCTCCCTCTTTCTACTTCAAGCCTCCAAACACCCTTGTTCTTGGCCATTTTACACTGCAACTCCTAGCCTACCACCTCCACCATCCATTCCAGCCCCTTGGAGCTGATTTTCAGAGGTTGAGAGCTCACAATCTTGGACCAAAAGCTGCTGCATTGCTGTGCTACAAGGGTGAGCCCCAATTTCCCATTTTCTTACTTTATTTTGCATGATTAATTAGCCTTATTTTCAAGCATTTATGGGCTTTGACCCAAACTGTAAAGTGTCTTATTTTGAGCCTCTCTTCAACTTTGTTGAGCGCTCTTTGCTGTTTGAGGCCATCTACTTCCCCTTACCCTCTATCTCTCTTTTTGGGCTATTTTTGCATCATATTTTAGCCTTACTTGTGAACATTTTCAAGATTTGTCATAAACTGGAAAAAGTCTTGTTTTGACATCCTCTTCAAGTTTGGTTAAGGTCCCATTTCTGTTTGGGGTCATCTTCCTCCTATGCATGCTTCATCTCTTCATGATTAGGGCTATGCATTAGAGCTCTTGCATTGGCCATGGCTTGGCCTCTTAACCACTGAAATCTAGTAGATTTTCAGTGGCTTAGGTGTATTCTTGAAGGCCAAAATCAGAGGGGGGTGACCCCCTCTCTCCTTGTCTTGTTTGGTGATCCTTTTGGCCTTCCAAAGGGACCCTATTTTTCATGCTTTGAAGTCACTTTTCAGGCCTCATTATGAGGGTTTTGAGGTCTACCTTGGCTCTTTCCAAGGCCGTTTCAGCTATATTTTATGTCTATGATGCATGTGTAGAGAAATCCCATTCAAGGCCTTTCAAATGGGCCTTTCTTTGCATGTTTCCGAGACTGATTCCAGGGCCTATTTGGTGGGTTTTAGGGCTTTCATAACCTATTTCTAGAGTTGGTTTAGTCTTGCTAAGTGTCTATCTTGTATGTGCTTAATAACCCCTTGTATGGCCCTCTAAAGAAGCTCATCATTCTGGCATGCATTGGTTGCATTTCAGTGGTTATTTAGGAATATTTTGGTATGTTTTATTCACTGATTTTTGTTGTTTTGATGGGTTCTCATACGCTTCATATACATGCCATGTAAACCATGTTTGCTAGTCAAAGTTGCATGCTATTTTAGTCCATCATGCTAGCATCTTTTGGTCATGCTTTGAACTAGAAATGTTCATGTTTTGGGATTGCCTTGGCTCTATCTTTGTGCTTCATAGTCAAATAATGCATGCTTTGTATAGCTATAAGTCAATACATGTGCTTAGTTTTGAGTTTCGGGGCTCATCTCATGCATCGGGTGCCATGTTTCCATGTTTTGGGACCTTTCAGCATCATGTTTCAGTCCTGGAATTTACATGTTTGAATGCCATGCTTCATCCTTGCCATGCCTTGTTAGAGTTGTATGCTGTGCCTTAGGTTCGGTCCTCGATTTGCATGCATGTGTGCAAGCATTTCGGTAGTCTCATTTTCATCTTGTGGCTGCTGATGTGAGTGTGGCTAAGGTCCACTCATATTGGTGTAAGCCCATATTGCATTGTGTATGTCATCTTAGTCTATAGCATTATGTATGCTAGGTTGTATGTTAGAGTATTGTGTATGCCATGTTACATCGAGCATTGTGTATGCCATTTCATAGCATTGCGTATGCTAGGTTGCATGTTAGGATTGCATTCATGCATGTCATGCATATTGCATTGTGTTTGGGATAGGAGTTAGCCCGAGCACGGGAAACGAGGGACGTTTCGTACTCCGAGTGACGGAACGTGTCTCAATTCCCGGTCGCTGACACTCCGGATTATTCATGATAGAGTCTAGGCCTTGTTATGTTTTCATGTGCATTCATTTCATATTAAGTCGTGCAATTCGACTCCTCGGCCATCACGCATCGAGATGCGTGATTGATGGCACGAGGATCGAGGCAAGCATACATATGTGAAAATACATTGCCATGCCCCTTTCTTGCTCTCTGTTGCAGCAAATCAGAAATCGACAGACTTTTGGAGCTTCGTGCAATATTCTGGGCTTAATTGTAAACAAAGGCTAATTGGGGCATCGCAATGGATTTCCGCGCAAGGCAACTCAAGCATGCATCATTCATCATTCGGAACAGAGCTGAGGCGGTCCATAGATTTGTGTGCTAGTTTACTGCTTTCATAGTTAAATTTGTTAATTAATTAGGGTTTTGTATTTATTCGGACTGTACTATTTATTCGGACTGTATATTATTTATTCGGACCCTCCGAGCGAGGGCAATGTTATAATAAGTGTGCGTGCGTGTGATGTATGTCTTCCAACCCCACGTCTTCCTCCCTTTTATTTACCAGCTTATGATGGTTAGATTAGGGCATGTTTCAATTAGCATACAGTATGATAGCATGTTTGCATTTATTCATCTGTTTTGCATACACCGGGCTCGGCGCATCATACTCACTGCATTGTATTTCAATTCTGAGTTTAATACATGTTAGCTATAGCATTTCATATGCCATGTTTAGAATAGCCGAGCCTATCTTAGTTGCATTTTGCATGTGTTGCATTAGGCATTTCTGCATAGTTAGGATCATGCATGGATTTCTAACATAGCTTCTGTTTTGGCTTGGAGTACTCGGTAAGTTTTATACTTTAGCATCTTTGCATGCGTGTGAGTGACTACCATGATAGCATGCTTATGTGATATATCTGCCTGAATGCCTGTGGGTGAAGGTTGGATTATTTGAATTGGAATAATGCATTGACTGTGACCATGTTTTCTAAGCCCACCTGAGGGTGGCGAACCCACATTTTAGCCTACTTGCGAGTAGCAAATCGTTTTCAAAACAAACATGAGATGTGTTATTCCAATTCAGGCGATCCAGTCTATACTTGTATGCTGTGCGCATCACATAGTAAATCTAGGCTAATAACCGGAATAAGAACGCATAATGTTTTCAAAATTAGATATTATGGTTAGTAGAGGCCAATCTTTGATCGGACGAGCGGGGGTGCTCACGAAGTGACCTTCCCCAATCGTACCCAAGTTCCCGAGCCGAGGCAACTTTGGTGATGACAGACACGTGGCCTTAGGCAACGAGTCAGGGTTCCTAAATTTCCCAAAATAAAATATTTAGGTGGCGACTCTATATCTGGCAAAGCAGTCCATGTTTGGCACTTCTTTACAAAAAATCTGTTTTCAAAAACGATCTACCGGATTTGAACTCTTTCGGTTCAGATTAAGAACCGTGACAAATTGAGTCCGAACTGTAGTGAGGCCCAAGGGCGCGTCTACAGTTTCTGGCGATTCTGCTAGGGACTTTGAGAACTTGACTCGAACTCATGATATCTTGTTTTGACTATACTTATGTGTTTCTTTGCATTGCATGTGCATTGGTGCGCCTAGGACACCATGTTTGCCATCTGCTATTCCTGAGCAGTTTGCCAGAGGCTGTGTGCTGTGAGGTTGACCGGTTACGGGCTCTACCAGTATAGGAACACAAACCCCGGTTTTACCGGGGCACCCTTTTGACCATTCAACCTAGTGCATATTCGGAATCCATAGTGACCATTCCTAGCTAGGACAGGTTGCTTACCCGATATAGGTTGTTTGAAACCGCTACGTGCATAGTGAAACCCTAGCTCCTGACAAAATAGGACAGGGAAACCCTACCCCAACATAGGGGTGTTTTGGCTCTCACTTATTAGTTATGTGCTTTTAGAGTGCGTCTCTACAGGAATGTATGTATCAGTTTGCGAGTTTAGGCATCAAGCTTGCGGGCATCAGTTCAGTTGTTTTGGGAATCAGTTATCTGTGGGTATCAGATTCAGCTTTCGGGAACAGTGATTCAGGGATGATGATCAGTGTTTGAGGATAGTGTGTATTCAGCTTACCGACTGTGTGTTGTTACGCCCAACTGTGTGTCGTGTGTTTATTTTAAGCTGTTATGCTGTCCGTTTATCTCGTTATTTATTTCCTTATTGCTTTATTTATCTTTTTGCTAGGGGGGGCAGTTTAGCACAATTGCTTCAGACCAAGCAGATATTCCCCAAGCACTCTGGACGAGTGCTCGTCGACTCAATCGATCCGAGGATCTGGTTGACGGATAACTAGTGTTTCATTCTCTACCCCTGGTTGTCAAACGGAGGCTGAGAAAGCGCAGTGTGTCTGAGCAGAGGTTACCAAAGCAGTGGTCTACCCTAGCAGTGAACAGTCAAGCTGAGGTCTCAGTTTCTGCCATAGAGATACACATACCAGTCGATCGGCGAGATTAGCGAGAACATGGCGGAATGGAAGAAATGATGCGCCCGGCTCAAGAGAGCATGAAACAAATCAGAGGAGGACGTCATCCAAGCAGAGTTCTCTAAACAGCCGGCCACAATCATGGCCCAGCAGGCGGAGCTAATTACCTGGCTCTAGCAGCAAGCCGGAGCATCAGCCTCACATCCAGTCCCTCCCCCACCAGGGGTCCCGCTACCCGAGCAAACACCAACTGTCCAGAATGTCCTGCCAAATACCCAGAACATCTTGCTAAATGTCCAGACTATTCCGGAGGACACAGACATTCCAACAGGGCCAGCTCCAGCCCCACTTCCGCCTCAACTGTCCAAGGCACATACGCCTATCAACCATTCGGACTCTCCCTTCGAGTTTGAAGTAAACCCTGCAGCACTGAAATTGAGCAAGCTCGAGAAGCTTTTCAAGAAATCCCAAGGGGTAAAGGCTATTCCGGATATCGAGGACGGATATACCGATGTGGCCGTGACGCTGCCGGATAAGTTTAAAATGCCGCAAATCGATCGCTTCGACGGATCTGGAGACCCCATGGTCCACCTCCGATTATTCTTAGATATACTACGGCCGATGGGCCTCACTAGACCACAGAAGCTTTCACTATTCGGCCAGACCCTGTCGGGTGTGGCCGTTATCTGGTACGCAAAGTTAGAGGAGGATGTCAAGCGGAGTTGGGATGAAATGGCCGAGGCCTTTGTTGCGTAATACTCTTACAACACTTAAATCGAGATTACAACCCGTGATCTTGAAACAACAAGGCAGGAGTCTAAAGAGAGCTTCTCGGATTTCGTAACCCGATGGAGGCGAAGGCCTCGATGATGACTCTAAGGCCCACTGATAAGGACCAGATTCGGATGATTGTGCGCAATCTCCAGCCAAAACTGATGCAAAAAATGATTGTACTCCCCTTTCCTACCTTTTCAAATCTGCACGAGATGGGGGGGCAAATCGAAGATGCAATGAAACAGGGTCTGATTGACCAAGATAGAGAGCAGCCTAGGAGGACTTTCAACCGTAACAACTATGCAGGCCCGAGTAGTGCTGCGAATACAAGAACTTCGGAAGTAAGTATGGTCGCCACCATTCCCCCTCCTCTTCCGAGACCCATGGCAGCCACACCTTTCTCCGGCGCATCCGGAAGCAATGCACAAACCACCAAATACCAACCCCGTGGCCAAAGAACCTTCACCCCCTTGTATATGCCCTGTCCAAGGCTCTAGGGGTATTAATCAGGAAAGGGCATCTAAAGCCCCTGGAGCCGAGGCCGTTGCCAAACCCACTCCCTCCCTCTCACAACCCAGCTAAATATTGCGCATATCACCAACAACACGGTCATGACACTGACCAATGCTTCAAGTTACGTCACAAGATTCAAGACCTCGTTGACAAACAGGTGATTTTGCCTCCCGAGAAACCCAATGTCACAACCAACCCACTCCCTACACACAACCAAGCTCCACCTCCTAAAAGAATCAACTTCATCCAGACTGGGGTCGCATCTTACGATCCTAGTATCTATATCACTCCTTCCCACCTATCTAAGCTGGAGGTGCTCCTTCCTGATTGCACAGATTTGTGCATGTTGGACATCTCCACAACCCAACCCGAGTCAATGGTGGTGACTGTCAAAAACAGGACAGAGGAGATTTCAGAGGAGGATGGAATTATTGAATCAGGGTTTGAGCAGTCTGGGAGTTTCGCTGGGGAAGCCTATGATCCGAGTGAGTACATTCTGTCAGCAAGCCAGGTTGGGCCAGGTATAGAATTGCCAAAGAATGCAGAGCTGTGTGTGATCCAGGGAGATGGATTTGAGCAAGGGGCAGATGATCTGACGGCTGTGGAAGAGGACTTTTCCAACCTCCAGTTTTTCAATGACCAGGATCCAGAGGATGCGGCAGTCAACTGGTTTGATTATGAGGAATCGGCAGAGGCTACCGGGTAGCTGGATGATCAACCGGATGTTGTGGAAGAGTTCCAACCAGAACAGGGCCCGGCAGAGGCAAGGATATCAGTTGTGGCCGGAAGGGCCGAAAGCCAGAATACATTGCCGGAGAGCGCCGGTGCGAAGAATTTCACTCAGGACCAAGGCATTGTGAATGCAGGGAATGTTGAACAACCAGCTGTACCGACACATGTGGAACAAGAAAGGTTTTGGGATTCTGAGAGGATCAGGAAAGCTAAAGCCCATGAGGGGACTGAAAGTGTGTTGTGGGCACAAGGACAAAAGATGCTGCGAGCATGTCGGCTGAAGGTACTGCGAGTACAATCATACCAGGGCCGGACAGGTGTCTGTGGGCTGCCGACGGAATATGGTGGGAAGACGATGATTTATGTCTTGCCCACACAGATGAGGATTGGGGGAGTAATCAACCAGACGACACCTAGTATATCGGTGAGGTCGATCATATGACAAGAAGTGGGCGGTATTTCAAGCCCCTACACCTAGACCGTGCACCTAGACCAGCCAGAGGCATCTGGGAAAGATAAGGAAGCTGAGAAACAGAAAGAGAAGCAAATCGAAGAAGAGGCTGTACTGAAGCAATTAAAAAAGATACAAGCAGACATCTCCATCTAGGGACTGCTTATGGTATCATGCGTACACAGACAAGCTGTCTTATTGGCCATGGACGAGGTCAAGCTCTCTATAGATACCACGCCCGAACAGCTAGTGGGCTTAGTTTTCCCAGGAGGAGCTACCCCGATGTTAACCTTCTCTGACAAGGAGTTGCCACCTGACGGTGTGAGTCATAACAAGCCACTCTACATTTCTGTGGAGTGTAGGAACAAGTGGATACCCATGGTGTTGGTCGACACATGGTCCGCTATCAACGTCTGCCCGGCAAGGACAGCGTATGCAATCGGTTTAAAGACCGCGGATTTTGTGCCGACAGCCCAGGTGATTCAGGCATATGACAACACGAGCCGGGAAGTGATGGGAACAGTAAAAATTCAGACCAAGGTCGGGCCAGGACAACGTGAAATAGACTTTCACGTATTAGAGGTTCCTACGACCTTCAATCTACTCTTGGGGCGGCCGTGGTTGCACCAGGTGAAGGCAATCTCGTCCACTTTGCATTAGATGGTGAAATACCCCCATGGGAAGGGAGTAGCCATTGTTTTCGGGAATTCATCGATCCATCCATCCACCGCCGGAGGTGTCTACACCAGTCCTAGAAATTGAGCACGGCATGGAGGATGTGTTTATGTCGGGTTTTACCTTAGCTGAGGCTCGAGTTGTGTAGAACATCATGGCTGGTAATGAAGGAGTGTATGTCAATGCTCAATCTGTATACCTCATGAACAAGCTTCAACACATCCCCGGGATGGGATTGGGAAAGAGCGGCCGGAAGGGCGTCGCAACATTGGCCGAAGTGCTACACAACCCCCATACCTTTGGCTTGGGTTATCTGCCCACCAAAGAGGATTGGATAAGGAAGGGAAAGGAAATGGCTGGGAGAGCTAGAGCGAAGTAGGCTGGGAAGCCTTTTGAGCTGATGCATAGGCCTATTCAGGGTACCCTAAACGGACGCTTCGTCCAGGAGGGGGAGGACTTTCCGTTTTGTGGCTTCCCAGAGCCATGGCTGAACGCAGAGAGGAAGTGCGTACCAGGTTTTGAGATCTTCTTTGACCTGCAATTATCCGAGGATGACGTTGTCGAAGAGCAGACAGACCCATTGGCTAAGGCTGAGCAGAGTAAGAAAGTGCAGTCTGCGGACGTTGAAAGTGAAATGAGGGTAGCGCTGGCATGTCTACTTTCAGATCCTCCGATCGAACAGAAGTGCTTGGGGGATAACTTCTCGGTATGCATGATCGGGAATGGAACTGCTGCAGGCCTACCAGCAACTATTTTGGATGCATCTATCGCACCCTCTTTCATTTGGTAGTATGAAGTAGGGCTGTTCAAAAATCCGTTCAAACCGGTAATCCGGATCGAACCAGACCGAATCGTACGGTTTGGTTCAGTTCTATTAAGAATTGGTTCGGTTTCGGATTAGGAAATATGAGAACCGTAAAAACGGTTTGGTTAATGGATTTTATGAAAAAATCGCGGCTCGAACCAAACCGAACCGAATTTTAAAAGATATATATATATATAATATCAAGTTTTATTTTTATTAATTGGTTTTTTATGATTTTAATGATATTAGGATGGTATAGATATGTAATATTAAGTAATGCCTTAATATTATTAGTTTTTATCATGAATTAAATGTAATTAGTTTAAGTAATTATTTTGCTAATATTAACAATTTATTCTTGTAAATAGAAATTTTTAGAACCGTAAACCAAACCGAAACCGAATCGTTTTTTCGGTTTGGTTCTGGTCCGATTTTACAAGTGTAACGGTCTGGTCTAGTTCTCAAAATTACAAAATTGTTAGGATCGGTTCGGTTCTTGGATTTTCTCATAACCGAACCAATCCGGACCGTGTACACCCCTAGTATGAAGAGGGATTTTTGTCCAGCAGCACCGGGTCAAGTAGTAAGCCGGAATCTGATTCCACCGAGTCTTGTGAGTCAGAATCAGGTTCCAGCTCGACTGAGTCTAAGTCTGGTAATTCTGGGAATGATAACCCGAATGCCACAGTCTTGTCCAGGTTGTCTTTTTCTTTCTCGTTTGAGTCTGTTGTAACCGAGGAATCGGACGATTTGGATGTGCTTAATGAGAATCAAGTAGTTGTGGTTTCTGAGTACCTTTCTGTGCCCTTGATTTATTATATTAACTCAGACTTTCAAAATTTTGATGAAAACGACGAGGACGAAATTCCTCTGGTTTTGCAATGCTTAATTGAACAAGAGCAGGAAAGATTTGTTAAACCTTTAGTTGATGAAATCACTACTGTGAATGTTGGTACTGAGGAGGACCCGCGGCTGGTCCAGATCGGGTCCACGTTGTCTTCGGAGGAACGCGAGCACTTAGTCGCTTTATTAAAAGATTTCAAAGATGTTTTCGCGTGGTCTTACGAAGACATGCCTAGGATCGATCCTAAGATTGTACAGCACCAGATCCCTCTTGACCCCGAGGCCCGACCCGTTAAATAGAAACTCAGAAGGATCCACCCGGATTAGGCCCTCAAGATTAAGGAAGAGGTCACCAAGCAAATCGACTCAGGCTTCCTGCTGGTATCCGAATACCCGACTTGGTTGGCCAACATCGTTCCGGTGCCGAAGAAGGATGGCAAGATCCGGGTATGCGTGGATTTCAGGGACTTGAACAGAGCTAGTCCGAAGGACGACTTTCCCTTGCCGCATATTGACGAGTTAGTGGACTTTACAGTGGGGCGTGCTTTGCTTTCGTTCATGGATGGCTTCTCCGGCTACAATCAGATAATGATGACACCTGAAGACCGGGAAAAGACTGCATTCACCACCCCGTGGGGGACATACTGCTACAGAGTGATGCTGTTTGGGTTAAAGAATGCTGGAGCTACTTATCAACGGGCCGCGACCACGATATTGCATGACATGATCCACAAAGAGGTTGAGGTGTACGTGGACGACATGATTGTCAAGTCCAAAGATAGAGAGGGCCACTACACCACCTTACAAAAGTTCTTTCAAAGGATCAGGGAATTCCGGTTGCGGCTGAATCCTCAGAAATGTACGTTCGGTGTTACAGCAGGAAAAATGCTGGGATTTCTGATTACACAAAGAGGTATCGAAGTCGACCCTTCCAAAATCAAGGCCATCTTAGAAATGCCACCACCAAGGACTGAAAAGGAGGTGCGAGGCTTTCTGGGTAAAGTGCAATTCATAAGACAGTTTATCTCAAAATTAACCTTGACTTGTGAACCACTTTTTGGCCTCCTGAAGAAAGGAAAGAAATTCCAATGGGACGGCCAATGCCAAGTTGCTTTTGAATAGATCAAGGAATACTTACAGAACCCGCCCGTGTTGTCACCACCAGAGCCGGGGAAACCGTTGATATTGTACCTTTCAGTGACTGAGAGCACAATGGGCTGTATGCTCGCACAAGAATCAGAGGACAAAATGGAGTGAGCCATCTACTATCTGAGCAAGAAGATGCTAGAATATGAGACTCGCTATACACCGTTAGAGAAGGCTTGCTTAGCTTTGGTATGGGCTACCAGGAAGCTGCGGCACTACCTGTTAGCTCACTCTGTAATGTTGGTTTTGCGACTGGATCCCATCAAATATCTTTTCGAGAAACCAGCACTTACGGGTAGGCTAGCTCGTTGGTTGCTGTTGCTCTCTGAATTCGATTTGAAATATGTGACACGCAAGTTAGTCAAGGGAAGAGCAGTAGCAGAATTCTTAGCCGATCATCCAGTGGCAGGGGGTGAAGTAGTCGAGTA
The DNA here is from genome assembly GCA_025200525.1 of Camellia lanceoleosa. Taxonomy (NCBI): domain Eukaryota; kingdom Viridiplantae; phylum Streptophyta; class Magnoliopsida; order Ericales; family Theaceae; genus Camellia; species Camellia lanceoleosa. The sequence continues at coordinate 45,250,941 of CM045761.1, read as the reverse complement.
CTTATTCCCAGATGAAGCCATTTTGCATATCGACGATGAAACTTGGACGATGTACTTTGACGGAGCGTCAAATCAGTACGGGTATGGAATAGGGGTGTTGCTGATAGCACCCGACAATTCCCGTATCCCTCTAGCCTTCAAACTCCGGTTCAAAGTCTCGAACAACAAAGCAGAATATGAGGCATGCATTACCGGTCTGGAAGCAGCCCTGGAACTAGGGATAAGACGGTTGGACGTCATCGGGGACTCGAACCTTGTTGTGTCTCAAGCAAAAGGGGACTGGAGAGACAAAGAAGAAAAGATGATGATGTATCACCAGACCTTGGACTTGTTAATTCCTCGGTTTGAGAAGCTAAACTTTGCTCATCTACTAAGAGAGAACAACAGGTTCGCAGATTCTTTAGCAACTCTATCTTCTATGATAGACATCTCGTTCGGAGTTCAAATGCGTCCAGTCATCATTGACCAGAAATTTGCGCTAGCCTACGAGTCGATTGCTACTATAGATGAAGTTCATGACGAAAACCCCTGGTATTACGACATTTGGAACTTCTTGGAGAAGGAAGCATACCCGCTAGGGGGAAATGCCAAAGATAAAAGGGCAATTAGAAGAATGGCCGTTCAGTTCATCATCTGTGGGGGTAAGCTGTATAAGAGAGGTCATCTAGGAATGCATAAGCTATGTGTCGATGCCGAAGAATCGAAGCGCCTAATGGAGGCCATCCACGGAGGGGAATGCGGCGCGCATATGAACGGAGTAATGCTAGCACGGAAGATCCTCAGACAGGGTTACTACTGGTCCACTATGGAGGAGGATTGTATCAGTTTTGTTCGGCAATGCCACAAATGTCAAATTCATGCAAATCGCATGAACATTCCGCCGTCGAAGCTGTACAATATGACTTCGCCATGGCCATTTTCAGTCTGGGGAATTGATGTGATTGGGGCTGTCACTTCGAAGGGGTCAAATGGGCATGAGTTCATCCTGGTCACGATAGATTATTTCACGAAGTGGGTCGAGGCCCAATCCTATGCGGTGTTGAAGGCTTCACATGTTGCGAAGTTTATCAGAAACAACATCATCTGTCGCTATGGGGTCCCGAACAAGATAATTTCGGATAACGGTTCCCACTTCAAGAAGGAAGTGATTGACTGGTTGGAAAAATACAATGTGGCTTTTCATAAGTCATCCACATACCGGCCGCAAACCAATGGAGCGGTTGAGGCCGCTAACAAGAATATCAAACACATACTGCAGAAAATTGTGGAAACCTACCGGGATTGGCCAGACAAGCTGCCGTTTGCTCTGTGGGGCTACCGGACTTCAATCAGAACTTCTATTAGGGCGACTCCGTATTCATTAGTCCATGGGATGGAGGCCGTTTTACCTATCGAGATTGAGGTTCCGTCATTGCGAGTATTGGCTGAGTGTCAAATAGCAGAAGCAGATTAGCAGCAGAGCAGATTTGAGGAACTCATGCCCTTCGATGAGAGAAGACTGAAAGCACTGTACCATGTTCAAGGTTATCAACGCAGAATTGCCCGGGCTTTCAACAAGAAAGTTAAGTCCAGGAATCTAAAGGAAGGAAATTTGGTGCTCAAGGACAACCGAGCTCCCATTCACGACCCAAGGGGCAAGTTCAAACCCAATTGGACTGGTCCCTACATCATTAAGTCTATCTGGTCAGGTGGAGCTGTGGTTCTAATGGATCTAGATGGCCTAGAGTTCTCACTACCGATCAATATGGACAAGTTGAAGAAATATTACCCTTGAGAGGCTCGCTAGGCCGAAAATTCAAAAGGGCGACCTAGGCAAAACTCAGAGCACAAAAATTTGAAATTATAAAAACTGAGCTCGTAAGGTTGAAAACCCGCAAAGGGCAACCTTGGCAAAAGTTAGAGCGTAAAAGGAGAGTGAAAATACCCGAGTGAACCCGAGCCTGAACTACGTAAGGCTTGATTCCCATCTTTGGGATACGTAGGCAACTTCATCCTGAAGTTCAGCCATAAACTTTTTCCCCGATCAACTTTGTCCATTTGATCATCTCGGCCATCTTTGCCTATTCAGCATTCAAAGAGTTCGGTTAAGATCTCCGGTGCAGTGCTTTTCAGACTAGGGGCAACTTTCCGTTGCTGTGCAGTGTCGTGGTACTATTTAGACTAGGGGCAGCTTTCCAGTTGCTGGGGATCCGAGGTTGTGCATCTCAGTGACAGATCTCAGGCGTGTCCAGTTCTGATCCATATCGAAAATGGTTTTGAAAAGTTTTAATAAAAGTTGACTTTGTTCAAATTAATTTTTTTACAACTTAGACCATCTTTGGACCAAAGCAGAAAATTTTCAGTACCCACAATCTTCAATTTCATTGATTTCAATACAAAGTTCTCATGCTCTTGTATACAAATTGAAGTTGCTTTTTATTACATTCATAAAGAAAACTTGAAAGTAGTAGTAAAGCAATAAATTCGGGGCATAGATAAGTCAGGTGTCCCTGCGCCCCCTCCCAAAGCTGGTCGAAGCCTCTGATGCCAAGCTGGGCCCAATCTGTGCCTCTTCATTGAACCAATCTAAGCACTCATCAAACAAAGTGCAACTAAAAGTGGGAGTGGGGGCCAGAAGCTCTCTAGTCCTCCATGCTGTGGCATAACGAGCAAGCTGTGCACCTCGAACTGGGAATGCGGTAGGATACTCCATCTCCTCTGGCGGGCAAGTCTGATCATGACCGAACTGGCGCTGGAACCAGAACGGAAAGTAGAACACACAGTGGGTCAGACCAATCAATTGGATCCTGGCCTGCTGGGACATGCTATAGCTCATCACTGAGAGATTGAGCCAAGGACAGCGCCAAGCAATGCGATCTGCAGACAAATTGCACATCCAGTCGAACCACCATCCCTCATCAAGGGCATCGACTAGGCGTCGTCGAAAGAAATAGCCGCAAGCTGAGTAGGCTGGGCAAGAGTCCACAACCTACAATTTATCCATCAACCATACCTGGGGAGGGATGAAAAATGAGAGAATAAAGAATAGAGAGATGTACGATGAGAGAAAAGTAAGGAAAGAGTTTTGTGAGAAAAAACAAAGCCTGAAGGCCGAGTGATGTGAGCAATATATATGTGAGATTGGGTGGGAAACATTACCTACAGTAGTAGTGGACTCCCCGCAAACCTGGTCGTCTCCCGGCGATAGAAAGCATCTAAGCCCATCAGTGTCTCAGCCAATGTCATGGCGATGCAGCTCTTTCCTTTTTTCAAGCCTTGAGCAACTTCAATCAGACGAATGCTAGATCCACTAAAGCCTGGGGCAAGCAAAAAGTGAGATAGCATGCACAAGCAAATGGCGTGTTGCCGAAAACCTTGCCAATAATGGTTGCCACGGTCACCGGCATAAAAAAAATGATGAATCAAGCCGAGGATGTCCAGTTCCCCGTTGCAGATCAGAGACCGAACGTCATGCATGGTGAGCCCACACATCCGCCCTAAAGCTTGGGCATGGCCGAAGCGAAACTGAGGCAAAATTTCTTCATGGCGTTCAGATTCCATCAAAACTTGAAAATCTTCGAAAGTTGGACATACCTCTTGCCCGCCGAAGCTAAAAACATGTGTTACCAGGTTCCAAAACCTCGCCGCGGCATGAAGGAAGGGAAGGTGCAGCGGAGTACGGCTCAGCGTTAATAGTGCATTCAAGCCAAAGCCCCGAAAGTTCAACTTTTCTGAGCCATTTAGAGAAGCGATCCAAGCTATGAGATTTTCGACGAGAAACGCCTCCATTTTGGTGCAAAACTGAGATGAAATGAATCAACCACGAGGCTAGAACTTTTAAAGAGGATAAGACACTGTTCGGGGGACATGTGTCGAAAAGCTGGTGGTTGCTGAGCTAGGCGGTCGGCCGGCCACCTTTTCTGGTAGGCCGACCACCCCTCTCCCCTCCAACGCAAAAAGCTAGTCGGCCAACTCCCAAAGGTGGTCGGCTATGCTGCAAAGTGTGTCTTTGGTCCTGTTCTACCCTCTAGAAGAAAGTTCCTAGCATTTCCATGCATCGGGAGTGCCTCTGTTTCGAATGCGTTCCGTCACCCAGATCGTCCGAAATACACTTTGTTTATAGAGTTGTTGTTAAGTCTTGCTTATCGAGTTGTTATTTTGCTTATCAAGTTGTTGCTTTGTTTTCGAGCTGTTTTGTTTATCAAATCTTGTTTATCAAAGTTGTCAGGTTTTGTATTTTGAGTCGTTACTCTTTGTTTAAATAAACATTGTTGTGTCTTGCTTATCGAGTTGTAAACTTGCTAAGATTTTGTTACTTCTTAGTGAGTTAAATTGTTTAGTTTGTTGTGTCGGTTCACTACCTGCCTTGGCAAATACACAATGCACATTTTCATTCAATCTCATTTTCGTGCAAAATGATGCGATACGATGCTAAGAACATAAAACACAACACTTTTTTCAAAAGTTGTTTCATTCCATCATGCTTCCTTTGTTACAACATTTTACAACAAGGGTACAAGTTTTACAGAAAATAAAATTGCCTAACAATGTACAATGTGCTACAACTACTAGTAAAAAGGTAAATAAAGCAGGGAATAGTTGCATCAATGCTCTCAAGAGCAGGAATAAGAGGCCCTCTTCGTCCTCTTCTGTGGAACGGTCTCTGCACCACCAGTGCCATCTGAGTCAGAGCTATCATCCTCGGGATCCTCCTCGGTCTCACCTCCACTCCCGGAACTAGGGCCAGAACCCTCATCTCTGTCAGCAGATGTCTCTGACTGACGATCTACAGCTTCCTCCTCCTCGCTGGCCTCCTCCTCCATAATGTGTGCTCTGTGTCTGTGAGACGACTCCCTTCTCCTGACTCCTCGAGAAGGCCTAGATGGTCCAGCCCCTCGAGAAGGCCTAAATGGTCCAGCCCCTCGAGAAGGCCTAGATGGCTCGGCTCCTTGGGAAGGCCTAGATGGCCCGGCCTATGGCTGAGTATATGCCGAAGGCATCTGAAAATGAAGAATGCAATTTGAATACATCAGCCAAAATATGTATATCAGATGCAAATGCAAGAAAACTACATGAAGTGGGTACATGTAGGTACAATACGTAAATGTGGTGTGAGTCAGATATACTCTAACATATACAGTCAACTAATGCAGTGAGATATTCAAGATCAACATGTTATCAGAAGTATGATAAGGCAAGAAAGCTAAAGAGTACCTGGACACCGAGGATGGAGAGCTGTGCCTCTCTCCGCAGGACCATGCCCTCGAGTGAGGCTACCAATCCGAGCATCTCATCTATATACTCGACGGGAGGCTACAAATGCAAATGCAAGATCATCAGTAAATGAATGAATGTCCGGGTATAGGAGTGATAAATCAAAGCTGTAAAGCATATCGATGGCGAGTCGGGGTCTCTGACAAATCGATGATCAGGCATCGGAGGCTCTATCGGGATCAGGTAAGAAGTCCCATATCTCCATCCCGTCAACTTGGTCGGGATCTCTGGCCATCCAGCATGAAAATGAGTCGGAGGAATCGAAGGAACCAATCCACCCCCACCTCTAGATATGCCAGCTCTGCTGGTGGAAGGGACATTTGCAATCCGAGCCCGGCTCGATGAGGGCATACCAGCAGACCTCCTCGTCGGAGTACGGACTCTCGTCAATGGAGGCATCAAGTATGTGTGACGGTAGGTCGCGTAATCCCTCTCCTCAAGATGAAGAAACGCATCAGTACCCAACCGGGCGTTAATAACGCCCTGGGGAGGGAGCCTATCAGCGGTCCGCATATCGTCTGGAGGTGCTGAAGGAATGTCCTGAGTAGGGTAGCCCCATATCTGACACAAGAAGCGATCCCCCAAAAACCAGGCCCTACCAAATGGCCCCTCGAACAGGATCCTATATCGAGAGGCACCTCATGCTCTAGCAAACTAAAATCGGAGGTCTCTACCTAAAGGCGCCCAGGGCTGCCATGTGATCTGCGGATAACCGATGCAAGAGCTGATCAGAAATTGTAAATGTGCAAAATAAATCAAAGATTGGAAGCATGAAGAACTGAGAGTTCTGAAATACCTCTGATGGCCGCACTGTATCAAAGTACTGCCGTAGGTAGAGGAAAGATTCCCGAGGTCTCGGCCGGTACTGGCCCTCGAATACAAGTGAGTGAGGGGTCATGAGGGGCACCTCTACCTCAAGCTCCGGGGCTAGCGTCGGGAAGTACGCGTAGATCCATAGTTTGTGAAAATGAGCGAGAGCCATCGAATCTGAGAATCTTTGAGTCTGAGAATGTAAATACAAAATGCTGAGAGCAAAGTGCAAGGTACAGAGTGTAAAGTGCGCTGTGTGTGCAATGTACAAATAATGAGAAGCAAAAATGTAAATCAAGAGAGCAGAAAGTACCTCCCAGGCCCTCCAATAGCCACCGACTATGTTCCTCCGTCCGCGGGAGGTCGCGCTCATATAGCAATAGAAAGTAGCCAGGCTGGTGCCACCCCAATCATATCTGCTGACCTGTGATAGGTCCATTAAAGCACTCAACAGATAAAGCCCGACAGTGTTCCCCCTATCGGCGAACAGAGTGGTCCCGAAGAGGAACATCAAAAATCCGCGGGTGTACTGTGCTACCTCCTCAGGAGTCTCAAGCTCCACCTCCATCCTCCTAAAATGTGAAGAAAACCAGGTCTATCAGACTCTGCCCGAAGATCTGTCAACTGGTGGGCAAGCTCCCAATAAGTAGATCCAGGTGGCCTCCCACTGGCCCATGTCCTCGTCATATGGGATTGCCCAACCTCCCACATCAAGGCCTGTCAATACAGCGAAGTCAAACGGGGTCATAGTCATGTCCCCGGTAGCAGAGAAATAGAAGAAGTTGGTGGTGTCCCACCATCTCTCTACCAAGGCACCCATCAGCGTCTTACTAGCAGGACAGCGAGATATCCCAGTGCAGAAGGGCCCGAACCCTGCCAAGTCAACCAAATCCCAGACAGCCTCCGGGAGCTCTGCATACCACTCTCTTGCCACAATAGAGCCATATCCTCGCACAGTACGAGAAGTCACCTGTATTCAGGATGAACACATGTATTCAGTTTCAGAATGTAATGTATAAGCTGCGTGCAAATGAAATGAATAAGCTGCGTGCAAATGAAATGTATGAGCTATGTGCAAAATCAAATCAGATACAGAATCTGGGTTGTGTATTCAAAAAATTCAACAATGAGCCGTGTGTTCAGAATTCAAGTGTTTGGGCTGCGTGTTCAACTCTCAATCAGTGTGTGTTGTGTGTTCACCTCAACAACGAGCTGTGTGTTCGACATCAAGTGTTTGGGCTGCGTGTTCAACCTTCTACAAAGTGTGTGTTGTGTGTTCAGAATTCAAGTGTTTGGGCTGCGTGTTCAACTCTCAATCAGTGTGTGCTGTGTGTTCACCTCAACAACGAGCTATGTGTTCGACATCAAGTGTTTGGGCTATGTGTTCAACCTTCTACAAAGTGTGTGCTGTGTGTTCACCTCAACAATGAGCCGTGTGTTCAGAATTCAAGTGTTTGGGCTACGTGTTCAACTCTCAATCAGTGTGTGCTGTGTGTTCACCTCAACAATGAGCCGTGTGTTCAGAATTCAAGTGTTTGGCCTCCGTGTTCAACTCTCAATCAGTGTGTGCTGTGTGTTCACCTCAACAATGAGCTGTGTGTTTGACATCAAGTGTTTGGGCTGCGTGTTCAACATTCTACAAAGTGTGTGCTGTGTGTTCACCTCAACAATGGGCCATGTGTTCAGAATTCAAGTGTTTGGGCTGCGTGTTCAACTCTCAATCAGTGTGTGCTGTGTGTTCACCTTGACAATGAGTCGTGTGTTCAGAATTCAAGTGTTTGGGCTACGTGTTCAACTCTCGACAAGTGTGCGCCGTGTGTTCGCCTCAAATTCGAGCTACGTGTTCAGAAAATTCGAAGTTTGGGCTGTGTGTTCGACTTTCAACAAATGTGTGCTACATGTTCACAATCAATTTATGGGCTGTGTGTTCAGAAATTCAAGTGATTGAGCTATGTGTTCAAAATGCAAACGGAACGCTATGTCATAGGCTAAATGTTCAGAATGAGCTGTGTGCTAAAATGAGCAAATAAACAAACATAACATGGAACGTATGAAAAATGTAGGTTACATTGCAGAAAATGTGAAAGCGAGGAACATACCTCCTGTGCCTGATGGGAGAGGTGGGACTCCGACTCCCGCAATAAAAGATCCACCGATGCTTGATCATTGAAATCAGTAAAATGATAAAAAACTGCCTGAGGGAGGACATGTGTCGGAGGGTCGTACCTCTCAGGAATAAATGGTCGGACCCTCGGAGGCAGAGCCATAATATCTGGATTATCTCCGACGCCTGGAGGACCTCCACCTTGAGGAAAGTGACCAGCCATTTCGAGAAATCTGCAAAAAGGAGCAAAAATGAGCAAAATGAGCCAAAATTGGAAAAAGTCAACAAAAGTCAACTCTCGGGAAATGGAAAAGTCAACAAAAGTCAACTCCCGAGAAAATCTTCCAAATATTGAGACAAACTCACCTCAAGTGGCGAAAATGAGAAAAGAAGCTCCGAAACCAAGATTTAATCGGTTCAAAGTGAAGAGAACTGAAAGTTTTCGCGAAACAACTTGGCGTAGGATGTTGGAAAACGCGTATGGAGCGCAGATCTGAGAGGGAAAATGCTCTAGGAAGGTAGAGGGACTGATTTTGTCCTTGGAGTTATGAGCATAAAGTGTTTGGTTTTGTATATTTAAAGAAATGAGCATGAAAGTACCAAAATGCCCTGGATTTGGGCTAGGTGGTCGGCCGGCCACCTTTTCTGGTAGGCCGACCACCTCCATTTCAAAAACCTGGCCGGTGGCCTCCCCTTTGGACCAAACCTGGTCGGTAGTGTTCCCCAGGTGGTCTCCAAGATCTCTGCAAATTTTGGTGATGATCGGAGTCCCCGGCACCCGAGAAAGTACAAGGAAAGTGCACTTTTCGTCGCAAAATCCCTCCGCGGGAACTTCAACTCCAACTTTCAATGCGTGTCTCATCGTTACTCATCAAAAGCGAGGTGTATCCTTTTTGAATATGTTGTGACCCCTCCGGGAGGTAAACCGGAGGTCGCGATTGAGCCACCTTCGTCGAAACTTGCATTGCTTTGCTCATTGTTTCGTTTCAAAATGTGCATTCGAGTTTACACTTATCCTGCATTGTTATGCACGTCACTTGCATTCTCATGCACACCACTTGCACTGTTCTGCATGTTTCACGAGTATTGTCATACCCCTATGCTTAACTTGCATTGTCACGCGCGTTGCTTCTCGCATTGTGATGCACTCACCCATCAACACCGCGTTTGTCTGCATTCGATATCATGTTGAACATATGTTGCTAACTATGTTATGCTTGTTGGGTTTCTTCCTTTTGTAGGCACAATATTGTATATACGGTTCATTTGAGGCTGGTGCGACCAGACAAGCCGCACAGGTATCGTATCCCCTCCGTGTGAGACGTGGCGAGAATTCAACGATTCTCCGCATTCTTCAACTGCATGAAATGTAGTATTGCTTTGCATTCTTGTTTAAAACTGTTGCATCTATTGTGAATATTTGCTTCATTACAGCTTGCTGCTTCGCATGATCATTGAGTTACATCCGGCTTTGTGCATATCGCTTTGCATTTTGTCCCCTGCCTCCGGGCACATCTTTGTTTATCTCGCCTGTTTTGTCTAAGTCTTCGGCCTTGTCAAAAATGGGTTGTCTTTGGGCTTTGACATTTACTCCCGTCACTCATTGACTTTCGAGTTCTGTCAAAGAAGGGCAACTATAGACACCCCATTTTTGACCGACCTTCAGACTCAGACGTCACCAATTGAACGCTTGGTGATGTTGCATATTGTGCTCGTTCTGAGGTTGCGGAGTCACGGCTGCGAGCCTTGCCTCTGGACTTCCGGGCTCTTTTGTGCTTTGCCTCGGTTTACGAACCAGGCCCTGTTTTCTTTGTTTTCTATTTCCGAAGAGAGGGAGAGGTCTTGTAGATCATCTCTCAGTGGCCGTAGGCTACGTTTCATGGTCGTAGGCCATTTTTCCCGTTTGGAGCCCGGTTCCCGGTTTTCGGAGCCGTCGATCGTGCGCCTCGGTTCGGGACCGCTTAACTACCTCTGTTTGCTCTGGTTTTTGGCACACACCTTATTTCCTCCCTTTTGAGGGACACTATGGCCTGAGAGACCACCTTCGTGGTCGAACACCACTTCTTGTGCCCAACAGCCTATTTTCGGGGCCCCGAACTGCGCGTTTTGGCCCCCGAACCTTCGTTTTGCATCCGTCTTGGTCAAATTTTGGCAAGGACCTTATCTTCATTGTTAGAAAGGTTGTAGGAGGGTGGGAGACCAGCAATTTTTCTGAAAAACCAGCTTTTCTCTTCATTGCTCTTCGTCGCCCGTTTTTCTTACTAGAAAGCTAGTTTTTCCCATTCCCGGGCCACTTTTTCTGACTTTCCACCACACCATTGTGTTGTACACACCTGGGGGGCCACCAATATGGGTAGGCTGACCAGTAATTGTCCCTGACCCTTTTGAACCCCTCTAAAAAGCTGGTTTTTCTCTCTCCTGGGTCACTTTTTCTGGTTTTTGACCATACAGCTGTGTTGCACTCATCTGGGAGGCCACCTTTCTGCGTAGGCCGACCAGTAATTGTGCTTGACCCTTTCGACCCCTGGTTAGCCGACCAAGTGAGGTGGCCGGCCGGCCACCTTAGCCTTTTGAACCTGGCCGGCCATGTTTGCCCTCCTGAGTGTATTCCAGCTGTGCCAGCTGTTTGCCATTTGCTGCATCCTCCACACACGTATATGGAGGATGTTTAACCTTGTTTTAAAGCTTCTTTGAGAAGCTTTAGCCCCTCCCTTCTATAAATGGAGGCCTCTTCCTCCATTTGCAAGGGTTAGAAGCTTTGGGCTGATATATGCATACAACTCTCCCTCTCTCTACTTCAAGCCTCCAAAGACCCTTGTTCTTGGCCATTTTACACTACAACTCCTAGCCTATCACCTCCACCATCCATTCCAGCCCCTTGGAGCTGATTTTCAGAGGTTGAGAGCTCATAATCTTGGACCAAAAGCTGCTGCATTGCTGTGCTACAAGGGTGAGCCCCTATTTCCCCTTTTCTTGCCTTATTTTGCATGATTAATTAGCCTTATTTGCAAGCATTTATGGGCTTTGACCCAAACTGTAAAGTGTCTTATTTTGAGCCCCTCTTCAACTTTGTTGAAGGGCTCTTTGTTGTTTGAGGCCATCTACTTCCCCTTACCCTCTATCTCTCTTTTAGGGCTATTTTTGCATCATATTTTAGCCTTACTTGTGAACATTTTCGAGATTTTTCATAAACTGTAAAAAATATTGTTTTGACATCCTCTTCAATTTTTGTTAAGGTCCCATTTTTGTTTGGGGTTATCTTCCTCCTATGCATGCTTCATCTCTTCATGATTAGGGCTATGCATTAGAGCTCTTGCATTGGCCATGGCTTGGCCTCTTAGCCACTGAAATCAAGTGGATTTTCAGTAGCTTAGGTGTATTCTTGAAGGCCAAAATCAGAGGGGGGTGACCCCCTCTTTCCTTGTCTTGTTTGGTGATCCTTTTGGCCTTTCAAAGGGACCCTATTTTTCATGCTTTGAAGTCACTTTCCAGGCCACATTCTGAGGGTTTTGAGGTCTACCTTGGCTCTTTCTGAGGCCCTTTCAAGTATATTTTATGTCTATGATGCATGTGTAGAGAAATCACATTCAAGGCCTTTCAAAGAGGCCTTTCTTTGCATATTTCTGAGACTGATTCTAGGGCCTATTTGGTGGGTTTTAGGGCTGTCATAACCCATTTCTAGAGTTTTTTCAGTCTTTCTAAGTGTCTATCTTGTATGTACTTAATAACCCCTTGTATGGCCCTCTAAAGGAGCTCATCATTCTGGCATGCATTGGCTGCATTGCAGTGGTTATTTGGGCATATTTTGGTATATTTTATTTATTGATTTTTGCTGGTTTGATGAGTTCTCATACGCTTCATATACATGCCATGTAAACCATGTTTGCTAGTCAAAGTTGCATGCTATTTTAGTCCATCATGCTAGCATCTTTTGGTCATGCTTTGAACTAGAAATGTTCATGTTTTGGGACTCCCTTGGCTCTGTCTTTGTGCTTCATAGTCAAATAATGCATGCTTTGTATAGCTATAAGTCAATACATGTGCTTAGTTTTGAGTTTCGGGGCTCATCTCATGCATCGGGTGCCATGTTTCCATGTTTCGGGACCTTTCAGCATCATGTTTCAGTGCTGAAATTTACATGTTTGAATGCCATGCTTCATCCTTGCCATGCCTTGTTAGAGTTGCATGCTGTGCCTTAGGTTTGGTCCTTGATTTTGCGTGCTTGTGTGCACGAATTTCGGTAGTCTCATTTTCATCTTGTGGCTGCTGATGTGAGTGTGGCTAAGGTCCACTCATATTGGTGTAAGCCCATATTGCATTGTGTATGTCATCTTAGTCTATAGCATTATGTATGCTAGATTGTATGTTAGAACATTGTGTATGCCATGTTACATCGAGCATTGTGTATGCCATTTCATAGCATTGAGTATGCTAGGTTGCATGTTAGGATTGCATTCATGCATGTCATGCATATTGCATTGTGTTTGGGATAGGAGTTAGCTCAAGCACGGGAAACGAGGGACGTTTCGTACTCCGAGTGACAGAACGTGTCTCAATTCCCGATCGCCGACACTCCGGATTATTCATGATGGAGTCTAGGCCTTGTTATGTTTTCATGTGCATTCATTTCATATTAAGTCGTGCAATTCGACTCCTCGGCCATCACGCATCGAGATGCGTGATTGATGATATGAGGATCGAGGCAAGCATACATACGTGAAAATACATTGCCATGCCCCTTTCTTGCTCTCTATTGCAGCAAATCAGAAACCGGCAGTCTTTTGGAGCTTCGTGCAATATTCCGGGCTTAATTGTAAACAGAGGCTAATTAGGGTATCGCAATGGATTTCCACGCAAGGCAACTCAAGCACGCATCATTCATCATTCGGAACAGAGCTGAGGCGGTCCATAGATTTGCGTGCTAGTTTACTACTTTCCTAGTTAAATTTGTTAATTAATTAGGGTTTTGTATTTATTCGGACTGTACTATTTATTCGGACTGTATATTATTTATCCGGACCCTCCGAGCGAGGGCAATGTTGTAATAAGTGTGCGTGCGTGTGATGTATGTCTTCCAACCCCACGTCTTTCTCCCTTTTATTTACCAGCTTATGATGGTTAGATTAGGGCATGTTTCAATTAGCATACAGTATGATAGCATGTTTGCATTCATTCATCTGTTTTGCATGCACCGGGCTCGGCGCATCATACTCACTGCATTGTATTTCAATTCCAAGTTGAATACATGTTAGCTGTAGCATTTCATATGTCATGTTTAGAATAGCTGAGCCTATCTTAGTTGTATTTTGCATGTGTTGCATTAGGCATTTCTGTATAGTTAGGATCATGCATGGATTTCTAACATAGCTTCTATTTTGGCTTGAAGTACTCGGTAAGTTTTATGCTTTAGCATCTTTGCATGCGTGTGAGTGATTGTCATGATAGCATGCTTACCTTGAGGCTATGTGCTTATGTGATATATCTACCTGAATGCTTGTGGGTGAAGGTTGGATTATTTGAATTGGAATAATGCATTGACTGTGACCATGTTTTCTAAGCCCACCTGAGGGTGGCGAACCCACATTTTAGCCTACTTGCGAGTAGAAAACCGTTTTCAAAACAAACATGAGATGTGTTATTCCAATTCAGGCGATCCAGTCTATACTTGTATACTGTGCGCATCACATAATAAATCTAGGCTAATAACTGGAATAAGAACGCATAATGTTTTCAAAATTAGATATCATGGTTAGTAGAGGCTGATATTTGATCGAGAGAGCAAGGGTGCTCACGAAGTGACCTTCCCCAATCGTACCCAAGTTCCCGAGTCGAGGCAACTTTGGTGATGACAGATACGTGGCCTTAGGCAACGAGTTAGGGTTTCCTAAATTTCCCAAAATAAAATATTTAGGTGGCAACTCTGTATCTGGCAAAGCAGTCCATGTTTGGCACTTCTTTACAAAAAATCTGTTTTCAAAAACGATCTGCCAGATTTGGACTCTTTCGGTTCAGATTAAGAACCGTGACAAATTGAGTCCGAACTGTAGTGAGGCCCAAGGGCGCGTCTACAGTCCCGTAAATCGATGTGGCCAGAATAATAATTATGCGGCCCCAAAGACCGGGCCCAACATGTTTTCCCAATTCTCGATAGACCTTTAATTATAACGCTCTTGGGCTTGTGTGGTCTTTGGGCCTCGTCGTTTATATTTTCATCAACCCATTGCTGTAGATTTGCTGGGATGGCCCATACTGTTTCTGCAAATTGATGAACATACGGCAATGGGGGTTTAAACGATATTCTGTCATAATTAGATGACAGCTTGTCATAATTTAGCCAGAAGATTTTTTGGATCGCCATTTCTTACCATTTCCAATGCTTCGTCCTTGGTGCCGGCGGCAAGTGCGTCGCGATATATATTTTCTTTGTTGTTCTGGTTAGCGCAGCGGCCCCTCTCACGGAATTCACCCAATTCCGTGTAATCCCCGTGTTTGGAGATGTATTCCAGCACATTCTGATGGTTGTAGGCCCCTTGTACATTCGGATAGAAATGACGATTAGCTCGATCGTGAGTAATATCGAAGAACCGTTCATCATGCGTCTGAAAACGGTATGGAAATTGGACAAGAGCATGGAGATGTGGTTGCCCGTCCTCATGTAATTCATGTGCAACCCTCACATAATTTGGTGGCCTGGTTGTGAACAGCTCTCTAATTTTCTCTAACAATCTCTCTTTAGGTATAGAACATTGGGCATATGTGAGGAAGATATTTTTGTTTTGAACTCTAAAACAACGTCATACTTATGCCATAACTCACTCTCTATGACGTCACTCACTCTCTCGGATGACGCAAGTCACTCTCTAAAAACTTTACTAGTCTTAGAGAGTGAAGGAGTGACTTATATAGGTGCCCAGGAGCGTCCCACTAATATTACCTGGGACGCTCCCCCCCCCCCGGCACCACGTGTCGTCCCCTGATTGGTGCTCTCTTCCGCATTTTGTGGCGTGTTGTTTGCTAGTGTCTCCGCTCCGCGCCTAGATCTGTGGCCAGGATTAAAAATCTAAAAAATAGCATAGCCGAAATTTAAATTTAAAGGAAGCAGGGCATGCGGAAGCGTACGATTAATATCGTATGGCCCGCGATTTGGTGTTTACGTATCGTTTGTGATCTGCTATTATTGGCCCATCGTTATATCGTTATTTTCCGCATGCGCCCGTTTAAATTTAAATTCGCTTGCCTTTTTAGATTTTTAATCCTCCGCACCTGAAAGGCGAGATACTAGCGAACAACATGCCACAAAATGCGGAGAGCACCAATCGAGGGCGCTGCGTGGGGAGCGTCCCAAGTAATATTAGTGGGACGCCCAGGCACCTATATAACTCACTCACTCTCTAAGACTAGTAAAGTTTTTAGAGAGTGACTTATCATCCGAGATTGAGTGACAGAAAGTGAGTTATGGCATCTGACGTCGTTTAGAGTTCAAAACAAAACATCTTCCTCACATATGCCCAATGTTCTATACCTAAAGAGAGATTGTTAGAGAAAAATTAGAGAGCCTGCTGCCACCAAATTATGACTGCTTTACGCGACGATGAAATCTGGTTCTTCCGATAATTACCGACGATCGAAATCAATATTTATTGAAATGGTAAGAAATGGCGATCCAAAATGCTAAATTATGACAAATGTTCATCAATTTGCGTAACAATATGGGCCATCGGCAGATCTGAATGGGTTGATGAAAATATAAACGACGAGGCCCAAAGACCACACAGGCCCAAGAGCGTTATAATTGAAGGTCCATCGAGAATTGGGAAAACATGTTGGGCCCGGTCTTTGGGGCCGCATAATTATACTGTAATATTGTTACTAGTAAAATAATTTCTTATTAATGCAATTGTTGGTTACAAATTATTTTACAATTGTCGCCGTTGTACATTTGCTTTTTGGGCTGATGTGGATCCTTCCACTGCGGCTTTTACAGCTTCTCTTATTAATTTAGACACCTCGTCTGTAGTGAGTCTTGATGATTCTGAGTTATTAGATTCGGCCTCGCTTACTGATGGGCCTATGTTAACTGGGCCGCTAGGCTGATTATTTGGCCCAGTGTTGATTATTGATGGGCCGTGGGTCGGCAAAATTATGTCGCGCCGACTGAATGATCCAGGCCCATCCCGAATTGAACTTGCTGACATTCGGGCCGCCATTATTCTTTGGCCCGATGATCCATATTGGCCCATCGGTGCTGACAATGTCTTTGTGGATCGAAAATGTGATTCAGAATTGGAGCGTGTTAGTCTTGCCTTCGCCACTTTCCGCTCCACGTGCCAAATATCCACGTGGCTATTGTTGAATACCTTGGACAAAACAGTTATTAATGGCGGCCGATAAGTAATTTCATCTGGGAACGATGATGTTTGGAAAGCCAATGTGGCTTTCATTTTGCAATATTTCACATCATCGTTGATGTTTGTTTGTAGCAATTTGTACGACGCTGTCCATGGGCATCCTTTCTTATCTGCGGCAGTATATGCGTTTCCAAAATATGTGATGTCTACTGGGCATGTAACTGGAAATGTAAATCAGGCCTGTAATTGATCATCCGCTCGTAACCGTGTGTCTCGTATTTCAACTTTGACGCGACTAGTAGAATTAAATGGACACTGTGGCCTGTAGCTTAACTTGCATTTGTCAATTATCATAGACTTGAATGTGAGTTTCTGCCACACCGCATCGCCTATCTTTGGATTTGTTATTGGTATGTTGGATACTGGTAAGTTTGATGCCGCGTCTATGATTTGGGTTTCCAAGTCGCCCTCTTCATTTTCGTGGAGACTATCTGTAAGATCGGCTTGTTGTATTTCTTCAGACATTATGATAGCGCAGCGATCCGTTAGAATTGTCAGACACATAATTCTCATATGGGGCATCAATGGCTAATGCATGTTCTTATATATCCCATTTCACAGAGTTGGGAGAATAATTAATTTAAAATGACGTCTCTAAAACGACGTCGCATTGATGCCATAAGTCACTCTCTATGACGTCACTCACTCTCTCGGATGACGCAAGTCACTCTCTAAAAACTTTACTGGTCTTAGAGAGTGAGGGAGTGAGTTATATAGGTGCCCAGGAGCGTCCCACTAATATTACAGGGCGCTCCCGCCTCGCCGTCCCCGATTGGTGCTCCCTTCCGCATTTTGTGGCGTGTTGTCTGCTAGTGTCTTCGCTCCACGCCCAGATCTGCGGCCATGATTAAAAATCTAAAAAGGCAAGCGCAAGCGGAAAATTTAAATTTAAAGGGAAGCGCATGCGGAAAGGCATAATATTTTGGTCACCAATTAATTTTATAAATCTCTCCGAAATTTGAAATATTTCCTTCCAAATATTTTAATTTTTTGGTGACTAAAATTTCTTTTTGTCCCTGAAAATAGTTTTTGGCGACCAAACTTTTGGTCGCCAAAGATAAAAAATAATTTTTTATTTTCCATTCAGCGACTAAATGATTTTAGTAGCCAAACTCAATATATGGCGGCTAAAATATTTTTTTGTCGCTAAAAATATGTTTTTGGCGACCAAACTTTTGGTCGTTAAAGATAAAAAATAATTTTTTATTTTACATTCGGCAACTAAATTGTTTTAGTAGCTAAAACTCAATATACGTTGACTAAAATATTTTTTTTGTCTCCAATTCTGGTATATTTAGTGACTAAATTTTTTTTTAGTCGCCAATAATCAATATACCCGACTAAAAAAAATTAGTAGCTAAATATTGTACTTTTGCCGACTAAAAAAAATTTTGATCGCCAATTCAACAACATTTGCATTTTGTTGTAATGGATTACCATAGCATTACTCATTAGGCTTGTTTGATTGGCGGATTATGCCATACGATTGAGATTATTAATCCATGAGATTCATATTCTATTATTCGGGTTGAAATTCTTGTTATCTAGATTAAATTTCATTAAACATTCCTTCCAACAAAATTGATAATTTTTTTAATCATACAACTAATAGTGTAAAAGAAATATATAATTAAAATTATATATTTTCCGCAATAAACATGTATAAGAGACAATTATTCATTCCACTAATCCAATTAAACAATCAATCTTACACTAATTTCGTAAATTATTAATTTATTTACTAAATCATACTAATCAAATAGTAAAAGTATCTCCAATGGTAGTTGTTATTAGAGCATTGCTAAAGTTATAATTTGGCATACTATGTAACAAAATGTCAAATTATAGTAATAGTGTTATAATAGTCAGATGTCATTTTGGCACACCTTCAACCAACTTTTTCTCTTTTATTTTTTTAAGTAGTATTTAGATTTAAATTTTTGAGTAATTTTTTTTGTTGTTTTTTATAATCTTTTATAATCTTTTCAAAAAAAAAAATATATATTTACATTATAGATAAATAAAAAAATTATAATTGAAAAAAAAAATTATAATTTGCATCATTCCAGTCCTTTTAATTTCCCTAACCATTGGATCAATTTCAATATGAGCATCCAATGGTTGAATATCAATCTAACCGTTCTCTCACTTCGCAGAACTTTCCCGTCTCTTTTTTGATCGCTTCCTTGAGGATTTATCAGGTATGTTTGGTTTGTATTTGGGAGATGAGTTTTAGAAAAAAAATTAAAAAAAATTATTTGGTTCGAGTTTTTCTCAAAAAATTTTCCTAATTATTTTCTCTCTCTTACACATCAATCAATCACTTTTTCTCTCTCCTCTCTCCTTCTCAATCACTTTTTCTCTCACACATATCTACTCAAATTCTCCCAAAATATCAAATCATCTCAAACTCTCAAAAAAATAACTTCCAAAATATACAACCAAACAAACCAAAAAAATTTCTAAACCTTTTTCCCAAAATTTTTTTCAAAAACAACTCTACCAAAAACAAACCAAACAAGCCCATCATGTTTTTTAAAGAATTCTAATTAATTGTATGTCTTTTTAATTTTATTAATTGCTCTATATAATACATAGAAATAAAAAATTATAAATTATAAATATATAATTAATAAAATTATAAAAACATATCTAC
Organism: Camellia lanceoleosa; assembly: GCA_025200525.1. NCBI lineage: Eukaryota > Viridiplantae > Streptophyta > Magnoliopsida > Ericales > Theaceae > Camellia > Camellia lanceoleosa. Next base: position 45,231,710 of record CM045761.1, on the reverse strand, counting down.
GTAAGTAGGGTCAGAATTACTCAAGACCAGGGGTCAGGTATTCCTTGACTTTTCATTTTTTTTATTTTAAATATTTGGTGATCTAAATTTTTGTAATTTAAATATATCAAAATAACATCATTTTACACCAAAAATAACGTCATTTTATATATTTCGAGTCATTCAAATAATAATTTTTTAATCACTTATTATTACTAATATTTTTTTTTGTTGTTAGTTGAAAAGTGATTCACAGCACAGCCCCATGTCACTTCACTTTTTAATTTTTGTTTTCCAGTCCCATTTCCAGCTAAACACTGACACACACACACACACACACACACACACACACACACACACACAGCCCAACCACAAATATTTTTTCTAAATCTCAACTTTTTTACTTTTTATTTTTATAATTCTTAACTCGCTGGTAATAGCTAATCTAAAAATAAAAAAATAATAAAATTACTGAATGCTTTCACTGTCAGGACCTCTAAAATATAAAAACTAATAAATCTTTATATAAAAATGGTAAATTTTTTATATTTTTTATTTTTTATTTTTTTATTAAATTAATTTTTAGTATGTATTTAGATGATGATCATGTAATGAGTGGTTATTTTTATTGATATTTTTTGATGGTTATCATATAATAGATGATTGTATTTATTGTTAACAGATATTTTTAAATAATTATCATGTAATTGATGATTATTAGGCTTTTAATTTCGTTTAATACATAAAATATTTTTAGTTTTAAATTTTTTGATTTAATGAATTGATTTAATAATGATATTAAAATTGTTGTCATTTTTTACTTTTGAAAAAATAAAAAAAAAAATTTAACGAAAATAAATATCAAAAAAATTTATTTCTATCCTCCTAAAAAATAAAATTATATAAAAATGATGTGTTTTTAATTTTTTCACCAATTTAGTTTTTAATTTCTTAGCAAATTTTTTCTAAAAATAGATTCTAAAAATCAAACCAAATCAAACTTTATAACAAAAAAAAATTCCAATATTATTCATTAAAAAAAATGCCATTATATTTCAAACAACATATAAGTTAACCAAAACAAAATAAGTTGTATGACGACTTTGCCCTTCAAATAAAACAATAATGTCTACAATTGTCCTTATTTGGGATGAAATTCAAAATTCACAGTTAAATATATCACAATTGAAAATCAGGGATTCAAGTGACATAAGTCTCAAACTATAAGTGCTATTAGTAAAATTCGCCCTAATATCTAATTAATGTATATGTGCCCAAATCATATGACCAGCAACAAAATTACAGATACAGAATTAATCACATAATTTTTTTATGAAGTATATAAAACTTTTATAGCAAGCTAGGACATACTATTTCACTCATATTGCTCTACGGATGTGATTGTTTTATTATCGACTATGTGTCTAAACTTATTGATGACAAATGAAATTCTATCTTTATAATGGATTTTACTGTGTAATATGTACGACTAGAATTATTTTATATGGTTGATTCTGTGATTGATTTTGTTTTCATAGTGTCATTTTGATAAGTTGGCAAAAAGCCAATGTTTTGCCAACAAAATCAAAAACGCCAGCCATGCTTTTTACCCAAGAAGCCCATTTGGCAAGACCAAAAAACGCAGTACCAAATTTACCAAATTATCCTCTAAAATATTTTAATTAATTAATTTAAAAATAAAAAAGTAAGGATATTTTAGTAATTTCAGAGTAATGTGACACTTAAGCCAAAAGCTAGCTTTTTACTAACTTCCCAAATCACTTCCAAAAAAGCCAAAAATTTTGATAAAAAGCCAAAAGTCAACTTTTTACCAACTTCCCAAAACACCCCATAGTCTTATTGATATCATAAAAATATAAAAATATTGGATGTAACAGATATATCATGTGACATTACCACCATACAATAAACAATTTTAATTTACAGTAAAAACCACAATAATAATAGGTTAATGGGAGGCCATACTTGTCTACTAAATTCCTTTGTAAGTTTTTATTAATCTTACATATATTTGATAAGAAGAGATTGCCATAGCATTACTCATTAGGCTTGTTTAATTGGCGGATTATACCATATGATTGAGATTATTAATCCATGAGATTCATATTCTATTATTTGGGTTGAAATTTTTGTTATCCATATTAAATTTCGATAAATATTCCATCGAACAAAATTGATAATTTTTTTAATCATTCAACTAATAACGTAAAAGAAATATATAATTAAAATTATATATTTTCCACAATAAACATGTATAAGAGACAATTATTCATTCCATTAATCCAATTAAACAATCAATCTTACACTAATTTCGTAAATTATTAATTTATTTACTAAATCATACTAATCAAATAGTAAGAGTATCTCTAATAGTAGTTGTTATTAGAGCATTACTAAAGTTATAATTTGACATACTATAACAACAAAATGTTAAATTATAACAATAGTGTTATAATAGTCGGATGTCATTTTGACACACCTTCAACCAACTTTTTCTCTCTTTTTTTTAAGTAGTATTTGGATTTAAATTTTTGAACAATTTTTTTGGTTTTTTTTTTAATCTTTTCAAAAAAAATTATATATTTATGTTATAGATAAATAAAAAAAATTGTAATTCGCATCATTCTAGTCCTTTTAATTTTCTTAACCATTGGATCAATATCAATATAAGCATCCAATGGTTGAATATCAATCTAACCGTTCTCTCACTTTGCAGAACTTCCCCGTCTCTTTTGATCTCTTTCTGGATTTAGGAATTCTAATTCATTGTATGTCTTTTTAATTTTATTAATTGTTCTATATAATACATAGAAATAAAAAATTATAAATTATAAATATATAATTAATAAAATTATAAAAACATATCCGTTCCGCGTCAGTACGATCGGAATTACTCAAGACCAGGGTCACGTCTTTCTTAACTTTTTTATTTTTTATTTTTTAAAAAATATTTGGTAACCTAAATTTTTATAATTTAAATAATTTAAATGTGTTAAAACGATATCGTTTTATATTTAAAATAATATCATTTTAAATATTTTGAACCATTTAAATCATAATTTTTCGTAGGAGTAATGGTTGGGGCCCCAAAAACAGGGTGCCCCGAATGCCCCTAAACAGAAAACCAAGGTATGAGGGAAAAATAAAAATAAAAATAATCAAAATGATGTTGTTTTGGCTATAAAAACATTAGAGACAGATTTTTTAGGGGCAAAAAAACATTTCTGTTTTCGCAGCCACCTACATTATTTTATTTTTTTTTTGGTTCTTAACTGAAAAGTGGTTCACATCCCAGCCCTCACTGACACAGCACAGCCCCATGTCACTTCACTTTTTAATTTTTGTTTTCTAGTTCCATTTCCAACTAAACGCTGACACACACACAGCCCAACCACAAATATTTTTTCTAAATCTCAACCTTTTTAATTTTATTTTTATAATTCTTAACTTGCTCGGAAATAGCTAATCTAAAAATAAAAAAAATAAAATTACTGAATAAGGCTTTCAATGCCAGGACCTCTAAAATCTTAAAACTGATAAATCTTTATATAAAAATGATAAATTTTTTATATTTTTATTTTTTTACTAAATTAATTTTTAGTATATATTTGAATGATGATTATGTTATGAGTAGTTATTTTTGTTGATATTTTTAAATGATATCATGTAATAGATGATTATATTTACTTTTAACAGATATTTTTAAATGATTATCATGTAATTAATGGTTATTAGGCTTTTAATTTCGTTTAATATATAAAATGTTTTTAATTTTTTAAATCTTTTGATTGAATGAATTGATTTAATAATCATATCAAAATCGTTGCCATGTTTGACTTTTGAAAAAATAAAAATTAATTTAACAAAAATAAATATCAAAAAAATTTATTTAAAAAATTTATTTCTATCCTCCCAAAAAATAAAATTATATAAAAATGATGTGTTTTTAATTTTTTTCACCAATTTAGTTTTAAATTTCTTGGCAAAATTTTTCTAAAAATAGATTTTAAAAATCAAACCAAATCAAACTTTATAACAAAAAAAGGTTCCAATATTATTCATTAAAAAAAATGCCATTATATTTCAAAAAGAATATAAGTTAATCAAAACAAAATAAGTTGTATGACGATTTTGCCCTTCAAATAGAACAATAATGTCTTCAATTGTCCTTATTTGGGATGAGATTCAAAATTCAAGATTAAATATATCACAATTGAAAAGTCAGAGATTAAAGTGATACGAGTCCCAAACTATAGGTACTATTAGTATAATTCACCCTAATATCTAATTAATGTATATGTGCCCCCGTCATATGACCAACAACAAAATTACAGATACAGAATTAATAACATAATTTTTTATGAACTATATAAAACTTTTATAACAGACCAGGGCATACTATTTCACTCATATTGCTCTACCTATGTGATTGTTTTATTATCAATTATGTGTCTAAACTTATTGTATGACAAATGAAATTCTATCTTTATAATGAATTTTACTGTGTAATATTTACGACTAGAATTATTTTATATGGCTGATTCTGTGATTAATTTTGCTTTTATAGTCTTATTGCTACGACAAAAATATGTAAATATTAGATGTAACAGATATATCACGTGACATTACCACTATATAATAAATAATTTTAATTTACAGTAGAAACCACAATAATAATAGGTTAATGGGAGGCCATACTTGTCTACTAAATCCCTTCGTAACTTTTTATTAATCTTACATATATTGTCATTGTTACATCAATATATATATATATATATATTTGATAAGAAGAGATTGCCATAGCATTACTCATTAGACTTGTTTAATTAGCGGATTATACCATATGATTGAGATTATTAATCCATGAGATTCATATTCTATTATTTGGGTTGAAATTTTTGTTATCCAGATTAAATTTCGATGAATATTTCATCCAACAAAATTGATAATTTTTTTAATCATTCAACTAATAATGTAAAAGAAATATATAATTAAAATTATATATTTTCCACAATAAACATGTATAAGAGACAATCATTCATTCCATTAATTCAATTAAACAATCAATCTTACACTAATTTCGTAAATTATTAATTTATTTACTAAATCATACTAATCAAATAGAGAGTATCTCCAATAGTAGTTGTTATTAGAGCATTCCTAAAGTTATAATTTGACATACTATAGCAACAAAATGTCAAATTATAGCAATAGTGTTATAATTGTCGGATGTCATTTTGGCACACCTACAACCAACTTTTTCTCTATTTTTTTTAAGTAGTATTTGGATTTAAATTTTTGAGCAATTTTTTTTGTTTTTTTTTTTTTTTAATCTTTTATAATCTTTTCAAAAAAAATTATATATTTATGTTATAGATAAATAAAAAAATTATAATTGAAAAAAAAAATTGTAATTCGCATCATTCCAGTCCTTTTAATTTTCCTAACCATTGGATCAATGTCAAGATGAGCATCCAATGGTTGAATATCAATCTAACCGTTCTCTCACTTTGCAGAACTTTCCCGTCTCTTTTGATGGCCGCGTTTGGTAGAGCTGTAAAAAAATGATTATAGATTATACCTTAACAGATTATGACTTATAATTGTGAATATAAGTTGTTAATCTGTTTGGTGCAGTTATGAGATTATGGATTTAAGCAACAGAGTATTGTTTGGTTAATAAACTGTAAAATAGCTTTTTACTGTATAATTGTTCTTTCTGCCCTTATATGATATAAAAATGATTATTTTGTCATTTTTTTCAGTTTTAATTTAAAAAAATTATTTCATTAATAAAAGTTAATATAATTAGTATTAATTAGTATCAATTAATATAAAAATTGATACATTTGATAAAAATGTAATAGAAGTATTATTGTTACAATTTTTTTCCATTATAAATTAATTAGTATCAATTAATGGCTTAATTAGTCTCAATTAATACTAAAATTTTTAATTAGTATAAATTAATATTAATAATTAACAATTGTTATTAATTAGTATCAATTAATAATTAATTCATTACAAAAGTATACAATATTAATATATTAATAATTAATACCATTTAATATTGCTTTTTTTCTTTTTCTTCAGAAATATATAATTTTTATTTTTTAATTAATATAAAAATATACAATATGAATTTATTAATAATTAATACCAATTAATATTTATTTTTTAATTAATATTGATTTTTTTTCTTTTTCTTCTGAAATATATAATTTTTATTTTTTAATTAATATAAAAATATACAATATGAATTTATTAATAATTAATACCAATTAATATTATTTTTTTTCTTTTTCTTCAGAAATATACAATTTTTTCTTTTTTAATTAATATTAATGTTTGGGTATTAACAAGGGCATTTAAGTAATTTTAGCTCCTCATACCAACTGCGCACTTAAATAAAAAATTTAAGCACCCCCTGACCAATTTTTAAGATAAGTTGAGAAATAGTTTAATTTAAATTATAAGCGGTTAACTTAAACTGTACCAAACACAATATTTTAACTTAAATTAAGCTAAAAGTTAAAATAAGCAGCTTAGAAGCCCTACCAAACAGGCCTAATCTCTTCCTCGAGGAATTATCATGTTTTTTTTAGGAATTCCAATTAATTGTATGTCTTTTTAATTTTATTAATTGCCCTATATAATACATAGAAATAAAAAATTATAAATGATAAATATATAATTAATAAAATTATAAAAACATACTCGCGTAGGGTCGGAATTACTCAAGACCGGGGTTCACGTATTCTTTAGAGGCGGTTTGGTAATCATTTCATTTTTAATTTTCAGTTTATATTTATAAAAATTAAAAAAGTTATCATAAAAACTTTTTTGATAATTTTTTTGATTTATAAATGATTGTTTCAGTTTATAAATTTGAGGAAAAAATATAAATTTAAAAAATAAGTTTACGTTTTCAGTTTTTTTTTCAATTAATTTTTTTTTCAAATAATTTATTTTCAATTATTTTTAAAAAAAAAATTCAAATAATTTTTTTTCAAATAATTTTTTTTTCAAATAATTTTTTTCATTAATTTTTTTTCAAATAATTTTTTTTTCAAATATTTTTTTTAATTAATTTTTTTCAATTAATTTTTTTCTAATTATTTTTTTCAATTATAATGTGTGTGATCCCATTGTCATAAATAATAAAAAATAAATATAAATATTTTAGGCCTGAATTTTTTAGTTTATATTTTTAAAATTTTTTAAATATTTTATTCAAATCAAATGCGTTTATAATTTATATTTTTTAAAAAATAAATAAAAATCAATTTATAAAATTTTTATAAATATAAACAAAAAAATATATAAATACTACCAAACGCTATCTTAACTTTTTATTTTTTATTTTATTTTATTGTTCTTAGCTGAGAAATGATTCACAGCCCAGCCCCCACTGACAGCACAGCCCCAGCCGCATGTCTCTTCAGTTTTTAATTTTTGTTTTTTAGTCCCATTTCCAACTAAACACTGACGCACACACAGTCCAACCACCACACACAGTCCAACCACAAATATTTTTATAAGTTATTATCTTATTTAAGTTATATTATCTTATTTAAGTTACATTACCTTTCTAACACATCACATCAAATTCAATCCAAATCTATCAATAAATCAAAAAATATAGGGTATGTTTGGTTTGTGTTTGAGAGATGTGTTTTAGAGATAAAAAGTACGAAAATATGTTTGGTTTGGTTTTTTTCAAAAGATGTTTTGGAAAATGATTTTGAGAGAGAATTTTGAAAAAAGTGATTGATTTGATATGTGTGAGAGAGAGATTTGTTTGGAAAACTTGTTTGGTTTACAAGTTTTGGAAAAAAAATTTAGGAAAATTTGTTTGGTTTGATTACTTTTAAAAACTTATTTATAGAGAAAATTTCCCAAATTTTTTTTAGAAAATCAAACCAAACAAACCCATACTTTTTTAAAATATCCCAAACCAACCCTAAATCTCAACGTTTTTATTTTTAATCTAAAAATAAATGCCAGGACCTCCAAAATCTTAAAACTGGATGAAATTTTTTTATTTTATTTTTATTTATTTATAGTATTTGTTAAGTTTTTTATATTTTTTATCTTCTTTTATCCCCTTGATTGATTTACAATTTACCAACTCATGATTCGGGATTGTTTGAAATATTTTAAATAAGTATATTTTTTAACTTTTTAAACTAAAAAATTGAGAGAAAAAAAATGATTATTTGAAATAATTTATTAACTTTTTATAAAAAAAAATATATATTAAAACATTATATAAAATAACAAAATTATCATTTTACTCCTATGTCCCATCCATAGCGACAGTGACTATTGAAGGAAGCAGTACGGAATGCTTTGAATTGCGTGGTGCTTCAGATTTTTATATATAGGATGGAGCTTTTCTCTAGTCATTCATCGGACTGGAGGGGCTTATCACAGGTCTCATTTCAATAATTCGAACCGTTCAATATGTAGAACTTATCAAGTACTATACACTTGTAAAAAATCATGTTGATCGGATATCAATAACTATGTGATCAAATCAATTTTGTATAAAAAAAATACACAATTAAAAATAAACGGCTAAAAAAATATGTTTTGATCACATAGCTATTGATATCCGATCAACATGATTTTTTTTAAATATATAGTACTCGACGAGTTCTACATATTGAACGGTTCCGATTGTCAAAACGGGACCCATGGCGGGCCTCCACAGGCCGAACAACACCATTTTTTGTAAATTTTTTGTGCAGCCAATTAGGTAATTTGTACAATCTAGTTCAAACTGTACCATTACGTCAATGACTTTTTGGGTTGTATTTTTTTGTGTAAATTTATTTTTTTATATATATTTTTTGTGAATAGTGATAATTTTTTAACTTTTTTAATAATTTTTTAACTTTTTATCCTTTTTAAGCTATGCCAAACTAGCCCTCACTATATTAGGATCACTTAACATAAATTTGAAACTACACTACAATCTTGGTGTCACGACCCAACCTCGATACTTGGGTTAGATTCACAACTAGCTAAATTCTTTAATTCTAAAGCTAACAAGGTTTTAATTTTAGATTTAACAAATTAAATAATGCAGCAAGATAAAATAAATAAATAAAAAGTGCATATAAATGTCTAAGGCATACATGAGAACTTTTATTGATGTAACATGACCTAGTTAATAATTACAAGTAAACACCAAAAAAAGAAAAAAAAAAAAAAAACGATATTCAATTCAAGTCGGGATCTTAGTTTGAGGGGTAAAACAATTCCTCCTTAGGTTTTTTCACCTGAAAAGGGGCTTAACAGCTATAAGCACATGGCAGAGTGATAAATATTATACTAAGAGTATAAGGGTACACAAATCACGACGGATAATTATTTAGGCAAAACAATGAAATTGTTTGGTTTGAATAAATCAATTGTTTTAAATAACAGACATATAATATAGAAATTATATAAACGAAATAACCATAATCACAGTATAGAGTAGAACAGAAGGTCAATGGATTCATAATAGATAGAGGATTACAAAGTGACTAATTAAAGGGTCAATGATTTTTTAAACCCCCCAAGACATGGGATCATCAGAAAGTTACTAAAGTGACTAATCGGAGAATCAATAATTATTTAAGTCCTCTAATGCTTGAGACCTCTGTAGTAGTGCTTACAAAACAATTATTTCAAAATGCATTTAATAAACAATTTTATCCATGAGTTTCTATTTTTAAGCGAAAAGGGTTCATAAAATAAATAACATAATTGTGATGCTAATTAAAAATAAATAAAATGATTTGCATAAAATAATTCATAAAATAATAAAATAATTTTATGATTATTCAAAATATAATATAACTTACCTTAATATTGATTTTTTTCCCCTCCCTTCCTGTTTTCCATTTCCATTTTCTTTGCTTACCAACTTTCTTCCTCTTTTATCTTTGTTTTGGTTGCCGACGCTTACTATGCTATTTATACTCGAGCTTATCACTGATGTGTCATCTATCAATTCCACGTGGTTTCTCAATCAATTTGTCATCTTCAGAAGTGATTTAGAGCTCTAATAGTAGAGCTTTAATCAGAGCTCTACTGACGTGGAAAAGCAAAAAAAAAAAAAGGCATAAATTACACTTACACCTCCTGAGGTTTAGGTTTATTACATATCACCCCCTGACGTTTTGGAAATTACACTAACCCCCCTGTCATTGTAATTATTTAAACGGAATGAAGATATTAAATTCGTACACTCTCTCTTTTTTTGCTTTGCTTTACTATCTCTTTTTTTTTTTTTCACCTTTCCTTTACCTTTGTTTTTTTAAATGTAATTTCTTCTGTTTTTCTATTAGAGTTGTTACCTTTTATATAAGTAAGGGGGTTTGTGAAATGAAACTATTAAACACAGGGGTGGGAATGTAATTTCCAAAAACTCAGAGGGTAGGTAGTAATTGAACCAAACCTCAAGAGGTGTCAATGTAATTTATCCATAAAAAAAAAAAAAAAAACAACAACAACAAAAACAAAAACAAAAACACAAACCAAAACATCACATCACATGGTGAGGCCCACCATTAGAGCTCTTTCTAGAGCTTTTTTTCTAGAGCTCTCAATCACTTTCCTGCCATCTTTTTAATTAGCTCCCTCTTATTTCCATGTGTACAACCTGGGCTACTACCTATGGTCTAGGTGCTTGCATAATTTAACCTTGGCCCGTGTGCCAAAGTTATTACGTTATCACCTTATTCTTCTGTTTGTTTTTTTTTTTTTTTTTTTCTACACAATGACCCCTAATGTAAATTAAATTACACTTTAGCACACACCATCATAAAATTAAATATTTTATTTTACTACTACTACCATTATTATTATTATTATTATTGGTTGTGCTATTAATTAAATATTTAGAGTGTCACACTTTTTTCATTCTAAATAGAAGTTTGTTTTCAAATTTATCGTACCTTAGTTTTCGAAAAAGTGTGGAGATCGGGCCCACATTTGATTCTCAGTTTCCCATGTAGCTTCTTTGACACGATGATTCCGCCATAAGACTTTTACCAGAAGTATAGTACTGTTTTCCGAGAATCTGATCACGGCGGTCAAGGATTTGTACTGGTTGCTCTTCATAAGACAGATTGTCTTGAACTTCTAGATTTTCGTGATCAATGACATGTTCTGAGTCTTGAAGATATCATCGAAACATCGACACATGAAATACAGTGTGAACATTGGACAATTCTGGTAGAAGGGCAAGACGGTATGCTACAGGGCCAACCATTTCCAGTATTTCAATGGTTCGATGTAACGTAGATTTAATTTTCCTCATTTTCCAAATTGAATAACTCCCCTTATTGGTGAGACTTTTAAGAAAACATGTTGTCCTACTTAAAACTCCAAATCCCATCTTCATGTATCCACATAGCTTTTTTGACGGCTCTGGATAGTGCGAATTCGTTGTTGGATGTGTTGAGTTTTGTCACTAGTTATTTGCATAATTTCTGGACCTAACAACTTCTGGTCTCCTATCTCTATCCGACATATAGGCGATCGACATTTCCTCTTATACAGCACTTCATACAGCGTCATTCCGATGCTTGCTTAGTAATTGTTGTTATAAGCGAATTAAAATATAAAATATAAATTAAAATTTTCTAAATTGTTTTAAAAAATTCCAAAAGCAAACAAACTGATTGTTTTGTGTATATGTGTGAGTTGTACTATTCTATGCATTAAAAAAAAAGAAAAAGAATCAAATAATGAAAGGATAATACTTGGGACCCCCTTTTGGGGGCACCCCCTCACCCCCTTTTGCCATGTGTCAGGGGGTGATTGGATGTGCAGGAAAGTGGACCAATGAGAGAAGAGAGGGGGTCAAAAGGGGGTCTAAAAAAGGGGGTCTCTATCACCACCCATAATGAAATGTGTAGTTTATATATTTTAGTTATAATCCAAATCATATTAAGGTCCTGTTTGGGAATATGTTATTTTAATAACTTTTTAATTTTTTACTTGAAATATGAAATAAAAAAAATTAGTATATTTAGAATGACTTTTTGGCAAAAAAAATGCAAAAAGTATTGGAAAAATGAATTTTTTGACTTTTTTATATAGTTTGTTGACTTTTTGACGTCTTTAGTGACTTTTTGATGTTTAAACTAAAATACACACTTCCCAAACAAGGGCTCAGCTTAAATTTCACTATTTGTATAGTTTTCAAAAGAGAATATTATACAACTTGTTCTATACACTTTTATTATGAATACAGAGACTCATCATAGAATTAGACACACAGCATACATAAATGGATAAAATTATTTTAAGATTTGTTAGTAGGTTCATTTTTAAAAAACTTATTTGTTCATGTATATTTTGTGTACCAATTTCTGTATTCATTGACTTATTATTTTTGTATGAGTAATGCTATTATGATCATATATTTTTACCGCATTTCATATATCATTTGATGTGAAACATATATAATAGCTCAATAATGACAACAACAAACCCAACATAAATTTTATTAATATTTAGGAAGAATTATACTAACGGTCCATGTAATTTGAGACTTATGTTACTTTAATCCCTAATTGTGATAGATTTGATCCTAAATTTTAAATCATGTTCCAAATAAGGACATTTGAAGACATTATTGTTCTATTTCAAGGGCAAAATTGTGAATTTAATAAAATATAAACTGCCTTGACAAAAATAAATATCAAAAAATTATTTTTCAATTTTTAAAAATTATTTTTACTCATCAAAGATAAATTATATAAAAATGATAAATCTTTTATATTTTTACTTTTTTTACTTTTTTACCAAATTAATTTTTAGTATGTGTTTGGATAATGATCATATAATGGGTAGTTGTTTTTGTTGATATTTTTGGATGGTTATCATGTAATAGATAATTGTATTTGCTGTTAACAGATATTTTTGAATGATTATCATGTAATTGATGGTTATTAGGCTTTTAATTTCGTTTAATATATAAAATGTTTTTAGTTTTAAATTTTTTGATTTAATGAGTTGGTTTAATAATGATATCAAAATTATTGCCATGTTTGACTTTTGAAAAAATAAAAACTAATTTAACAAAAATAAATATCAAAAAATTTTATTTTAAAAATTTATTTCTATCCTCCCAAAAAATAAAATTATATAAAAATGATGTGTTTTTAATTTTTTTTCACCAATTTAATTTTTAATTTCTTAGCAAAAATTTTCTAAAAATTGATTCTAAAAATCAAACCAAATCAAACTTTATAACAAAAAAAGGTTCCCATATTATGCATTAAAAAAAAGGCCATTATATTTCAAACAGCATATAAGTTAACCAAAATAAAATAAGTTGTATGACGACTTTGCCCTTCAAATAGAGCAATAATGTCTTCAATTGTCCTTATTTGGGATGAGATTCAAAATTCAAGATTAAACATATAACAATAGAGAAGTCAAGGATAAAAGTGACACAAGTCCTAAACTATAAGTACTATTAGTATAATTCGCCCGAATATCTAATTAATGTATATGTGTCCCCATCATATGACCAGCAACAAAATTACAGATACAGAATTAATCACATAATTTTTTGTGAATTATATAAAACTTTTATAATATGCTAGGACATACTGTTTCATTCATATTGCTCTATCTATGTGATTGTTTTATTATCAATTATGTGTCTAAACTTATTGTATGACAAAGGAAATTCTATCTTTATAATGGATTTTACTGTGTAATATGTACGACTAGAATTATTTGATATGGTTGATTCTGTGATTAATTTTGCTTTTATAGTCTTATTGCTATGACAAAATTATGTAAATATTGGATGTAACAGGTATATCACGTGACGTTACCACCATACAATAAATAATTTTAATTTACAGTAGAAACTACAATAATAATAGGTTAATGGGAGGCCATACTTGTCTACTAAATCCCTTTGTAACTTTTTATTAATCTTACATATATTGTCATTGTTACATCAATATATATATATATATATATTTGATAAGAAGAGATTGCCATAGCATTACTCATTAGGCTTGTTTAATTGGCAGATTATACCATATGATTGAGATTATTAATCCATGAGATTCATATTCTATTATTTGGGTTGAAATTTTTGTTATCCAGATTAAATTTCGATGAATATTCCATCCAACAAAATTGATAATTTTTTTAATCATTCAACTAATAATGTAAAAGAAATATATAATTAAAATTATATATTTTCCACAATAAACATGTATAAGAGACAATTATCCATTCCATTAATCCAATTAAACAATCAATCTTACACTAATTTCGTAAATTATTAATTTATTTACTAAATCATACTAATCAAATAGTAAGAGTATCTCCAATAGTAGTTGTTATTAGAGCATTGCTAAAGTTATAATTTGACATACTACAGTAACGAAATGTCAAATTATAACAAAATGTCAAATTATAGCAATAGTGTTATAATAATTAAATGTCATTTTGGCACACCTTCAACCAACTTTTTCTCTCTTTTTTTAAGTAGTATATAATCTTTTCAAAAAAAATTATATATTTATGTTATAGATAAATAAAAAAATTATAATTGAAAAAAAAATTGTAACTCGCATCATTTCAGTCCTTTTAATTTTCCTAACCATTGGATCAATATCAATATAAGCATCCAGTGATTGAATATCAATCTAACCGTTCTCTCACTTTGCAGAACTTTCCCATCTCTTTTGATCTCTTCCTTGAGGAATTATCATGTTTTTTTAGGAATTCCAATTAATTGTTTGTCTTTTTAATTTTATTAATTGCTCTATATAATATATAGAAATAAAAAATTATAAATTATAAATATATAATTAATAAAATTATAAAAACATATCCGCAAGTAGGGTCGGAATTACTCAAGACCATGGGTCACGTATTCCTTGACTTTTCATTTTTTTTTTTTGTTCTTAGCTGAAAAGTTGATTCACCCCCGCTGACACAGCACAGCCCCGTGCCTCTTCACTTTTTAATTTTTGTTTTTTAGTCCATTTCCAACTAAACACTGACACACGCAGTCCAACCACAAATATTTTTTCTAAATCTCAACTTTTTTATTTTTATTTTTATAATTCTTAACTTGCTGAGTAATAGTTAATCTAAAAATAAAAATAATAAAATTACTGAATAGACTTTCAATGCCAGGATCTCTAAAATTTTAAAACAGTATGAAACTTTTTATTTTATTAATAGTATTTGTTAAGTTTTTTATATATATATTTTTTATCTTCTTTGTTCCCTTTGATTGATTTGCAATTTATCAACTCATGATTCACTATATTAGAATCACACAACATAAATTTGAAACTACACTACAATCTTGGTGTCACGACCCAACCTTGATACTTGGGTTGGATTCACAACTAGCTAAATTCTTTAATTCTAAAGCTAACAAGGTTTTTATTTTAGATTTAACAAATTAAATAATGCAGCAAGATAAAATAAATAAATAAAAAGTGCATATAAATGTCTAAGGTATACATGAGAACTTTTATTGATATAACATGACCTAGTTAATAATTACAAGTAAACACCAAAAAAAGAAAAAAAACGATATTCAACTCAAGTCAGGATCTTGGTTTGAGGGGTAAAACAATTCCTCCTCAGGTTTCTTCACTTGAAAAGGGGTTTAACAACTATAAGCACATGTCAAAGTGATAACTATTATACTAAGAGTATAAGGGTACACAAATCACCGTGGATAATTATTTAGGCTAAATAGTGAAATTGTTTGGTTTGAATAAATCAATTGTTTTAAATAACAGACATATAATCTAGGAATTATATAAACAAAATAACCACAATCATAGTACAGAACAGAACAGAGGGTCAATGGATCCATAATAGACAGAGGGTTACAAAGTGACTAATCAGAGGGTCAATGATTTTTTAAGTCCCCCAAGACGTGGGATCATCAGAGAGTTACTAAAGTGACTAATCAGATAGCCAATGATTATTTAAATCCCCCAAGATATGGGACCTCTGTGGTGGTACTTACAAAATAATTATTCCAAAACACATTTAAACAATTTTATCCATGGGTTTCTATTTTTAAGCGAAAAGGGTTCATAAAATAAATAATATAATTGTGATGCTAATTTTAAAAAAAAATAAAATGCATAAAATAATTCATAAAATAATAAAATAATTTTATGATTATTCAAAATATAATATAATTCACCTTAATATTGATTTTTTTTCCACCTTATTTTCTGTCCATTTTCTTCACTTACCAACTTTCTTCCTCTTTTATCTTTGTTTTGATTACCAACGCTTACTATGCTATTTATACTTGAGCTTATCACCAATGTGTCATCTATCAATTCCATATGGTTTCTCAATCAATTTGTCATCCTAAGTAGTGATTTAGAGCTCTAGTAAGAGCTCTATTGACAGATGGTCTTAATCTTCTAGGTTTTCGTGATCAATGACATTTTCTGAGTCATGAAGCTATTGTCGAAGCATCGACACATGAAATACAGTGTGAACATTGGACAATTTTGGCGGAAGGGCAAGATGGTATGCTATAGGGCCAACCATTTCCAGTATTTCAAATGGCCCGATGTAATGTGGATTCAATTTTTCTCGTTTTCCAAATTGAATGACTCCCTTTATTGGTGAGGCCTTTAAGAAAATGTGTTCTCCTACTTAAAACTCCAAATCTCGTCTCCGTGTATCCACATAACTTTTTTGGCAGCTCTGGGCAGTGTGAATTCGCGGTTGGATGAGTTGAATTTTGTCACTAGTTATCTACACAATTTTTGGACCTAATAACTTCCGGTTTCCTACCTCTGTCTGACATATAGATGATCAACATTTCCTCTCATACAGTGCTTCATACAGTGTCATTCCGATGCTTGCTTGGTGTAACATGCTCGGGGGGTATCCGCGCACGTTAAACAATTCAGACCTTCGAGATCTCTTTGATCTATTCTCACGAGTGCAATGTGAAACATAGATGAGAGTCCAGATTTGACAACTTTTATTGAAAATCCATCTTATTGCAATTTTGTCAAAAATAGACTGCGTCATCAGATCTCAGAGTCGCCACCTAATATTTATTTTGGAAAAATTAGGAAACCCATGACTCGTGCCAAGGCCATTGTTCGTCGTAACCAAGGATGCTTGGCTCGGAACCTTAGGTATGAGAGGGAAAGGTCAATAATGAGCACCCCCGCCCACCTGATCAAAGATCGGCCTTTACTAACCATAATATGAATTTTATTTTATTTATATGTTCATGTTCTGATTAGTTAATAAATCCTAAAATTTACTATGTGAAGCATACAAGTATAGACGATGCCATTCATTTTGGAACAATTTGATATCATGCATTTTGAAAGAGTTTTGACGATGTACAACCCAAATAAATTGAGTTTACAAGCACGAAAAATCAACATCATTCCAAATTAAGCGACACAACCTCCATCCACTGGCATTCATAGAGTTATATCACATAAGCAAATAGCCTCATGGTAGAATGCTAGACATAGTAAGAAAAACACACACAAATGGGATGCTAAAGCATAAAAACTTACATGTTTGACGTCCCACGAACAAGCTACAAAACAAAGTTAGTAAAATATGCATGATCTTATATACAAAATCCTAATGCAATTCACTCATGAGATGCAACTAAAGATTCGGCTTCTAAAATATGATATGTGAATCATCTCAAGAACATGAGGTAGCGCACATAATCACATAGGAATTGATTAAATTCACAAATGCAAACTTAGCCGAATCAAGATGCATGAAACATGGATGCAAAGCATAACTATGATGAAAAATAAATATGATGTTTATGTATAAATAAAGAAAGCAAGTAAAAGAACGGGATAGAAAGAAGCGGGGCGAAAAATTATTACAAAATTTTAAAGAATAATTACAAACCAAATTAGAGAGGGATGGGGAGAATATTACAACAAAATAAAAGCCTCACAATACACTCAAAATAAAAAATAAATAAAATAAAAGCTTGATGTTCTTTGGAACTGCCGGCGAAAATTGGTCAATATTGGGAGATTAAGCCATCTTGTTCAAAAGAAGCTAACCGACCGGCCAAATAGGCCGGTCGGCCAGCTAGGCCAAGCAAAACCTGTCTTGTTGTGAAACCAAAAAAAGGAATAAACAAAAAATATGTAGGTGGCTCAACTTCCAAAGAAAGATTGAACTTCTTGATTTCTAAGCTTCCTCTTGATCACCCTCAAGTGTAGGAAGTGTGTTCTCAAATCCTCAATTCGAAATTATGGAGTTTATGAAGTTTGTGGTATGGAAAGTGGCTAACTCTCTAGTTTTTCTCACTTTCAATCACTAAACACTCTTCCTTATGATCAAGGCAATTGATCTTTGGCTATATCAGAATTTTTTGAGTGGTTTTGATGTATGAAAATGAGGAATTTCAGTAGCTATGGAAGGTATGAGGTGTATATGGAAGATAGGAATATTTTTGGCTCAAAAACTAAATTTTTCTTTCTTTTTTCACCCTTTTCTCACTCTTTTCTCTTCAATTCGTGGTCCTTCTCCTCTCTTACAATATGATCATTCTATATAGGCAATGAGGGAGAGTAAAGGTCAAAAAGAAGGTGGGAGCCAAGGTGAGAGACAAGAATGTGATAGGAGGGCAAATTTTCAAGGTGGTTGCATGGGATACTCCTTTATGAATGCAAACAAAACCTCTTTTTGACAATGGGGGATGATTAGGTATAATGGAGGATGAGTGGATGCACTTGAATGGCTCAGAAAATAGGTAAATGGGTTGTCCCAACCGAACCAAAACCAAGAAAAAAATGGGCTATTGTTGTTTTGGGCCGTGTCAACAAAATCTGCTTTTAAGCCCAACTTCAAATGGGCATATCTCCCAAATATGGACTTGGTTTTAGGCCGTTCTTGGGTCCAAATTGAAGCCCCAGAAGTCTACTTTCCAATGGTGGTGGCCTCAAATTTAAATTCCAAGTGTATAAAGAGATATACCTAATTTAGTAAAGGCTGTCTCGGGCTGGGTCAACAAAATCTGCTCTAAAGCCCAACTTCAAATGGGCATATCTCCCTTATTTGGACTTGGTCTAAGGTAGTTCTTGGGTCTAAATTGAAGCCCCAGAAGTCTACTTTCCAATGGTGGTGGTCTCACATTTAAATTCCAAGTGTACAAAGAGAAATGCCTAATTTAGTGAAGGCTGCTCATTTCCTACTTAATGATTTGATGCTCATTCTTTTCCTAAACCAGTTTTCTTTCATCCCTTCCTATTTCCTTCAACTCCAAACCTATAGAGAAGATTTTTTTAAATATTTTTCAAAAAAATTTCACCTCTCTTCCATTTATTTCCACTTTGTCCTTACTCGGTTTACTAAAAAGTGCAATATTTTAATCGAAATGAAAGCCTCGGGACATTGTAGAAATATTTAAAAAAAACATAAATGGGTGAAGGTTGGGATTAAAACTTAAATTCCATCTTTCTTACTGAGAATTTTGTGAGAAACACATTCTAATTGTCATCATTAGATAATCAAAAGAAAGCGTCCAAGTCTTAGGACTGGTCAAAATGGGGTGTCTACACTTGGTAACTGTTGTTATAAGCGAATTCTACTAATGGCAGATGTTCGTCCCAATTTCCTTGAAGATCCAATACGCATACCCGCAAAATGTCCTCCAATGTTTGGATCATTCTTTCTTGTCCATTGGTTTGCCGGTGATAAGCGGTGTTAAACTTTAGTGTTGTTTCCAAAGCTGCCTATAACTTGTTCCAGAATTGAGATACGAAATAAGGGTCTAGATCTGATATAATTAATATTAGGACACCATGCAATCGAATGATCTCCTTAATATATAAAGAGGCAAATTTGTTAAGAGAGTACGTGACTCTGACGAGTAGGAAATGTGTTGATTTCGCTAATACTATGACCCATATTGCATTGTTCTTTGAGGCTGATTGTGGTAATCTAATAACGATATCCATAGTAATATGTTCCTATTTCAATTCAAGAATAGGGAGTGGTTGTAGCAGTCCAGCAGGTCCCTGATGCTCTGCCTTAACTCGTTGACATTAGAAGCATTTAGAAACATGGCTTGCTATGTCTCTCTTCATTCCTGTCCACCAATAATGCTCTTTTAGATCGTGGTACATTTTCGTATTTTTAGAATGAGCTGTGAATCTTGAGCTATGGGTTTCCATCAATATCTTCTTTTTGATTTCTAGAATGTCAAGTACACAAATTTGGTTTTGAAACTTTAGTATCCCACTATCTATGGTGAAATCGAAATTGGGCGTACTTCTTTGCTCATCGTACATTTTCTTTAAAAGCTTGTCCTCACATTGACGCAGCCTAATTTCATTGATTATCGTAGGTTCCATGACTATATTAGTGACAAATCCATCAGCCCTATGTAGAATCAAGTCCAAGTCTAGTTTTCCCAAGTCTCCAATAAGTGATTTCTTGTCAGTAGGGAAGTCTACCAAGCTTTGGGTGGTCTTCCAACTCAATGCATCTGCTACCACGTTAGCCTTGCCTGGGTGGTGTTAAATCTCCACATCATAATCCTTCATAAACTCTAACTACCATCGTTTCCTCATGTTTAGTTTATTATGTGAAAACAGATATTTAAAACTCTTGTAGTTGGTGTAAATTTCGCATGTTACTCTATAAAGGTAATGACGCCAAATTTTAAGAGCAAAAATCACCGCAACCAATTCCAGATTATGAGTTGGGTAGTTCTTCTAATGAGTCTTTAGTTAACGTGAGGTGTACGCAATAACTTTCCCGTTTTGCATAAGTACACAACCCAATCCATTATATAATGCATCGCTATAGATTACAAATCCATCTGTTCCAGTAGGGAGTGCCAATATGGGCACTATCACAAGTCTACTTTTCAACTCCTGGAAGCAACGTTCTCGTTTGTCAGTTCACTCGAATGGTGTGTTCTTCTGGGTCAATTGAGTCAATGGCGACGTAATTTTCGAAAAATCTTGAATGAAATGTCAGTAATATCTTGCTAATCTCAAGAAACTCCAAACTTTGGATACATTAGTGGGTCGCGGCCAATCCATGATAACTACAACCTTTTGTGGATCAATAGAGATGCCGTTATTGTCAATGACATGGCTGAGAAAGTGTACACTGGTGATCTAGAATTCGTATTTCTTCAACTTGGCATAAAGTTTGTGATCATGTAGTGTCTGCAGAACTAATTGTAAGTGTTGTTCATGGTCCTCCTATGTTTTAGAGTATACGAGAATGTCATCAATGAAGACAGTAACGAACTCATCGAGATAGGGTTTGAACAACTGATTCATGAGGTCCATAAAGGCCGCTAGAGTGTTGGTGACGCCAAATGGCATGACAAGGAACTTGTAGTGTTTATAACGTGTTCTGAAGGTAGTCTTCTCAATGCTTCCATCTTCGACCTTCACTTGATGGTAGCTAGACCTCAAGTCGATCTTTGAGAATACTTGAGTGCCTTGAAGTTGATCAAATAAGTCATCGATTCGCAAAGGCTACCGATTCTTGATGGTAACCTTGTTCAATTCTCAATAATCGATACATAATCTCATCGTACCATTTTTTTTTCTTTACGAATAGTACCAAAGCTCCCCATGGAGAGGTACTTGGTCGTATGAAGCCCTTGTCGAGCAATTCCTGGAGTTGCGTTTTTAACTTTTTCAATTACACGATCGACATGCAATAAGGGTGTAATGCCCGCATCCTTTAGTCCTTTGTAGAGTGTGCTTAATATCCGTATATTTTATCTTGGGAGTCTTTGGAATTGTTGTCTATTGGTTTTGAAGGAGTACAATCTGATTTAAACTCGTTGGGTTTGTTCGTTCGTGTTTGTCGTTGTCAACGCTCCTTGGGAACTTAGAAATTTTGCCTTGGGGTCGACACTAACCTTGTTAAGGGTTGACCCTTGCATGTTGTAGTGTTGCTGGAAGTGTCGCTGGAATATAGGGTCGACACCAGACTTGGTGGTGTCGACACCTTCCTCTTGTTGCTGCCCACAAGGGTAGACACCAGTCTGGGATAGGGTTGACCCTATTATATTGCAAAATCTGTGTGGGTTGGTTGCTGGAAAATAGGGTCGACCCCTGTGCTACAAGGGTCAACCCCTGCAGATTTTTTTCCCTAGATTTTGGTTCGGTTTTTGGGCCCTATTTTTGGGAGTTTTTGGACTTACCTTTTCATTGACCTTAGGGCTATCATGTAATACTATAAATAGACCTAAACCCCACCTCTCTCATAATTTTTCCCCTCTTTTCCCCTCTCTAAACCGAGGGTCTCTCTCTCTCTCTCTCTCTCTCTCTCTCTCTCTCTCTCTCTCTCAAAAACCCACTTTTTCCACTTCAATCCTTAGATCAACACTCTTGGAGGTATCTCCTCACCTTGATCCCTTGAGGAAACTTGAAGATCTTGTCGAGGGCTCTCTTTTGGTCCGAAGAGTTCATGGTTTCGTCACTATTGATGTTTGGATTGTCATCTCTTGACTTCAAGAGGTAGGGGTTCTAGTTCTCTTCAATACTTGCATTAATAGATAGATTTGTGGTATTTTGACTATATAAATATAAAATCTATATTTTTGAGCATATAGTGTACAACATGAGATTTGGGGGTTTAGGGTTTGAAGTATTGGAGGTTTAATTGTTGGGTTAAAATGATGGATTATGAACTTTAGGTTTGTAATCAATGGGAAAATTGGAATAAAAAGTAATGGTTTGGGAAGTTTGAATTTATCTTGAAATTCTTGATGTCTCTTAAAAACCCTAAGTTGATTCATGATGATAAATAATGATTTTGCCCAAATTGAAAGTAGAACCATAAAATTGGTGGGTTGAATTATATGTGTACAAGTTTAATTGGATTTTTGAGATGTTTTGAAATTATGTTTAAAATTAGCGATTGAACTCTTAATTTGAATATTGTAATTCATGCTATAATGTGAAAGGAAAATTAGGGAAATAATCTATTAATGATATGGATGACATGAACTTGGTTTTGCAATGTTGAAATGGGATTCAAGAATTTCTCTTGAATCATGTTGAATTACATTTAATAGTGTTGAGTTGAATCATGTTGAATAATGTTGATTATGTTGAATTGTGGTGATTATGTTAAGTTGTGTTGATTGTGTTAAAGTGTGTTGGCTATGTTGATTTGTGTTGAATCATTGTGAGTTATGTTGTGTTGGGTTGTGTTGAGTTTGGGTTGTGTTGTTTTGGGTGGTATTGTGTTGGTACCCGCTCGGGGAGTTGAAAAATGATTTTTCGGTGCCCACGACCGTCCGTATTAATAGCTGGAAAATGTGGGAGATGGTTTTGAAAATTGAGAAAAATGATTTTTCGGTGCCCATGACCGTCCGTATTAATAGCCGGTAAATATGGGAGTGGTTTGAATTAAAGGTGCCCAATTGCGCTGTCTAGGCTTATCATTTGGACGAATAAGGAAAAGTGTTTTTGGTGTCCACATTACCGCCAGATTGTAGCCGGCGAAAGTGGAAAAATGATTTTTGGGTGTCCATACAGTCCTGCCGTGTTGTAGCCGGCGAAAGTGGAAAAATGGATGGTTTTCGAAAATGTTTTGGGTGCCCACGTCCTGCCGTATAATAGTCGGCAAATGTAGGGGATGGTTTTTAAAAGGTAGAAAATGATTTTCGAGAAGAGACATGATTTTTGAGAAAATGATTTTTGGGAGTTCACTTCCCGCCGTATAATAGCCGGCAAAAGGTGGAATGTGCTATGAATTGGGTGCCCACTATCCCGCCGTATCAAGTCGGCAAAATGTGGAATGTGTGATGACGTGTGTTGAGGTCAGTGTTGTTAATTGTAACTTGTGATAACTTGTAAAGTAGCATGTTGATATGTGATTTGGTTTAAAGAGTAATATGTATAGACATTCTTTGTAAAGAATGAATTGTGGATTGGTGAAGGTGAACTTAATAAAATCGGTGTGGTAATAAAAGTAAATTATGAGTGTTGTTCTGTTAATAAATGAGAGGTTGAATTAGAAAGGGTTATTGATCATGTGCTATATTGAAATGAAATTGGAGAGTGAAATAATAAAGTGAATTGGGCATAGGAGAATTATTAGGGAATAAAAAAAATGGAACTTGAACTTGAAATAATGGAGTTCTAATTGAATATAATGAAAGGAAGAGAAGGAGGAAAGAAAAAGAAGTACATTAAATATGGGAAATTAAATGAGAAATGTTTTGGAATGAGTTAATAAACATAAAATGATATGGTCCCTTAAACATGAACGTTTTAAAAAGGATTTATGGTTTCTAATGAAAAAGGAAGAGTTTTGATGGTTGAATGTTTTCCATAAATGTTCACATGACACTTGAGAAAAACATACTCTAGTTATGATATTTCAAAATTTTAAAATGTCACTCTACTAAATGGTATCACCTTGCATGCATGATCATTTCTATTTGTGTGTTTACTATTGGCATTGAACTATGAGACTCCTACTGGGCATTAGTGCTCACCCCTGTTGTTTTTTTTAATCTTTTTACAGGAAATAAGTGTGAAATCCATGAATGAAGAAATAAGAAGTCCAAGGGTCGTTTATATGTAATTTCCTTGTGGATGTAATGGATCTTGTAATTGTATTATTATTTTTTTTAACATCTCAGTAGGAGATTGGCATGTATCTTTGTTAGTATTGTATTCATTGAAAGAGAGAGAGAACGTGTAACATTTTATTTCTATTGCTCAAGTGTAATAGATACTTGTATATTTGTAAAAAAAAAATGGACCTAAATTTTAGGCTTTGGTAATGATTTCGAGTAGTTAAAATTTGGGGCGTGACAAAGGGGTTTTTGATATTGGTTGCGTACCGGGCTGCGTTTTAATGGTGAACTCGACTTCTCGGTCAACTAAAATACTAGGTAAGTATTCAGGAAAGATGTTAGGAAACTCCTAAACTACAGGTATTGAATCGAGTATTGGGTCTACTTGTTGAGTGTCGACCACATAACAAGCATAGCCATAATAACCTTTTCTCAATAGTTGTAAGGTTATTGTGGAGGATATTAAACATGGAGGGGTTGAAACTCCGGTTCCTTCAAACATAAGCTCGCGTGGGTCGGGTAACCACAGAAAGATCTTTTTGGTTGTACAATCAATAGAGGCATGTTTGGCAGTAAGCCAATATATTCTTAAGATTATATCAAAACTACTGATCAGATCTACATACAAGGTTTCATCTTTTAGGGATATAACACAGGATTTATATGCTTTTGTACTAAGTACAGAACCACCAGATGGAAAAGACACAGATAATGCATATCTGAGGGGTTCAAATGTTAATGTCAATTTGGAAGTAAAGTATGGAGAAATAAAAGAATGAGTTGATCCAGAATCAATGAGAATATGAGCTGAATGTCCACATATTGTGGGTGTTAATTTCTAACCACACAACCAAACGAGGAACTTAGTTGGAAAGCATTGGCAGAATAGATTAAGCCCAATAACCTGTAACAAGAAGACAAGAATACCATGGTGGTTCGCCACTGGGGGCCACTCTAACGATCAAGTCAGTAATCAATATCTTTCAAAGATAGCAAATTGTGCTTAAACTCGCAAAAAAGAACTTACCTCAGACCCACGAAAGTGCTTTGCTTTTATAACCAGCAGTGACCTGACCCCTTTAAAAGCCTTGCTTTAATGGACTCAGGTTCAATGCTCATCCCGGACCCTCATCTAGATAGAGATAAACTTTTCTTGAGCCTTATTTTTATCCAAAGTGAAATCCTCCCCTATTTTGGGACTCTTGTCCCTTATTTACTTATCTCGGATTCTGGCATCTCCGAGATAACTTCAGCCTAGCCGAGATTATCTCAGCAGCGTAAGTTAGCTATGTGGCACCTCAGCTGACACTTCAGCGTCACCTTAGTCACGTGCTATTATTCATAAAATACTTTACCACAACTGCCCTTAGGTTCTATTACCTCAGCAACCTAAGGTTATGGAACCTACATCATTTGCCCATACTACATGTCGGCTAAATTTCATTTTTCTCTTTAACCGAGATCATGACTTGTCGGCTTCATATAACCAGGACCTAGCTGTGCACTTTCCCAAGGATCAAGAACCAAGAATCTAGTTCTTCAAGCATCTTAGCCGAGATCACTCTAGCTGAGGTTATGGCCTCACTATTTCAATAATTTCAAGAGTTTTAACTACGCATGAGCTGTTACGCATAGTTTTCTCAACCGTTTTCTTCATGTGTTCCTTTCTCGTTGGTTCGTACTTGACATGTGCTATCAAGTCGCGTCACTTCTGCCCATGCCGCCTAATAGGCACGTTGCCCAAGGTCAATTCATTACGTTTTGCCACCTTTTCACATTTTTGACAAAACTTTTTCTCTTCTCTCTCTTCTCTTCACTTTTGCAATCACAACCTCTCTCTACTCTCAGACCTTCTCTCTCTACATTCCATCATTTTCAACCTTTCGAAGCTCTGCAACCTTGCTCCGTTCATTACCTCTGGAAAATTATTTACTGTTTTGCTTCGTTCATTCTTGTCTTTTGACTTTGACGACCTCCATCCTGGCGTTCGTTAACTCGGTTTCACTTCGTAAGTCGCGAATTTCTCTTTCCTATGTTCAGTTCTTTATTGTTCTCTCAATATACTTTTTTGCCACATGTCTTCGTTGAACCTGTATCCATAGCTATACTTTATTTATTCCCTGATTTTGGTTGCCATTTTTCATATTTGCAAATCAATTTTTTGTTCTTGAATTTATTTTGTGCTTCAAAGTTTGTCACTGTGTTTCTAGAATGTCCGGCACTGTTCTTGCCATATCTATGTTTCTCTCTATATTTCTGTTTTGTCTGATTCTTGACTTTTATTTGACTCTAAATTCTTCTTGGTTCTAAATTACATTCCTTTTCTATTTTTCTTGCTTGTTTTCAGATCTTTGGCCTTTGATTCTTGCTCTTGTAGTTCTAAGTTTGGTATTTGCTTTAGAACTCATATCTTTAGGAAAATTGAAACAAATTTTCCCCTTATCAGGATACCTCGGTTGACTCCAACTTGTAAATTTTTTTAGAAATTTCAACAAGTGTCTAACCTATTCCTTATTCCTGCTTCCTGCCCCTTAATGTGAACCTAAGTACCACTAATGTTCACATTAAGCCTGCATCTTTGTTTTTTGCCAAAGTCTAATTTGAACAAATCTTAGCTGGGGTTTTCTACCTCGGTGTCTCTGTTAATCTTACTAGATCAAACTTAGTTCAACTCTACTATATGGCAAGTGTTAATTCAACTCTACTATATGGCAAGTCTAAGTTATTTGTCATGCTTCATTCGGAAACATCGCAAACTCAGTTCAACTCTTCTATAGGCAAGTTGAATTTAACTCTACCATATGGTAAGTCTAAGTTATTCATCAGGTTTCATTCGGAAATATCGCAAACTTAGTTCAACTCTACCTATGGCAAGTCTAAGTTATTCGTCATGTTTCATTCGGAAACATTGTCATAAGATTGTTCAGTCTTATCGCACAGGTTTCAATAATCAAAACAAAATCAAGCTAGTGTTTTATCAAAACATCAGCTAATTGTAGGCTCGCCCTTTTCAACGCCCTGCTTTTCGAAAAGGGTTTGAAAAGAAGACCTCACAGTTGGGACTCCCGTGGTTCTGAATCTAGTCTCACAAGTGCAATGTGAAACTAATAAACACCAAAGAGTCCAAATCTAGCAAATCTTTTTGAAAAATCGATTTTAAATCAAATATTGCCAAAATTGGACTGCTTTGCCAGATTACAGAGTCGCCACCTAAATATTTTGTTTTTGGGAAAATTTAGGAAACCCTGACTTGTGCTAAAGGCCACGCGTCCGTTATCACCAAAGTTGCCTCGGCTCGGGAACTTGGGTACGAGGGAGGAAGGTCATGAATTGAGCACCCCCGCTCGCCCGATCAAAGATCGGCCTCTACTAACCATGATATGAAATTTTATAAACATCATGTGTTCTTGTTCCGGTTATTAATCTAACCTTACTATGTTATGCGCACACACACAAGTATTAACTAAATCGCAAGAATTGGAACATTTTAAGTTATGTTTGTTTTCGAAAACGGTTTGAATTTGCCACTCTCAAGTGGGCTTAAAGATGCGGATTTGCCACCAAACATAATGGGCTTAAAACATGATTTGCCACTCAACAAAGTGGGCTTAAAACGCACATTTGTTGAATTGTTCCAATTCAAACAATAAGCCTTCATCCACAGGCATTCATGTAGTTTAGCATTTAAGCACATAGCCTCATGGCAAGCATGCGAATCATGGCAATATGGCAATCACACTCATGCAAGTATGCTAAAGCGTAAAAGCTTACCGAGTACTCTAAGCCAAAACAAAAACTAGTTAGAAAGATGCATGATCCTAACTATGTTAAGTGTCTAATGCAACACATGCAATATGTATTTAATAAGCTTGGCTACTATATGGCATATGAATCGATTTGAAACAACATACAATAAACACGTATTCAAAGAAGTATTGAAAGCAACCATGCAGTTTGAATGATGCACCGAGCCTCAGTGCATGCAATACGAATGAATGGATGCAAGCATAATGTATGCTAATTGAAAATGTCCCTTATCTAACCATCGAAAGCGATTAAATAAAAGGGAGAAAGACGTGGGATTGGAAGACATGCTCACATGCACGCACACTTATTACAACATTGTGCCCTTGCGAAGGGGGGTCCGAATGAATAGGAGCTAAGCTAATCTAAGTTAAGCTAACTAATTATTACAACACGAAATGAATTAACTAACTTATTCTAAACTAATTAAATATTACAAATTAAATTAAGCTAATTAATTATAAACAAATTAATCAACTAAAATTACAACATACTACAACTAATTAACTAAGCAAGTTAATTAAACAACCTCGGGAAACGAGGAATGTACGCATGCTCGGTTTCTCCACCTGAAAAGCCACTATCTTGCTGCCGAGTGCCTCTGTTTGCGCATTCGAACGCTGAAAACTGTACCAACTTCCAGAACACCTATGCTCCACCTCAGGAACACACTGCTGAATTTTCATTGGTGGCCGATGGGGGGCCTGTCGGCTACCAATGGTGGCCAGTCGGTTACCACTGGTGGCCGATCGGCTACTGGTGACAAAAATTCCTCTTTTTGTTGCAACAGAGAGCAGACAGAGCAAAGTAGTGTATTCTCACCAGTTTGTGTGTACTATTACACCTCTTATCATCAAACAGGCCCAAAGGGGTGTAACTCTTGGCTCTCAAACCATCAACTAAGCATTTTCCATGCATGATGGCTAAAGAATCAAGCTTGTACAAGCTTAATGAGTGCAAACAAGACCACCCCCCTATCATGCATGATCAAAGGTGATGGTGACCAAGGAAAGTGGCACATTTCATCACTTTGAGTATGAAATGTCTCATTTTTCTTGTGTTCGAATTAACGTCCGATTCAAACACATGCAATGCAACACAAAAGATATTTATCTTGCCTCTTTTACTGTGTTTATTTTGTTTACTCATTTTAGATTACCAATCCATTCTTTAATTGATTAGTCCAAATGGTGAATTGTCCTCTAATGGAAAGTGGGCTTAAACCACAAGTGCCTTGGGCATGAAAGTGACCTCATGCCGTTGATAATGAATCCCCGAAGGGATTAAACTGTTAAGCATGAATGCTTCAATTTCACATTTAAGCAAACAAGTGGTTTAAGACCACTTTCAAAGCAAACGAAAAAGTGAAGAATAGAGGGAGATTGTAGAGATTTCAGTGCTGAAATGGAGTGCAAAACAACACTAAAACATGCTTTCAACTCAAAAGAATGATGATCAAAGCATTAAAACACTAGGCTAGTGAAGGAATTAACACTACAACTATGCCATACAAGGCTCAAAGGACTTAACCAGCCCAAAACAGAGCTAAAACAAGTCAAAACAGTAGAAAAAACACGTTGGACCAAAGCTAAGTGAGGCTATAAAAAATGCTAACATGTAAGGAAACTAGGCATACAAGCAAGATAACAAGGAGAGGAGGCTAACCTCTCCACTTTTGGACTTCAAAAGAAGGTTTTTGTCATTGAAAAAACTATGACTTTCAGTGGTAAAAAGGCCAAAAAGTTTGATTTGAAGGTGGTAAAAAATGGTGCAAAAAGCTTCACAAGCTAAGGAGCAAAAATGAGGAACAACCCCCTAATTCACAAAGGCTCAAACCACCACTTTTATACCTCAAAAACAAAGTTTTGTACACCTCAAAAACAACCTTAAAACAGTTGAAAAAGATGGCAAAGCAAGTATGCACAATAAGGTTAAGTGAGATAAGTTCTATACCTTTGAAGCAAAGTACAATTCAACCACAAATTCAAGCTCAAAACCCCTTCCAAGACTCAAACAAAACTCCAAGGGACCTCAGCTCAAAGTTGAGAGTGTTTGATCAAGGGTCTATGTGCAAAAGTGTAGAGAAACTAGACTTTAAGGCACAAAATAAGAAAAGAGAAAGAGAGATTTATTGTCTAAAATGTCCAACCCTCAAAAATGGGGGAAGAACCCCTCTATATATAGAAAATCAAGGTTTGAGCTTGAATACATCATACCATACACATGTATGAAGATGCAGCTCAGTGAGCAACAGCTGGCAACAAATATCCAGAAATATTCAGAAAAAGAGACTGGTGGTCGACCGGTCACACACATGGCCGACAGCCTTGGGGGGTGGCCGACAGATCACCAACAAGTCTAGACACCAGGTTTTGGTCCAAAATAAGGTAGAGAAAGAACAAGGTTCAAAGACAGGGCATTTCGCCGACGACTTCGGGCACTCAAATGTGCACAGACGATGACATCTAAGTCTTGAGGACGACCAAAAATGGGGTGTCTACAGTTGCCCCTCTTTGATAGAACTCGAAAGTCATGAAATGACGGGAGTGAATGCCAAAGCCCAGAGACAACCCATTTTTGACAAGGCCAAAGACTTGGACAAACAGATAAGCAAGACAAAGCAAATGGTTGCGCCCGCAGGTTGCCTACGTATCCCTTTGCAAGGAACCAAACCAGCGTAGTTCTGGGGCAAAATACAAATGATATGCACAATGCGAAACATAACTTATGATCATACAATGAGGTTGTAACGAAACATCTAGATGCAAATGTCATGCAAAGAAATGCTACAACAATCTCATACATAAAAAGAAGTAAGTAAACGAGCCAAACCACATTTTATGCAGAAAGGATGTAAGAAAATTATACAAGCTTAACTACGCATCACGCAGGAAAGACAAAGAATAACACAGCCATCGGGCGCACCCGAGGTGTCAAACAAGATCCTAACGCGTTGCATGTGGAAGGAGAGAAGGGATAGTGTGAACACCGGGACGCACCCAACTGTTCTTAACCAAAGGGAGCGATGATAAATGCTGGAGTGCATCCAAACGTTTATAACCAAAACAAGGAGTGGTGGTAAACATCGGAACACATCCAAATGCTCTTAACCAAAACAGGGTATGGTGGTAAACATCGGAACACGTCCAAATGCTTTTAACCAAAATAGGGTGTGGTGTAAACATCGGAACACGTCCAAATGCTTCTGACCAAAGTAGGGTGTGGTATAAGCACCGGAACTCGTCCAAATGCTTCTAACCAAAACAGGAAGTGATATAAGCACCGAAACTCGTCCAAATGCTTCTAACCAAAACAGGGAGTAGTATAAGCACCGGAACACGTCCAAATGCTTCTAACCAAAACAAGGTGTGGTATAAGCACCGGAACACGTCCAAATGCTTCTAACCAAAACAAGAAGTGGCATAAGCACCAGAACTCGTCCAAATGCTTCTAACCAAAACAGGGAGTGGTATAAGCACCGGAACACGTCCAAATGCTTCTAACCAAAACAGGGTGGGGTATAAGCACCAGAACTCGTCCAAATGCTTCTAACCAAAACAGGGTGTGGTATAAGCACTGGAACGTGTCCAAATGCTTCTAACCAAAATAGGGTAGGGTATAAGCACCGAAACACGTCCAAATGCTTCTAACCAAAACAGGGTGGGATATAAGCACTGGAACTCGTCCAAATGCTTCTAACCAAAATAGGAAGTGGTATAAGCACCGGAACACGTCCACATGCTTCTAACCAAAACAGGGTGGGGTATAAGCACCGGAACACGTCCAAATGCTTCTAACCAAAATAGGGTTCGAAGAACAGGAATGATCTCACTTGGAATTCCTCTGAATGAATCGTACATACAATATCGTGCCTGCATAAGAAAGAAACTTAACAAGCATAATATAGGAAGAGTGCATGTTCTATGCAAAACGGATAACCACGATACAATGTTAGAGACATATTTTATACCTAACATGTAAGGAACAAAACGGAAACATATTTTATACAATCAGATCTGGGGCATGTTCTATGCCACATTAGAATGCATATTCTATGCAACAGTATAGGATGCATGTTCTATGCAGTGACCAACAGTAGAAAATGCATATTTAGTGCGAGATTAACAGTATATTCTATGCAAAATACCAAATGCATGATCTATGCGAATAGGAAACAGAAGAATCCTCTATGCAAATGTAAGAAGTGCACTTTCTATGCAAAAGCACATGTGAAATGCACGTTCCATACAAAGATAAAGAAATACACATTCTATGTGATGACAAAGGCGTGCTTAACAAAACCGACTCAGTCGCAACTTCCGATTTACCTCTTGGAAGAGTTGCAACAAGTTAAAAATGATACATCTCATTAATTTTGATTACCGATGAATCATCATGCATCGAAGACACGGTTTAAAGCTTTGGCAGAGACAATTTGAGCTTAAAAAGTGAACTTTTCTTGTATTTTCTTGAGAACCAAGGACATAAAACAGCAGAAAAACACACAGGAAGAGCACTGGAAGCTTGCCAGCCACCAGGGAGAAGTGTCGGCCACCTGTCGGCCACCTCTAAGGGTTATCGGCCTCCAATGGTGGCTGTCGGCCACCAGTGGTGGCCAATCAGCCATCGATGGCAGCTCGGGCCAATTTGGTCTTTTTGCATACGGGTGTTTAAATATAGGGCATGGGGGCTCATTTCCTCCACACCCCATGCCCGAAATTCATCCATTTCCCTCTCTAGACCTTCATTCTCTCTGGATCTAAGCTTTACATACGTTTTCCAACGCCCCATGCGAAGTTGATTCGCTAAAACCTATTGATTTCCTTCGTTTTGAACCGATTGAAAACTGATTTCGGTGTTTTTTCTCCATTTTCACCACTTGAGGATCATTCCCCTCGAGTTTCTCTTAGGTTTGAAGCCTTTTCCCGGGCTTTGACTTTTTTTCCTATTTTCTCTAGGGTTTGACTTGAGTTGACTTTTGACATTTTCCACCCATTTCTTTCATTTCTTCACTTTCCAGATGGCAAACGACTTTCCTTATGATGGGGCTCCTCTAGAGGCAAAGTTCGAGGCAGAGTTCGATTCTGATGCAGAGCCGAAGCCCTTACTGCTAGGAGTGAGGCCTTTTGACGTAACGAGATACCATCCGCAGACGCATATTCTGCCTGCTAGTGGCGTTAGGCACTTCACTGATTTTGCTGATGCACTAACAGATCTCTTACTGAGGGAGCCAGACTCTCATATTTCAACCATTCCCGTGGAAGTACAAACTCTATGTATTTGCACACTTGATATTCTTTACTTGCATTTATTGCATTAATCACACTCTTGCACTGTATTCACACTAATTCACCTGCATTTGCCACAGGGTGATGCCCGCGCATATCGGCGTTACGAGGCCACGGCGGCCAGAGAATGGTGTAACGAGCTCCCTACCGGAGTACAAGCTATTGTCGACGAGGTAGGCTTCGGCCTATCTGCTCTGGACTATCACAAGTCATATTGAGCCGCCCACTTCTTGTAGCACTAGTGGAGAAATGGTGGGACACCACCAACTCTCTCTACCTTTCCACTACGGGAGAGATGACGATGACCCCGTACGACTTTGCCATGATCACAAGCCTAACCGTAGGAGGTGATTCGATTCCTTTTGATCCTAACATGGGGAAGTGGGAGGCTGCTTAGATTGAGCTTCTGGGGGCACGCCCACCTTTATTCCGAACAGCCCAGGTCAGATACAGCTAGTTTGAGGAGCGGTTTCGGGAGACCGTGCCAAAGACAGTAGAGAAGATAGAGCACTACGCTTGAGGTTTTCTAATGTTCCTCTTCAGTACCACCCTGTTTGCGAACAGGGAGAACATTGTAGGGCTATACTTACTCAGCGCACTGGTGGTTCTTTCCCAAGTGAGCTTCTACGATTGGGGTGGGGCGGGGCGGGGCGGGGCTAGCCTTGCCACCCTATACAGCTATATGAGCTTGACTTCCCGCGGGATTGGACTCTTGGTCGGAGGCTACTAGCGAGCTTGGAAGGTACACATCTCATTTCCCTCTTTATACTTTGCATTTTCTGTTTAGCATTTTTTGGTGTACATCTGTTCAACACATGTACTTTCTCGCTCAGACTTTCTATACTGCTCACGATCAGTATGCTTCGCTTTGCACTTTTCAGATTCTGTTCAAATATTATGCTGACTGCATACCTCTGCACTTTCCCTGCAGCTATGGGTGTACATATATTTTCTAACTCTTGCCCCAGAGCCAGTGGTGGAGTTTCCATTGACAGTTCCCTATTTAAGGGTGTACGATGGCTCGTTTCGCCGCAGGACTCGCGAGCCTTTTTCCTTCTTCAGGCGCTACTTTGACACCGTAGCTGCTCATGAGGTAACCTAAAACACGATCATCATTCGCTTTCATACTGTTCTGATTCCCATTGTAGCCACTGACAACAACTGACAATCTATACAACTTTCATTTGTAGATCTCATGGTAGCCATAGGCCATGCTACCGAGAGGACTTAGAGGCCGAAATAATGCAGCTTGGGGCATGTCTCGTTATCGCATTCTGCTTGAGGGCCCGGTCTATCGAGCCTGGTACCTTGGCGAGAAAGTTGTACACCAGTCCCTAGGTATGCCTGCTTAGTTCATACCGATGACGTCGCCAGAGTCCATGAGGTCAGCAGACAACCTATCTGTTGACAGAGTCATCCAGTTCATGGTTGGCCTAGAGGTGGACTACTTCTGGCTTGAGGGTGATTATGTAGTCTTCATTCAGACATACCTCATGCCACCTTTGACTGGTGTTCGCGGAGGCGAGGAAGCGAGAGCTCCTGTTGCGCGGATGTGGCTTAGAGCAACCAGAGCAGCCAGGGCCTATAGTAGAGGGGTCTCTCAGGCGAGACGGAGGACTGGTTGGCTAGAGCTTCCCATGACACTTACCTATTGGCGGCATACCAGGGAGGCTTACCAGATCCCTATTGAGCCTGCACTAGCCAGGCACGAGCTCGTCGGGGTTCAAGGCCCCACTCCGATACGTACCACACGTTACATTTTTGCATGTTAGATTCATTTTAGTTATGCTTATAGAACACTAATCACCTCAACGAACTTACAGGCATCTATAGAGTATACCAGGGGCGCTCTTGAGCTAGCGGCTTCCTTGATGGGGATGGTGCAGAGGAGCATGAATCTGTTCAGCCTCTACGGAATTCTGGTAATTTCTTTCAGTTCGCGCTTTATGTCATCCAACTTTCGATTGATACATTAGCATTTCAACTATAATCTGTTCCACACTGCACTGATCTGATACACTACACTCAAGTACTGCATTCATACACTGCATTTATACCCTGCATTCATACACTGCATACACTCATGCTGCATATTATCTTTGCATCTAATATATACACTGAGACTGATACATTGACAACTTCCCTTTTCAGATTCCAGCTATACCGGGCGCACCAGCGGGAGCTGCAGCAGGACCATCAGTGCCCCCTCTGGCAGTAGGGAGGAGAGAGAGACAGGCTCCAGCGCGCAGCCGAGGCAGAGATAAGGGTGGCCCTTCCCAGCCCATTTTGAGTGATGACAAGGTTGAGACCAACGAGGTCGAGGAGGTAGGAAGTCAGCACGCTGAGTCATCCGAGAGCGGAGATGATGACGCTGGCTCAGGTTCTGCTAGTGGAGATGATGCTGCATCAGGCTCTGAGGGAGATGGCAACGGCAATTCTGATTCTGGTTCAGAGGGAGGTGCAGACAGCGGCACTGACGGAGACAACTCTGAGGCTCTGCCTATGAAGAGGACGAAGAGGGCCTCTCGAGACTGAGATAGCTGGCACTGATTCTCTGTATTTTTGCTTAGTTTCTTTTTGCTAGTAGTGTTAGCACTTTGTACAACTTTTAGATAGGTTTTATTTGCTTTAAAAACTTGTACACTTTTGTAAAAAAGTAACCGTAATCGGAATGAAAACCAGCTTTTTGTATGAAAAAGTGTTGTATTTTGCATCTTGAGCACCACACGGGCACCACATTGCATAAAAACAAGATTGATCTTGATTGAAAACTGCACATTATATTGGCACTTTCTTAATCAGGTAATGAACCGACCAACACTTAGCAAGCAAAATAAGACAACTCGATAAACAACTAATAATAACAACTCGATAAGTAAAACAACAACTCAATAAGCAAATTGTAACAACTCGATAAACAAATTGAGACAACTTAAAAGCGACTCAATAAAACTACGAAAACAAGACAGCAGAATGCACTAAGAGCAAAACAAAACACAGGTTCTCAGTACTCTCAACACATAGGAAGACGACAAGAATGTTGTCAGCCATAAATAGAGGCTGTCAGCCATTAGTGGTGGCCGGTCGGCTACTAAAGGTGGCTGTCGGCCATCACCACTGGCCGGTCGGCCACCAGTGTGAGGGACCTTCAGATTATTACCACCTGTCTTCCACTCAGTGCCTTATCTTCTTCAAAAGCTGGGACTTTGTAGTTTCTTCATTCCAGCTCTGTTTTTGCCACAAATGGAGCCATTCTTCATTGAAAAACTCTCAAAGTGGATTGCAAGTTTGGATGGCTCGAAAAAAGTGAATTTTTGGGGTTTCAGGATAAATGCACTATTCCCGATAAGTCGTTCTCTATTGTGTTTTCCATTCCTCCACGCTGCAGCTAGGTGTTGGAATCCAGTTACACATGTGTTCAGCTTTGGGGGGCAAGAAATATACCCTACAATTGAAGAATTCCAAGTTCTGATGAAATCCCGGCGTGATAAGGAAATTTTGCCCCAGTCCCGTTTTGGTCACGTCCAGGCTTTAAGAATGATGTGTGGGCTCACTTTACATGATGCTCGATCTTTGGTTCACAATGGAGAGTTGGATATCCCTAGTCTCATTTATCGATTTTTTGACACTAGTGACTGCGGCGACTGTCTCTGGCAAAGTTTTCAATAGCATGCCCTCTGTTTGTGTATGTTGGCTCATTTTCTTCTTGCCTCGGGTTGCGGAGGGTCTAGCATTCGCTTGATCGAAGTAGCCCAAGGCTTGAAAGAAGGCAAAAGTTGCATTGGCCTAGCATTGGCCGAGACTTTGATGGGCTGGGATGCCTTCCATCGGCGGGAGATGACCAAATTCACGGGAAGTCCACTACTTTTATAGTTAATGTTTCCCACCCTATCTCATATTTGTTTCTCACATCTCTTGGCGCTCAGGCTTTGTTTTTCTCTCAAAATCCTTTCTCACTTTTTCTCTCCACATACACCTCTCTATTCTTTAATCTCTCTTTTCTTTCATCCCTCCCCAGATATGGCTCATGGACAGGTTGAAGATAGCGGACTCTTGCTCTGCATATTCAGCACGAGGCTATTTCTTTTGCCAACGGCTAGTTGATTTCCCAAATAAGGGTTGGTGATGCCACTGGATGTGCAACAGGTCTGCTGTTGACATTGCTTGGCGTTGCCTCTAGTTTGATTTGCCCGAGATGAGCTACAGCATATCTCGGCAACCTGTCATTCAGCTGACTGGCTTGACACACTGTGTGTTTTACTTTCCATTCCGGTTTAGGCATTAGTTCAGACACAACCAGATTTGCCCAGAAGAATGGGTGGAATACCCAGTTTCATTTCTAATATGAGGTTCACAATTGGCCCGATACCCCCTTATATGGAGGACAAGAGAACTTCTGGCTCCCGCTCCCAATTTCAGCTGCGTCTTTTTTGGCGAATGCATAGCTTGTCTCGAAGATAAGGCGCAAACCGAGCCTACTTTAGCATCTGACGCTTCTACAAGCTCAGGAACGGGGCACAGGAACACTTGATTTATCTATGCCCCAAGTTTATTGCTTTGATCTGTACTTTCAAGTTTTCCTTTTGAATGTAATAAAAGCAACTTTGATTTGCATCGAGAGTTAGAGAACTTTGTATTAAAATTAATGAATTTGAAGTTGTAGGCACTGAAAATTTTCCTTTTGGTCCAAAAATGGTCTAAGTTGTAAAAAGATTAATTTGAACAAAATCAATCACAACTTGACACACATGGAATCTATCCTCGAGATGCACAACCCCGAATCCAGCAAATGGAAAGTTACCCCTTATCTAAATTGCACTGTACTATACGGTAATCAGCTCTTCTCTCAGGGTAAGGATCACAACTGATCTTTCAGATAACAAAAAGACAAGGATGCCTTGATCAAACACATGGACACAGTTGATTTGGAAATGTTTATGGCCAGACTTCAAAATGAAGTTGTCGACGTATCCCGAAGATGGGAATCAGGCCTTACGTAGTTCGGTTCGGGTTCACTCGAATATTAACACTCTCCTTTTGTGCTCTAACTTTTGCCTTGGTAGCCCTTTCTAGGTTTTCAACCTTGCGAGCTCAGTTTTTCTTATTTCAAATTTTTTTTGCTCTAACTTTTGCCTAGATCGCCCTTTCGGGTTTTTGGCCTAGCAAGCCACTCAAGGATAGTATTTTCTCAACTTGTCCATGTTGATTGGTTGGGAGAATTCTAGGCCATCCAGGTCCATAAGAATAACAGCTCCACCCGACCAAATTGATTTGATGATGTAAGGGCCAGTCCAATTAAGTCTGAACTTGCCCCTAGGGTCATGGATAGGAGCTCGGTTGTCTTTGAGCACCAAATCCTCTTCCTTAAGCTTCCAAGACTTAACTTTCTTGTTAAAAGCCCTAGTAATCCTACTTTGATATCCTTGAACATGGTACAATGCTTTCAGCCTCCTCTCATCAAATAGCATTAGTTATTCGAACCTGCTCTGCTGCCAATCTGTTTCTGTTATCTGGCACTCAGCCATAACCCGCAGCGACGGAACCTCTATTTCAATCGGCAGAACAGCTTCCATCCCATAGACAAGAGAGTACGGAGTTGCCTCAGTAGATGTCCGAATTAATGTTCTATAGCCCTAGAGAGCAAATGGCAGTTTGTCTGGCCAGTCCCTGTAAGTCTCAACTATTTTCTACAAAATGTGCTTGATGTTCTTATTGGCGGCCTCAACAGCTTCGTTGGTTTACGGCCGATATGTGGATGACTTATGAAAAGTCATGTTGTATTTCTCCAACAAGTCGATCACTTCTTTCTTAAAATGGGAGCCATTGCTTGAAATGATCTCATTCGGGACCCCATAACGATAAATGATGTTGTTCCTGATGAACTTGGCTACATGCAACGTTTTCAGCACTGCGTAGGACTGGGCTTCCACCCACTTTGTAAAGTAGTCTATTGCCACCAAGATATACTCATGCCTATTTGAGCCTTTCAGTGTAACTGCCCCGATAACATTAATTTCCCAGACTGAAAAAGGCCATGGTGAAATCATGTTGTACAGCATTAACGGCGGGATATTCATGCGATTTGCATGAATTTGGCATTTATGGCATCGCTGAACAAAACCGATACAATCCTCCTCAATGGTTGACTAATAGTAACCTTGCTTGAGAATCTTCCAGGCTAGCATTACTTCGCTCATGTGCAATCCGCACTCCCCTCCGTGGATGGCCTCCATTAGGCGCTTCGACTCTTCTGCATCAACACACAGTTTATGCATTCCCAAATGGCCATGTTTGTACAATTTACCTCTGCAGATGATAAACTGAGCAGCCAATTGCCGTATCGCCTTTTTATCTTTGGCATTTGCCCCTAGTGGATAAACCTCATTTTCCAAGAAGTTCCAAACATCAATACCAGGGGTTTTGATCTTGCACTTCGTCTACTGCGGTGAGCAACTCATAGGCCGGCACATATCTCCGTTCAATAAGGATTGGACGCATCCGGACTCCACAAGGGATGTCTATCATAGAAGATAGAGTTGATAAGGCGTCAGCGAACCTATTGTTTTCTCTTAACAGATGCGTGAAGGTTAACTTCTCAAACCTAGGAATTGGAACATCTAGGGTTTGGTGATAGATTTTCATTCTTTCTTCTTTGACTTTCTAATCTTCTTTTGCTTAAGATACAACCAGGTTCGAGTCCCCAATGACGTCCAACCTTTTTGCCCCTAGTTCTAAGGCAACTTCCAATCCAGCGATACACGCTGTAGATGCGCTCTCGAGAACTCTCTGATATCCGCGCGCGATGAGGTGCACGGCGCGAATCGCGTTTTGTTCTGAGCTACTACAGTTTGGACTCAATGTCACGGTTTTGAATCTAATCTCGCAAAGTGCAATGCAAGACTAATAAATCACCAAAGAGTCCAAATCCGGAAAATCTTTTTAGAAAATTGATTTTATAAAGAAGTGTCAAACATGGACTGCTTTGCCAGATACAGAGTCGCAACCAAAATATTTTATTTTAAGGGAATTTAGGAAATCCTGACTCGTGCCTAAGGCCACGTGTCCGTCATTACCAAAGTTGCCTCGGCTCGGGAACTTGGGTACGAGAGGAGAAGGTCATGCAATGAGCACCCGTTCGCCCGATCAAAGATCGGCCTATACTAAGCATGATATTTTGTTTTTGAAAACACATGTGCTCTTATTCCGGTTAATTAGCTAATCTTACTACGTGATGCGTATAGCATACAAGTATAGACTAGATCGCCTAATTTGGAACCAAACATTGCATGTTTGTTTGTGAAAAGGGTTTAAAGTTTGCTACTCGCAAGTAGGCTAAATCAGGGATTTCAATGAATTGTTCCAATTCAAACAATCCAACCTTCACCCACAGGCATTCAAGCAGTTATATCAAATAAGTAGTTAGCCTTATGGCAAGCATGCTTTCATGGCAGTTAATAACACACATGCAGTATGCTAAAGCGTAAACACTCACAGTGTACTCCCAGCCAAAATAAAGAACTAATTAGAAATCATGCATGATCCTAGTTCATGTTAAGATGGCTAATGCAACACATGCGAAATGTAGCTAAAATAGGCTTCGCTATTCTAAGATGTCATGTGAAATGTAACTTGATACATGTACTCAAATTGGAATTGAAATACAATGCAATTTGTATGATGCGTCGAGCCCGGTGCATGCAAAACAGATGAATGAACATGCACATGCAAGCATAAGGTATGCTAAACAAAATATGCCCTAAAACTAACCATCGTAAGCAGTTAAGTAAAAGGGAGAAAGAAATGGGGGTTGGAAGACGTGCATCACACATACGCACGCTTATTACTACAATTGGCCCTCTCGATGGAGGGTCCGAATAATGAGCTAACTAGCTAATCTAAGCTAATTAAACTAATTATTACATCACAACAAAGCTAATTAACTAATCCTAGTTAACTAACTATTACAAAACAATTAAGCAGCTAAACGCATTAACCACTTAAGGTACAAACCAAAGCGTAAACTAGCTAATCACATTAGCTAAATAAAGCAATAAAAATAAGGCCCTCAGAAGGA
Source organism: Camellia lanceoleosa (assembly GCA_025200525.1). NCBI lineage: Eukaryota > Viridiplantae > Streptophyta > Magnoliopsida > Ericales > Theaceae > Camellia > Camellia lanceoleosa. The sequence continues at coordinate 45,189,949 of CM045761.1, read as the reverse complement.
GAAGAGTGCATGCATGTCCGGTCGCCTCGTTCGAAAATCCGTTGCGATGCCCCAACTTGCCTCTGTTTGCAACTACTTTCAAAAACTTGCACCAAGCTCCAGAAAGCTTCAACTCCACCTTGGAGACCTGTGGGAGGGTGGCCGACCAATTGTTGATGTCTGCAGCCACCTGCCGACCACTTTTTGCTACTGCAAACTAGAAAAAGTGGTCGGCCAGCTAGTTTTTCTGGTTGGCCGACCAATTGTTGCTGCAATCTTCCAATTTGCTACAACAGAGAGCAAGAAAGGGCATGGCAATGTATTTGCAAGATATGTGTACACAACCACCCTCCTTACATTTCATAAGCTCAAGGGAGTGTAGTTCTCGACCCTCGGGCCACCAATCGTGCATTTCAATGCATGATGGCCGAGAGGCAAAGTTACACAATTCAATATGAAATGAATGCACACATAAACACATAAGGCCTAAACTCTATCATGTATGATCAAGAGTGTCGGCGACCGAGAATTGAGGCACGTTTCATCACTTTAAGTATGAAACGTCCCTCATTTCTTGTGTTTGGACTAACACCTGTTCCAAACACAATGCAACAAATAACATGGCATGCACAATGCTATGTAACATGGAATATGCAAAAATGCAATGTAACACAAGCATGCAAATATGCAATATGACTTATGCATGCAAACATGTAATGCAAATGGCATGCAAACATGCAAAGGGACAAGCATGCAAACATGCGATTAACATACTAGCATGCGCAATGCGAATGAGCTACATGGCATACACAATGCAATGATCAATATGGCATACTCGATACAAATGGCAACTAGTATACACAATGCAATGAACATGGCATATACAATGCTCAATGTGACCTAAGCATGCAAACAACATGGCATTCACAATGCAATGAACTGCATGGCATACTCAATGCAATGTGATTATGGCATACACAATGCAAATCAAGAACATAGCATACGCAATGCGAACAACAACATAACATGCACGATGCGATGTAACATGGCATACACAATGCTTAATGGACTTAAACCGAATGTGGGTAGACCTCAGCCATACCCAAATTAGTGGCCATAACACCAAAATAAAGGCACAAAATACAAAGCATGCATACATAATGCATTGGCCTATCAACTAGGCCTAAGAGCACAACCCTCAAGAAGGCTCAAGGAGTGACAAATGTGGAAGTGTAACAACACTAAATGCACTGAAATGGAGTAAGAAATGATGCCAAATCATTCAAACAAAGTAAGCATGGCATGCAAAAGTCCTAAAGCATGAAGGCTAATAAAGAGGACTACAAAGGAGGCATGCAATACATGGCAAATATGCATGATCCAACCACAAACAGAGCTCAAGTAGGTCTAAACATGGACCAAAATATGCTAAGTCAGGGGCACAAAGGCCTAGGCAAGATGGCATACATGTTAGGCCATAAGTAAGGCAACAATGTACAACACTTAAAGACATTCAAAGCATGAAAGAAGTGGGAACATAAGCATGCTATAAGCTTTGAAATGAAGTATTAAATGATGCCAAATCATCTAAATAGCTCAAGGATAGCATGCATGAATCACCAAAACACAAAGCTAGCAAGGCCAATTACACTACGACTATACAAAGCATGAAGGATATGGCAAAGGCAACCCAAAAAAGTCCTAGAATATGTCAAAATGGTACTAAAACATGTATAGAAGGAAGCCAAAACAAGCTATCATGAAGGGCATAAGACATAATGCATACAAGGCAAATAAGGTGGATTACGCTACACCTATTAGGACCAAGCATGGGATGACTTAACCAACAAAAATCAGAGTTATATCATGGCAAAATAACTCCAAAAACACATTGAAATGATAGCTCGCAAGCAAAGGCATGAAGGCATACGCAATGATTCATGTTAAGGCATAAAGAGGCAAACCCTCCAACGCATTGAAAGAGCGAAAGATGCAAGTGCATGACCATGAAACATGGTTTGAAATCACATTATAAATAATGTCAAATCATTCAAATAGGCCAAGCAAAGCATGTTAGTGGACTTGATGCACAAAGCTAACAAGCTAGATTGAACCATGGCTATACAAAGCAAGTCATGCATGGCCAAAACAACATAAATCAGAGCTAAAACATGTTAAAACATGAACAAAAGCTTCTCAAGGTTAAGCCAAAAGCATGCTAGAATGACATGTTAAGGCATGATGCATGTTAGGCTAATTTAAGGAATTGCACTACAAGTGTATGGAGCATGCAAGGGGTGACCAAAACCATCCAAAATAGAGTCATGGCATGGCAAAAAAACACCAAGAACATGTTGAAATGGACTCAACATAAGCTAGAATGACATGCTACTTCATGAAGCATACAAGACTAGTGTGTGTGATTTACTCTACAAGTGTATAAACCATGCATGGAGTGACCAAACCAAGTAAAAACAGTGGTATGCCATGCTAGAATAAGCTCAAATACAAGCTAAGAACAAGCCAACTCAAGCTTAACAAACATGAGACATTCAAGGCAAGTATTGAAGACACAAGGAGAGAGGATGACCTTCTCCTTTTTGGGACCTTAAAACACCATCCCCACCACTGAAATCCCTCTGGTGAGAAGGCCAAAACAAGGTGCTCCCAAAAGCTTATAAAGAAGGCACAAAAGTAAGGCCAAACAAGGCCTAAGAGGGGGTAAACAACCCCAAACACAAAAGTGACCTTAAACAAAGATCTTAAGTACCAAAATTCAGAACTTTTTGTAGTTAAGAGTTAAGCTTAAAATAGCATGCAAGTAGGGCTAAAAGCTTAAGCAAAAATGGGGGTTTAAAAGTTTAAAGGCTCACCCTTGAAGACCACCTTCAAAGCTGTAACTCCAGCAGCTTCTTTAAGCCCAAACTAGTCCAAGAACTCCAAAAACAACTTCAAGGGACCTCAGCTCCAAGAGTATGGTGTTTGAGTGTGTGTTTGTGTACAAAAGTGAGACAAAATGACACTTTAAGGCACAAAAATGAAGCAAAGAGAGAGATATAGAGATAAAGGTGTATCTATCTCTCAAACCACCAATTTCTGAACCTGGAGAAGGGAGGGGGAGCCTCCCTCTTATAGAGAGAAAAAGCATAAGCTTCTTGAAGAAGCTAAGGCTCAAGGCCATCCCTCCATACACGTGTATGGAGGATGGTTCAAATGCTCTCCAACTGTGCCAGCTGGAAGAAAATATCTCCAAAAATGTGATAAAAACCAGCCGACCACTTCAAGTGGTCTCCCAAGAAGACAACTGGTCGGCCATGGTGGGAGAGAGTCTAAAGCATGAAAGCAATGTAGTGGAGGGGTGGCCGGCCAGAAAAGGTGGTCCAATGACCAAGCAAACCAGTTTCCCGGCCAGAAAACTGGCTGGCGGGAAAAAACATGGTCTCCAAGGGGAAGAACTAGTCTCCCACCCTTGTACCACCTTCCAAACAAGGAAAACAAGGTTTGTACCAAAAAAAAACCAAAACGGATGCAAGACAAAAGTCCGGGAGGCAAGGTGCACAGCTGGGAGCCTCGAAAACTAGCTGACAAGCACCAAAAGTGGTTTACGACCACAAAAGTGGTCTCCCAAACGATAGTGGCCCTCTAGGCCAAGGAAAAAAAGTGTGGTTCAAAAATCACACCAAACGGAGAACGTTAAGCGGTCCCGAGACAAGGCGCGCGGCCGAAGGCTCCAAAAATCGGAAACTAGTCTCCGAGCGGGAAAAGTGGTCTACGACCACAAAAAAGTGGTCTACAAGACCTCTCCCTCCCTCAGACAAGGAAAACAAGACTTGGTCCGCAAACCAAGCCAAAGCACAAAGAGTTCAGAGGCCCGGAGGCAAGGCACTCGGTCGAAAACTCCGAAACTCGAAACAAGCACAATATGCGCTATCACCGAGCGCTCAATCGATGACGTCTGAGTCTTAAGGTTGGTCAAAAATGGGGTGTCTACACATGCTTCGTATTCTGCTTCATTGTTAGATACCTTGAACCAGAGTTTGAAGGTTAAGGGTATATGGGAATTTTCGGGTGCTATCAGCAACACCCTTATCCCATAAGCATATTGATTAGACTCTCCGTCAAAGTACATTGTCCAAGTTTCTTCCTCGACTTGCAGAATAGCTTCATTTGGGAATAGATATTGTACTGCTTCGTCCCCTTCCACTAGGTGATCTGCAAAGAACTCTGCCACCGCTCTCCCCTTGACAGACTTGTGAGTCACATACTTCAAATCAAATTCGGAGAGAAGAAGCAACCAACGGGCTAGCCTATTCGTAAATGTTAGTTTCTCGAAAAGATATTTGATGGGATCTAATCTTGAACCCAGAATTATAGAGTATGCTAACAGGTAGTGCCTCAACTTCTTGGTAGCCCATACCAAGGCTAAGCAAGCCTTTTTCAGCGGCATGTAGTGGGTCTCATATTCTAGCATCTTCTTGCTCAGGTAACAAATGGCTTTCTCCACTTTATCCTCAGATTCCTGCGCAAGCATGCAACCCATAGTCATGTCCGTTACTAATAGATACAGAATCAACGGCTTCCTCGGCTCTGGTGGTGACAACACGGGCAGGTTCTGAAGGTACTACTTGATTTGCTCAAAAGCAACCTGGCATCGGTCATCCCATTGGAATTTCTTTCCTTTCTTCAGGAGACCAAATAGTGGTTCACAAGTCAAGGTTAATTTTGTAATAAACCATCTTATGAATTGCACTTTACCCAGAAAACCTCTCACCTCCTTTTTAGTCCTTGGTGATGGCATTTTTAGGATGTCCTTGATTTTGGAAGGATCAACCTCAATGCCCCTCTGTGTGATCAAGAACCCCAGCATTTTCCCTGCTGTTACGCCAAATGTGCACTTCTGTCGATTCAGCCTTAACCGATATTCTCTGTTCCATTGAAAGAATTTCTTCGATGTGGTGTAATGGCCCTCTCTTTCATTGGACTTGACAATCATGTCGTCCACGTACACCTCAACCTCTTTGTGGATCATATCATGCAAGATAGTGGTCGCAGGCCGTTGATAAGTAGCCCCAGCATTCTTCAGACCGAACGGCATCACCTTGTAGCAGTAGGTTCCTCACGGCATGGTGAAGGTAGTCTTCTATCTGTCCTCGGGTGCCATCAAAATCTGGTTATACCCGGAAAATCCATCCATAAAGGAGAGCAACGCATGGCCTGCGGTGAAGTCCACCAATTTATCGATGTGCGGTAGAGGAAAGTCGTGCTTTGGACTGGCTTTGTTTAAATCTCTGAAATCCACACACACCCGAATTCTACCATCTTTCTTCAGCATCGGAACGATATTGGCCAACCAAGTTAGATACTCAGATACTAGCAAAAACCCTGCGTCTATTTACTTGGTGACCTTTTCAGTAATCTTCAAAGCCCAATCCGAGCATATTCTCTGAAGCTTGTGCTTGACGGGTCGGGCCTCGAGGTCAAGAGGGATCCGGTGCTGTACAATCTCAGGATCGATTCCAGGCATGTCTTCATAGGACCACGCAAAAACATCTTTGAAATCTTTTAATAAAGCGACTAAGCACTCGCGTTCCTCCGAAGACAACGTGGACCTGATCTGGACCAAACGCGGATCCTTCTCAGTACCCACATTAATTGAATGATTTCATCAATAAGGGGTTTTACAAGCCTCTCCTCCTCTCAATCAATCAAATGTTTCAAAACCAGAGGAATTCCTTCCTCGTCGTTTTTATCAAAATTTTGAAAGTCATGATCAATGCAATATACAAGTGGCACAGAGAAGTACTCAGAAACTGCAGTGGTATTCACATTCAAAAGATCCAGCTTATTCAATTCCTCGGTCACAACCGACTCAAAAGAAAAGGAAAAAGACGACCTAGACAAAACAACGGCATCTGGGTTATCAACCCCAGGAATATCGGACACCGACTCAGAAGAATTGGAATCTGATTCCGACTCCACAGACTCTGTGGAATTAGATTTTGACTCACTACCTGATTCAGAACTGTTGGACAAATAGCCCTTCTCTAGCTGCCAAATGAGAGAGGGTGCGTTAGATGCATCCAGAATACCACCGGAAGGGTCCACACCTGATTGATCACTAATCATGGAAACGGTGAAGTCATCCACCAAGCTCTCTAGTTTGATTTGAGGATCCGAAAGGAGACAAGCCAGTGCTGCTCCTATCTCAAGTTCATTGCTGTTGGACTCATCTTCTATGCTCTGTTTAACCTCAGGAGTTAACCCAGTCTGTTCTTCTGTGGCTTCATCCTCTTGCAGCTGTAGGTCGAAGAAAATCTCAAAGCCGGGCAGACGCCGCTTCTCAGAGTTCAACCATGGCTCAGGAAAGCCGCAAAATGGGAAGTCTTCCCCCTCCCGAACAAAGCAGCCGTTTAGAGTTCCCTGAATTGGCCTGTGCACAAGCTCATAGTGTTTTCCAGTTTGCTTAGCTTTGGCTCTTCCTGTCATTTCTTTTCCTTTTCTTACCCAATCCTCTTTGGTACGTGTGTAACCTAGACTAAAGGTATGAGGGTTATGTGGCACTTCGGCCAATGCAGTAACGCCCTTTCGGCCGCTCCTTCCTAATCCCATCCTGGGTATATTTTATAGCTTGTTCATGAGATAGACTGATTGAGCACTGACGTACAACCCCTTATCAATAGCCAATATATCTTGCACCACCCGGGCCTCGGCCAAGGTAAATCCAGACAGGAAAACATCCTCATCACCATGTACAATCTCCAGTACTAGTGTGGTGACCTCAAGCGGAGGATGTATGGATGAATTTCCAAACACAATTGTTACCCCCTTTCCAAGAGGGTACTTTAGCATCTGATGAAGAGTAAAAGAGACAACTTTCACTTGGTATAGCCACGACCGTCCAAGGAGTAAGTTAAAAGTGGCCGAAACATCCAAGACGTGAAACTCAATATCCTGTTGTGCTGGGCCAATCTGTGTGCTGATCTGAACTGTCCCTATTACCTCTCTGCTCGTGTTGTCTTAAGCCTAAATCACCTGGGCCATTGGTACAATATCCGCTAGCTTCAAGCCAATAGAATAGGCTATACGAGACGGACAAACATTAATTGCAGACCCAGTGTCAACCAATACAACCGACACCCACTTCTCTCTATACTCAACCGAGATGTACAGTGGTTTGTTATGCGTAGAGCCCTCAGGCGACAATTCCTTATCTGAGAAGGTCCAAGTAGGCGAAGCCCCTCCCAGGAAGACAAGTCCCACTAGTTGCTCTGGAGTTGTGTCGATAGACAGTTTGGCCTTATCCATTGCTGATAGGACGGCTTGCCTATGTACCCATGAAGCCATGAGCAACCCTCAGATGGATATGTCTGCTTGGATCTTCTTTAGCTGTTTCAGTACAGCTTCTTCCTCCAACTATTTATCCTTCTGTTTTTCAGCCTCCTTATCCTTTCCGGATCCTTCAGGTTGGTCTAAGTGTGGGGGCTTAAAGTACCGCCCGCTTCTAGTCATGTGATCCACTTCCTCAGAATACCAGGTGTCGCCTAGCAGGTTTTGGCCCCAATCTTTGTCTATGTGGGCAAGATGCAGATCATCATCTTCCCACCAGACTCCTTCGGCAATCGACAGGCAATTGTTTGGTTCTGTTGTAATTACTCTCACATCACAATCATCCCCCGCAGGGTGCTTGGCTTTTCTAACTTCCTGAATATTCTCATCAATTTCCTGTTCGAACCACTTTAGTACGGCTTCTTGTTTAGTGTCCACAGTACTTATGACGCCCATTTCTTGAGCGGAATTCTTAATACCGGCGCTCTCCGGCAACTTCCCCTTGTCCATGGCCATTCCGGCCCTTGTAGTAGTTCCTGCTTCCACCTGTTCCAGCTTTGGTTGAACTCCCTCATCCGCATCAGGTTCATCACTAAGCCACCCCGAATTATCTGTTGACCCGTTCAAATCAAACCAGTTAATTTGCATATTCCCCGAATCTTACTCATCAAAGAACTGCAGATTGTTGATGTCCTTCTCAAGGTCGGTTGAGTCATCCAGTCCCTGGCTTGGTCCATCCTCCCGAACTACACTGGCTTCCATTCCTATTAGCAACTCCAACTCTGGCCTGGCTTGATTGGTTGGCATAATGTAACGGCAAGGGTTGTATTCCTCTTTAGATGAGTCCATGGAGCCCTCAGGCGCTGAACTGACATCCCCATTCTCTAACAAGGCCACCATGCCTTCATCTACCACGGTCACCACCATAGGTTTGGGTTGGGATGTGGACACGTTCATCATGCACAAATCTATGCTTTCTGGGATGAACAGCGCCGGCTTAGGTAGGTGGGAGGGGGTAATGTATATATTGGGGTCGTAAGGGATGGCCAGTGTTTGGATGAGGTTTATTTGTCGACGTGGAGGGGCTTGGTTTTGTGGTGGGAGAGGATTTGTAGTGACATTGGGCTTTTCGGGAGGCACTATCATTTTGTTGTCAATGACATCTGAAGCACTGATCGGTATCATGACCATGCTATTGGTGGAAGGCGCAGTATTTGGCCGGGTTGTGTGTAGGAGGGAGAGGATTGGGCAATGGGCGTTGTTCTAACGGCTTCAGATGCCTTTTTCTGATTAGGACTCTCAAGGCTGTAGATAGATACATATAGAGTGGGGTGAAAACCCTCTGGCCTTGGGGTTGATGCTTCGAGGTTTGTGAGGTGGTATCAGATGTACTGGAAGAGGGGTTGGTAGTTTTCGGTGTGGTGGTGACCATACCTACATCGGAAGGCCTTGCAGCTACACTACCACTCGTAGTCGTATTGGAACTGGGTGTGAAAGCCCTATTGGGCTGCCCTTTCTTGTGGTCTATCAGACCCTGCTTCATTGCATCCTCTATCTACACCCCTATTTTATGGAGGTCGGCAAATGTAGACAGAGGTAAGATTATCATCTTTTGTAACAACCTCGGTTGTAGGTTACGAACCACCATTCGGATCTGGTCCTTTTCAGCCAGTCGGATGGTCATCATGGAGGCCTTGGCCCTCCACCGGGTTACAAAATCAGAGAAACCTTCATTCGACTCCTGGCGAGTTGCTTCGAGATCACGAGTTGTGACCTCGATCTACATGTTGTAAGAGTATTGAACAATAAAGGCCTCAACCATCTCTTCCCAGTTCCTCTTTACAGAGTCTTCAAGTTTGGCATACCAAATGGCCCCGATACCCGACATGGTCCCACCGAAGAGGGATAACTTATGTAGTCTAGATAGACCCATCGGCTGCAGTATGTCTGAAAACAACCGCAAATGGACCATGGGATCACTTAAGCCATCAAAGCAATTTATATGCGGCATTTTAAACCTATGTGGCAATGTCACTGCCGAATCTGTATAGCCGTCCTTAATATCCGGGATCGAATTCACACCCTGAGCTCGTTTAAAGAGCTTTTCCAGCTTGTTCACTTTCAACGCAGTAAGGTCGACCTCAAACTCAAACAGTACCTCTGTTGGATAAACCGGTGCCTTGGAAGTCTGGGGTGGGATGAGGTCTGCCTGAATTGCCGTATTCTCCTGGACATTGATTGTAACCCTGGGTGCCGGGATTCCTGCCGGCGGTGTTTATGATGCAGAGGCCACTGCAGGTTGTGGCTACTATCGTTGAAGCCTTTCTATTACCTCGGCTTGGCGAGCTGTGGTCTCGGCTTGACGGGCAGCATCTCACTGCATGTTCTCAATAGTTTGTTAGAGGTTCTGAAGCAAGTCTTCCATTCCGGCTGGATACTGAGCCATTTGAACCAGTGAATACTCCCTTACTAAAGTGGAAGTAGAAAACTGTCCCTGACTGGGTGTGGGTGTTTGTTGAACAGGTGAATTATGCCGAACTCTCCTCTGTCTTGTAACCAGAGGTAGTGAAGCAAACACTGGTTGTCCTCTTATAAGATCCCCAGATCGGTAAAGTCGCCTTACTCGAGTCCAGAGTGCTTGGGGGTAACTGCCTTGTCTGAAGCAATCATGAAAGAATACCTTGCAAAAAGCAAAATAAAGTAAAGGAAACAAGAATCAGAAAATGCACAGCACCTCGGCTCAGACAGAAACAACACACAATTGTAATTACAAGCTGGAGAACTGTACTCAAACACTGATTTCTATCCCAAAACTGATACCCAGACTTGCAACTGATACATACATTCCTGCAGAGTTTCACTCTAAAAGCATGTATCAAGCAAGTAAGAGCCAAAACACCCCTATGATGGGGTAGGGTTATCCTGTCCTAATTTCATCAGGAACTAAGGATTCACTACGCAAACAAATGGTTTCAAACAATTCATGCACTTGGGTGAGCAACCTGTCTTAGTTTGGAACAGTCTCTATGGCTTCCAATATGCAACTAGGTCGATTAGTCAAATAAGGGTACCTCAGCAAGACCACCTAATATACCTCTCGCTCCTAACACCGAGAAGTGAGAGGAGGATCAAACAATACAGCGGTAGTCCGAATCCAAGGGTTGTGTTCCCATCATGGTAGAGCCTGCAACCGGTCAACCTTTTGGCAAGCTTTTCCAAGCGAGCCTCCGACAAACTGTTCAGGAATAGCAGATGGCAAATACTGTGACTTAGGTGCACCAATGCAAATGCAATGTAAAGAAACACATAAGTGTAAATAAAACAACATGTCATAAGTTCGAGTCAAGTTCTCTATATCCCCAGCAGAGTCACCAGAAACTGTAGGTTCACTTTTTTTCGCGCCTCGCCTTTCGGAAAGGGTTTGAAAAGAAGGCCTCACAGTTGGGACTCCCGTGGTTTTGAATCTAGTCTCACAAGTACAATGTGAAACTGATAAATACCAAAGAGTCCAAATCCGGCAAATCTTTTTGGAAAATCAATTTTAAATCAAATAATGCTAAAATTGGACTGCTTTGCCAGATTATAGAGTTGCCACCTAAATATTTTGTTTCTGGGGAAATTTAGGAAACCCTGACTTGTGCCAAAGGCCATGCGTCCGTCATCACCAAAGTTGCCTCAGCTCGGAAACTTGGGTACGAGGGGGGAAGGTCATGAATTGAGCACCCTCGCTCACCCGATCAAAGATTAGCCTCTACTAACCATGATATGAAATTATATAAATATCATGTGTTCTTGTTCCAGTTATTAATCTAACCTTACTAGATGATGTGCACACACACAAGTATAGACTAAATCACAAGAATTGGAACATTTCAAGTCATGTTTGTTTTCGAAAACGGTTTGAATTTGCCATTCTCAAGTGGGCTTAAAGATGAGGATTTTCCACCAAACATAGTGGGCTTAAAACATGATTTGTCACTCAACAAAGTAGGCTTAAAACGCACATTTGTTGAATTGTTCCAATTCAAACAATATGCTTTCATCCACAGGCATTCATGCAGTTTAGCATTTAAGCACATAGCCTTATGGCAAGCATGCGAATCATGGCAATATGGCAATCACACTAATGCAAGTATGCTAAAGTGTAAAAGCTTACCGAGTACTCTAAGCCAAAACAAAAACTAGTTAGAAAGATGCATGATCCTAACTATGTTAAGTGTTTAATGCAACACATGCAATATGCATTTAATAGGCTCGGCTACTATATGGCATATGAATCGATTTGAAACAACATGTGATAAACACGTATTCAAAGAAGTATTGAAAGCGACCATGCAGTTTGAATGATGCGCCGAGCCACGGTGCATGCAATACGAATGAATGGATGCAAGCATGCAAGCATAAGGTATGCTAATTGAAAATGTCCCTAATCTTACCATCGAAAGCGATTAAATAAAAGGGAGAAAGACGTGGAGTTAAAAGACATGCACACACGCACGCACACTTATTATAACATTGTGCCCTCGCGAAGGAGGATCCGAATGAATAGGAGCTAAGCTAACTAATTATTACAACACAAAATGAATTAACTAATTTATTCTAAGCTAATTAAATATTACAAATTGAATTAAGCTAATTAATTACAAAACAAATTAATCAACTAAAATTATAACATTCTACAACTAATTAACTAAGCAAGTTAATTAAACGGCCTCGAAAAACGAGGGATGCATGCATGCTCGGTTTCTCCGCCTGAAAAGCCACTGTCTTGCTGCCGAGTGCCTCTGTTTGCGCATTCGAACACTGAAAATTGTACGTACTTCTAGAACACCTCTGCTCCACCTCAGGAGCACACTACGGAATTTTCATTGGTGGCCAACAGGGGGCTTGTCGGTTACCACGGGTGGCTGGTCGGCTACTGGTAGTGACCAGTCAGCCATTATTGACAAGAACTCCTTTTTTTGCTGCAATAGAGAGTAGACTGTCACGACCCAAACCCGGCCCTATGGGTTTAGCACCGTAACTGGCCAGTAATTTGAGATTACCGAAGGCTCAAACGATATCTGATTAAGCAATCTGAGTACTGGCGGAAGCCAATCTGATAAGTAACTAGTGTCCATTGAGTCAGTGAAAATCAGATGCCAAAAACATTTTTCATGCATTCATACGATTGTAATAAAGCGATCTATATACGGCCTATACAATCATATACAAACGCTCGATGGGACCTAATCCTCGATAACAAAGACAAGAAACAAAGAGATGTCTATACGGTAGTACAAAAGCAAGAAGGAGACCGATGGGGACACAAACACCCCAAGCCATAGCATGGCAACTCGAACCTCGCATGAGGCACATAGGTCAAGCTTGACAAATCGGGGACCAACCCACGCCTCCTAGCTCCGGCTGGTTGTGAGAACCTACATATATATATAAACAAAGTGAGCTAAAGCCCTGAATAACATAAAGCGTAAAGAGGTTATGAATGAATGTCCTTACAAGAATGAAAACAGTTCATTAAACAAGATTTCATCTTCAAGATTTCAGATCAATCACCATATGTGGTACACCCATTAGCCTAAACAAGAGGGTCCAAAGGACCGGTCTTAATGACTCCAACAAGAATGATGGCCATCAATCAAGAATGATGGTTCCACAAGGAACCGACAAAGCTCAGAATAAAGAATAAGAAGTGCTAAGGATGCCACAATACGCCTGTAATACAGACATACATTCATTCAAGAAATAATATCGCTCAATAAACAATTCGATTCCAAGATTCAAAGATAACCATTTTGAACATATCTTTACACAATCGTTACTCACAGAGTTTGGGCTACAATATGCTAGAGCGTGCCTCCCCAGTCGCCAACCCTACACAGTTCACAGGTTAAACACACACTAAGCTACACAGTTGGGAAATAAAATAATTAACCCCTAATTTGCCTCGGTGTGTTCTACATCTATATCCTCATTAAGATGTCTTAAACTAGGCCTAAGAATGCCTAGGATGGGATGAGAATGCGAAGATGTGCACAAAACAGTTTCAGAAATTTTTTCAGAAAACAGGGTCCCGCTCGAGCGTAGGTTTCCCCGCTCGAGCAGACAAGCAAAACAAAGGTCCCCGCTCGAGCGTCAACTTCCCCGCTCGAGCGTGTCACACAATCATCCGCTCGAGCGTATATTTCCCTGCTTGAGCGGTCTGATGAACGGTGCAAAGTACTGGATGCTCGTTTTCTCCACTCGAGCGTGCATTTCTCCGCTCGAGCGGACTTCAACACAGGTCGGGGAAAATGCTGGGAGCTTGTTTTCGCCGAAGGCACTTCGCCGAAGCGGACTCCAAAATCTGAAAACCTGCATGTGTTCGAGTTCAAACTCAAGTTTGGGATACCAAGATCGATCCTCTTGGGCCCATTTTCTGGAAAACTCATAAAAACGCATAATATATCATGTTTCAAACCTCCATTTAAGAAATCAAGGCCCAAGGGTGTTTAATTCAAACCCAATTCCAAACTATTTTTCAAGAACAACGCTCAAACATGACATGCATGGATTAAAACTCTTTCAAGGCTTTGATGCTAGCTCAAATGAGCTCAATTCTTTGAAAACAAGATAAAAACATGGATTACAACAATAATTTGGGCATGCAAGTACAATTTTACCATGTAAAGACCTTAAAAATCAACAATACAAGCATGCATGCATGAACTATGCTCTAATTCAACATGTATGAACTAATTCATGACTTCATTTTACCATGATGCATAAACCATGCAAGACTAAACTTAAACACTAGAATAAAGAGATGAATTTCTACCTTAGACCTTGTAGTTCAAGATTTAGGAGCCCAATTTGACAATTCTCCAACAATTTCTTCAAGACTCAAGATGATTCCCCAAATTAAGTTTAATTCTCTCACTCTCTCTCTAATTCTCTAACTTTGGTCGGCTGAGGCTCTCAATATGGCTGATCAAAAGTTGTGTAGGAGTATAATAAAGGCTCAAGTATAATATAATAAAGGCCCACTACCAATGGCAAAATCGTAAATAGGCCTAAGTCTTCAATTAGCTCAATTTAATCTAATTTACTCATACCTAATCACATTTTGGATAATTATACCATAAAATCAGATAAATTCTCCTGATTATGAAACACTAAACGGTTTCTAATTCGGCCGCCGATAAGGCCTTCAATTCGCAATTTAAACACATAAACTCAAACAGATAATCAATCAATCGAACAGATAGAAATGCAATATAATAGATAAATTTATTCAATTTCAGTTTCGATTTCAATCAGTCCATCCAGTACTTCAGTTAGTTCAATTATCAGTCATTATCAGTCCCGTTTATCAGTAATCGGTGGTTAATCGGCAATTAGTAACGAGGGTCGTTACATAGACAGAGCAAAACAGTGTATTCTCACAGGTTTGTGTATGCTGTTACACCTCTTTTCATCAAACAGGCCCAAAGGGGTGTAACTCTTGGCTTTTAAACCTTCAACCAAGCATTTTTTATGCATGATGGCTAAAGAACCAAGCTTGTACAAGCTTAATGAGTGCAAGACAAGACCCAACAAAACCACCCCTTATCATGCATGTTCAAGGGTGATGGGGACCAAGGAAAGTGGCACATTTCAATACTTTGAGTATGAAATGTCCCATTTTCCTTGTGTTCGAATTAACGTCCAATTCAAACACATGCAATGCAACACAAAAGATGTTTATCTTGCCTTTTTTACTTTGTTCATTTTGTTTACTCATTTTAGATTACCAATCCATTATTTAATTAATTAGTCCAAATGGTGAATTGTCCTCTAATGGAAAGTGGGCTTAAACCACAAGTGCCTTGGGCATGAAAGAGACCTCATGCCGTTGATAATGAACCCCCGAAGGGATTAAACCATTAAGCATGAATGTCTCAATTTCACACTTAAGCAAACAAGTGGTTTAAAACCACTTTCAAAGCAAACGAAAAAGTGAAGAATAGAGGGAGATTACAGAGATTTCAGTGCTGAAATGGAGTGCAAAACAACACTAAAACATGCTTTCAACTCAAAAGAATGATGATCAAAGCATTAAAATACTAGGCTAGTGAAGGAATTAACACTACAACTATGCCATACAAGGCTCTAAGGACTTAACCAGCCCAAAACAGAGATAAAACAAGTCAAAACAGTAGCAAAAACGTACTGGACCAAAGCTAAGTGAGGCTATAAAAACATGCTAACATGTAAGGCAACTAGGCATGCAAGCAAGACAACAAGAAGGAGAGGCTAACCCCTTCAATTTTGGACTTCAAAAGAAGGTTTTTGTCACTGAAAAAAATCTGACTTCTAGTGGTAAAAAGGGCAAAAAATTTTGATTTGAAGGTGGTAGAAAATGGTGCAAAAAGTTTCACAAGCTAAGGAGCAAAAAGGAGAGACAACCCCCTAACTCATAAAGGCTTAAACCACCACTTTCATACCTAAAAAACAGAGTTTTGTACACCTCAAAAACAATCTTAAAACACTTGAAAAATATGGCAAAACAAGTATGCACAATAAGCTTAAGTGAGGTAAGTTCTATACCTTTGAAGCAAAGTACAATTCAGCCACAAATTCAAGCTCAAAACCCCTTCCAAGGCTCAAACAAAACTCTAAGGGACCTGAGCTCAAAGGTGAGAGTGTTTGATCAAGAGTCTATGTGCAAAAGTGTAGAAGATGCAGCTCAAAGGTTTAAGCTTGAATACATCCTACCATACACGTGTATGAAGATGCAGCTCAGTGAGCAACAACTGGCACAGCTGGCAACAAATATCCAGAAATATCTAGAAAAAGAGACTGGTGGCCGTCGGCCACCACTGGTAGTCGACCGGCCACCACTGGTGGCCGACCCGCCACGCACATGGCCAACATAAGCCTTCCATGGCCAACAGCGTGCACAAACGATGACATCTAAGTCTTGAGGACGGTCAAAAATCAGGTGTCTACACTAATAAAATAATTACATAAATCTCAAAAAACAAAAAAGTAATGGTAGAAAAACTTCAAATTGCAAGTGTTCTAAGGTCTTGGCAATTCCTTGCCATCACTGTCTTCTAGCCGATATGCTCCATTGCCAGCAACCTAGATGATGCGATATGGTCTTTCCCAGTTTGGGCCAAGTTTGCCCTCCCTGGTATCCTTCTTATTGCCGGCAACCTTCCTTAGGATGAGGTCTCCAACCTTGAACTCCCTTGGGTTGACCTTCTTGTTGTAAACCTTAGCAAGCTGCTGCTGGTATGCCCCCAGCCGAATTGCTGCTCTCTCTCTCTCTTCTTTCTTCCAAAAGATCCAGATCTTGATATAAAGCAACAGTTTTAGTGGAAGTGGTGTATAATTTCTATTTGTACATAACAATGGTTAATCGTCACACACTTAATTCAAAATATTACTAACATGATTTATAAAACATAGTTCATAGAACATTATACATACTATTCACAAAACACCGGTTTTATTTATGCATAGTGGTGTTGGCACATGACTCGTTCCTATGAGTTAACAATTATGTCTAGTTAGTGTCTAATCCCCCTATAGCAAAATGGATTAGAACTAGGCCATGATTAGCTCACTATACCTCAAAAAGAACAAGAAAACACAAAAAAAAAAAAAAAAAAACTTTACTCTCGGGATCTAGTTCAAAAATGACCACGGGAACTGCAGCTACATGTGGTGCTTAAATTCCTAACCACTGAGCCTAATACCAAAACATAACAAAACTACCTCTAACTAGTAGATGGGAATGCTTGCCTTGTAACCCTATAACTGGCGTCATGTGATGCGCACCGACATCTCCACATATGTCATAAGATCCTCAAAATCAACTGTTTGGATATCAATAATATTTTAAGGGGGAGGGATTCTTGCTTGCAGGTGGTCACTTAAGAAAGCATTCCCTTTTCAGGCCATAAACTCTAAAGGCAAGGGTGTTACCAAGAAGCGGAGGTATCCTAGGCCTGAGGTCATGTCTACCAATTTCGTTGGTCCGATAAA
The DNA here is from genome assembly GCA_025200525.1 of Camellia lanceoleosa. Taxonomy (NCBI): domain Eukaryota; kingdom Viridiplantae; phylum Streptophyta; class Magnoliopsida; order Ericales; family Theaceae; genus Camellia; species Camellia lanceoleosa. The sequence goes on along the minus strand of CM045761.1, from coordinate 45,172,630 downwards.
TTTGTCTAATGTACTGTCACCACCAATCCTTCACCAAAGTAGTTCCACCTCCGTTGGAACCACCCACAGGTATACCGATCTACCCATCAGCTAGTTAAGGGTCGGGTTCACATATCTAACTAAACTTCGGTGGATCCGGCCCGTACCAAAGAGAGTCACCAAAATTGAGTTCCGATATTTCCTGCACCATAGGATGCCCAAACTCAATAATGAAACGAATAAGAAACTATACCCATAATGGCTAATGTATCCTAGCAACTAAAAATTTTCCTTACCCTATTGTCTAATAGTACGCATGTCCTATTTATTTTATTTTATTTTAGTCTATATATATTTATTTTATTTTTTAATCACTGCTCTAATACCACTTTTGTCACGACCCAACCCCGATGCTTGGGCTGGATTCGCAACTAGCTAAATTTTAAGCTACCAAGGTTTTAATTTTAGATTTAACAAATTAAATAATGCAGCAGGATAAAATAAATATAAAAAAAAAGTGCATATAAATGTCTAAGGCATACATGAGAACTTTTATTGATGTAAAATGAGCCTAATTACAAGTAAACACCGAAAAAAATAAAAGGACAAAAAAATATTCAACTCAAGTCGGGGTCTCAGTTTAAGGGGTAAAACAATTCCCCCTTAGGTTTCTTCACTTGAAAAAGGGTTTAACAACTATAAGCACATGACAAAGTGATGAATATTGTACTGAGAGTATAAGGGTACACAAATCACCATGGATAATTATTTAGGTTAAATAGTGAAATAGTTTGGTTTGAATAAATTAATTATTTTAAATAATAGACATATAATATAGAAATCATGTAAACAAAGTATGACGCAGCGGAATAAAAATATTTAAGGTCATACCTTTCTGAAATATTCTGAACTCTGATGGATCTCGTGGGTAAATCAGTGCTTCCTGAATCTGGTCAATCAACCCAGCAGTGGGGTGATATTACAGTGGTGAATATCACCCACACAAATCACAGTGCAAATAGCTTATTGATTGTTGTTTATGGAGAGAGTCGATATGGAGAAAGCAGTATATGGGAAAAAAACCAGAGATGATACGTTGTATATCTCTACATCACCCATATCTCATATATAAGATATATAATCTAATTATCTCCTTTAACCATATAAGTTACTAAAGATAATATCATATATCTATATCATCTATCCATATTAGGATATGATAGATATATATCCAGAGTAGTTATCCAAATAGGTTTGAATTCAAATTCAAAACCCATTTGGATCAGGTTCAAAATGTTAAATGGTCATGCCACATGGGCGCCCATTTCTAACATCTCCCACTCGCACATGAGTTGGCATGACACTGCCACATCTCTATCTCAATCTCCCCAAAAAGAACAATCTCATACTAGCCAATGCACCGTGCGACCGCTGAGAACACCTGCATGTGGGAGCTCTATACTAGAAACTCAAAATGAGCCAGCATAGAGACATCAACCCAAAAGGAACAAAAATAGTGTCTTATATACCCCAGACCCATCTAATTACACCGGTCCAAAAAACATCTCTAATCCCTCAAAAAGAGCATGTTTGACCCTCTCAATTCTTGTAATATATTCACACTCAATTCGCCTCTCATACAGAGCGATGTGAGTTGCCGGCAATGAATATACAACAGTGGTGGTGTAATACTAGATGATCTTCCCTTTGCACTCATGCCATTTAGTTTAGGATTGACCGCTTTCCCAGTGATGTCCCTTAAGGCGAATCATACATGACCGCAGCAACATACCAAAAAGCGAACATCAACCCCTTACCTTATGACATAGTCAAAAGTCACAAAAGGGTACATAAATGAAAGTCATATCAATAATGACACGTAAGACTCACACGGTGAGGAAACAGGGATCCATTCTCTCACCTCATTACTTGGTCGCCAAGCACATATAGTATGAATACATGCTACGGTGGAGTGACTCTTCCAAAAGAGTGACGTCATACTCGATACACCGTACAGATATTAGTCTAGTCGCTTTCTAACGCCTAACCCGAATTCTCTATTTGCTCGCCTTCTAGGCGCCGAATGAGATCTCGCATCTGGCTAATCATACCAGGCACAACATGGAAAGTGGGTACTAACATCCATGTTTGGTCCTTAACACGACCTCATCTTGGTTGTAACCAAGGCGACATGCGTAGTGGATAATTTCAGTCTCTCTTGGTTCCAAACAAAAATAAACCACTAGTCTCATCCTTGCTCGCTCCCAAGCTCCAAGGGCGATTGCTCGTGTGAGTGAGCCAATCTTGCCTGCTGACATCATCATCTGCTAATCATTATGACACAAATCATAGTAGTGTCAACATCCTATCATCTCAAAATAAGTGATCGATTTAAAAAAAATGACCACAGCTTGCGCAATTCTAGATTCCAAACATAAGCCTTATCAGCACCTCTTGCGATAAGTATATACAACGGAATCCACCATGTGCGCCTCACATGAAGTGATTCAAAATCACAATTCTAGATTCCAAACATAAGCCTTATCAGCACCTCTTGCGATAAGCATATACAATGGAATCCTCCATGTGCGCCTCACATGAAGTGATTTAAGATCACTACCTCTTGTGCAATATCCTCTCTAAAGATATTTTGGTGACCAATTTGCGTTCATTCTTGATGCGCCCAACTAGCGCAAATGCGCCCAACTAGCGCATTGAATCTTACAAGGAGCAAATTAATATACTACTAGTAAAGTATTCTATCCACAATCTAACGAGCAAGGTCAATGTCTAAACAATTCAATTGACCATTTACCAAAGATAACACTTATTGTGCTGAATACGCCCACATAGCGTACTTTAGGCTCCCACCACAAAGAAAAGATCAAGGAATATAGGTCATTTGTTTCTCCCAAAGACAATCCGAGGATACACTTAATAGCTAAGGCTCTGGCTTTTACCGATAGGTAAGTCAATGGGTTTGTAATTTTGCATCTAGAATCATTCTAGGATATTCCTTATGTAAGTCATCGAAGACAAAATAGGAATTCTCCCAAAACAATTCCTAAGGATCGTACATCCGAGCATATAAATTACATCACCCATGTCCATCATATCTAAAATAGAGAGGCCCACCGTAGGTGGCGACAACCCTTTAAATTCCTGGCTCATAATGACTAAGTAAGGAAACACTTCTTTTGGACCATTGATCATGGCTCAGTGGTCTTCATCGACTATCATTTGCCTATCATGGCTTGACGAAATCTAAGAACCACTATTTGGATAAGCTGTTTTTGTCAGAAAAGATTTATTGGAACTAGCAACCTTTTGCGCTCTAACTTCTCACCATAAAAACAGAAGGTAAATCCCTACGGATCTACTTATCCAATTCTCCAACGAGAAGTTGGGTCACAATGTCCACAAATTAATGTTCCGAACTTATGTCAATCATAGCCTAAGTCAAAATAACCTCACTCCCTAGGAGGAAGTTAAAATAACCTCACTCCCCAGGAGGAAGTCTTCTCATGGTCTACACTTTCCTCAATGGTGCGACTTTTCAGTGTCTAGCGAGCCTTATGCCTCAACAATGACTATCCAAATTACGCATAACTTTAGAACAGTTTCGCGTCATAATAGAAAGTCAACCAAATTATAGAAATGGTTAATCCTCAAAGACTTTGTCTTAAACTGCGCAACATTAATCTACTTTCTAAAAACAAGAGACTAGAGCCTTTGGCATCATCTTAGGCTCTTTATCATCTTGCGGAGCAATCATGAATGTTTCCTTCTCAATCACCCAGTGGTGACATGGAAAATTTTCATATTCGCTACCACGCAACTAAGAATGTAGAGTATTCTTCTCTAATGGAGTAATCCATTAGTAGGCACATCGCTCCCACTGTCCCTAGGATATTGGAAATTTCTTTCCATTCTCAACTAGGCTACATAAAAGCGCTATGCTTAGAATTCTCTATCTTATAGAGTTCCAAAACTCTATACACGTCACCTTTACTAAGAAAACTTTATGTGACTTAGTTACACTACCACAAAGCTGCTTACTTATATGCATATGACCCGGAGGATTTACATGACAGCATACAATAATGCGCCACATAACCCTATGTGTTTACAAGACAGCATACAATAATGCGCTATAGAACCTTAGGTCTTAACTTCGCAATCTTATGAGAAGTAGAATAAAGATAAGCTGCTTAACGGTTACAGATCGCCCATAGATGGCTCTCTGCTAACCCATTACTCAAAATGGAGTGTAAAATCTGATATGGAGGGCACTGAGTTAGGGATATAGGCAATAAACTAGTGCAATTCCCAATTGGGAAACATTTGCGCCATTATCCACCTAACATTAACAATATTTAATTCCTTATCTCTACTACACCATTGTGTTGTTGAGTATTAGGAATAAACAATTTTCTAAGCATCCATTTCTCTTGACAGAGTTCTCTAAAATAACTCAAATAGATACTCGCCACCTTGGTCAAAACTAAAAGCACAAAAGCTGTTATCTAATTGATCTCAACCTCATATGTGTAATGTCAAAAAAATCATCTCAAAACTTTTTGACTTATGGGAGATCAAATAGTCTTGACTCAGATGCGTATCGTAATCTATAAATGTGTCGAGATTGAGGCTTAGCTATCATACCCTTACACATATCTAGTCACAAAAAAAAACATAGTGGACTAAATGCGCCAATACAAATGACCTTCTACGGCTTTCCTGCTTACTTGTGCGCACCCATTGCGAACAAAGTTACACATTTATATGAGAGTAGGATGTCATGGCGAGTGGGCGAGAAGGCCTACTCAAACCATTGTGTCATCATCTCATTAATGTGATTAAGTATAATAAGCCACGGTTCATGACCAATGTCATAAACTAATTCCAATCATCTTAATGTGTGAGTTCTCGAAGATAAGTTTAAAAGGTTTAGGCCCAACTAGGTAATGACTCAGATTAATTCATATTCACTAGATCATAAAAGGATGTCATGGAGATATCAAGTGCGCCTAAGTTGCAAATTTAACTAGTAAGTGCTAATCCCCTGCACCTTCAAGTCAATTTTATTCTCCATACACTTTAATGCATCTAGTTGAAAGATGACGATACTCCTCTTGCCATATCTATTTCTCGCTTCATAGTTACTTGCAATTAATTCTACTATCCACAAGAAGGAGAGAATAAGCTATCAACTATGACAGCTCCTGAAGTAACTTAAGCGTGAATTAGGCTAAAGAGTCTAATTCAACACAATGCTCTCACGAGCCATGCGTCAAATTCTTAGAGTCATAACAACCTTGTCGGCCTTGACCTTTTCATTACTATGCTGCAACGTTTGCGCTTAGTGGTAAATGTTATTCAAAACAAAACGTTAGACTAGTAAAGGAATAATACAAAGAAGCACCTCATCATGTCTCATACTCAATTGTGGAAACAGTAAGTGTCCAGACTTAGACAAGTTGGCAATGCTAATAGATTTTGCTGCCTCTAAGCGCTAATCTTTTCACTTAGCGTGATATTTCAACGCACACTATTATAGTGCATGAAATTTTGCTCCATCCACTCCCAGTAATTGGGTAGAGAGCAAAACACTACTCATACTGGCTACTCGTCTTACACTTAATGACTAATTTATTTAAGCTCGCATTTCTTGGATGACGTGACTCTTGAATGTTACTTCATCCAATGATGCAACATTATTAAAAGTCAAATTATAAAGTCAATCCGCGCAGCTCAATAGTCAAGATCATATACAGATCTATTGAGGGCTTACTAATTTCATAACTCCAAAACTCGCCAACCAAAACTACGTAGCATGCCGCTACCCATAGCGCACACATTAGTTTTATTGTGCCAAACAAGGCAACAAAACCACGGCGACTTTGAGTCATGTTTCCTTACTTTGGCCAATTAAGGTTTGACCTAAAGTCTCCAAGACTTTTGCTAATCTAAAGAATGGGATTAGTTTGTTCACATTTGAACATCTCTGCTAAGTCTAGGTCAACCAAATTAACTTCCATAAGTTGAATTAATTTAGAGAGAAATTCGCATTAGGATTAATTTGATTAGCATAATATAATTTTGCCGCAAAAATCTAAATTAAATAGTGACAATATTACACAAGTCGCAAGATCGAAAATCCGCTAAGCTCGTAATCATCTCTTGCGCCACAGGTGACAATTATCCAAATTTTAATTTAATTTATGCGCAAAATATTGGTTTTCGGGAGTTAATCTACAAAGATTTCTCTCAACCGAATAACCTCCCACTGATTATGGCATGTTTAAAAGCATGATAAAAAAATTCTAATTCCATACAACAGCATCATAATGTAGATTCACAATCAATACATGCTATGTTACATTTAATAACGGAATTAAAATAAAAAACAATTAATCATGCTATTACAACAATTTAGAAATTCTAGGCAAAAAATGACAACATACTGTATTTAATATTCAAATTATGCCATAACAGAAAGTATATCACTTCTGGAATTTTCTGGTATTTTTCTGGAATTTCAAATAACTAATAAACACACATAAAATTAGAAATAAAAAATCCAGAAATTGATAAACTGAAATAATATTCAGATTATGCCATAATTAAGATGTATATCATTCTGAAATTTTCTGGAAATTTTCTAGAATTTTAAATAACTAATAAACACACATAAAATTAGAAATAAAAAATCCAGAAACTGATAAACTGAAACAATTATACCAGTAAATAGTAAAACATTTCAGAAGTCTACAATAAAAATTTCAACCCCAGAAAATTATTTATGCAATACCAGAATCATTTTAAAGCATAAAAAATGAATTATTAACACAGAAAAAATATTTTTTATTTTCTTAAAATTTTCAAAATTTTACAGAAGATACAAAATTTAATTCTGAGTCTAACGGTACCAACCATGCTTAAAACAAAGCTATAACGAATAAATTATGGCCATTTAACGCGATTCAGAATTAAAAAACAAACAAACAGAGCCTTACAGCCAAGCCAACTGGGGAAACGGCTCGGCGTGCTCGTCTTGGCGTCGGAAGAAGCGGCGGCGTGCCCGGCTGGCGATGGAAAGCGTCACGCGGCGTCACAGCGTCAGGTGGCGCGTGAAGCCCACGCGCCGTCTTCCAGGGTGTTTTCTGGTCCGATTTTTATACTTCCGGACTTTATTTTCCAAAATAAAATCATTTATGGTCTTAAAAATGTCATTAATGATCATAAAAAAATGAAATATTTTGGATCTCTTCCTCTTTTATAAATATTCATGAGTATCGATGTGTACATATATATATATATATATAAATATACACGTGATCAATGGAAACACGAAAATATCCATTAGTGGCTCTGATACCAATGTAAACAAAGTATGACGCAGCGGAATAAAAATATTTAAGGTCATATCTTTCTGAAATATTCTGAACTCTGATGGATCTCGTGGGTAAATCAGTGCTTCCTGAATCTGGTCAATCAACCCAGCAATGGGGTGATATTACAGTGGTGAATATCACCCACACAAATCACAGTGCAAATAGCTTATTGATTGTTGTTTATGGGAGAGAGTCAGTATATGGGAGAAACTGTATATGGGAAAAAAACCAGAGATGATACGTTGTATATCTCTACATCACCCATATCTCATATATAAGATATATAATCTAATTATCTCCTTTAACCATATAAGTTACTAGAGATAATATCATATATCTATATCATCTATCCATATTAGGATATGATAGATATATATCCAGAGTAGTTATCCAAATAGGTTTGAATTCAAATTCAAAACCCATTTGGATCAGGTTCAAAATGTTAAATGGTCATGCCACATGGGCGCCCATTTCTAACAAATCATATAAGCAAAATAACAATAACTATGGTACAAAGCAGAACAAAGAGTCAATGGATCCATGACAGACAGAGGGTCACAAAGTAACTAATTAGAGAGCCAATGGTTGTTTAAGTCCCCCAAAGCGTGGGATCATTAGAGAGTTACTAAAGTGACTAATCAAAGAGCCAATGATTATTTAAGTCTCCCAAGACATGGGACCTCTGTGGTGATACTTACAAAATAATTATTTCAAAACACATTTAATAAACAATTATATTCATGAGTTTCTATTTTTAAGTGAATAGGGTTCATAAAATAAATGACATAATTGTGATGCTAATTTTTTTTTTTTATAAAAAACATGATTTACATAAAATAATAATAAAAAATTATGATTACTCAAGGTAAAATATAACTCACCTTAATATTGAATCTCCCCCCCCCCCTTTTTTTCCGTTTTTTGTTTCCCTTTTTTCACTTACCAACTTTCTTTCTTTTTTGTTTTTGCTCTGGTTGCCAACGCTTACTACACTATTTATACTCAAGCTCATTACCGGTGTGTCATCTATCAATTCCACGTGATTTCTCAATCAATTTGCCATCTTTTTTTATCAGAGTAATGCTAAAAATTCTACGAAAATTTTTACCAAATATCTTACATTGGTGTGGGACCCATACAATGTGGGACCCATGTGGGTCTCACACCCATGTGAGACATTTGGTAAAAACATTTTGTAGAATTTTGAGATCTCTAGCATTTTTGTGTACAACCTGAGCTACTACCTATGGTCTAGGTGCTTGCATAATTTAACCTTAGCCCATATGCCAAGGTTATTACGTTATCACCCTTTTTTTTTCCCTACAAAATGACCCCTAATATAAATTAAACTACACTTTATGACATAGCATAATAAAATTAAATATTTTATTTTACTACTACTACCATTATTATTATTATTATTATTATTATTATTATTATTATTATTATTATTATTATTATTATGATTGGTTGTGATATTAATTAAATATTTATGATGTCGCACTTGGTGTCTTCTCTTCATTGTTTATAAGTAACTTTATTTATTATTTTTTACTTTTACATAAAAATTATGAGTATTAATTTATAATTATTTGTTAAGTTTTGATTTGTAAAAAAAATTATTTTTTTATTATTTATGTTAAAATAAGATATTTTGATATGCTAAAATTATGAATCCTGATTGATGGTGATTTATATTAAAATTAGAAATTTTAATTTGTTGTTGTTGGTGCTAAAATTAGGGATTTAATTTGTGCCAAAATTAAAAATCTTAATTTGTAGTCATTAATATTTAAATTAGGGATTTTGATTTGTTATAATTTGTGCTAAAATTAAGAATTTTGATTTGTTATGATTTGTGCTAAATTTAAATTTTTTGATATATATATTAAAATTAGAGATTTTAATTTGTGGTGGTTTGTGCTTGTACGGGGACGAAATATCCTTAGCTCTCCGTACGCCTTGAACGTCAAGCTTCTGGTAACGGCGTCTGACTCTGCAACACAAAAACGGTGAGCTGCCCGGCGGTAGTGTGCCGGAAAAACCCTCCGACGCTCAAGTCAGTTCAGTGAGGAAGAAGAGAATGAAGAGAGAAGGTTTGAGAGAGTGAGTTCGCATACCAGTAACGTTCACCTTCCCTCTCTATATCTAGGCTGCCCACGCAGCTCCGAGATTGTGCGCGCACTACCTCTGCTGTCCTTCCCTGGACAGGTGGCAGTGCTCGCCTCTCACCACCTTACACGTGTAAAGGTTTTGTCCTCCTTCCAGTACATGCGAATCGCCTACAAGATTGAGGCGTTAGGAGCAGATGTCCTCTCCTTCACACCATTGGCCCAGGTGGCACCCTTGACCGAGGTACCCTGACCGGCCAAACACTTGTGGAAAATTGCCATCACACAACCATGCCACATACCGCCGGCTTCTCACTTGGAACCAGGTGAGAACTTAACAGCAGACGCCGAGCTACCCTCGACCGGTTCATCGCGATTGACCGGTTGTGAGGCATGCCGGCCTCCAACCGTTTCATCTCCAATCTCGGTCACGTGCAAGCGCTTTGCCTTGGCTGGACGGCTAGTGGCATACCGGCCAGGCCGCATCCTCGGCGTAGCCGGTCAGTCCTTAAGCTCGGTTGCAATTTCCACTGCGATCCACGCCTACGCGGGCGGCCTCCAGCTCGGCCCTCAGGAGGTTACCGGTTGAAATCGTTAACCGATCAATACAGACCGCTCGATCGTAGCAGCCTTCCATATTGCTCGGTGACGCGTAGTCTGTAACGCCGAACGTTACTTTTGCTCGGCCGTACTAAGAGATGGAAATCTTCCCTCTCAATTGCCCCTTAAACCCATCTGAGCTATCGTGATTGGGTTTACCTTGTCCAAGCAAAGGTTGGGTCACGACCCTGCTAGCCCGAGCTTAGTCGGGGAGCTTTCGTTGCCGAGCGACAGCCAAATCGGAGACATCCCCGTCGCCGAGCTATCTCAATCAGGAACGCATCAGTCGCCGAGTTGTCTCAAGCAGGGACACATCAGTCACCGAGATGTCTCAATAAGGGACACATCATTCGCCGAGCTGCTGCAATTGCCCGGCGGTCACCTCCACAGTCACATCAAAGGTCGTACGGCCGTACTGCAGCCGCATTCTCAGTGCCACGCGTCATTACCTTATTGGGTCGTGCAGACAGCTGTCTGGCACGCGCGAAGTTCAAACGGCTGCGCCGTTTGGGGCTTCCCCCCATCAATAAACCCAAAACGAAGGGCCTAAACCCTTCACTTCCATTCTCTCCATCTTCCTCTAGCACTCCAAACCCTAGCCTCCCCAGCTTGTGAATCCCTCTCTGCTGCTTCCTGCTTGCTCGCCATCTTCGACGCTGTGTTCGAGATTTGGAGGCTTTTGATCCGCAAGCCCTCAGACCACCACCGTTTTTGGTAAGCTTTTCTTCCCCCCATTTTCAGTTTCTATTCTCGAGTTGTTTGGGCATGTTCTTCGTTTTGTTCACTGTGTTCTTCATTTTGGCACCATTGTTTCTCTGCACTTTTCCTATGTTTGGGACCATTAGACCCTGCAAACCCTAGGGAAATAGGAACGGTAGAGAAGGGGGGCTCTTCGTGCCCCTATTCTGCCTTAGGTTGATTGAATGAGCCATGAACCTAGGAAGAACTAGATGAACCAGATGAATTCCGGGCAAAACCGAGCAAAAACTCTTTTAGATCCACAATTAGGGCTGTAACCGAGCAAAAAGCTGTTTGTGGCTTTGCACTGAGGCCACAACCGAGCTATATGCACCTTAGAGCGGCAGATAGGTCTAGCCGGGCTAAAGGCCTGAAGTCATAGGCCAGTACCTTGATCTGGGATTGATCGAGCTAAAACCTTCATTATAACCCAACCGATCAAAACTCCTAGACCGAGTAGAATCCAGCACCAAAAAAAAGGGAAGGCTAAATCCGCCATCCTGATAGGCCGAGGTAGGTGGTGGCCGGCCAAACACCTAAAACCTTGTAGAGCTATTTCCATTAAGGGTTGAGCAATATATGCCGTGCTAACCCTTGGAATTATTTTTCAACATGCAGAACAAATAGGACCGTCCATTCCAGCATCATCATTCGTGGAGCTCAAAGTCCGAGCAACCACCACAATTTTGACCGAGATACCATAGAGTAAATAAAGCCGAGATAGATGGGAAAATACCGCTTTAGGGTTAGGTCGCCCGGGGCAATGGCGGAGTTTCGCGAAGAGTACCATATACCCGACGACGTCGTCTTAGAGCTCGGCAAGAAGGGAGAAACTCCGTGGGGAGATCTAGAACGGTGCCCCTTCACCGTGGTCTCGATAATAGAGGGCGGACTTCGCTTCCCGGTCCAGCCCCTGATCTGCGAATTTTTGAGGCAGACAGGGCTCTGCCCAACCCAGGTTTCCAACAACACATATAAAATAATAAATGGCGTCGCCGAGCTGAACCGACAGCACGGTCTCAATCTCGGCCTCGCAGAAATTTTTCACCAATACAGCCTTAGTTCAAATAAGGGTGGGTTTTGCTATTACCTCAAAGTAAAGAAGGGCCGAGCAAAACTCATTGAAGGCAACCCGGACAAAGAGTCCAATGATGACGACTTCCTTTGGGTGTCCGGTCCTTATGAGGACACCGAAGCGCCAATATTGGGCTGGCGCATCAAGAAGAACTTTGGTAGTGCTGGTAAGGAACCCGGCTGACCGTGCTACAATCTTTCTGCTTTTCATTATTATTCTTCGCACCGACCTAACACTAGTCTCTTTTTGCAGATAAGAATTTGGCCGCGCGTTACAACCGTGCTAACCAGGAGGCAATCAGGGTCTTGCTGCGCATTCCTGCAGAAGAGAGGGAGTCCCCAGCCTTGCTCGGTTTTGAGCAGACATACAACTACCAAGCACCGCGCAAAGGTAGAGTCACCGACTTCCTGCGCGAGCCAACCCCCGAACCAGATCCAACTCTTCCACCGGTCAGACTTGTCCCGACCACCGAAGAGCAAGAGATGGCTAAAATACAAGCCATTAAGTCCATGATCACAGGGGACGAAGGCGGGTCCTAGCCCCCAGAAGCAACCGGGGGAACATCTTCAACCCCCGCCGGACAAAAAGCTGGGGCGGTGCTTGCCCTGGCCAGTGAACAACCGGCTGGTCGGCCGAAGAAGAAGCCAAGGAAAGAGGCGGCCGGGCAAAGCCTTGTGGATGAAGGCTCCACTGAAGTTGCCTCAACCGAGCTCGGCGACCAGACCGAGCAACATCTTGCCTGCAAATCCAAGGGCAAGGCCCCTGCTGCCCCCCCGGTCTGGGCGCCTGAGTTCGTCTACAAGGGCCGAGCGGTCTCTGCCGTAGATTCTGTCTCCGAGGACAAGGATATCTCGCTTGGTTTCAATCTGACCAAGGGATTGATCCTGCCCGGGGACATGCAAAAGCATGACGAGCTACCAGACCTCAAGGTCCTCCGCTCGGCTGCAGAATCCATTGTGCTGGTAAGTTCAGCATTTTTTCTTCAACTGTGTGCTCGGTTTTCTGCTCGGCTTGTATATACTAATAATCTTTCGTGTTTGCAGGCCGCACAAAAGAACCACCTCGCCCACGAGCGGATGGTTGCAGTTCGGAAGAGTCTCCGAGACGCCATCACCGAGAACAAAGTGCTCCAGGCCGAGATAGACATGCTGAAGGCCGAGCAGGTGGTCGTCAAAGACGAGCGGGACGAACTGCGCCAGAGGCTTGACCGGGCTGACGAGGACAAAAAGAAGGCTGAGAAAAAGGCGAAAGCTCGGTACCTCGCCGAGCTCCGAAAGTTGAGGGACGCCAACAAGGACGCCATGGACAAGGCGGTAGACGAGGCGGAAGACCGTGGATATAAGCAGGGGGAAAAAACTTACGAGCGCCAGGTCCGGGCTACCAAGGACATCTTTTCCAATCTTGGTGGAAAGCTGCGTGGAAAAGTTGGCCTTAACCGGAGATGTTCATCAACCCGCCCCCTGCCTATATCCCGGTTTATATGCTCTCCTACTCCCAGGCCGAGCAAAATCGTCTTATTGCCGAGGCACGGAAGGAGGCTGAGGAAGAGGCCGCCGCCGAGAAAGCAACCGAGCAAACTCCACCTGAAGCATCCCAAAATGCTGAAGATGAAGTAATTGATCGGGATGTCGTCTCGGTGGAAGGCTCTGACGACGAGGCCGAGGAAATCCTGCCCGGGCAGACTGTCCCCAGCGCCGAGCCCACGGTGGAGGGAGCCGAGCAAAACCTTGACCTGGACTGATGACTTTGCTTTCTTCGTACTTTTTTGTTTTCTTTTTTCTTCCTTTTTTGTGCTATGTAACCGGGCAATGCCCCTCCTCTGTAATGGATTTCCTTTATCAATGAAATTGCGAACTTCTTGCTCGTATATCTTTTGTTTCTGTTCGGCTTCTGCACATTTGAATTTCTTGTTCCAAATTTTGTCTTAACTTTTTGGTCGGCTGAACCCCGCAAACAATAGGTCTTCAAGCAACCTTGCAATCCCCTGCATTTCCAAGTAAGATGACATTTTTGTATTTGGGCGAGCAAAATCCGCTCGGCCTTGTTTGGTTGGCAATGCTTAGTTGGCCGAGCAAAAACTTGCACGCCATTTTGAAGTTTGTTCAATTTGCCAGTATTTCCTTTCGGCCGAGCGAATTCAGCTCGGCCTTACAATTGTTGGACAAGACACCAACACTGCTAATTCCTCCGAGCAAAATCAGCTCATTTCCCATATTGGGCAATTCACCAATATGATTGATGGGCCGAGCAAAATCAGCTCGGTCACACATTGGGCAATTCACCAATGTTTCAGTCCGGTCGGTCATGCCGCCAACATTCCCATTGGGCGAGCAAAACGAGCTCGGTCCCAGTGCAGTCTGCTCCCATTCCGAGGAAAACAGTCCAGTTCTCTTCAGGTCGGTCCTTGCCCCTGGCCTGCCTTGCGACCATGCAGTGCCATTATACAAAGACAACAATGTAATACAGCAACAGCAATATAGCTAGCTTTCATTCCATGAACATTGTAAAGGCAATGGTATTCTCTTACATGTAGTGCCAGACGGTGAAAGGTCTAAGAAAGCCTAAACAAAAGCAAATTACATCTTTAAAAGTAAAAGACCTTAAGGTTTGCTGCGTTCCACGGTCTGGGGACGGCCTTGCCATCCAAATCTTCCAGATGGTATGCCCCCTTGCCTGCTAGACCAACCACCTTGTATGGTCCTTCCCAATTTGCACCGAGCTTGCCTTCGCCAGGGATCACTGTGTTGCCCAGCACTTTCCTGAGGACCCAATCCCCAACCTTGAATAGCCTTGGGTGCACTGCCTTGTTGTATTTTTGGGAGTTCTGGCGATAGGCCGCTAGGTGGATTAATGCGCGCTCTCGTCTTTCTTCAGCAAGGTCCAGCTCTAGTGCCACTGTCTCATTGTTCAAGTCTGGTTGGAAACTTTCTGAGCGGATGGTTGGCATGCCAATCTCTAATGGGATGACAGCCTCCATACCATAAGCCAAAGCGAACGGTGTTTCTCCGGTCGACCGTCTTGGCGTAGTGCGGTATGCCCATAGCACGTTAGGAAGCTCTTCAACCCACTTTCCCTTTGCCTTCTCAAGCCGCTTCTTTAGCCCATCCAATATGGTCTTGTTTGAGGCCTCTGCCTGACCATTCGACTGAGGATAAGCCGGGGTTGAATTGTAGAACTCAATCTTCAATTCTTCGCAAAATCCGCGAAAGAGTTTCCCATCGAACTGAGTGCCATTATCTGATATTAGCGCCCTGGGTATACCGAAGCGAGTGATCACATTTTGCCAAACAAATTTTTTAACGTCCTTCTCCTTAATCGTTGCCAGTGGCTCGGCCTCCACCCACTTGGTGAAATAATCAGTGGCGGCAATGAAAAACTTGCGATTGCCCGGTGCAACTGGAAGGGGCCCAACAATATCCAATCCCCGAGTGCGAACGGCCAGGACTCGTGTGGCGAAGCAACTCCCTTCTTTGGTCGGTGAATCTGGTGAGCAAATTTCTGACACTTTTCACATCGGCGAATGTATTTTTGAGCGCCCGCTTGCATGCATGGCCACCAATAACCCTGCGAGATTGCCCGGTAGGCTAGAGATCTTTCCCCAGTATGGCTGCCGCAGATGCCTTCATGGATCTCAAAGAGGAAAGCTTCCACCTTAGAGGGTGGACACACTTCAAATCTGACGGTAAAAGATTTTTTGTACAAGGCCGGAAGGTGAGAGCCAAAACCGTTCTGACTTTGCCTGGATCTTGTGGGCCGCCTTCTTTTCTTCTGGTAGAATTCGATCTTTCAAAAAGGCGACGATGGGGTCCATCCAAGTAGGTCCCAAGTCGGTGCAGAGTACCTCGGTTGCCTCTACTTCCTCAATGCTTGGCGTGGTAAAATTCAATCATCAACGGATTGGGAAAGGTTATGCGAGTGGAAGCAAGGCGGCCAATTCATCGGCCGTCTTTGTTTCCTTCAGCTTGATCATTCAACTCGATGGCATCGAACTTCTTGACTTCGCTTTCGCGCTACCGATACTTGGCCATTCTTTCATCTTTGGCCTCATACTCCCCTGAGACTTGATTGACCACCAACTTGGAGTCACTGAACACCATAAGGGCTGTCACCTTCATCCTCAGTGCGCTTCTCAGACCAGCCAGGAGGGCTTCATACTCCGCTTCGTTGTTGGACGCCGGGAAGCCGAGCGTAATCGCTTGTTCAATAATTAGCCCATCTGGCGAGGTTAATACAATTCCTAGTCCAGCCCCATGCCTATTGGACGCCCCATCAACGAACAACTTCCATATCTCGCCAAGAAACAGTTTCCAGCAATCAGAAGGATTTTGGGAGCTTCTCAATTCCAAGTCTCTGGTAGGCTCAATCTGGTCTCTTTCCACGTCGTTGCTGGGTTCTTCTTTTAATGAGGCATCATCCGTTGCTATTTCAGGCAAGCTTTGCTCTTCCCCTGCTCGCGTTGCTAGAACCATGGGTTGTGCTAAGTCAGCACCAACCAAATCGACCGGACAGATTAGATGTGTACCTGGGGCAAATTCTGCCACAAAATCTGCAAGGGCTTGAGCTTTGATTGCGGTGCGCGGTTGGAACTTAATGTCGTACTGGCCTAATTCTACGGCCCATTTCAGAATTCTCCCAGTAAAGTCCGCCTTTTCAAAGAGCACCTTGAGTGGGAACTCGGTTAACACAACTATTGTATGGGCATGAAAGTAGTGCGCCAGCTTTCTTGATGCCATCATGAGGGCCAGAGCCAACTTTTCCAAAGGGAGATACCTTGTTTCGGCCGGGAGCAAAGTCTTGCTTACGTAGAAAATGGGCAAATGCTGAACGCCCTCAGCGCGGACTAAGACAACGCTCACAGCATGTTGAGAGACCGCCAAGTAGAGATATAATTCCTCGCCAGGCTGAGGAGTAACCAAAATAGGTGCTGAAGAGAGATACGCTTTCAAATCTGCCAGAGCACGGTCACATTCTTCATCCCAAAAGAACTTGGATTTCAAAGTTTTAAAGAAGTGCCTGCAACGATCCGAAGACCGACTGATAAATCTGTTCAGCGCAGCTGCCATCCCGGCAAGATGTTGCACGTCCTTCGTGGAGTTAGGGCGCTCCAACTCTTGTATTGCCCTGATTTGCGATGGGTCGGCCTTAATTCCCCGGTTTGTTACCAGAAAACCTAGGAATTTTCCAGTGCCCACCCCAAAGGCGCACTTAGAGGCATTCAGGCGGAGCTTGTGGCGTTTGAGTATGGCAAACATTTCTGCTAGGTCGGTGAGGTGCAGAGACTTCTCCCGACTTTTTACCACCATGTCGTCGATATAGGCTTCCATAGTCCGGCCCAAGAGAGGAGCGAACATCTTTGTCACCATTCGCTGAAAGGTTGCCCCGGCGTTCTTCAGTCCGAAGGGCATAACCTTGTAGCAGTATAAGCCTCTGGGGGTGGTGAAGGACGTGATCTCTCTGTCCGGTTCGTACATGGCTATTTGGTGATAACCGCGATATGCGTCCAGGAAGCTAAACCTCTGATGGCCAGCGGTCAAGTCCACCAGCTGGTCAATTCGAGGGAGAGGAAAGCTATCCTTTGGGCACGCACGGTTGACAGTCTTGTAATCCACGCAGACTCGCCACTTGCCGTTTTTCTTAGGGACCACCACCGTGTTAGATATCCACCGAGGGTACTGCACTTCCTCAATCGCACCGGCTTCCAACAAGTTCTTCACTTCTTCTGCCACCACTTCAGCATGGTGCAAGGCTGAACGGCGCGTCCTTTGTATGACTGGGCGCGCATTGGGGAAGACATTCAATTGGTGGCAGATGAAGCTTGGGTCGACGCCAGGCATATCGTAAGGCGTCCATGCGAAAGCCTCCAAGTTGGCAACCAAGAAATTGACATAATCCGATCGTTCGGCGCTGGACAAAGACGATCCCAGAAGGAAGAACTTAGTCGGATCCTTTTCGTCGATGCGAACTTCCACCAAGTCTTCGACTGACTTTTCCTCGGCCTTTCTGCCCACGTCTTCCAGGACTTCCTTTCCCTCGGGCCCCTCGATCATCTGAACGAACCCTTTGGCCGCTCGGCTGCCATTTACCGCAACGAAGCATTGTTTGGCCATCACCTGGTCTCCCCAGACTTCCTCTATTTGCCCGTTGGGCGCTGGAAAGCGCATGACTTGATGGAAAGTTGAAGCGACCGCCTGCATGGCGTGCAGCCAACCTCTGCCCAGAATCAAATTGTAAGTCGATGGCACTTTGAGCACCCAGAATTCCACTTGCTTCACAACCGACCCCGCCTTGACCGGCAAGATAATCTTTCCAATCGGCCATTCTGGTTGCGAGTTGAAGCCGACCAAAGGAGATGTTACAGGAGCCAAATCCTTGTCCTCTAACTTCATTTGTTTGAACGCGTCATAGTACATTATCTCGACCGAACTCCCCTGGTCGATTAATATTCTCTTGATATCGAAATCCTTGACGCGAAGGGTCACCACCAAAGCGTCATTGTGCGGCATCTGCACCCTTTCCAGGTCCTTGGTAGAGAATGAAAGGACGTCTTTCTCCTCGGTCTTGCCTCTCTTCACCGCGGGCTGGACCGAGAGCACTTCCCTCATGTGTTCGGCCTTCTTTATCATCCCTCTCAACTCGCAGACCCTTGCCGGTTCAATGATGCCGTGGATGACGTTGATCACACCTTGTGGGGGCGCCTCTAGGGTGGCCATTCCGTTTGGCTCTGTCTGTCCAGTCGGCGCTGCCTTGGCTCCCCCCTCGATATATTGGTCAAGATGCCCTGCCGCCACCAACTCCTCCAAATGCTGTTTGAGCGGCAACCAATCTTCTGTCCGGTGCCCCCTCTCTTCATGGAAGGTGCAGCGATACTTTGGATTGAAGCCCCGCTGCGCGCTCCCCAGCTTGGCCGGCCAACGGACAAAAGGCTCCCCTCTGATCTCGCTCAAAATGCGGTAGATGGGAATTTTGAAGACCGTGGTAATCCCCGTCCGCGCCTTCAGTTTTCTCTTGGCATCTTCTGCTGCATCGCGAGGTGCATCAGCCCGGTCATTTCTGCGACCTTTGTTTCTGTCATTTTGGCCGGTTCCTCGACGCTGATCTTTTGGTCGGTCACTGGGGCGGTTTTCCTCCTGCCCGACCGAGTGAACTTTCCCCGCTACCCTTCTGTCCACCGCGACCGGATTATCCTTCTCGGTCGCAGAGGCAGCATCATCTTCCACACGAATGTGTTCGTTGATCCGCTGCATCAAAGATTCCATGGTGGTCGGCTGGTGCATCGTGAGTGAGTCTCGCAGCCTATGTCCGACTGGGAGGCCTCTCTTGTATTGAGTGATCGCCAAATTGGTAGGACAGTCGAGGATCTCATTGTAAGTCTCCCAATACTTCGCATTGTATGCCTTCAATGAACTCCCAGACTCCATCTTGACGCCCAGGAGATGGTCTACCTCCTTCGGCGTTCGAGTGTTAGTCTTGAATCTGGTGACAAAGGCTTCCGCTAGTTGCTGCCACCCCTCGATACTCCCCTCCGGGAGCCTTTCGAACCACTTCAGGCCCAGCTCTCCCAAGCTTGCTGGGAATATGAGACACATCAAGGCGTCGTTCCGACGGTGGCCAGCCATTACTTGCCGGTAATGACTCACATGCATGTACGGATCCGTCTTGCCGTCGTACAGAGTAAATTTTGGCTGGTGGAATCCGGCAGGGAGTGGGGTGCTCTCAATTTCTGGGGACAACAGCGTGGCTGTAAGCCTCGCCAGCTCTTTGTCCACCAGTGCTGGAGCTACGCCTCTGGGTGCCGGCATCATCACCTCTTCACTGCAACGGACTGGGGCACTTAGCCTCTGGAGCGCCGGCACCCTCTGAGCCTCCCGACGGCGCGCTCTCTCCTCCAGCACGTCCCTGAGGTCCCTGGAACGGGAGGAGGCAGAGTATCGCGTCGTTGATGACGGGCGCGAGGGGCGATAGGTGCTGTCGCGAGTGATGGATCTGCCCTCTCGCTGGTCAGAGTCTCCAACCCCATAGTTCCTGGTGATGGAGATTGAATGAGTCCTCCTCTGGCGGCGGCTGCTAGAATGAGGGGAGAGGGTGCGCTCACTGAGGTTGCCCTCTCCAGCTACACCCTTCTCCTTCACTTGGCGCTTCAGAAGCTCCATCTCCGCCGCCATCTTACGAATGAGGGCCTCCTGATCCTTAAGTTTGTGCTCCAGGCGGTTCTCACGGGACTCCCCCCGGCGCCGGCGGCCCTCAGGACTCTGTGAGCGATCTGAACTCCTCCCACGCTTGTCGCGCGTTCCCCGCGAAGATGTCCCTAGGCCCGCCATGGTTGGAACATTAGAGGGGCCTTCTCTCCTACGCACATATTCCGGGGTGACACCATCGACGACGGACAGCGGAACTTCGTCGTTGTTGGCTATGGAAATGGTCGAAGAAGCTCGAAGAACAAGAATATCAAAGACTTTTCCCACAGACGGCGCCAATTGTACGGGGACGAAATATCCTTAGCTCTCCGTACGCCTTGAACGTCAAGCTTCTGGTAACGGCGTCTGACTCTGCAACACAAAAACGGTGAGCTGCCCGGCGGTGGTGTGCCGGAAAAACCCTCCGACGCTCAAGTCAGTTCAGTGAGGAAGAAGAGAATGAAGAGAGAAGGTTTGAGAGAGTGAGTTCGCATACCAGTAACGTTCACCTTCCCTCTCTATATCTAGGCTGCCCACGCAGCTCCGAGATTGTGCGCGCACTACCTCTGCTGTCCTTCCCTGGACAGGTGGCAGTGCTCGCCTCTCACCACCTTACACGTGTAAAGGTTTTGTCCTCTTTCCAGTACATGCAGAACTGCCTAACGGTATTGAGGCGTGGAGCGATGTCCTCCTTCACACCATTGGCCCAGTGGCACCTTGACCGAGGTACCTGACCGGCCAAACACTTGTGGAAAATTGCCATCACACAACCATGCCACATACCGGCTTCTCACTTGGAACCGGTGAGAACTTAACGAACGCCGAGCTACCTCGACCGGTTCATCGCGATTGACCGTTGTGAGGCATCTTGACCTCAACCGTTCATCTCCAATCTCGGTCCACGCGCATTGCGCTTTGGGCGGCTAGTGGCATACCGGCCAGGCCACATCCTCGGCGTAGCCGGTCAGTCCTTAAGCTCGGTTGCAATTTCCACCGCGATCCACACCTACGCGGGCGGCCTCCAGCTCGGCCCTCAGGAGGTTACCGGTTGAAATCGTTAACCGATCAATACAGACCGCTCGATCGTAGCAGCCTCCCATATTGCTCGGTGACGCGTAGTCTGTAACGCCGAACGTCACTTTTGCTCGGCCGTACTAAGAGATGGAAATCTCCCCTCTCGGTGCTCAAATTGGGAATTTTGATTTTGATTTTTATTTTTAAACAGTCATGGAGAAATATTTTTAAAAAAAGAAAAAAAAAATCAAAATTGGAATCATCTCTTCCTCAAGAATCATTTCTTTTTGTAATACATACTAATTTTTTGTGTTTAATATTAACTCAAAAAATTGTTATTATGCTATTGTTATTGATTGGAATTTTTTCTTTTTTTATATTATAATTAATAAGTGCCTCTCCTATATTATATTCCTATCTCTATCACTGCATGTAGGATATGAGATGAACCTATATGATAATTTTTCCTTCCTCTTATCTCCCATTCTCTTTTCTTTCTCTCCATCTCTTTCATCTTGATAGTTGGGCGATAAATCACAACCTATTTCGTCTCAAAATCAATCTTCTTTGAAACCCTCAAATCGATCCTCAACAACCGTGAGTTTAGTATTTTGTTTACTCCAAATGGAGGCCTCATAAGGTTGAGGGTTTTTTTTTTTTTTAATGGTAATAATTTTTAATATTTCTGTTTTAATTACTTTTTTAAAAAAAAAATCTTTTTAATGTTGATTATTGTGTTGTTGAAATTGTGGTATGAATTGGATTTTCCCCTCTGCGTTTGTTTCTTGCTGGAAACCTTGTAGTCAAAATCAGTTATTCAAATGATAGGGCATGTTTGGCAAACGCCAAACCTTCTCAAATTTGACACAATAAATGGCATTGCCAAATTTTGGAAGGTGGAATAGTAGCCCAGTAGGGAATAATTTTTATTTTTTATTTTTTTGTCACTACTATTGTCAAATTTTTGGCAATAATAGCTCCAATGACATGTCATTGAAGATGCTCTAATTTAGAGTATTATGAGTTTAAGTTATATATGGTTGTTCGTGAAACCCAATTTTATAGATAAAAAAAATACCATGTTGCCACATAACCAAAACTTATAAACACAGTGAAACAACATTTAAGGAGGCCATTTAACTTAATCATAGTTTAAATCTTTTGTTAGAAAATGGATTGGGTAAAAATAGACTTTTCTTAAACTTTGACCAATATTTGAAGTGGGATCCATGCGCCAAAGTTGGCGAGTCTATAGGGCAACGCATTCTTTGTCGCATAAACATTCACATCATATATTTGGTTGCTTAAAACTATTATTGATGAATGAAAAATTGATGTCAAAGTGAGCTCCATAAAAATGATATTTTAGTTAGTTTTTCACAAGGAGATGAAGAAAAGCTTGTCCCACATTGCTTGGGTAGACAAATATGTTGTGGGTTTATAAATCTTGAGTTTGGATCTTAGGGAGTGTCGTAAAGGGCACCCAAGTTTTGTGGAGTGAGATGTTATAGGTAAAGTGGGTTTTCGCCGCCTTCCGAACTAGGCCTGAGGTTGGGCTTTGTGTTGCCTAGCCCAATGCTTATCTTTTTGGTGTTAAGATCTTCTAGAGTAATATCTTCTACAGTGAAGGACAAGTAGCTAACATGTGACCCATTTACCAAACCAAGGGTTGAGGTTTAAACTCACCAAAACGACGTCATTTTGGTGAGTAAATTGGAAAAAAAAACAAAAACAAAAACAGAGAGAGAGAGAGAGAGAGAAGAAGAAGAAGAAGAAGAAGAAGAAGAAGAAGGTATTTGTCTTCTTCTTCTTGTTCACCATCATTAGCTTCGGATTTTACCAATCTCGACCCATTTTAGCTACAGTATTTTCTTCCTCCAAAACCCACCTCCATGCCTTCAGATCCTCCCTTTAATTTTTTTTTGGTTGTAGAAACACGAATGTAAGAGAGAAAAGGGGCTGAGGAAGATGGAAGTCGTTGCCGCCACCACCGAAGCTTTGAGGGAAAACAAAAGAACGCAAAAATTCTTTGTTTTTACAGATCGAACACGAGAGGAAAAGGGCTCAACAGATGTTCTTAGATTAATCTCAACATCACCAATTCACCAATTTTCTTCATCCTCATTATCTACCAAACGCATCAAAAACTTTCAAACCAACACTCATTCAGAATCCATTTCCTCATAAATTTATGTGGGTTTGCTCCCAAAAAAACTCTCTCAACATCAAGGTATGTCAAACCTTCACCTCCATGCCTTTAGATCCTCCAAAAGCCACATACATGCCTTCAAATCCTTCTTCTCACTTAAAAAGAGAATAAAAGAGAAGATTAGTCAGATTAAGAAGGTAGAGTTACTTAGCTCCAAAGAAATAAAAAAACAAATACAAAACAATAAAAATAAAAAGGAAATATTCACAAACTCAACTCGAAAAATCAGCTCCTAAACGACAAATCAACTCGAAATATTCACAAACCAAATCGCTCTTTTTTGTTTTGTTGTTCTTGTCGCTCTCTCACTTGGTTTTTTCTTTTTTCTTTTTTTTTTTTATACCAAAACAATGCCGTTTTGATGAGTTTAAATCTCAGCCATTGGTTTGGTAAGTAGGCTACATGTCGGCTACTTGTTCTTCACTGTAGGAGATGACTCTAAGGATATTACTCTAGAGGATCTTAACGCATTTTTTTGGGTCAAAATTTTTTGAATTTTATTTTATTAAATTCCGACCATTTGAAATTCAAATTTCTGTTTAAAATTCAAAATTATTTCCAAATTGACCCCAATGTTTCTAAACGTTGGCCGTTTGGTCCAAACACACATTTTCAGCTTTTCTTTAACCCGAATAGGTTCCATGTCTGTTTGTTTTTGTCCCGAACAGCCACCATCTCTTCTATAAATAAACAGTACTCCATTTATTCTGATCATTCAATTTTGTACTTCTTCCTCCTAAATATTTTTGCATTTGTTTTTTTGAGAGAAAGTATATACACGAAGTGTGTTCGCTAGTGTAACGCCCCGAAAATTTGGGCAGTAAATATCTATTTATGTAACAAAAACCCACCTAATAGACAAACACATATATATATATATATATATATTGCTAAGTAATCTATACACCCATTTCCATTAAATCCCAAACAGGTAATAAGTGCCCTACAGGCTTACAAATTTATCCAAGAACATTCTTGGTTACACAAATTGAGTCTCGCTCATTACATCTTAAGCCCTTGGCTTTACAAATAACAAACATACACACATAAGGCATAATTAAGAAGCTCTTGCTTTCTAAAACTCTATCCACGCTATTGCCTTGGAGGAAGCATCTCACTTGTACTTGAAAATGGTATTCCCATATAGGGTGAGCCAACAGCCCAGTGGAAATAATCTAACACAATTTATGAAGTTTAGCAAAGGTATAAATACCACGTACATAAACAATACCGATCCTGAAACCTCCACAAGACCTGCATATCCAGTTCATATATGCTACTCAATTCATAAGTTAAATTTGTTATCTTTCAAAAATCAAAATGAGACTACAACTCAATGATTTTCCAATTATGCAAAACTCACATAAACACTTCAAACCTGCCATTTTACGAATATTTCGTCCGAAGGAACCGGCACCCATTTATATATGAAATTTCGGGTCTTTCATCTAGGACACTCCGGCCAACTTGCTTTAAATGGAGTCCATCCCCTTTCTCCTCCCAAACAAATATACATATGCAATATATTTATAAACATAATCACATATGGAGTACATCCTCTTTCTCCTCCCAATAAACATACATATACAATGTATCTATAACATGGTCATATTTAATGACACCAGCAATGGATTAGCATTAAATCGCCTAATCTTCATGTAATTTCTACAACAATCATAACTATTCTCCACCGATAGCCCAATACAATTATTTCTAAAGAGATGTTCAATATCAAAATAAATAGTTTATTCAAAACTTCCATAGGTGAGATAATACATATCCAATATCACCATTTATAATCACAACCTTCCAATTTCACGTTTTCAATGTTAATCCCAATTATTTATGCAAAATAATAATTTAATCAAAATTAGGGTAGAATTCCCCTTTCACCAAATATCAACCCAAACACCAAAATCAACTATTTTGGCACAACATGATCTTATAGTCAAGCCTCATACTCGTTTACCTCATATTCATCAAAACCCTTCTTTTTATTTCACACCCAAATCCTAAATTTGTCCAAACCACAACCAAATCTCATTATCTATACACAATAGCAAATAAATAAGCTAAAAACCATATTAGGGTGTAAAAAATCCCTACCTCAAGTTTTGAAGAGAATCTGAGATGAAACTCGAAAAATCAACGATGCCTAAACTCGATCTCCACAGCACACAACGTAGCCCTCACCTAGATAACCAACTTTGGTGAAGAACTTAGGTCCAAATCCCAAAAGATTTGAAGAAATCAAAGATCTTGTGAGGTTTTTTGTAGGAAATGTAGAGAGAATGGAGAGAAAATGTTTTTAGAGAGAGAGAGATACAAAAGTAATGTGAAATATCAGATTCACGAACTGATATAATACATGGTCTACTCAAGCGTGGAAAGCCCCGCTTGAGCTCGACCCCTGCCAGGGCGCTGCCCTTGGACCCGCAAAGGGGCGTTGCCCTCTAAACCCCCGCGAAGGGACGCTGCCCCCTCGACTCTAAACCGGTCTAGTCGAAGTGGCAAAACATAAAAGAATGATCGAAACCGGGATCGCTACAGCTAGGCAATTAGTTTATAATACTACTACTAATTGCCATCGACCATTTTAGCATAAGAGATAAACGTCTATATTTTGAAAGTACCATGGAGATGATGAATCTGTTTTAAATAAATAGTGTTCAGCGTCGGACTTGATCTGTTTTTCAAAAAAATAATTCTATAAATACTTTTTCATTTTTCTAGTTTCTTTCCTTTCTATTTTTTAGATTCTATTTTGATTTTATACCAAAATAGAATTCATCTTTCAAATTTGTTGTTCATTTAATTTTGATTTGACGTTTAGTACTGGAACATAATTTTGTTTGTCAAAAGGGTCTTGCTACATCCCCTAATTTCCTTTCCCCTAATCTCCTTAATTTCCATATCAAGTAAAAAAAAAAAAGGAAATAGTTTCCCAAATTAGAAATTAGGGAGATTAGGAGGAGGGAAATTAGGGCTCCAAATCATTTTCCTTGTCAAAATTCATTTGCTTGTTGTAGTGAAAATTGTCTAACATCTTCTAGATCTAACTTTACTTGTATAAACTTGTTTTCTCTCTCTACAAACCCAAATAGCTCTTTCTTGCCTATCTTCCATTTTTCCTAACCCAGCTCTCCTCTTTCACCCGCCCGTTCTATAAATCAAAACATAGCAGACCCAACTGCTTTCTCTCATCTTTCAATTTGTTCCACTCTCCATAAATCAAACTTAATAAACCTAACTTCTTTCTCTCCTTTTTCGTTATGCTCCACTCTCTATAATCCAACGTACCCATCACCCTCTCTTCTCTTTAAAATTATCTATATTTTTCTTCTCCTCAGAGAAAGAAAATTAATCGTGAAAAGGTGATGATTGCTCTGTGTGTTGGATTAGTTGGATTGGCCTTATGGAAGACATTAAACTGATTTTTGTGATGTGGGTTGAATTTTTAATTTTTTGACTTTTTAATTATTTTAGTTTGAAGTTAAAAAATCTCATTTGAATTAGGTTTTTTGACTTTTTTTATTTTTATGAGAGAAAAAAATGAAATGATTATGGTTTAGATGTGATATTTTGTCTTATTAGGTTAAAAAGCCTGTTTTGTATTTTTGTGACTAAAATAACTAAAAAGTCAAAAAGTCTGACATGCCAAACGAAGGCTATGTTTCTTATTTTTCGGAATTTTCCATTCTATGAATGAAATCAAATATTTTTGATTTTGTGTTTTAAAAAATGAACTATATATATATATTGATAAATATAATAAATTGAACAAGTTAAAATTATTGAATCGATTTAATTTTTTTTTTATAAATGAAGTACATAAAGTGTCCGACAAAATAAACGATTTAAAAAATCAAAATGAAACTTGGGATGGATTCCACGGACTCAAATAGTGTCCTCCCGTCCAAAATCTAAATCGGAAGGAATCCTCCTCCTATAAAATAAGTGTTCCACTTTGACATGGGTAAGCCCACAAAGGATATGGCCTACCACTTAAGACCCAATCCATGATTCAAATACTAAAGCCCAACATTCCTAAAACCTAACGTTACATCAAGCACCAATGACATCTGAACACTTGGCAAGTAAAGAGCCAGCTACATCAGTAGACAAAGATCCTGCAGAGTTATTGCACCATACATTAGCCATTAATGAGCTTTCCTGCAGCATTTATTACAATAACCCTTCACGTTGGAACATAACAGCTTCACCATGAACAAGGCAAGCTAGAACATAGACTTTCGGCCAACGTGACAGCCCTGGTGGACAAGAAAATGATGAGCAAAGAATATAAGCAGGCTCCTAAGACAAAAAGGTTAAGTTCTCTATTACCATTTCTATCCCAACATTCGATCATTCTCCTCTAACTTGCTTGTCCGAGGGTTCGCTAGGGAACTTCCCGTTTCCCGCTGAATTCTTGTGCAAGTTTTGCCGTGAGCTCAATCCTTGGGTAACGGTTTGGAAAGCGTAGATCAATCCGACTCGTTCCACCCGGAGCCCACAGCATTATCACACTTTATTTTCAATAGTTGTTGATATGGTAGCATAGTATTTATTGTTCGGAAAATTAGAGTCATGATTCACTGCTCTCGAAACAATGCTCTTCTTTTATTAACAAATTAATTTTTAATATTTTATTTTTTTTAATTCTAACACAAAAATAGTAAATCTTATAATTTAGACCGATAATATCCATTTAACACATCACTTAGATAGTTGTATTGAATAATTTTCCGTAAAATTGAGATTATGGGACAACCGTGTAGAACTTATCGTATTGAGTTATAAATATTGTCCCTCCATCCATCAAGTTTCTCTCACCTCTCCATATTCTTCCACTCCGTCTCTCCCTCCTTCACTCTCTTTCTAAAAATGGATTTTGTTCCTCTACTTCAAGCAACCGGAATCCTTGTAGCCCTACTTGTACTCTCCAAAATATGGATGTCCAAGACCGGTACCCAAGCCCCCGAACCGAAAGGTGCGTGGCCGATCATCGGCCACCTCCACCTCCTCGCCGGCCAAACCCCACTCTTCCGAACCCTCGCCGCCATGGCCGACCGACACGGTCCCATATTCACAATCAGACTCGGGTTCCACCGAGCCATCGTGGTGAGCAGCAAAGAAACAATCACCGAATGCTTCACTGTCAACGACCGAGCTTTCATGTCTCGGCCCCAAACCGCAGCACTCAAATACATGGGCTACAATGGCGCCAATTCCGCTTTCGGACCTTCCGATGACTACTGGCGCGAGATTCGTAAACTCACCACCCAAAACCTCCTCTCTAACCGCCATTTGGAGTCGTTGAAGCATGTCCGAGCCCTGGAGGTGGACTTGTCGATCAAAGAGCTCTATTTATTCTGCATCAAAAATGGTAGTTTCATAAATAATCAGTTTGAATTGGGTGATTTCGATTATAATAATAATAATTAATAAATAAATAAATATTTCTCTTGGTTTGTTTGGATAAGTTAAAAAAAAAATGAAATGAAATGAAAAAAAAAAAAGAAAAAAAAAAGGACTTTGCAGTGATTTTACAAATCCAGAAACAGTAGTAATAGAGAGCTTTAGCAGAACAACTCTAAAAGTAGCTCTACTGTGACAGTGCCAAAAAAAAAAAAGTAAAAGAAAAGACAAATTAAAACTGTTTTAGATCTGTTCTTTTATGCTGTGTTTGGGGAGGGATTTGGAAAGGGAAAGGGAAAGGAAAAAAGTGTGTGAAACTAAGTGAAATGTAAGTATATTTTATTCATATTTCACCTAACTTTTCTCTTTTCCTTTCCAAATCTCTCTTCAAATCTTCCAACCAAACACAGCGTTAGAGTTTTAAAATATTTTTCATCTAGAAATTATACTCAAAATTCAAATATTTAATATATTAATCAAATTTATTTTATATATGAATTTTACAATATATTCATTCAGTCTCTATCACATACGTTCAATCTATAAGTAAAAATTTGAGTATTTTTTTAGGTTACAGACTAATTCATTTCTTTTATAAGTCTCTCTACTCTTTTAGAATTTTGGTGCAGAAATTTTTAATGCAAGCAAATATAAGGTTGAGATATGTGTTGCGCGTCCATGTTTAAAATATATATAGGACTCAACACCTCTCCAAATAATTGGAGGGGTTGTTCGGCGCCGGTAGATCTTCATTTGGATATATATCGGATAATCCAAATCATTTATTATATAAAATTTATTAAATATATTATTTTTTATAAAAAATTATGTTGATTAAATATCGATAGCTACTTGATCATATCACATTTCTATCACAATTTATTTTAAAAATTATTTTAAAAATATAATCTGATCAAGTGGTTATCGATATCTGATCAACGTAATTTTTTTATAAAAATGATATACTTGATGGGTTCTATATATTGCACGATTTGAATTATCGATATGAGACCAAATCAGGGCCCACCAACGTCGAACAGCCCCTCAAGTTATTGGAGAGGAGTTGGGTCCTTGTATAAAAATGCTAGAGATTCAAAAAATTATACATAATACTTGCATATATTTGGGTCTCATGTTATGTGGTCCCCACACCCATATAAATATTATATAAAATTCTTGATAATTTTTTTTTTTGGAATACATAGCATTACTCTAAACCATATATTGATGTTTTTTTATTTAAAAAAAAAAATGATATATAAGATCGTTTTCTAAACTTAGTGATATGTCATTAGGATGATTAGTTGGTTGTTAGAGAATAAATTAGAGAGAGATTTGACTTAAATATTTTAATAGAATGATACATCATTAGATCTAGAAAGTAAATTTAATTTTTGAGCTTGAATAGTAATATTCTTTTTGATAAAAATTTGTTGAGTACGTAGTTTTACTATAAAAAATCTCTATTTTTATTTATTTATTTAAGACCTTGTTTGAGAACAGATTTTTTTATTAATTTTTTAATTTTTTGACTAAAATATGATGTAAAAAAAATTAGTATGTTTGGAATAATTTATTGATTTTTTATAAAAAAAAATGTGTAAAAAATAGAGAGAATAGTAAATTTTTGACTTTTTAATATAAATTATTAATTTTTTAATTTTTTTAATAATTTTTTAACTTTTAAACTAAAAAGTGATGATACAAAATGATGCCTTAGTAATGAAATTGGAAAGAAATCAACTAATTAGCACTTTTTATAATATCATAATTACCGTTTCCATATATTGAAGAAATTTAAAAAGTGACCCTTATAAAAAGTTATTTTAATAATATAACATGAAATTTTTTTTTTTTACTTTCCTTTTAGGTTTTTTTTTTTTTTTTTTTTTTCACGGCAAGCAAAGATAATCTTATTAACTCCGAGAAAGATACAAAAAACAGTTTGAAAAAAAAGTTGCATCTCAATTGTATTGACACCTAAAACTAGATTGATCATGTGCATCTCCAAAGTTCTCAATAAAGGTTAGACAGATTTCAACTCAAATCCCACCAGCAAACCCACAGACTATACTTGACCTCTCAGACAAAATATGAGAGATTCCCTTATTTATCCAAACAGAAGGCAAACTTCAAATTTTTTTTATATTTTTTATTTTTTTTATGTAATCATTTTTTTTTTTCCATCTCTGCTATGTTTCCAAAACAGAGTGTAAGGTGAAAGTGAGTGAATGGTTTAGGCAAGTGGCGATGAATTTGATGCTACGGGTGATTGCGGGAAAGAGATACAGTTTCGGTGACAGCGAGAGAAACAAGGAGGCAAGGCAGTTCGCGAGAACGATGGAAGAGTTCATGTATTTGGCTGATGTTTCTGAGTGTTCGGATGTGATTCCCGGGATTGAATGGTTGGATTTGCAGGGTAATGTGAAGGCTATGAAGAGGAATGGTAAAGAGATGGATTATTTCATGAGTATGTGGCTTGAAGAACATGTGCAGAGTAAGAGAGAAGGGAAGGTGAAGAAAGATGAAAGAGACTTCATGGATGTGTTGTTGTCTTGCTTCCCTGAGGATGGTGATGGGTTGGTGCTTGGACACAAGAGTCAGGACATCATCAAGGGAACTGCTCTGGTACACTCAAATTCCTTACCTTCAATAAAAAGTTCATACGTATTAACTTGGACACAAGAGTCAGATTATTTCATTATTGGCATAATATAACTTAAAAAGTTGTTTCAGGCAATAATAATAACAGTCCTGCTAGCAGTAGAGGACCCCAGCAACCCCACCTCCACGTGGGGGCTGCCAATGGGTGAAAAAAAAAAAAAAAAAAAAACACAATTTTTTGGATCAATCAAAAGAGACTCCCAACACTCCCACTGGGGGTCTCATGCATTTTCCTAATAATAATATTAGTAAATGAAAAGTCCATAGTTCAATAATATATATATATACTATATATTAAGCAAAATATGTATAATTATTGCAATAGCCTTTTCAATTTTTCCTATGCACTATGATTAGTGATAAAATTATTAAATTATTTTAATAAAAAATCTTTAAAAACATAATTTATATATTAAAAAAATTTAAAACAAATATAAATATCTATAATTATTCGGTACATAACCTGAGTGATAGACTAGTGTTGGCAGATAAAAAGTCCATAGTTCATAGTTCATAGTTGTCACGACCCAAACCCGGCCCTATGGGTTTAGCAGAATCGCCAAGATGTCCGTGATTACCAAAGGCCTACAAAACAATGTCTGATGAGAACGAGTTCGTGGCCTAGCGGCCAATACTGAGAAATAACTAGTGTCCATTGAGCTGTGAAAATCTGTATGCCAAAAACATTTTTCATCCATACATGCATTCATACAGTTCAAAACGGTACAGTCTGTACAATCATTCACATCATTCAGTACAAGGACTTAATCCCTTGAGAACGATAAAGACGTCGATTCTGATCTATACTGATAATCCCAAAATAGTACATGAGACAAACAGGGGAAGACAAAAAAACCCCAAAGCCAAAGCATGGCAAAATCGGAACCTCTCATTGAGGCACACAGGCTGGCTGGACAAAACTGGGGACTGACCCACGCTCCTAGCTCCGGTCTGGCTGCTGAGAACCTACATATATATATAACAGTGAGCTAAAGCCCAGTGAATAACATAAAGCGTAAAGGGGTTATGAATGAATGTCCTTACATTAATGAAATCAATTCATTATACAGTATTCCAATCTTTCAGTATTTCAGTCAATCAGTATTTCAATCAATCAGTCATATGTGGTACATCCATTAGCCTATAAACAGTAGGTCCAAAAGGACCGGGCCTTAACAGACCCAACAATAATGATGGCCATCAATCGATAAACAATATGGTTCCACGAGGAAACCGACAGAGCTCAGAATAACAATAACAAGGTGCTAAGGATGCCACAATGTCTGATTCAAATACAGACATACATTCATTTAATAAGCAATATCGGTTCCATAAATTCGATTCAAGAATCAAAATATAATCATTTTGAACAATCTGTTACTCACAGTGATTGGGCTATCAGTAGTTAGAGCTCGTCCCCGTGAGCCAACCCTAAACAGTCAATCAATAGAACACACACTAAGTTTACAGTTGGAAAGGATGATAATTAAATCCCTAATTTCCTCGGTGTGGTTCTATGCTTAAATCCTCATTAAGATGTCTTAAACTAGGCCTAAGAATGCCTAGGATGCGATGAGGATGTAAAAATACAGTTGGAAGGCATTTTTCAAAAGTTGCTGAAAATAGGCACCTCGCTCGAGCGAGCCTTCCTTCGCTCGAGCGAGCTTCCAAAACCAAAGGATTCGCTCGAGCGAACAATCCTTCGCTTGAGCAGTCTGATGAAACAGTAAAAGTACTGGTTGCTCGATTTTTACGCGCGATACCACGCTCGATGCTCGCTCGAGCGGATCCCTAAATAAAGGTGCTCGCTCGAGCGAGGAATCCTTCGCTCGAGCGAGGAAGCAAAATCTGGAATTTCCAGATTTGTCTCCCAAGTTCGAACCAAGTATTCAACCATCCAAAACTCAACCTCTTGGCCCCAAATTCTGGAAAAACACTTTAAACTCAATGTACAACAAGTTTTAAAAGCCAATTTGCACATGCAAGGGCCAAGAGTTGGTCAATTAAAGCCATTTTCAAACCCATTTTCAAGAACACCTTGTAATCTTGCAATGCATGAACTTTAAATCAAAACCAAGCTTCAATTCTTGCTCTAATGAGCTCTAATCTTTGAAAACAATGTGGAAACATGGTCTATAATAAAAACATGGACATGCATACATGGTTCAAGCATGAATTCAACTCCAATTTCACTAATTCAACCATGCATGCAACAATTGATCTTCAATTCAACATATATGAGCAAAATCATGTCTTAGCTCTACAATGATGCATGAATCATGCAAAACTTAGCTCAAAGACAACAAGAAGACAATAATTTCCTTACCTAGAGTGTTGATTTCTTGCCTAGAGGTTCAATTTATGCACATACATTCCAATCTTCAAGTCCTTCTAGCAATTTTAACAATTTGAGCTTAATTCCCTCAAGATGAACTCTCCCTCTATCTATCCCTTTGTTTGGTCGGCTAAGAGGAAAGAAATGGCTGATGAAATGTTTTCTCTAAGTGTATAAGGCTCATTACAATTGAATAAACAAGCTCCACTCATCATGGCACTAGCGTAATTAAATCGAACTCTTTAATTGACTTAATTTAATCTAATTTAATCATTCCTAATCAGTTTCCAGATAAACATACCATTAAATCACAAATATTCTACTGGGTCTAAAACGTCAAACGGTTTCTAAATCGGCCGCCGATAAGGCCTTCAATTAGCAGTTTAAACATATAAATGTAAACAGATAATCACATAAGTCAACAGGTACAATATGCAATTCAATAGACAGACTTATTCAGTTTCAGTTTCAATTTCAATCAGTTAGTTCGGTATCTCGTTCAGTTCGCCTATCAGTCATAATCAGTTCAGTTTAGCAATAATCAGTATATAATTCAGTGGTTATACGGTAATCAGTACGAGAGCTGTTACAATAGTTCACATAAGTAGAGATGGAACTAGGAGAAGACTATGGAGGGCCATGGCCCCTCTGTTTCTGTGAAAAATACTGTTTGTCATAATACTTTAAAAATATATATATCATTTTATACATAAAATGGCCCCATAGTATAAGAAAATTCATATCTTATTATTCTTCCATCTTGCCTTCTTTTTCTATTTTGCACTAGAAAAAAATTTCTTCATCCTATAAGAAATTGTTTCTATGGTATTTAATTTTTTTTTCTATATATATATAATTTATATATCATATTATACATATATTTGTTTGTGTATTTGATAATTTTTTTTTTCAGACTCCTCCAATAATAAAATCTTGATTTCGTCCCTACATAAGGGGATAATAGTGAATTGATGGTTGTGCTTCTTAAGAGTCATCCAATAGTCAAACTAGTGGTGAACTCGTAGCACAGTTTTTAAGGTTTAATAAGAATGAATAAGGCCCTGTTTGGTAGAGCTATGGGAAAGTGCTTATAGCTTATGCCTAAACAGCTTATAGCTTATAACTTTCAGCTTAAGTTGATTTCCAGCTTATTCTTAAAGCATCTCCTGCCCCACTCAAAGAATAAACTGATTTTTGACTTCCAAAAAGCTATAAGCTATAAGCTATAAGTTAAACCAAACACATCAAAATAGCTTAAATTAAGCTGAAAGTTGAAATAAGCTGTAATTAAGCTCTGCCAAATAGGCACTAAATCATGTGAAAGTGGATGTTGGGTGACATCTTATTATGTTATGAGCGTAGAGTTTTAATGTTATGTTTAATTGAAAATTTTAAATAAAAATTAAAAAAAAATAAAATATATTTATATTTTATTGACTTTCACATATATATTATTTTCTTCTTCTTTCTAAATTTTTTACCAAATCCTCTGACTAACACAATATAAGTGAATAATAATTCTATTAGTCAGTGTCGCGGGAGATGTTATCATGTCGGGAGGGTAGGGTATAAAACCCGTCCTTTTCGTAACTAATTCAGTTATGAGTGCAGATGACTATTCTAAAGCATTTCACGTGCTCTAAGTGAATAATAATTCTATCAACAATGATTCATCTCATTAAAAACATTACTATTAATAGCACTAATACATTAAAAAATTAAAAAAAAAATATATATATATATAATTCCAAGATCAAAATATCACATCATTACTAGCGGAACCCACTGCCACTTAATTAGTGGGAACACTAATTAGTGCTCCCAAGCATTTTTCTAATTCTATTAGTCATTATTGCGTGAGATGTTATAAGGTTAGGAGGGTAGGGCTATAAAACACGTCCTTTTCGTGACTAATTCAGTTATGAGTGGAGATGACTATTCTAAAGCATGTCACGTGTTACTCTCATTTTATATAGGACAAATTATATTAAGGTTAAGTTTGGTATATATAAAATAATTTATTTTTTATATTTTTTTATTTTTTTTTATTATATTATTTTTTTATTTTTTTGTATATTTTTTTATAAAAAGATAAAATATATACTTATTTAAGTCATCCTAAACAACTCTTAACAGATTTTTGTAATTTAAGATTTATTTTATTTTAGTTCATAATTTTTTAAATATGAAATTTTTTATTTTAAATTTTAAATAACGCTTTAAATATGCATAATTGTAGACGTCGCTTTCTTTTCAAATGGATAATTTTCTATTTTAAGAGTAAAATCGTTAATGTGATAAAATATAAAATAATTTAATAAAAATAAATATAAAAAAGATATTTTCACAATTTTAAAATTTATTTTTACCTATTAAAGATAAAATTATATAAAAATGATATTTTTTTATATTTTTTTACTGAATTAATTTTTAGTAAGTGTTTGGATGATAATCATGTAATGAGTGGTTATTTTTGTTAACGTTTTTGGATGATTATTTTTGTTTTTAACAGATTTTTTTTTTTATAGTTATCATGCAAATGATGGTTATTAGACTTTTAATACGTAATTGATATGTTTAATAAATGAGATATTTTTAGTTTTCAATTTTTTTATTTAATAATGATATCAAAATTGTTGTCATGTTTTACTTGAGTTTTTTAGACTATTTTTAGAATTATTTTTGAAAAAATAGAAATTGATTTAACGAAAATAAATATAAAAAAATTTAATTTCAAAAAATTATTTCTACCTTCTCAAAAGATAAAATTATATAATAATGATAAGTGTTCTTAATTTTTTCACCAATTTGATTTTTAGTTTTTTAATTTTTTTTTTGTGAAAATAAATTCTGAAAATCAAACCAAATAGAACTTTATAACCAAAAAAGTGCTAGCATTATTCATTAAAAAAAGATGTGGCTTGTGTCCAGTCCGTAATCAGATTGGACAATGCTGTTGGGCGTCCGTGGGTCCACCATGGAGCTCGTATCAATGATCCGAATCGTTCAATGTGTAGGGCTCGTCGAGTATTTCATCCCTGTAAAAAATCACGTTGGATATCGATATTCGATTAACGTGATTTTTTGTAAAAATGAAGTACTTGACGATCCCTACATATTGAACGGTTTGAATCATTGATACAAGCTCCATGATAGACCCACGAAGGCCCAATAGTACGGCCCAATCCAAAACTTGACTGGAGACCAGCCTTGTCTTAAAAAAAAAAAAGTTATTAAAGTTTAAACAACATATAGGTTAACCAATACAAAATAAATTAAATGATAAATTTACCCTTGAAATGAAGAATTTTACATTTACAAAGGAAATGGCATCTGTGATTGTTTTTATTTGGAACAAGATTTTAAATTCAAAATCAAATGTAATACAATTAAAAAGTCAAACACCAAAATGATATAAGCCCCAAAGTACAAAAACTGTCAGTTTAATTCAATCTTTTATATATATAAGTTGCAAACTCATGTACTCATATGTTTAAAAATTTGACTCTTTAAAACTTTCTCTCTCTCTCTCTCTCTCTCTCTCTCTAAAAACCTCCATCACGGGTCTCGTTATTGGCCAGTGAAACGTCGCCTTTGGCCATGGCGGTCGGCTGGTCTCACCTATTTAAACTTGAATCCCTACAGTTTTTCCAAATCTTTTTCAGTTCTTTAGGGTGGTAAAGGGGTGGGTTTTGGCCTTGGGGGGTTTCAACCATGCTTTTGTCGGTTTCTTTCATGGACAACGCCTTCAACATGGGCGCGTTGGATTTGTTTAAAAAATTCATTTAGGCTCTCTTACGCCAGTAGGAGTTTGAGGGGTGGATTCTTTTAAGATCTATGGAGGTCGGTGGTGGGCTGATAAAAACAATGTTCCAGATTTGTAAAGGAGCTTCATTTGGGCGCTCTTTAAAGAGTGGGAGTTTGAGGGGTGAACTTTATTCAAATCTATGAAGGTCAGCGTTTCATTCGACTAAAAGAAGGTTGTTTTGGCTCAGGGTACTCTGATGTAGCTTTGGTGTTCAGCGATTTCATTCTAGAGCGAGTTGCTGTTCATGGGGGTGTCCGGCGATTACATTCTAGAGTGAGTTTTGATGTTCAAGTGTTTGCAAAGGAGTTGGTTCTTGGGTCTTTCGGCTATGGTTTGTTTTGGCCATGGGAGGTGTTGGTGGTTCCCGGCCAAAGGAGTTTGTTCGGAACAATGTTTTGAAAACTGAACAGGCCAGTCGAACCGTCGATCGGTCTATGGTCTAGTTCGAATATACCCTCTAACCCGTTCCCTCTTGAAAACCGATCATTTTAAGTAAAACCAGTACGAACCGCGGTTAAACCACTAAACCGAACGAACTGGCTCGAGTTGAAGCAAATCGGATTAGTTTGCTATGTTTGGTCCAATATTGAAAAAGTTGATGCTAAAAGGACTTGCATCCAACACCTCAAGCTCCAAAAAGAATGAATTTCCGCTCTACCACAATGGTTCCTTGTTAATATATAGGAAATATATAATATTTATTGTATGCAAATTAATTTCCCTCAAACACATGTATAATTAATATTTTTACAAACAACATTAATATAAAAAAATATGTATATAAACATATATATATTGAATTATAAAAATATTTTAAAGGAATGTATTTTATTTATTTTTAAATTATAAAAATATTCATAAAATAATTATGACATTACGGTTTGATTTCAGTTCAACCCCGACAGTTGAACTAGTTACCTGTCTATCCGATCACTTTTTTAGTTTGCTTATCAGTCCGATTTTTAAAACATTGGTTCGGAAGCTTCACTGTGGAATGTAGTGTAGTGTTTGCTAGACCGCATGTGAGGTAGTGTTTTGGCCATGGAAGTTGGTGTGTTTATGCCAATGGTGTGCTCCGCAGTGGGTGTTTCGGCGATGAAAGCTTCAATTGTGTGCTTAGGCTAAGGGTGTTTGGCAATGGAAGTTTGAGTGTTTGGGCTAGTGGGTGTTTCGATTTTGGAAGTAAGCTTCGGCCATGGGTGTGTTTCTGCCAATGGTGTTCAGCTATGGAGTTAGAAATGGCAATACGCCAGGGCAAGGCCGGGGATCACACTCCTCGTCCCCGATTCCCGATGGTGGAAGTTTCTCTATCCCCGGCCCCGATCCCTGACAGGGCACCTATCACCGCCCCCGCCCTCTAACGAGGATCGGGTTTCCCCGACCCTGAAAATTCCCTAGCCAAAAAAAAAAAAAATCAGTTCCAAAAAATACAAGAACAACAACAACATCAACATCATCAACAACAACAGCAGATCTGAGCTCAAATCATTAACAATAATAACAACAAATCATCATCAACAACAACAGATCTTCATCAACAATAGATCTTTATCATTTTCGTCAATAACAAATCTTCATCAACATCTCTTTATCTTCATCATTTTCCAGATCTGAAGAACAAAAGCAAAAAACAAAGAGAGAGAGAGAGTAACTAGTGAGGAGGAGATACTGTGAGAGAGAGATAAAGAGATAAAGTAAGAAGGAGAGGAGGTACGGCCGCTGTGACGTCGTGAGGAAGCACAGCAGCAATGAAGGAGAATCGGTAAGAGAGTATAGCAGCGGTGAGGGAGGATCGTAGCGATGAGAGAGGATTGGTGAGGAAGGATCGACGGTGAAGGAACGGAGAGAACGGCAGACTCGTGTGTGTGTGCGTGTGTGTGTGTGTGTGTGTGTGTGTGTGTGTGTGTGTGTGTGTGTGAGAGAGAGAGAGAGATAGAGAGAGAGAGAGTGGAAGAATCGGCGATATGTTATGTTTGTGTGTCAACAAAATCCTAAACACACACACACATATATATAAACGTGGACATAATAGTAATCATATATTGGGAGCTAAACGGGGCCGGGGTCGGGTCTGGGGCTGGGAAATGTATCATCGTCTCTGATCCAAATATCATCAGGGATTCATTTTTTAATACCATTCCCAGCCCGTTAGAGGTATTTTTCGGGAAAAAAAAAATCGCTCAATTCGGGGTCGGGTCCCTATCGGGCTAGGTTTAAATTGCCATCCCTATATGGAGTGGGTGAAGTGTGACAGAGGGAATAGGAGTGAGAGACACTGAGTTGTGCCTCGGGTGTAGTGTAGCTATGCTTGGGACTTAAGGAGTGTGTTTTTGGGTATGTGGTTTGACTTTGGGGCTTCAAATTTTTTATTTTTTATGGTAGTTAGGTCCTTAACTGTTAAAATTTGTTTTGATCTTTTTTTAATTTACTTTTTGTTTTAAAAATTGTGAGGCCGAAGGATTGGTTATATGAGTGCGAATAACAATAGTAAGAATATTTTATATTGTCCAAACCTCTTTTAATACATTGTATCTTTCTATACCTTTAATTTCATATTTTTAATAAAACTTTCACTTTTACTATTAAAAAAGAAACCTCATGTACTTGTCGGTAAACCAGCTTAGCAAAGCTAAGGGTTCAATTTGACTTCTAAGATATATCATAGAACTGGACTACCCCGTACTTCTTAAGTCAAGTGGTATGTCAAATCACTTCTTAAGTTTTATTCAGCTACATTAATGGCTACCATGTACTTCTTAAATCTTATTCAGCTGCATTAATGGCTTGACCCAAATTATTTGCATATACATCAAGTAACATTACATATAAATAATTTATTTATTTTTATCATACTTTAATTAAATATGATAACCCACTTATTTTTAAGTTTAAATAATTCATATGAAAAAATAAATAAATTAAATATTGATATTTATATAATTTGAGTATATTTGTTAAAAATATATATATAGTAATTATGATCTTGATAATAGATTATTTATTTTAGAATAAAATTTAATTTATCCCATTGTGATTAAGGGTAGGAGCATTTTGTCCCTTTATGATTCAAATATGACCTTGTAATTTTGTATCAAAGTGCAACTGTCATAATTTTCA
The DNA here is from genome assembly GCA_025200525.1 of Camellia lanceoleosa. Lineage (NCBI taxonomy): Eukaryota > Viridiplantae > Streptophyta > Magnoliopsida > Ericales > Theaceae > Camellia > Camellia lanceoleosa. The sequence continues at coordinate 45,131,991 of CM045761.1, read as the reverse complement.
TCCAAATTGACGGAGGTTGTCTCACACGCTCGAGTTTGGAGAGTTGGCCCACAAAAAGGCTAAAGTAAAAGTCAATTTTAACTTATTTTGAGAAATAAATTTAAAAAAAAATTTATAAAAAAATAGAGAGGTGATGTTATTCAAAAAAATAAAAAAAAATCAATAAATTGACTTTTAATCTAGTTGCTAAAAGATAACTTTGTGGATAGAAAGACAGTACTATAGTTTATCTTCTTCCTTTAACTCAAAAACACATTACATATATACAAATACAAAGAAATTGTTCCCAGATCTTTAATGGAGGACGTGTAGCTAAAGAGAGACAAATTGCACTCCAGATCTGAACTTTATTAATTGTGCATTCTTTAAAGATGGAATATATCTAATTGGGAAAAAAAAAAAAAAAAAAGTGCAAAGATGCTTGAATAATTTAGCATTCAACCAAACAGATTGAGATCAAGGCAACAATCATGGTGAGTAAACACTCTTCATCTCCTCTTTGGTTCCGACCTCTCAATTCTCTCTTCCTTTCCAGAAATGACACCCTCTGATACATCCTCTCCATTTTTGCTCTCATCGTCCTTTACCTCTCTCTCTCCGATTCATCCTTTTTTTACGCCGATGAGATGGTGCGTTTGATTTGAAGACAACTCTTTCCGACTCACCGACCCATCTCACTCTAAAGCAACGGAATTAGTTGCGGAGTAAATAAGAAAAGAAAAATAGTGTAATTATTAATGTGGATATTAAAATTGAGCAGAAAGCCTTTTCAACCAGAGAGAATAGAGTTGGGACTCCACCAAAATTAAGTTTAATACAGTGTTTAGTTGGCAGATTTGAAAAGGTATTTGAAAATAAAAATGGAAAAGATAGGTGAAATATGTATAAAACATACCTATATTTTATCTAGTTTTACACACCTCTTTCTTTTCTCTTTTATCCCCCAACCAAATGCAATGTAAGAGTTAAATAAACTTAATTTAACTCAATTAGAATCCCACAATCACCTCAGGGTTTGTTTTGGATATAGGTTGACTTTTTGGCTACTTTAGCTTGGGGTTAAAAAGTTTCGTTTGGGATAGGCTTTTTAGCTTTTTTAATTTTTATGAAAAAAAAAATTAAAATGATTATGAGTTGGATGTGACATTTTGTCCTATTTGACTAGAATAACCTATTTTATCATATATGACTATTTTAGCCTCAACCTTTATCCCAAATGGGGCTTCAACTAGACCTCTAATTTAATTAATCAACTAAACCTTTCAGTCCAATAAAAGTCTCTGGATCCTAACCGTTGTAGCTAGCCAAACCAAACAGTAGGACTTTAGAGTAACTATGCATGAATAAGTAGCATAAATATTCCTCTAATTTTATTTGAGTTGGGACAGCATCCTTCAATCCAGATTATGGGCTCGAGTGAAATTCATCCTTTTTTCCAATAACAAAAAATTATCATATGACTCAAATTCATTGTAAGTGCTACTTTGTATTTTTTATTTTATTTTATTTTTTTTGTACACGTAATATTGTTGTATATTCTTTTCAATTAAGAATTTAATTTCATAACATTAAAAAAAATTTATTTTTTCATTTTTTTTGCAGTCACTTATCCTAGGAGGCTCTGATACTACAACAACCACATTAACTTGGGCAGTTTCCCTACTTCTAAACCATCCAACAGCCCTCAAAATAGCACAACAAGAAATAGATATATATGTTGGACATGGAAAAGTAAGATGGGTAGATGAATCAGACACCAAGAACTTAGTCTACCTTCAAGCCATCGTCAAGGAAACACTACGACTCTACCCTCCAGGACCCTTATCCGTACCACGTGAGTCCATTCAAGATTGTCATGTCTCTGGCTACTACGTCCCCAAAGGCACTCGCTTGATAGTAAACATTTGGAAGCTCCACCATGACCCTTGCTTGTTGACTGACCCTGATGAGTTCAAGCCAGAAAGATTTCTTACGTGGCAAGCAAAAGTAGATTTAAGAGGGCAGCAATTTGAGTTCCTTCCTTTTGGTGCTGGTAGGAGGTCATGCCCTGGAAGCACCTTAGCATATCAAATGTTGCATTTGATACTCGCTCGACTGCTTCAAGGGTTCAACCTTGCGATACTACCGGGGAATGGAAAAGTGGATATGAGTGAGGGGTTGGGGCTTACACTACCTAAGGCAGCTCCATTAGAAGTGTTGGTTACCCCACGCTTGTCAAGTGAATTTTATGATCAGCCATAGATAGACCATCTTAGTTTGTAGTGTGTATGATGCATATGTAATGTGTGGTAAATGGGAGTGTATGCAAGGTCACCTTACCTCTATGTTTTAGGACTCTTGTACCAATAAGGCAGACCCATATTTAAAATATTTGTTTTTGGGTTAAGTTCAAGACCTCGAATACAGATTTGTGATAAGAATTAAAGTCTTTGGTAGAGATTAAATGCATGTATTGTTGGAATTTGTAAAATGAATCTCAATCACATATTAATGTTTTTTGATAAAATTTTTGAATTTGTAGTGTTATCGTTTTTTTGAGTCATTTGCTATGCTTGAGTGACATGAATATTGTGAGAAATGAAAATATGATTTTGAGTCATCACGAATTCAACCTTTGAAATGAGTTAGAATAAAAAAGTGATTATTGTCTATTTATTTCAGCGAAAAAAAAAATTATTCCCCAACAAAGTATTTGATTCTCCTACTTTCCCATAATTGCTCAAGAAATATTAATTATTTAAGAGAAAATAAAATGGGACTAACAAGACTTAAAATTTTGTCAATATTCATAACGAAACCAAATGCTAAATGCATAAATAACATTGATCTGGAAATTTTATTACCAATAATCTTAATATTATGAGATTCTAATTCTTTTCAAAATTCATGTCATTTAAACATAATTTTATGAGTATAAATGATTATAGGGAAGTGATCTAGTATCTATTTGGGAGTAAAAGAAAAATGTCATGTTTTTAATTTAAATTTAATGTGACATGAGTCACACTCAAGGTTGTTTTGGGTATAATTTATTTTTTGATTTTTTTACTTATTATGAGAAAACATATAGAAAAGTAGAAATGTGGTATGATACAAATAAGCTAATATTTGGGGCGTTCCCAAAAAAGGCCTCATAATCAATATAGTCTATTGACACAAATTTTTAGAATTTTTTTTTTTTAAATTTGCAATAAATTTTTTTTTTTTGTATGCATAATACTCCCTAATAATTAAGTAATTATATAATCTTTATACAAAAATTCCGATAGTAACAAGATATATATTTAGAGTTGGAATTGACTTTTTTTTAGTATCTTTTGACTTTGTCGCAAATATAGAGAACACGTTGATTTTTGGTATTAATTTTGTTAATTTCTATTTATATTATATAAAATTGCAAAACATTGTGGAGTCATTGAGGTTGAAAGTTCTAATCATTTTTCCTCAATTTTTTTTATTTTTAAAAATTCCAGTTAATATGTGTCGCAATCTGATTGTTACTCATTTTTTTAATTTTTTTTTTGTTTTTTATCTGATAGTATAGATTTGTTATCCATTGTCATCTCATTAGAATTTGAATATAATATAATATATATTTTTTTTATTTTAAATATAACATTGTTATCTCATTTGAATTTGAATATAGTACTTTTTTTAAAAAAAATTATTTGTTATCTCGTTGTAATTTCGAATATAGTATTTTTTTAAAATTTTTGTTATTATTGAGGCTGAAAGTTTCAATCGTTTTTCCTCACAATTTAGATGGTTTGAAATTTTTGTTAGTATGTGTTGTAATCTGATTAGTCCTCATTTTTTTTTTTAATCTTTGTTATTTGTTATCTCATTAAATTTGAATATAATATAGATTTTTTGATTTTTTGTAAATTTTTTTTGTTATCTATATATCTGTTGGCTACATATTTTGTAAAAGCCAATTACAATTCGACACGTGGCAGAATGAGGGTATTATTGGAAGATGATTTTAATCTTAAATCTCAATCGTACACGTGGCAATAAGTATTGGTTCTCAAGTGGTCTGAGTAGCACTAGATCAGGAATGAGATACAAGGTGACGTGGCTTCAACGGTTACCTTTATTCAAATTCAGAAATAGGAGGGAAGTCCAACTGCAAGTGATGGCATAGTGGAACTATTTCTAAGGTAACATGATCAGCGATCATGGAGGAGCAGTTCGACGGTTCGAAGTGCATTTCGAAGGTCATCCCTAACAAGTATAAATAGCAGGGAAGTTCCCAGAAAAGGCCCCCAGACTCAGATCATATAAACCTGTTTTACTCAGATTTTTCCTTTCCGCTTTACCTTTCCTGTACTTTAAATACTTGTTCTTTAAATACCTGCACTGTACTTCAATTCATAGGAGTAGTTTTCAAGTAGATTCAAGTAAATCGTTGCTGTAAACTTCCTCAAGGCTGAGTTTGGACAATTGTAAGTGTTTATGTTAATACTTCAATTGCTTTTAATATTACTTGTCATTTCTCTTAATTTCTCCTAAAAGTCGAGCCACCAGTAAAAGTCCTCTTCATTGAGGCTGAAAGAACTAAAACATAGTCGCCTGATAATTGATTGGCAATTATAATTTCAGAAGGATCGATTGATCCTTGCCGCACGTTAAGATTTACAAATTTACCCTTTGAAAAGCCAAAAAGCCAACATATATTTTTGGCACGCCTAAAGGACTAAATAAAAATGGCTAGACGAAGACGACAAGGAGAAAATGAACGCTTAGAAGAAGGCGAGAAGGAGAGGTAGAAATACCTAATCCAGAGGAGAATGTGGAAACTCACTGCAGGAAACTCCTATGTTATCGTAACCTTTGGTCGAATGCATCAAGATTTCTCGACAAGAACCAAATGTTCATAATATTGACTAAACCAAGGAATTGGACCATCCACCATTCCATCTTCTCAGCCAACAAATCCATGGGATGGCTTGGTAGATGCTATGGGACAACAGCTAATGAACACAATGGAAAGGTGGGCAACATCCTTTTTGGATCGGATGAACAACCACCAACCAACAAATACAAGACATACAGAAGAAATTTTAAATGTTCATCAACAAAGATTGGCTAGGGAAAACAAATTTATGCAAGTTAATGGACAAAGTTAATGGTCGACTAGTACTCAAAACTATGAAAGACCATCACCTCGTCTTGGTATTAACCCATTTCGAGGCCCGTAGTAGGCCAAAATACCACAATACTCAATAGTGAAGCCATACCGGTTAGCGATCTGGCCAAGTACAAGAAACTGGCATAAGAGTGGTGGCAAAGCCCATGTTCGAAGTCATACCTGGCACCAGGGGGTATATTAATCCTATATTTGAATTTATACACAGCGGGTTGCAGGGTTTGTCTGCAAATGGAAGGGACACAATACCTATTCCAATACCTTTCACGTGTCCTTAACAGACAGCTCAAAGGGGTTATCCATTTCCCCAACAAAGAACTCGCACCACAGGACAACCACCCAAATGTACCATTGTATGGACCAAGAGGACCACAGCACAAGTTCCACCGAACCCCGTGGTTTGCTCCTCCAAAGAGTGGTTCAAGAAGCCCAAAATATGGTCCCTAGGGACCAAATTGTTGATATTGTTAGGGAGCTATGTGGACCAATGGCTCGGGGTCCAAACTCAGATACGTAAAAACCATATCCAGAGTGGGTTGATAGGGTACATGAATACCCAAGAGGGTTTAGAATACCAGATTTCACCCTATTCTATGGAACCGAAATCAATCAACAAGAGAGCATATTGCTAGATTCACGCCATGTGGTGAATTCGCTAATCATGACTACATAAAATTGAGATTATTTCCAAACTCCCTAACCTGGGGAGCGTTTGTATGGTATATCAACCTTACACTGCTCCATTCAAACTTGGCAACAGATGGAAGAGGCATTTCATGCCCAATTTTTCCAATCGAGCCGAAGTATCCATGGCGATTTGGCAAGATTGAGTCAAAGGCCCAAGAAAAGGCTACTCAATTCATTGCAAGATTTAAAAGGGCTCGAAATAAATGTAGAGTCATCCTTCCAGAGCCAGAATTTGTACGATTGGCTCAAAACGGTTTAGAGTTCAGGCTTCGAAAGAAGTTTGATTCAATTGAATTCAGGGATTTGGTCGAATTAACCTATAAGGTGTCACGATATGAAGCATTATTGGAGGAAGAACAAGATCGAAACAATGCTTCATATAAGACATACTATAAAGATCCCAATTACGAGATTGATGCAGCAGAGATTGTGGGCAAAGAACCCGTAATCTGTGAAGCATTAATTCATAAGGATACGACTATCGACCAACAGTTTAAGAAGAAAGACTTTCACAGAAAGTATTCTTTCGATTTAACAAAAGCAGATGACATTTTCGATCATTTGCTCGCAGCTAATTTCCTTAAGTTACCAAAAGGAGTAAACCGCGCATTCTCTTGATGAACTTAAAGGAAAAGTGTCTTTCAGAATGGCACAATTCTTGGTCTCACTCAACTAAAACCGCATTGTTTTTCGAGACAGATCCAGAGCAAATCCGAAAGGAAGCAAGTTCCCAAACAAAACAGAGAAAGCCATGGAATTGACAAGAACCCGCTTCCGAAGTTGGAGAAAGCGCCGCTAATGTGGTTGTTCCAAATTTTCGTAACCTATCTCGCAGGAATTGGAAGAAGTCAATGTGCAAATGCATATTGCCAACCGCATACCGCCAAGAAAGAGACCAAGAGTTCACCAGTTGTTGGTCAGAGTCTCTCACATCAGAAGGAACATTCTGATGAAGAAATACTGGACGACGATTCCTTGGAAGCAGCTGTAATGCAAAGGATGTGTCCAAGGTGGAGACTAAGCTACAAATGGTTGAAGGGGCTTCCAATTGATGGGAAGCAATACTATAAGGATGTTCAGAGACGCCCCTAGAACAACCAACGCTATAAACAAAAGGTCAGACCGGCTAGTGATAGCAACCACCTGATGGTTGAGCCTCAGCTGATGTAATGAATGCTAAAGGCAAAAGGCCCTTGTATGAGTCTAGGCCACTTAACTACTATAAAATGGAGAGTAGACATTCGAAAGAAGATTAGAGAGGAGTTCGTGTTATGGGACTAAAGCCGAGATTGGCCCCTGCATCAACTTCACACGTAATGTAAAATGGCCATCTCAAACAAAGGCCGTAATCAAGCTCAAACAAGAGACCAGAACCAAGCACTTACCTCCACGGCCAGTTTCGAAGATAGCTTCGAAGGTGGAAAAGGGTGATTCAACGTCTGAATCAGTAAGCTCTTGGGTGCCTGCAGTCCCTCATTGGTTTGTAATGCAAAACAAACCTAGGGAATTGCCTGATAGGAGAGATGTTGGAATCACAGTGAATGGTCAAACCTCCTTTGGTGGCCCCAAACAATCGGGGTTGGGTATCAAGCACCCAAAGACAAAGGAGCCAAGTATGGTTCCGGTTATTTCCAGATCACAAAGGAGGAAAATTCAGCGCAGGTACACCCAGTACCAGCAAAATCTGAAAGAGAGTGAAGAGAGTTCTTCACATGTCAAGACGGAAGAAAAGAAAGCTTCGAAGTCAGACCATGTTCCAAAACCGACGCTGCAAAGTAAAGTGGTTTGTAGCAGGGAACAATTGGCCCAAGTTCATTCTGAACTAAAGGCCAGGGAAAAGTCTAGTTTGGCAGGATTGGAGAAGGCTCTGATGGAAAGTGATAGTGAAATAGAAGAAGAAATTGGCATGAGCCAAAAGAAGGAAATGGCAGAAGAAGAAATGTTCGAAGCCTTTATGGCTGAACAAACATTTCTGACTGAAAGTTTAGTTGAGAAGGATCCTTCGAAGGGATCAGTCATCAATGAAGTACTGTAATGCAAAGATGGAGGACGCCAAGATCTTGAACAAGGTAGTCAAGAGGGAAGAAGGTACAACCACCATCCGCTTTGGCTCATTCCCACCCAGACGCTTAACATGGTACATATACTACCTCATGAATTTCAGGCTGAGGATCAGGGAGACCAAGACATGGATCCAATTCCTGTTTCTAGTGAGGAATCACAAGTGAGCATGGTTCAGGATGCTTCGGAAATGGCTAGTCCTATGGAAGTTGAGTGCGAAAGTGAGGAGGAGGTGAGCATCAACCTCTCATATCCTTTTGAATACCCCTCGAATTCCATGACCCAACATGTCAAGCCTTTGTACATTAAGGCTTTCTTTGATGGTATACAGTTAAACCGAGTCCTAGTAGACAATGGGGCGGCGGTTAATTTATTGCCGAAATCTTCTTTGAAGAAATTAGGGAAGAAGAATCCAAGGTTGATCCCAACCAGTACAACCATTGCTGGTTTTGCTGGAGATAAGCAGATGGCCCAAGGTATTCTGCCTATTAATTTGAGTGTGGGAACCAGGGATTGTATGACAGCATTCTTCGTGATCGATAGCAATGCTAAGTATAATGCCTTACTTGGAAGGGACTGGATTCACACCAACAAGTGTGTACCTTCCTCTTTGCATCAGAAGATCATGATGGCTCTGGGTAATGGAGAGACAGAGGAGATTGATGCAGATCCTCAACCTTTCATAGCTCTCGCGGATTTTGCAGAGGCCAAACTATATATTGAAGGGTAACTCCACTCAAGATATTGAGAAAGTTGATGGCTCACCAAGTGACGGCTGATGAGGAAGTTACACATCTAAAGCACTTAGTCCAGGAAAGTGCTGATGAAGAAGTTGCCGTGAAAGATGACAACGATGCCTGGTTATAGGCAAAGAAGTGAAGAACGAGAAGCCAATTCATTGGCTTTGATTAAATTCTCATCATTGGATGTAAATGCAATAGTCCGTATGCAGTAAACAAGAGAGAGAAGCCATGACAATTGGTCAGAACAAGAACAACAACAGTCGAGTTTGACCTTTGGGAAGTATTGTGCATTGGACATTGAAACAAGAGTCCGTGAAATACAAGAAGAAGACGCCTTATGGACAGATTTTGTCTATGAGGAAGAAGGTAGAGATGTCGAAATAGAGAACCTAGAGGCGTAACAAGGTGAAAAGATTGCTTCAAGGTTGAAGAAACCAAAGAGAAAGCTTCAATGAATTCTCGACGCAGGACCCCTTAGAAGAAGTGAATTTAGGAGAAGGTTCTGCGGCAATTTCACTTATATAAGTACTGCTTGAATGCTCGACAGAGACCAGCTTGTTGGTTGTTTTAAAGAAATACAAAGATTGTTTTGCATGGTCCTATAATGAACTACCAGATTGGATAGATCATTGGTGGAACATAGGCCCCTTTAAAGCCTAATTTTAAGCCATACAAATGTAAACCAAGAAGGATGAGTCCAGATGTGATTCAGATGGTCAAGGAAGAGATTCTTAGACTACTCAAGGCAGACTTTATTAGGACGGCCAGATATGTTGAATGGCTATCTAATATTGTGCCTGTAGTTAAGAAAAATGGCAAAATGAGGGTATGCATCGATTTCAGGAACTTAAATCTAGCAACCCCTAAAGATGAATACCCTATGCCTATAGTGGATCTGTTGGTAGACAGTTCAGCAGGGCACCAAGTTTTGTCAATGATGGATGGCCACTCTGGTTATAATCAAATATGCATTGCAGAGGAAGACATCCACAAGACAACATTCAGATGCCCTGGGAATATTGGCACCTTCGAATGGGTTAAGATGCCATTTGGTCTGAAGAATGCCGAGCTACGATCGAGGGCTATGAACACCATCTTTCATGACCTTATTGGAGGGTATCTAGAATGTTATATTGATGACATCGTGGTAAAATCCCACCATGGAGAAGCACTTGCTTCATTTAGAAGCCTTTGAAAGAATGAGGAAGTTCAAGTTGAAACTCAACCCTCTTAAATGTGCTTTTGGTGTGTCATCCGAAATTTCTTGGGTTATGTGGTGCACAAGGAAGGAATACAGGTTGATCAGAATAAAGCCAAAGCCATCATTGAAGCTAGGCCTCCATCAAGTAAGAAAGAATTACAAAGGTTCCTTGGGCAGGTTAATTTTCTTCGAAGGTTTATTTCTAACACTGCAGGGAAAACTAAAGTGTTCTCTTCCTTGTTAAGGCTGAAAGATGAGGAGGAATTTGTGTGGACAGCAGAGCATCAAACTGCTTTCGAAGGTATCAAAGCCTACTTGGCCAATCCTCCAGTGCTGATGCCACCAAAACGAAATAAGCCCTTGAAGTTATACATAGCAGCAGCAGAAGATTCGTTGGGAGCTTTCTTGGCCCAAGACAATGAAGAAGGCAAGGAACAAGCTGTTTATTACCTTAGTAGGTTTTTAAATTCTTGTGAATGTAAATATTCAGCTGTTGAAAAGCTGTGTCTTGCTTTGTATTTTGCTGCAATGAAATTAAGATATTACCTTTTACCTACAACTGTCTTGGTAATTGCAACCACAGATTTGGTTAAATACATGTTATCTAGACCTATGTTGAGGGGAAGAATTGGCAAATGGATATTAGCCTTGTCGGAATTTCATTTAGAATATGTCCCTCAAAGAGCAGTAAAAGGGCAAGTATTAGCCAATTTTCTGGCAGATCATCCATCTCAAACAGAGAACCAAGAGGTGATGGAACTTGGTTTGGCTAGTATTGAACCATGGCAAATGTGGTTCGATGGATCAAAAGCCAATGGATTAATTGGAATTGGTATTGTGATTAAGTCTCCACAAGGGGTAGAAACCACACATGGTTTCAGAGTGGATGAAGCTAGCTGTTCCAATAATCAGGCTGAATATGAAGCCTTAATAGTAGGACTAGAAATCCTTATTGGGTTACAAGTACATGCAGTTGACATATTTGGGGACTCTCAATTGGTGGTTAACCAAGTAAAAGGGATTTTTAAGTGTCAAAGCATAAGTATCCTACCATATTATGTTGTTGCATTACATCTGCTTTCTCAGTTTCAAATAGCAAATGTAACTTATGTTCCAAGATTCTTGAACAGTAGAGCAAATGATGTGGCTCAAAAAGCTTCGAACTTCAAGAGAAGGGATAATACTCAAAGGGATATAAGCCAAACAACATATCGAGACTAATACAACCTTTGAATAAAGGAATGTGATCTTGGAAGTCAATCATAATGACTCACAAGAACAGATTGGAGGCATCCAATTATGCAAGATTTGGATCGGTCCATCTTCAAAAGCCAGCAGAAAATCAAATTGCGCCTATGCAATACATAGTATATGATAATGCTCTATACAAAAGGGAGGAGATGGCTTATTATTGGAGTGTTTAGGTCCAAAAGAAGCATTAACAATATGGCCGAGGTTCACGAAGGCATTTGTGGTGCTCATCACCGTGTAAAGATGAGATGGTTGCTTCAAGGCATTCCTATTATTGGCCAACTATTCTAAAAGATTGCATAGAATATGCAAAAGGGTGCCGTGCATGCAAAAACATGGCACAATAAGACATGTGCCCATAATCCACCTACATGCAAGAGTAAAGCCTTGGCCATTCAGAGGATGGGCCATGGACATGATAGGTAAAATTCATCCACCTTCTTCAAGCATCATTGTTTCATTCTAGTGGCTACATTACTTCACTAAATGGGTTGAAGCCAAGCCATATAAGGTCAGAGATCGCATGAGGTCATTGGGTTCATTAAAGATTTGATCCATAGGTTTGGCATCCCACAAACCATAACAGCTTGATAATGGAACTGTGTTTGATGGGAAAATGGTGAAATCCTTTGTGGCGTAGTTTGGGATTAGCCTTATTAATTCCACTCCCTATTATGCATGTGCCAATGGTCAAGTCAATCATCTAATAAATCCTTGAAAAAAGGAATACAAAAGATGGTGGAAGATAATCCTAGGGATTGGCATAACCTATTGTTGGATGTTTTATGGGCTTACAGAACTTCCCCAAGATCGAGCACAGGAGTCACTCCTTATGCCTTAGTATACGGGCACGATGCAGTGTTACCTGTGGAAATTAATGTTAAATCTTTGAGGGTAAGATGTCAAGATCAATTAGAATCTGAGCAATATCATCAAAGCATGTGCTTGGAATTAGAAGACATAGATGAAGCCAGGATTTTGGCATTAAATAGCATTCTTTTTCAAAAGAAGAAAGCAGCCAAGAATTATAACAAGAAAGTCAAGCATATTGGCTTTGATGAAGGTGATTTGGTATGGAAAACAATACTCCCCATAGGGATTAAAAGCCATAAGTTTGGCAAATGGTCACCTAATTGGGAAGGACCATATCAAGTTCATAGAGTTTTGCCCTTTGGGGCATACCATTTAAGAAATTTGAATGGTTATGTACATCCCAAAAAGATTAATGGCAGATATTTGAAGCCTTATTTTCCAACCATTTGGGAAACACAAGGAATGGAATAAACATTGAATACAAAAAATGAGACTACTCAAAGGATAGACAAAACTTGTTCTTTCATAAAGAATTAAATACATTATGCCATAGATTGGCCCAGAAGTCATTACAATGTCTTAATTGTTTTTGTACAACGGATTTCCTATTGCTAAGTGATGGGAATAGTTTGATAGCTGTAGCCATGTCACTTTTACGATCAGCCAATTCTTGGTTAGTGATCTGCAATTTGGTGTCAGTTCGACCCAAGGCTCGGTTTATTGCAGCTAATTCCTCCTCCAGTTGAGCTTTCTTCTCTAACAGTTGGAGTCGAAACTTGGAATCAGAGGAATGTTGTTCCTTGAGTTCTGATACTTCGGTATGCACTTGAGAAACAAAACTCTGATCCCTAGTCAGCTTTTCATCCTCAACCTTAGCAGCTTGACAAATGTTGAGGTAAAAGTCGATGGTGGTCAGCCGCTGAGACAGATGACTTGAGACATTCAGACTGCATCGCCAAAGAATGTTACAACACTGAAGAAACCCATTTCTGATAGTAGGCTTTTGTAGAGCCTCAAAGGGAATCCTCGAAAAGGAATTTAGCAGTTCTAGACATGTATCTATGTCTATTGAAGGCACAGGAGAGTTGTTGCTAGAGGAAGAATTCTCAAAAAACTCCAATAAGGAGTCACCAAGACTAATGGCTCACCAAGACTAAATTTTGGAGATGAAGAAGGCACGCCAAAAGACTAGCAAGTCTTCCTTCGAAAATGTCTACTTCATCCCTAGACATGAAGGGCATAGAAAGTACTGTGGTGGAAGACATAAAGGGCTGCATGGGGATGGGAGAAATGGATGGGGCGTTTTTGGCGGCTTCTATAGTCTTTGCCACCAATGAATCAAGTGAAGAGGGGCCGAGATAGGCATAGGTGGTGAACCATGAATTGGGGAACTACCAAAGACTCAGAGAAGAATTAATTGCTATCGAGATGGAGGGCAAATCAAATCTCCGTGAAGGAAGGAAGAAGGGCAAGGCTCAAGAAGAAATGGACCGAGGAAGATCAAAAGTTAAAAGGAATATATGGTTCTAAGCCAAGGAAAAGAGAAGCAGGATGCTTAGATTCAAAGAAGGCATATCAAAGAGGAAGCGTGAGTTGGATGGTTTTCACGTTGCATTTGGTCGGGCTTCAACCGAATCGAAGGAGGCTTCGCCGAAAAATGAAAGCAAGAGTCGTTGCAAGAGGAGGAAGTACAAAAGATTGTTAGAATTCAAGATGTAAAAGATGGCTAAAGGAAAACAAAGTGGAAGTGTGAAAGAAATTACTTGTTTCGTAAATCGCACTAATGAGAGAGTCGCGGAGGGAATGATGTGCGGCACTTTGATGCTTTCTCATTATTTCCTTTGTAATACATCAACAAAGCAGCAGCTTTTCCCTTAAACTTTGATTTTGCCGCTCTTCTCGGTTCTCTCAAGACAATTATTGTTTTAGAATGTTCTCGCCTACTACCTTGACAAATGTCTTATGAATGGGATCTTCCATCAAGTCAGTAGTTGAAGGAGTCATCTTTCTTTTCTTTCCTATTATTTGAGCAAGTGTCTCAGAATCAGAATCCTCATCAGAATCGGAAGGAGAGGCATCAAAATCAGAAGAAGGAACAGAATTTTTCTTCTCCTTTTCTTTGAGTCAAGAATGTTTGCTTATCAATTGTCTTTTCAGTTCTTTCAATCTGAGATTCGTGTTCCCGTAGGAAACTCTTCTTCGATTCTTTAATGTACCGCCTCCTCATGAACCACATCACCACTTTTTTCCTCTTTATCAAGGCTCGAGTGACTCGAGAGGAGTTGAAGTAATAGGAATAGATTGAGTTGTAGGAGGAACAAGGAAGAAGTGACAATTTCAAAGGTTTTGGATCGGGACACATCTAACATTTTCACGATCTTGAGGAGAAATGGCTAAGTACACTTCCATATTGCTCACCCACCGCTTTTGGTATCTCTTCAAAAAGTGCCTTGAGGATGAAAGGGGTGTATTCAAAATTGGCTAAGTCATCTATAAATTTGAAAGTTGCCTCTTCTAGCCTTGATTTTCGAACCTTCAAATCTCTCTTGGCAAGGGATAAGTTGGTGTTACTACAAAGGGGTATTGGAACTCCTTGTATAAGACCAAACTGTCTAGCAAATTGAGCAGGACAGTAAGGCTCAGCTATGCATTTGTAAGCCCTGGGGTTCAAGGTTCCAATAAACAGTTCTCTAGGAATCAGAATGGAAGCCCATATGTTTTTATGAATGGGTAGGCAGAGCCCTGTCACTCGTAAAGTGACTCAACCAAGTTGGGCCTACAATCGCTTCAAAGGACTAAACGATGACTAGGAAGGGCAAATGATAGAAGAAGGAGAAATAAAAGGCAAAAGTAGAGGGATAAAGTGAAGCATTGGCCAGTCTTATGCCATGAGAGAAAGAGTGTAACCCATGAAATTTGAGACATTTGGATTGTAATTCAGTGAAATAGGCAAAAAGCCAAAGCTGAAGGATCTAGAATGGCCCCCCTTGATTAGCATCTAAAGGTTTCTCACAAAAGAGGGAGCAAACTCTATAAACGTGGCCTAGGACATATGGAGCTAAGGCTACTCTTTTCTGTAAGACAAAGGCTTTGACAAGAGGAGCAAATTCAGGCATGATTCTTTGAGAGGAAGTACAGAATAGGAATTTGCAAAGCCAATATAATAAGAAGGAGAAGAGTTCCCTATCAAGCATCGGACCTTCCCTTTGTTTTCGCCTTAACAAAATCATCAGAAGATGAAGTAAGAGAGGAAGGAGAAAAGAACTCATAAATCGGGGAAATCTGGGGTAATGGGAGTGCCAATGGGGGATGTCCCTAGAAGGTGACAAATGACGAGAAGGGTAGGAGCCATCATCCCACACTTAAATTGAAAGAAATTAAAGATGGGGTTCCAAAAGCATAAGGCAGCAGGAACTAAGAAAGGGTCTTCTGGGATAGTTACCCTGGATAATCGAAGAGCATCAAGAAGACAAAGCTCTTGAAGGTCTAGCGCCCCGGCAGGACAACTCGATCGCATTCATTCCGCCATTCTCGTCTTATCGTGGCCAACATCGGTGGGGACGATTGATTCTCCAAATTTTTCCAATAAGATTACTTTCAGAAGAAGACGTTGATCCTCCAAAGGGATATAGGGCAGGGAGTTCAGTAAGAGTCTCTTTGAATATTGGCCCAAGCACGTAATCTTGCTGTTCATGACGACGAGGGATAAAGATACGCCCATCGATAGCACTTTTCTGCCCAGCCTTGTATTTCTCACATTCTGTGTCGATAAGCCTTTTCAAGACCACAGATGGGCTTAGACGCTCTACGGTTGGGATTTTTGAGGAAGAAGCCATTGAAGATTGATAAGGGTTTATATGTTAAGAGCAAGTGATTTCAGAACATAAAACAAAGGGGGCTTTTAAAGGTTTCGTGTCTGAACATATAGGGCATAAATCGTTAAGTACTAAAAGTACGAATACGAGGAGCCTTCGCCGATATTAATGATTTTGGAGGGAAAAGTATATTTCGGATGACGACAACAGCTTCGAAGTGGGGTATATGGCTTCGAAGCCAATTTTGGCTCCAAGAAATCAAATAAAAACGGCTTCGAAATACAGAATTCGGCTTCGAAGTATACTACATGTTTGGAGAAGCTAAGATGCTTGAGTATTGGTCTACTTCAAAAGGTTTAAAGACTTATTTGATGAACATTATTGAAAGTAATGACCTTTAAAGCAAAATTTAGAATTTTTTAAAGAACATCAAAACCAATCATTGGTTTTTCGCAAGAGAAGACTGCCCATTGAAATTAGGACAGCATAAACTACCTTTCAAAGCAAGAAGTGGTCAAATTAAAATTGGTTGACTATAGTAGCCAGGACCATGCATTGGTTATAATTAGCTTTGAAAAGTAAAGTTGTTAAGTTCGAAACACTAATTTTAGATAATATTGACCAAAATTGTCAATTTTTATTCCATAAATTGGAAAAAGACATATTGGTTTCTTTTAGTGTTTCATTAAAGACAAGTAAGTCCAAATTCGAAGGATGAGATTATTTAATTTAAGGTTGTGAGTTGGCTTTTAAAGTAAGAGGAAACAGAGTCAAACAATGTCGAGTACAGAAGACTTTGCTTTTCATTAGAGCCAAGACAATTACATTAAATAATCTTATTTTGGTACAAATTCAAGTTCGTAAAAATAAGGAATAGAATAAATTACAAGATCATGAAATTTCGTCCAACAATGATCAATGAATATTTGTTCTTTCTTTATTATGTCTTCCATCTCTTCCAAAGTTGGCTGCATGAGTTGATGTGCTCTCACTTCATAATACAGCTCTTCAGCCTTTGCTTCGAAAGCCTCCTCCCTCGATTTTTGTTCCAACTCATCTATAACTAAATCATCCCAATATGCAGAATCCTTATTTTTGAAGTCTTCAAAGTCTTCAATGAAGTTTTCGCCAGATTGAGCATGAATTCTAAGAGATGAAAGTTGATCCAAAGACTGGGTGGTGTCTTTGGAATTTCGATGCCAATGGAGGAGTACTGGAAGTTGATCCAGAATGTGAAGTTCTCTTGGGCGATAGGATTAAGGATATGGCCCCGGTCGTAATATCACAGCCCATTGAAGTTCTTAAGAGGAATGTCATCCTCAAGAACATTAAAGGGTAGGTGAGAAAAAGCCGCAAGCAAAAGTTGGGCTTCTTTCCGCTCGATGGAGTTGGAGATGATGGATGTTTGTAAGGGGAGAAGGTTTTGTCCATTGGAAGAGCAAGCTTTAACTTCTATCCAAGAAAGAGGGAGGAGGAGAAGGAGTAGATGGTTCTGCTTCAAAAGAAAAAGAAGATGTGGGTGCCTCTAGTCTAGGGGATGGAGAAGGTGTGGATGCTTCTATTTCGAAGGATGAAGAAGGTGTGGATGCTTCCATTTCAGAAGATGGAGAAGAAGAAGTGGTCGCTTCGGTTGGGGGAGATGACACAGGGATGGAAGGAACAAAGGCATTAATATAGCCAAGCCAGTCAGAAGAACAAATCTGTGCTTTCTTGGCTAAGAATGAAGGGGTATATCCTTGTGTTTCTTCCAAGCACCGGGCAGGGTGCATTGCTCCTGTGGGCATGGAGGATGTATACCAAGCTACAAGCAAATTCTCTTCTAAACTACGTCGAAAGTCGATGGGCACATAAGGATGAACCACCGAGCTTCGAGCGTAGGAAGGGAAATCCAAGGGGTCAGTGAACTCAATAAAATGATGATTGATCCGTTCCCTCAAGTCCCGTGACTCAAAAGTGCACCGATTTGTCACCCCAGAAGATGAAGTTTCATCCCAAGCAGAAGGTTGTGAAGAAGAATTTCCTAATTCCATATTTGCAATTTGTTGAAGCAAAGGCTTGAAAGTTGTTTGTTCAAAGCGTGAGGGGAATTTAGAGGAAGAACTTCTTGTATCAACGAGTTCGTAAACCGAAGGATTGAGGGCAATATGTTCGTAGTCCAAAGGTTGATAATCTGCGAAAGCCTCCATGACCTGAATATAGAAAGGCGGGTAAAGGTGGCTAATAAATGTGGGGAATTCTTTCGAGGGAAACAAGATTACTCAAAGGCTCTTCGTATGCTCGATCGTTAGAATGGGAAGGTGATTGAGTCATAATCCGTTCGAGTACTGAAGGTATTGGAACGTCCAACAAAGTTAAGAATTAATGCAAATGATCACCAAAATAGGTGACGGTTGTGTTTCTAAAATGGATTCTATGCACGCTCAAAAAGTGAGGAAAAGTTTTGATTCACTAATATTTCCAAGTATTGGGTATATTAGTGCGGGGTAATGTTGGCTACTTATTTTGTAAAAGCCAATTACAATTCGACACGTGGCAGAATGTGGGTATTATTGGAAGATGATTTTAATCTTAAATCTCAATCGTACAGGAGGCAGTAAGTATTGGTTCTCAAGTGGTCTGAGTAGCACTAGATCAGGAATGAGATACAAGGTGACGCGTGGCTTCAACGGTTACCTTTATTCAAATTCGTAAATGCGAGGGAAGTCCAACTGCAAGTGATGGCATAGTGGAACGATTTCTAAGGTAACATGATCAGCGATCAAGGAGGAGCAGCTCGACGGTTCGAAGTGAATTTCGAAGGACATCCCTAACAAGTATAAATAGCAGGGAAGTTCCTTAAAAGGCCCCGACTCGGATCATATAAACTGCTTTTATCAGATTTTTCCTTTCCGCTTTACCTTTCTGTACTTTAAATACTTGTTCTTTAGATACCTGCACTGTACTTCAATTCATAGGAGTAGTTTTCAAGTAGATTCAAGTAAATCGTTGCTGTAAACTTCCTCAAGGCTGAGTTTGGACAATTGTAAGTGTTTATGTTAATACTTCAATTGCTTTTAATATTACTTGTCATTTCTCTTAATTTCTCCTAAAAGTCGAGCCACCAAAGAAAAGTCCTCTTCATTGAGGAAAAGAACTAAAACATAGTCGCCTGATAATTGATTGGCAATTATAATTTCTGTAAGGACTGATTGATCCTTGCTGGCACGCTCGCATTTACAAATTTACCCTTTGAAAAGCCAAAAAGCCAACAATATCTGCACTCTATACTTACTATATATAATTGGAAAAGTTAAAAGGTCTTTGTCTTTGAAAGTTTCAAACTATTTTTCACAAATTTTCTAATTTTTAAAATACAAGGAATTTTAGTTAGAGCTCCCTTGTTAAAAAGTTTTACTAGTACAAGGACAAAGGAAAAATATTTTGTAGTTCAAGTTCTCTAAATTTGTGGAGGTTATTCTTGGACGAAAATACTCCCACACTAAGGGTTGGTTTGGGGTATCCTAAAAAAGTGTACTTTTTGTCTTTTCACGAAAATATGTGCAAAAAAGTAGAGAGGTGATGTGATAGAAAAAAGATAAAAAGATAAAAAGATGGATTATATAGTAGATGCCAAACAAGGCTTAAAGCTAGGAAATGGGGAAATTCTATTTTTACACACCAAATTATCTCTGTGTACATCTTTTTTTAATCTACACATTTAGTAATTTAATTTTTACTTCTTTATCTTAGCCCACAAACTTCACATTCCAAATATACCCTCACATTCTTTGTACACATCCTCTTCTTTAGTTGTTTCTTCCTGCAGTATATACATTTTTGCTTGCACCCTGATGATTTGTGTTCTGTTGTTGCTAGGAATGGTTTGATTGGATGGATGCTTTATAACCTACTGAGGACGTGGAGCAGTTTCTATTGCGAAAAATGGTTCATGACAATTGGGACAGAGAAGATTATGATTGAGATACATTCTAAGATACGCATACTGCATTTTACATCTATGGCACATTGTCCAGAAGGTTCGGTGTTTCTGCTTACGAGATGGAGGAGGAACATGAGACGCCTTAGTTGTATTACCCTTCGGAACCCTCACATGCGGAGTTGTACTTTTGGTGAAATTGTCAAACCCATTTTGTTAATCAATTTCGCGCATATAGCAGAGAAAACATAAGAAGAACAATCTTACATTGGGATAGTGACAGAGTAATCCAGACAATATTGCTATTAACCGAATCAACAGCGAAAAGTTCACCATCCTCGGAGACACGGATTTTTTAAGACACAACTCCAAGTTCATTTCCCTGCACAACAGTTTCAACAAGGTACCCATTCTCAAATTGAAGAACATTTCCATCTGGGTTAAAAACAAAAACACATAAAACCAATGCATAGATTTGTGTATAAACACAATAGAAATCATAAATTATGATTTTGGACTTGCCTGACTGGGGGATTTTGGAGAAAGACCTTGTCCATTTGAGAAGAGAAGACAAGTGTTTTATCAAAGATCCTGATTAATCACTATCAATGTACTTGAATAAACAAATCTACACCAATCAAATAATCACAGAATGCATAGTACATGGAGAGAGAGAGAGAGAGAGAGAGAGAGAGAGAGAGAGAGAGAGATTGTAACCTAAAGGAGCAGCACGAGCTTGGAAATGAAGAACAAAAGTGAAGAAGAAGAAGATTGAGAAAGTGAGGAAAGGGATGGATGTTCTCATGGCTAAGTCAATCAGAACACGGAAAGTGAGGAAAGTGAGGAAAGGAATGGATGTTCTCATGGCTAAGTCAATCAGAACACGGAGGAAGAGATAAGAGAAATCTAGGGCTAGAATGGGTATTCAAGATATTTGAGGAGTGAAGGGATGAGATAGTGGTGGGTAAGATGGTAATTTTTTTAAAGGATAAAATTATAATTTTGAAAAAATTCATTAAGTATGTGGAGTAAGTAAACTTGGTGTGTGGAAATAGAATTTCCCTAGGAAACGTTGTTTTGTTGTGGAATGATTTAAAAATTTTAAAATTCAACTACTTTTGATTTACATATCCATTTTTTATAAAATTTATATTTTTAGAATCAACTCATCAAGATCTATCAACTAATATCCATGATGAATATGAAATTAAAAAAAAAAAAAAATTTCTCTGACTAAAAATTTATTTGACTAAAATTTCTATGACTTGGTAGAGAAATTTTATTTGATTGAAATTTCTCTGACTATATAGGGGTAAATTAGTCATATAAAAATATAAAACTATAGAATATGGACTTCACCTTTTAAAATTTATAAAGGGAAGGACATATGATCTTGTTGTATAGACTAGATCTCATATGTATTTATATTGGAGGAGGTATTACTAATTTTCCCATTGATGGTTTCTAATTAGATTTTTTTTTTTTTTTTCAAGTCACAATAACTTAATAAAAAAATAAAAACTCACAACTCTATAACTTAAATAAATTAAATATATATACAAATTAAAAATTTATATAAACCCACAACCATCTTTATAATTTAAATAAATTTAAAAATGTATATATATTTTGTTTCATTCTTACTAGCATATCACCTATGTTATGCATATAATAAAATAGGGCAAATTACAAACACCCCCCTCGAGGTTTGATAAAAATACAGATTCCCCCCTAAGGTTTGAGAAATTACAAATTGCCCCCTGAGAGTCAAATTTTCATAACAAATTAGGGAAAATTAGGGGGAATCTGTATGAAAATAAAAACCTCAGGGGGCAATTTGTTATGGAAATATAAACCTCAGGGGGTGGGATGTAATTTCTCAAACCTCAGGGGGGAATCTGTATTTTCATCAAACCTGGAGGGGGTGTTTGTAATTTACCCAATAAAATAATATGTTATTTAATAAAAATATGATAATTATATTTAATATTTTTATATTATGTAAAATAAAAGTTAAATAGAAATTAGTCAATCGGGATTTTCTTAATTGTTTAAAATTAAGAAAATAAAAAAAAAATTAATATGAGATCTAAAAATCTTATTTTGCATATATAAATGATAGTATAAGATTCACTTTATGTAAGTGAAACAATTTACTTTTTCCTTTTTTTCTTGATGTGAGATTATAAAATAAAAATTAAATGAAAACTAATGAATGTGAATTTTCTTAATTGTTTAAAAGTTAATAATTGTTTAGGCGGGAAGTTTATTTCGAATCAAACAATCTTACCCGTTTAATCTTTAATTAGGTCAATCTTTAATTTATTTTGTATGAAACAAATTTAACCAATATAATTTGATAAAACTACTAAAATTGCAATTAAACCAGTGAATCAGTCAAACTGAAAACGATTCACCTTATCGGCCAGGTCAAAGGACCAACCAACTTATACAAAAATTAATTAATTAAAACTTTTAAATTTTATTTTAACATAAGGTTTATGTAGTGAAAGAACTCATTTTTTCCTCATTTTCCTAATGTGAGATTGTAAAATAAAAGTTAACAGTTGTTTGAACGGAAAGTTCATTTCTAATCAAGCAATCTTAATCATTCAATTTTTAATAAGATCAATCTTAGTTTATTTCAAATCAAACAAATTTAAGCAATACATTTTGATAAAACAGCTAAAACCGTGATTAAAACAGTTAATCAGTCAAACCGAAAATGATTTAGCTTAATCGGTTAAGTCAAAAGATCAACCAATTTATAACAAAATAAATTAATTAAAACCTTTAAAAAAAATTAAATTTAAATCATCTTGAACTGAAACATGCACAATACTATAATATTAAATGAGAGTATAAGATTTACTTTATATAAGTGAAACAACTTACTTTTTATTTGTTTTCTTGATGTGGGATTGTAATGATTTTAAAGTTAAATATTATGAGAGTTTCCAAATCTCATACAAAATTATTTTTAAAATCAAAATGTCTATGTAGTATTGTACAATAAAAGATAAATGGAAGCTAATCAATGAAGATTTTCTTAATTGTTTAAAATTAAGAAAATCAAAAAAAGAAAAAAAATGATATTAATTATAGGCCTTCTCACTAAAAATATTTTTTTGCTTATGTAAATGAGAGTATAAGATTCATTTTTTTTCGATGTGAGACTGTAAAATAAAAGCTAAATGAATAAACACATTGGATTGCAGATTAAAAATGTATTTACAAAAGCACCTTCACATAGCACGGGTAATATGTTAAGAGTATTGTATATGTGTTCTTAAACACATAAACAACGAAAAAAATTGGTATTGATTATAGGGCTTCTCACTAAAAATCTTATTTTGCTTATATAAATAGAAGCTTAACATTTATTTGATATAAGTGAAACAATTCACTTTTTTCTTCTTTTTCTGATGTGAGATTATAAAATAAAAGTTACATGGAAACTAATCAATGGAGATTTTTTTAATTGTTTAAAATTAATAAATTGCAATAATTTATGTAAATTGTAGCATAAGATTTACTTTATGTAAATAAAACAATTCACTTTTTCCTATTTAGGATTGTAAAATAAAAGTTAAATGGAAGCTAGCTAGTAAGAATTTTCTTAATTGTTTAAAATTAAGAAAATTCAATTATTTTAAAATTAGGGTTTGGACCTTCTAGAAGGTTTCTTCCTTAAAACTCCTTTCATGAGATTCATTTTATATAAGTGAAACAACTCTTTTTTTTTTCTTTTTTTTTTTTTCAATGTGGGATTGTAATACTTTATATAAGTGAAACAATTTATTTATTTATTTATTTTTCTCGATGTAAGATTGTAATTATTTTAAAGTTAAATATTTTGAGAGTTTCAAAATCTCATACAAAATTATTTTTAAAATCAAAACTATGAGGGATTGTAAAATAAAAATTAAATGGAAGCTAGCCAATGAGAATTTTCTTAATTGTTTAAAATTAAGAAAATCAAAAAATGAGTATGAGATATTGATCATAGGGTTTTCACTAAAAATCTCATTTTGCTTATATAAATGGAAGCATAAGATTCACTTTTTTTTTTTTTTTTCGATGTGAGATTGTAAAATAAAAGGTAAATGGAAGCTAGCCAACGGGAATTAGAGAAGCATAGTTTTGGTTGGTGAATTTATCGTATTCGATCATTTTGTAAACTCATATGCATATTTAAAAAAAATCAAATTCATTCTAAAGCCATGTTCATGTGATTTTAATGTATTTATCTTTAATAAAAATATATGATTTACTTATAAAATTATATATATTATTTATTTTTAAAAATTAAATATAATAAAATTACGTGATTATAAATGATAGTCTCACTCAAAGTAAATTGAACTTTAATTTGTTTAAAATGTTGCTAAAAAAAAATAAAAATAAATCAAAGTTAATTAATTGACCTCTTCTCCTCTCTGACATGTGCCTTGTTACATTGTCATCCATATGGTTATAATCATGGAATTAACTTACATCATTGCATTTGGAGCAAAATATTGTTTTAAAAATATAATTAATTGTAGTCATGCAAGCAAGATGGACTCAATTGGGGGAGATGAGTGATGGTCTCCAAATTTCGAAACCTTTTTATTATAATGATAATAACATTAATTATTAAAAAAAGCCTTTAAATTATATAAGTTGGCATCCTATTAGAAAGACATATTTTCACCGTACAATTTGGTGAACCATCAACCTAAACAATTTACTTTTTCTCTCCTTTCCTGATGTGGGATTATCAAATAAAAGTTAGTCAATGTAGATTTTCTTAATTATTTAAAATTAAGAAAATCATGAAAATTAGTATGAAATATTGAAACTCTCACAAAGCTTCTCACTAAATGGGATGAGAGTATAAGATTCTCCTTATATGAGTAAAGCAACTCAATTTTTTTCCTATTTTTCCCGATGTGAGATTATTAAATAAAAGTAACTATTTAAAATTAAAAAAATCAAGAAAATTAGAATGAAGATTTGAAACTCCTAGAAGGCTTCTCACTAAAAAGTTCATTTTCCTTATATAATATATATTTTTTTCCATAGAATATTTCATTTTTTTCCTTTTTAAAATTTTTTTTTTTAACGTTTAAATTCTTCTTCATCGCCTTTTCTTTTCTTTTTTTTTTTTATTTTTTTTATTTTGCTTAATCTTCTCCAATATTTTCGTTTATTTCCAATATCTTTTTTTTTTGTATTTTCTTTTTCTTTTTTAATTTTATCTCCAATCTTATCATTATCTCCAACTTCATCTATATCATATTTTTCAAATGATCTTTATTTTTTATTTTTTTTTATTTTACCTTTTATATGATAATTATCTTCAACTTCATTATCTCCAATTACATTTCTATCTTATTTTTCAAATATTTCGCATTTTAACAATATATTCTAATATACCATCGATTTTTTTAGTGTTCTCATACTGGGTGTAAAGTTTCGTTCAAACTTTGCATTTCAAGTTCAAGTTACATTCGAGCATCAATAACACCATAATCAATCAGGCAATTGTAGGATTAGAGTTTGATGAATTTATTTTCACGGTGTGTGCCTATGTATATATATGGTGGAGGCATTTTTTATTGTTGTCTTTAAAGGACCTTTTGAACATTTTTACATTATTTGTAGTAATATTCTACTTTATTTTTATGTTATTTATATTTTTTTGATTAGGCTGTTATAAAATTTTAGAGTTTTATGAATTTTATTTTCTCGCTGTGTGCATATATATATATATATATATATAATGGGGGCATTTTTATTGTTGTTTTTAAAGGAGCCTCTTAACATTTTAAAATTATTTGTAGTAGTATTCAAGTTTTTTTATTTTTTTATTTTGTGATTGTTTATGTTGGGGTTTTGCAACCTATAAATGTTGAGAGGGAAAAAATTAAAGAATATAAATTTATTCAACTTATTTGTTTGAAATTTGAACATTTAAGTTTCAAAAATGTCATGGATTTGTTCACACTATAGTTGAGCCATTAATTTATATATTATTGGGTTACACTTGCATCAAGTTGGTAGGCTATTGAACCTAACTTTTAACCTTTATTATTTGATTGACTCATTTTTTTATTTGGACCTTTCCTTAACCTTTTTTTATTTGGTTGATATTTTCGTAGAAGTGTTGATTTCTAATTTATTTCACAAGAAATATAAAAAAAAATTATTTCATTATATACCAAATGAAGCACACATTTTAGATGGAAGAAAGAAGAAAAGTGACATTAATTGTCACTGCCTGCATTTAATCTTTTTTTATTCACTTTTGTATAAGTTTATACACATGTTATACCTATCATATTATGTAAATTGAAATTGAGTGCAAAATTTAATAACATATAAGTTGTGTGACCTTCAAAATATAATATTTGATAGAAATATAGTTCATGTCGGTAATTGAACCACTTGGATTAAGACAATTTCATAATCAAGGCGGAATATATTAACAGTACCTATAGTTTAGAATTTGTGTCACTTTAATCTATGATATTTCAATTGTGATACATTTAATCTTAAATTTTGAATCTCGTTCCAAATAAAGACAATTGAAGATATTGTTGCTTCATTTGAAGGGCAAAGTCATTATAGAACTTATTTTGTGTTGATTAACTTATATGTTGTTTAAAATATAATGGTCTTTTTTCTAATGAATAATGTTGGATTTTTTTAGTTATATTTGATTTGGTTTTCAGGATTTATTTTCAAATTTTTTTCTAAGAAATTAAAAATTAAATTGGCGAAAAAAATTAAAAACACATCATTTTTATATAATTCTATTTTTTGGGAAAAAGAAATAATTTTTTATATTTATTTTTTCAAAAGTTAAACATGGCGACAATTTTGATATCATTATTAAACCAATCCATTAAATCAAAAAAATTCAAAATTAAAAACATTTCATATATTAAATATATCGATTATACATTAAAAATCTGATAACCATCCATTAAATTATAACCATCCAAAAATATCTGTTAACAACAAATACATGATCATGATAAAAAATATCAAGAAAAATAACTAACCATTACATGATCATCATCCAAATACATACTAAAAATTAATTTGATAAAAAAATAAAAAACTAAAAATGTAAAAGATTTATCATTTTTACATGATTTTATCTTTGTTGAGTAGAAATAATTTTTTAAAATTTAAAAATATTTTTTTGACATTTATTTTTGTCAAACTAATTTGTGTTTTATCAAATTGATGAATTTGCCTTTGAAATAGAGCAATAATGTTTTCAATTGTCTTTATTTGAAATAAATTCAAAATTTAGAGTCAAATATATCACAATTAAAAAGTCAAAGACTAAAATAATACAAGTCCCAAATTACAGGAACCGTTAGAGTAATTTGCCCTATAATCAATGTTTCAAATGACAAATTTGTAAAAAAATGAATTGATGAACTTATGCATGGTATAGTTACAATATTCAAAATATTTGTTAGTTACATCCCCATATTATATTTTAAATTTATAAAAAGAAATTATTTTATAATACAAGATGTCTATAATAAACTAATTAAATTATATCGTCCATGTATAACATGAGTCGTCACTATTGTTAACTAATTGTCAAACATTTTTTAGTGACTTTGAAGGAAAAAACAGCCATACAACCAAGGGAAGTGTTACTTCTTAAAAAACTAACAGAGCAGTATAACGTATTGCCTTTAATAATTTTTTGGGTTTACTCCCCGTAATTTAGAGTTAGAGAACTTTATCTCTTATAATTCAAATATAATAAAAAAATTTCATATAATTTTGGACTAAAGTGTCACCGTTAAGTTTTCTATCTGTTAGCTTTTTTGGCTTTCGAAGGTTAGTATTGTAATTTTAAGCGTGCCAGTAATGATCAATCAGTCGTTACAGAAGATTAATCGCCAATTAATTATCAAACGATTGTATTTTAATTCTTTCAGACTCAATAAAGAGAACTTTTACTGGTGGCTTGTTTAGGAAAATTTAGTAAACAACAATTAAATGAAGAATAATTGTAGTATTTTATCAAGTAAAAATGAAAAACTTACAATAATCTGACCCAGCCTCGTGGAGGTTTTCAGCAACAAACTTTTCGAAACTACTCCTATGAATGAAGTGCAATACAGGAATTTGAAGTGTAGAAATGTAAAGAAATGTAAAAACTGGAAGGAAAATAAAGTAGATAAAAACTAGTTTCTAAATCTGAGTCTGGTCCTCTTTTTTGGGGCCTTCTCTGCTATTTATACTTCTTAATGATAACTGTCGAAATGGGCTCATGACCGTCGAAATATCCCCCCATGATCGCTGATCATGCTCTCTCACAGTCAGCTTCACTAAGCCATGTTTGTAGTTAGGCTTCCCTCATGATTTTGAATTTGAACCTTGTGAGTAACCGTTAAGCCACATCACCTTATATTCCTCGATCGTTCTAGTGCTATGAAGACCCATTATTACCAGTATGGGTTGACACGTGTCTGACTATGGTTGGCGATTTATATTACCTTTTCAAATTGCCCTTCTTATGCCATGTGTTGAATCGTGATTGGCTTATACAATTTATGCAGCCAATATTACCCCCCGCACTAATATATCCAATACTTGGTGATATTAGTGAATCAAACCCTTCACCTACATCCTAGGACGTGCATGGGTTTCACATCTTCTTAGAACTGCACCCGACTGCATTAAATTCTTTTCTACACCTTGAACATTCCCCACTATCTGAGCATTCGAAAAGACTGATACAGCTCGCATGGCCAAACAAACTTTATTTGACATAGTTCGAGCATACGAGGAGTCGTTAGATAATGATGTTTGCCTTCGAAAGAATTTTCATGCATTTGTTAGCCACACCTAGGCATCTCCATATATTCAAGTCATGGAAGCTTTTGCAAACTATCGACCTTTGGATTACGATCCTATTGTTCATAATTCTTTAGCCCAAAACTTTGCAAACATGGATATTGTGACTCTTCTTCTAACCTTAAACCTTCTCGCATGGGATGAGGTCAGAGCTTTTTCTTCTTTTTCTAAAGCTTCTGGTTGGGGAAGGTGGCCAGAACCTGAGGAATCCAAGCTGATAGAGCGAATTAATCATCACTTTGTCGAATTCGCTGATCTTCCATCTTTCCTTGATTTTGCTCGGGCTCGTGGTTTACCCATATGTATCCATTGATCGCCGACGTAGTTTGGAAGACAACTTACTCATAGCATGATACACATCCTCTATGCCTACGAAGATAGTGCAAGCCACTCATCTTCCAGAGGAAGCACAAGGGTACAGCCCATCATTCTTAGCCTAGAGGGCAAAATTTTGCTTTTTTGACTGGCTCAAATGCGTAAACAACTCCCAGTTCCGTCCTTCTTTCGAGATGGACACTCTTGCACCTCGTCTTCCGCAAAACCCTCACCGGATGGAAGAACTGAGACTTACTCTCTTCGAGAACTAGTTTCTTCCTTCCTATGAACCTCCAGCTCCCCCCACTATATTTGAGCAATATCAAGCTCAGTTTTTACTTGCAACTTTTTCTCATTTGCCCTTCAATGTTCTTGAGGGTGATGTTCCTCTCAAGAACTTTCGATGGGCTTGTGACGTTATGACCCGGAAGTCATGTCCTCAATCCCATTGCCCAAGCAGAGCTTTAGATGTTTTTGGATCAACTCCCACTGCTTCTTTATTGGCACTAAACTTCTATGGCCATCACTCAATCTTTGGACAAAATCTCAGCCCTTCGAATTCATACCCAGTATGAAGCAGAGAACCTTATCGACGAATATAATGATTTCAAGAATAAAGACTTTGCATACTGGGATGACTTGGACATGGATGAGATGGAACATGGACTGAAGAAAACAGAGTTTGAAATAAAAGCTGAAAAACTTTTTTATCAAATAAGAGCATATCAGCTTTAGCAGCCTAGCCTGGAGAAGATAGAAGACAGAATAAAAAAGGAACAAAAATTCATTGACCACAGTTGGCACAAACTTCATGACCTTGTCATTTTCTCTATTCCTTATTTTTATGAAATTGAATATGTATCCAAAAAGGGCTTCTGATGTAATTGCTTTCATCTTAATAAAGCTAAGATTTCCTCTCTTCATTTGGCATGGTCTGATTTTATCCTATTTGTCCAAAATAAACAAAATCAGAGCCTTGAATTCACTAATTTTATCATTCGAAACTTGATTTGATTATATCTAATGGAATACTAGAAACCTAATTTGAACTTCCCCAACATATGGAGTGTAATTAACAACCCTTGCCTTAGGTCTTCTCTTTTCAATCACATGGTTAACATAATCAACAGTTTCGAATCAACTATTCTTGCTTCGAATAAATATTGGTTTTATGTCACTTCAAAGTTTAGAACAAACAAATTCTAGCTGCAGAGTATTTCAAATTTCACTTCGAAGGATTTTACTTTCAACAAGAAACCTAAAAGCAGGTCGTTATCCCTCTTGAAGTAAATAAACACTTGAGTATTCTTATTCTCTTAGGTATGAATTGTGCTTCGAAGTCAGCTTCCTGCTTTCGACGCCCTAACTGAATGTTTATCACATGGCTTTTAAACCAAAGCTTGGCTTCGAAGCCAAATACTTGATTTTGAAGCCAATATAAGTATTTGAGATACATTTCCCTCCCAAATTATCCATATTGAAGGAAACTTTTCGCATTCATACATTTAGTACTTCTTTATGAATTCTACCCATTTAAAACAATTGGGTATTTTTTTTTTCCAGACAGAAAGGTTTAAAAACCCTTTCATTTCGTGCTCTTAATTTACTTGCTCGCCCAACACACAAACCCTTCCATCTCTATTGACCTCTCTTCTCCTTTACACTTTTTCTTAACTTCGTCTTCTGAAACTTCTACCAATGGCTTCTCCTTCCTCGAAGATACCAGTTGTGGAGCGTGTGAGTCCATCCGTAGCCTTAAAAAGGATTATCACTGAAGAGTGTGAGAAATACAAGGCTGGCGAGAAGAGTGCTATTGATGGGCGCATATTCATTTCTCGTCGCCATGAACAACAGGAATATGTACTTGGGCCTATTTTTAAAGAGGTCCCCACTGAGCTCCGGACGTTGTATCCGCATTTGGAGGATCATTGCTTCCTTTATAAAGGCAGTCTTGACTGGGGGAGCTGGAGAATGAACCGACCCCATCGCTGTTGGCCCACAGTAAAACCAGAGTGGAAGGAATGGTATGATCGGGTCGTCCCTGCTAGGACACTGGATCTTCAGGAGCTTTGTCTCTTTGACGCCCTTCAATTGTCCAAGTTCATCATTTTAGAGGACCTATTTTTAATACCTGCTGCTCTTTGTTTTTGGAATTCTGCTGTTAATTTCTTCCAATTTAGATGTGGGATGATGGCTCCTACTGTCCTTGACATCTGCCATCTGTTAGGATTATCCCCTATTGGTACCTCCATCGGTCCAGACTATCCTGACCTCAAAACCCCTTTTTATCTTACCCCTCTGAACTCATCCTATAGTGACTTTGTCAAGGTTGAGAACAAAAGAGAAGGCCCTGTGACTGATAGTGAATTTTTCTCTTTTTTATTGTATTGGCTTTGCAAATTTCTCTTCTGTACTTCTTCTCAGAGGATTATGCCTGAGTTTGCTCCTCTTGCCAAAGCCTTTGTTTTACAAAGAAAGATGGCCTTAGCTCCATATATTTTGGGTCATGTTTATAGAGCTTGTTCTCTCTTTTGTGAAAAGCCCATGGATACCAATCAAGGGGACCCATTTTGGATACTCCAACTTTGGCTTTTTACATACTTCACTAATTTACAGTCTAAATGCTTAAAGTTCTTGTTGCCAAACCCTACCACTTATAATATGAAGTTAGCCAATGTTTCACTTTATCCTTCCAACTTCGCTTTCTACTTTTCTTTCTTTCACCAACTCGGCTTCCTTCTTCTCACACTTCTCCTTCGAAGCTACCAATATTGGCCCAGCTTGGCTGAGGACCTTTTTGAGTGATAGGTCCTGCTCTACGCCTCAGCACAAAAACATGTAGGCTTCTATTTTGATCCCCAAGGAACTATTCATTAGTACTATGAACCCCAGAGCTTATAAGTGCATCTCTAAGCCCTATTATCCTGCCCAATTTGCTAGGCAATTTGGACTCTCGCAGGAGGTCCCTATCTCTCTCTGCAGCCAGTCCAATCTAAACCTTGCCAGTAGAGATTTGAAGGTTCCAAGATCCAGATTAGAAGAAGCAACTTTCAAATTCATCCAAGATCTAATTGATTTTGAGTACTTATCCTTCATTCCTCAAAGTAATACACTGAAAAGGTACCAGAACTGGTGGATGGCCAATATGGAGGTGCACTTGGCCATTTCCCCTCAAGATCTATTAATGGTACTAGACGTGTCTCAAGCCAAGTCTAAAGGGACTGGAGTTGTTAACTCTTCCACTACTCATACTACCCCAGTTCTTACCCCTGCTACTACGGAGTCTGCTCCTGTTGCCTCACCTCTTCCTATAGTTACTCAAGTTGTTTCGAAGAAAAGTATGCACTGCTACTTTTTGTCTCATTCTTTATGATACTTTTGCCTTTTACTTATAGTTCCTTCTTTGATGCAGGTGGCATAGGCGCCTCACAGGGAGACTCTCCTCAAAGAGCTCAAGCTTTAAATCTCCTCAAGAGCAAGCAGAAATAACAAAGGAAGAGAAAGCTCTTGCTTGATCACGGAGAAAAGGTACGAGGCTCACGTGGAAGAAGAGAAAGTAGAAAAGAGCAAAAGACACCATTAAAAAAGAAAAAAAAGCGGTCTCTCTCTGATTTCACTGGGGACCCCATTCATGAAGCATCTATTAAAGCAATGGAAGCAGAACATTCTAAAGAAACCATTGTGTTCCATAGGGCTGAAAAGAGGAGACAACAACAAATGCTTAGGGATAAAGCTGCCGCTGCTAATGCACTCCAAAGAGAAGCTGTAAGGAAACAACAAACTTCTGAACATTATACTATTCGCAGCCCTCCAACCATTGTTACCACTTCTGAAACTAGTAATTTCCTTTTGTGTCTCTAATTTCCTTTCTCAAGTTTTTTGATACTGGAACTTAACATTGCTTCGTATTTCTTCTTTTGCAGCAACAACTACTTCACCTTCTCCTTCAATAAAGACTTCTTCAATTTCATCTGAAGTGGAAAGACTATCAGAAGCAGTGCCTCGAAGTGTAGAGCCCATTCAGGCAATACTCCCACTCCCTGGTTCTACACTTTTCATACCCTTTTTGAGGCAAAGCATTCCTGTATCCTTATCTTTTGGCTTAACTCCATACATTCATCTTCTATCTTTTAACTCAGTCCAATTTATTCTCCCTTCAATCTTTGCTGCTCCTTCCCCTTCTGAGGAACTTCTAGTTATCACTTCATCTCCAGTGATAGTTGATTTTCTCAGAGAAAACACCGGTAGCTCACCAGTTCTTTGTCCACTATCTCTATCTAGCTCCAGTCCCTCCTCTCTTGACCTACTGGTAGCCAGGACTATGGAAACTGCTAGGGATACTTCATCTTCCTCTCATGTCCCTGTGCAACAATCTCTTCCTTCTGCCAGAGCCCTTTCTGTACCAACCATGTCAATGAAAGCGGTGGATATTTTCGAAGCTAGATTAGCTAGTCTTTTTGACATGCCTTCTACCATTCCAACAACTAGCAATGAAACTGAGCCATTAGTTATGGTTGATTCTCTTTTGGAAATTTTTTGGAGCTCTTTCACCATTAGTAGGACTTCCTCACCTTCACTGGATTTGGATAGCTATTTGGAGTTGCTGACATTGTTTTGGAGGATCCCCTTCGAAGCCTTGCAAAGACCTATTATCAAGAATGGTTTCCTTCAGTGCTGCAAGGTTATTGAGCAATCCAGCATGGCTATTTCAAGTCATTTATCTCAGGCAGTGGCTACCATTGACTTTTGTATCAACATCTGCCATGTTGCCAAAGATGTAGAGGAGAAATTGTTGAGAGACTAGAAATTTGTTTCCTAGATACATGCTAAAGTGTCTGAATTGAAAGAATAACATTCCTCTTTCTCCCAATTTCGAGCTCAACTCTTGGAGAAGAAAGCTCAACTAGAAGAAGAGTTGTCAGCAGTCAACCTGGCTTTGGATCAAACTACCACCAAGCTGCATATCACCAACCAGGAACTAGCTGATCTGAAGTAGGAGATGACTATGGCCATTCAGTTGTTCCCATCTTTTAAGAGTAGAGAGTCTATTATAAAAGAACAATTGAAACATTGTACTGACTTTTGGGCCAATCTTTGGCTACATATATTCGACTCCTTATGAAATAAAATCTTTATTTATTATTTGAGTGTTTTCATGCTTCTTTTGTTTAGCACTTACTTTACTCTTTGTGTTTCCCACATAGTTGGATAATAAGGCTTCAAATACCTGCCATTAATTTTCTTAGGGTGTATATATCCATTCAAATTTCTCAAATGATATGTTCCCCAAGGCAAGACTCTATGAACTTGATATGGTCCTTCCCAATTAGGTGACCATTTGCCAAACTTATAGCTTTTAATCCCTATTGGTAGTATTGTCTTCGATACCAAATCCCCTTCATCAAAGCTAATGTGCTTAACTTTCTTATTATAATTTTTGGCTGCTTTCTTCTTTTGGAAAAGAATGCTATTTAATGCCAAAATTCAAGCTTCATCCACATTCTCTAATTCCAAGCACATACTCTGATGGTACTGTTCAGGAACTAACTGATCCTGGCATCTCACCCTCAAAGACTTGACGTTAATTTCTATAGGTAACACTGTATCATGCCCATATATTAAGGCATGAGGAGTAACTCCTGTACTTGATCTTGGAGAAGTCCTATAAGCCCATAATACATCCAAAGTAAGTTATGCCAATTTTTGGGATTGTCTTCCATAACTCTCTGTATTCTTTTTTTTCAAGGATTTATTGCATGACTCTGCTTGACCATTTGCCTGTGCATAATAGGGGGTAATTAACAAGGCTAATTCCAAACTCTGCCACAAAACACTGTACCATCTTCCCATCAAATACAGTCCCATTATCAACAGTTATGGTCTGTAGGATGCCAAATCTGTGGATCAGATCTTTAATGAATCCAATAACTTCAGTCTGGTCGACAGGCTTATATGGTTTAGCTTCGACCCACTTAGTGAAGTAATCTGTGGCCACTAAGATGAAACAATGATGCTTCGAAGAAGGTGGATGTATTTTTCCTATCATATCCATAGTCCATCCTCTAAACGGCCAAAGCTTCACAACCGCATGCAAATCAGTTATTGGTACATGTCTTATTCTGTCATGCTTTTGGCATGCCTAGCAACCTCTAGCATATTCTATACAATCTTTAAAGATGGTTGGCCAATAGTAGGAATGTCTTCAAAGCAGCCATCTCATCTTCACACCAGGCTGATGAACACCACAGATGCCTTCACGAACTTCGGCCATGGCTGTTAATGCCTTATTTGGCCCTAAACATTCAATAATAGCCCATCTGCTCCCCTTTTGTAAAGAGAATTACCATACACTATGTATTGCATAAATTGTAATTTGATTCTTCCGCTGGCTTTCAAAGATGGGTCAGTTAGGTACCGCATTATTGGATACCTCTAATCTTGTTCTTGTAAGTCATTATGATTGACTTCTAACACCACATTCCTTTTGGTTAAGGGTGGTATTACTTTTTGATATGTCGTTTGGCTTATGTTCGTTTGAGTGTTATCTATTCTCTTGAAATTCGAAACTTTCTGAGCTATATCATTGGCTTTGTTATTTATGAATCTTGGGACATAAGTCACATTTACTATCTAGAATTGAGAAAGCAAATGTAATGCAACAACATAGTATGGCAACATACTTGCACTTTGACATTTGAAAATTTCTTTCACTTGGTTAACCACCAATTGAGAATCCTCAAATATATCAATTGTATGAACTTATAACCCAATAAGTATTTCTAGTCCCGTTATTAAAGTTTCATATTCAACTTGATTATTGGAACAAGTAATTTCATCTATTCTGAAACCATGTGTGCTTTCTACCCTCTGTGGTGACTTAATCACCACACCAATTCCAGTTAGACCATTGACTTTTGATCCATCAAACCACATTTGTCATGGTTCAATATTAACCATACCAAGGTTCATTACCTCTTGGCTTTCTATCTGGCATGGATGATCTGCCAAGAAATTAGCTAAAATTTGTCCTTTTACTGCTTTTTGGGGAACATATTCTAGATGAAATTTTG
This sequence comes from Camellia lanceoleosa, assembly GCA_025200525.1. Classification (NCBI taxonomy): domain Eukaryota; kingdom Viridiplantae; phylum Streptophyta; class Magnoliopsida; order Ericales; family Theaceae; genus Camellia; species Camellia lanceoleosa. The sequence continues at coordinate 45,096,093 of CM045761.1, read as the reverse complement.
ATAAAGCGAGTATCTATTTGCCAATTCTTCCTCTCAACATAGGTCTAGACAACATATACTTAACCAAATCTGTGGTTGCAATTACCAAGACAGTTGTAGGCAAAAGATAGTATCTTAGTTTCATTGTAGCAAAATACAATGCAAGGCACAACTTTTCTACAGCTGAATATTTATATTCACAAGAATTTAAGAACCTACTAAGGTAATAAACTGCTTGCTCTTTGCCTTCTTCATTGTTCTGGGCTAAGAAAACTCTCAATGAATCTTCTGTTGTAGCAATGTACAACTTCAAGGGCTTATCATTCTTTGATGGCATTAGTACTGGAGGCTTGGCCAAGTAAGCTTTGATTTCTTCAAAAGTAGTTTGATGCTCTGCTGTCCACACAAATTCCTCTTCATCTTTCAACCTTAATAAGGACGAAAATACTTTAGTTTTCCCTGCAGTATTATAAATAAATTTTCGAAGAAAATTAATCTGTCCAAGGAATTTTTGTACATATTTCTTACTTAATGGAGGCTTGGCTTCAATGATAGCTTTGGCTTTATTTTGATAAATTTGTATTCCCTTATTGTGTACTACATAGCCCAAGAAGTTTCCAGCTGATACATCGATAGCACATTTGAGAGGATTAAGTTTCAACTTAAATTTTCTCATTCTTTCGAAAGCTGCTGCCAAGTGAAACAAATGTTCCTCCATGGATTGAGACTTCACTACAATATCATCAATATAACACTCTAAATATTCTCCAATGAGATCATGAAAGATAGTGTTCATAGCTCTTTGATACGTAGCCCCAGCATTCTTCAGGCCAAATGGCATCTTAACCCATTCGAAGGTGCCAATGTTCCTAGGACATCTGAATGCTGTCTTATGGACATCCTCTTCTGCAATGTAGATTTGGTTATAACCAGAGTGCCCATCCATCATTGATAAAATCTTATGCCCTGCTGAACTATCCACTAATAAATCTACTATGGGCATGGGGTACTCATCTTTTCGGAGTTGCTAAATTCAAGTTTTTAAAATTGATGCATACCCTTATTTTACCATTCTTTTTAACTACAGGCACAATATTGGATAGTCATTCAACATATCTGGCTGTTCTAATAAAGTCTGCCTTAAGGAGTCTAAGAATTTCTTCCTTGACCTTCTGAATCACTTCAGGCCTCATCCTTCTTGATTTTTGCTTGTATGGCTTGAAATTAGGCTTCATAGGGAAACTATGTTCCATTAATGACCTCTCCAATCCTGGCAGTTCATTATAAGACCATGCAAAACAATCTTTATATCTCTTTAAGACTATCAACAGCTGGTCCCTATCAAGAGCACTTAACCAAGCACTGATATAGATGGGTTACTGTGTAGAACCTTCTCCTAAATTAACCTCTTCCAAGGGGTCTTGCATCTGAGAACTCACTAATGCTTCTCTTTTTATTTCTTCTGTCTTCGAAGCAATTTCTTTGCTTTGTTCTACTTCTATTTTCTCTGATTCAACATCTTTACTCTCATCCTCATAGACAAAGTCTGTCCATAAGGCTTGTTCATGTTGTATTTCCTGGACTTTTGTTTCGATGTCCAATGCACAGTACTTATCAAAGGTCTAACCTGTTGTTGTCTATGCTTACAGCCAACTACCATGGCTTCCTTCTCTTGTTCCTGAATTCTTTAGACTATTGCTTTAAAGTCCAATGTTGTGAACTTGACTAAAGCCAAAGGTCTAGCTTCTTGGGTTTCATCTTCTTACCTATAACCAGGCATTATTATCATCTTTGACGACGAATTCTTCATTAGCACTCTCCTGTACCAAGTGCTTCAGGTGTGCTACTTCCTCATCAGCCGTCATTTTGGCTGAACCATCAGGTTTTCTTAATATATTGAGTGGTGTTACTCCTTCAGTATACAACTTGGCCTTCGCAAAGTCAGCACAAGCGACAAAGGGTTGAGGGTCTGCATTGATCTCCTCTATCTCTCCATTGCACAAGGCCATCATTATCTTCTGATGTAGAGATGACGACATACATTTGTTGGTGTGAATCAAGTTCTTACCAAGTGGAGCATTATACTTAGTATTCTATCAATAACAAAGAATGCCGTTATACAATCTTTGGTTCCTACACTCAGGTTGATAGGGAAAATACCCTGAGCCATATGTTTATCTCCAGTCAAACCAGCAATGGTTGTGCTGGTTGGGATTAACCTGGGGTTCTTTTTTCCTAGTTTTTTCAAAAAAGATTTCAGAAGCAGGTTCATCGCTGCTCCATTATCCACCAATACCCTATTCATCTGTATCCCATCGAAAAAAACCTTGATATACAGAGGCTTGACATGCTGTGTCATGGATGTTGTAGGATACTCAAAAGGATATAAGCGATTAATACTCACATCTTCCTCACTCTCGTCCCCAATTTCCATTGGTGTGGCCACTTCGGATTCATCTTGAACCATACTAACCTATGAATCTTCACTAGAAACTGGAATAGGGTCAATCTCCTGACCTTTTTGGTTTCCATCTTCAGCCTGAAACTCCTGTGGTAGTATATACACCATATTCACTGACACTAGAGGAAATGAGCCAAATTGAACCACTGGCTGTACTTGTTTCTTTTCCAGGCCAACTTGTTGAATTACTTCAGAAACATCATCCATGTTGCATTCTGGCACTTCAGTACTAGTAACTTCCTTCAAATGGTCTGTTCCTGCTAGTTTTTCGACCAAAAATGTATGTTCAGCCATGAAGGCTTCAAACATCTCTTCCTCAACCATCTATTTCCTTTGGCCTAAGTCAACTTCTTCCTCTGTCTCACTGTCATTTTCCATCAAAGTCTTTTCAAGACCTGCTAAACTGGATCTTTCTTTGGCTTTTAGTTCAGAGTGAACTTTAGATAACTGCTCATTGCTGAAACTTCTTTTGTCCTGAGGAGTCAATTTTGGATTGTGATCCAACTTTGGACTTTTTCTTTCCTCTGTCTGGCCTTTTGGCTGTGCCAATGAAAAATTTTCCCCACTTTCTTTCAGATCCTTTTGGTATTGAGTGTACCTTCGCTGGATCTTCCTCTTTTAGGACCTAGAAATTACTAGGACCATATTTGGTTTTTTTGTTTTTGGGTGTTTTAGTAACACCCAATTATTTGGAGTCACAAAGGGAGGTTTTAGCCATCTTTCCCTGGTCTTCAACAACACTTCTCTGGGAAGGTATTTCCTTAGGCTTGTTTTGCATGACAAACCAATCTGGGACCCTAGGTACCCATGAACCCATTAGCTCAATTGTTGAACTATTTCTTTCTGCCTTCGAAGAAAGTTTTGAAGCTATTTGTGGAGACCACTGCTTGGCCCTGACCCCCTGTCTTGGGCCTAATTCAAGCCTTCTATGATGGTGGCTACTTTCTTTTTTGTGTGAGGCTGGTCTAGGAGGCCAGTCTCTAGCTTTGATCCGATAACTAAAGCCCACTTCGGACCTCATCTCAGGATGATTACCCCCCATCCTGTAGTAGTTGGGTGGTCTGAACTCATGTAAAGGTCTCTTGTCCTTGGAATGCATTCTAGTAGTTGTTAGTTCAGCCAAGAATGGTTGCTGCCTGGGACCAGTTGGGTATGGCCTTTTGTTGTAGGCACTGGTTAATTTAGGGCATCTCTGCACATCCTTATAATGCTACTTCCCATCAATCGAGAGCCCTTTGAACCATTTGTAACTTAACCTGCATTTGGGACACATTATTTGCATGATAGCTGCCTCTAAAGAGTCATCATCTAGTGTCTCCTCACTAGAGTCTTTCCTTTGGTCTGTAAAGCCCTGCCCATTTGCTAGTGAACTTCTGGCATATTTCTTGACAGTAGTTTGACTGGCAATATGCATCTGCACATTAACCTCTTCCAATTCTTTCAAGGATATGTTCTAGAAGTCTGACACAATAACATTGGCTGTAACTTCTCCAATTTCTGGGAATGGATTAGTGTCAATCCCCACAGCTTTCTCTACTTTAGCTAGGAATTTTAAACTCTCATTTTGAATCTGTTCTTGGATCCTATCCCGAAAAACAATACAGTTTTTAGTTGAATGAGACTAAGAATTCTGCCATTTACAATTCATTTTTCCTTTAAGTTTCTCTGGAGAAGAAATTTTGACTCCCTTTGGTAACTTTAGGAAATTTGCTGCAAGCAAATGATCAAAAATGTCATCTGCCTTTGTTAAATCGAAAGAATATTTTCTATGAAGGTCTTTCTTTTTAAACTACTGATCTATTATAGTGTCTTTATGAATTAACGCCTCATAGATCACAGGCTCTTTCCCTACGATCTCTGCTGCATCAATCTCATAATTAGGATCTCTATAATACGTCTTGTATGATGCATTACTTTGATCCTGTTCTTCCTAAAGTAATGATTCATATCGAGACACCTTATAGGTTAATTCCACTAAGTCTCGAAACTCAGTTGAGTCAAACTTCTTTCAAAGCCTAAACTCTAAACCATTTTGAGCCAATCTCACAAATTCAGGCTCTGGTAGAATGATCCTACACTTGTTTCATGCTCTTTTGAATCTAGCAATAAATTGAATAGCCTTCACATCAGGCCTTTGACTCAACCTTGCCAAATCTGCCATAGAAACTTCTGGCTTCATTTGGAAGAATTGGGCATGAAATGCCTCCTCCATTTGTTGCCAAGTTTGGATACAGCTAGGTGTAAGGTTAATATACCATATAAAAGTTGTCCCAGTTAGAGAATTTGGAAAAAGTCTTAACTTCATGTAATCATTATTGGTAAATTCTTCACATTGGGCAGCGAACCTGGCAATATGTTCTACTGTTGACTGGTTTCCATTCCCATAAAAAAAAGAGAGCAAAGTCTAGTATTCTAAACCCTCTTGGGTATTCATGTATCCTATCCACCCATTATGAATATGGCTTCCTGTACACAGGAGTTTGAACCTCCCGGGCCATAGGTCCATATATTTTTCTAACAATATCAGCAATTTAGTCCTTAGGAACCATATTTTGTGCTTGTTGAACCACCACTGGAGGAACAAACATAGGATTTAGTGGAAAACCTTGTGCCTGAGGTCCTCTTGGTCCATAGGAAGGTATATTTAGGACTGGCTGTCCCTGTGGTGCTGGTTGCTGTTGAGAGTATGGTTGACCTCTCTGAGCCTGTCTTGCGAAGGGACCTGCGAAAAGTGTTGTAATAGGAGGAACATGTGTTGTGTCTCTTCCAGCCGCAGGAAACTCTTCTAACCCCCCGGGTACAAATTCGAACAAAGGATTAGTAAACCCCCTTGTGCCAGGTATGGCTTCGAACATGGGATTTGGAAACATCCTCATGCCATTTTCTTGTGTTGGCCCAGATCCACCAATTTGCATGGCTTCACTGTTAAGTAATAAGGCATTTTGATTTATCATAGGCCTTGAAAGAGGCTCATACCAAGACTGAGGTGATGATCTTTCATAATTTTGATTACTAGTTTGACCATTAATATGTCCATTACTTTACATAGGTTGTTTGTTTCTAGCCAATCTTTCTTTGAGGACATTTGAAATATCCTCTATATGCCTTGTGTTAGTTGGTTGATGGGTATTTATTCGATCCATAAAGGATATTGCCCATCTTTCCGTTGTGTTCATTAACTGATGTCCCATGGCATCTACTAGGCCTTCCTATGGATTCATTGGCTGAACAGATAGACCAGTTGATGGTTCAATTCCAACGTCTCCTCCACTATTTTGGATACGTGGTGCATGTTCTGCATTACTGGTCTGCTCGACCATAGGTTCTGATGAGATAGGTGCTTCCATAGGATGTGTTATCACATTATCCTCTAGATCAGGTACCTCTATCTCTCCTTCCACGCTTTCTTCTAGGCGTTCATTTTCTCCTTGTCTCCTATGTCTAGCCATTTCAATTAGTCCCACTGGGTATGCCAAAAAATATATGTTGGCTTTTTTGGCTTTCGAAGGTTAGTATTGTAATTTTAAGCGTGCCAGTAAGGATCAATCAGTCCTTACAGAAGATTAATTGCCAACAAATTATCAGACGATTGTGTTTTAGTTCTCTCAGCCTCAATGAAAATGACTTTTACTGGTGGCTTGTTTAAGAGAATTTAGTAAACAACAATTAAATGAAGAACAATTGCAGCATTTCATTAAGTAAAAATGAAAAATTTATAATGATCTGACCCAGCCTCGTGGAGGTTTTCAGCAACAAACTATTCGAAATTACTTCTATGAATAAAGTGCAATATAGGAATTTGAAGTGCAGAAATGTAAAGAAATGTAAAAACTGGAAGGAAAATAAAGTAGATAAAAACTAGTTTCTTGATTTGAGTTTGGTTCTCTCTTTTAGGGCATTTTCTGCTATTTATACTTCTTAATGATAATCGTCGAAGTGGGTTCCTGACTGTCGAAATATCCCCTTATGATCATTGATTATGCTCTCTCACAGTCAGCACTAAGCTATGTTTGCAGTTAAGCTTCCTTCATGATTTTGAATTTGAACCTTGTGAGTAATCGTTAGGCCACATAACCTTATATCCCTCGATCATTCCAATGCTACGCAGATCCATTATTATCAGTATGGGTTGACACGTGTCTGACTATGGTTGGTGATTTATATTACCTTCCCAAATTGCCCTTTCCATGCCACGTGTTGAATCGTGATTGGCTTATACAATTTATGCAACGAACACTATCCAAATTAACACAAGGTGTATCACACACACACCATTTTTTAGAGTGGTTTGATTTTCTAAAAAAATAAAGTGAAATTAATACAACAAAAAGACAGTTTTATCCCAATTTTCTTCAAACCTAAAATTAGATCAATATGTTAACTACAATAAAATAAAATAAAATAAAATGTAATATAATTAAAGATTGTTCCAAAATATAAAATATAATTAAGAATTTATTTAAAATATAATTAAATAAAAATATAAAAAAATTAAAAATTAAAAATTGATCTAAAATATGGTTAAATTAAAATTAAATTAACATGTTGAAAAAAATAATAAATAATTAAGAATTTAGAATTAATTGTGATATAAAATATAATTAAAATAAAATTCGATTAAAAGTAAGGAATTACAATAAATAATTAAATATTTAAGATTAATTGTGATCTAAAATATAATTAAATTAAAATCAGAATAAAAAAAGTTAAGAATTACAATAAATAATTGAAAATTTATAAGTATTGTGATTTAATTGAATTAATGTTACACAATATAAATTATGTGTACAAGAAAGGAGAGAAAGAAAAACAAAAAGTATAGGATTTGAGGGTATTATAGTCTTTTCACATCTATAGTTTACGGTATTGACGGTTACACTTTGATCCAAAATTACATAGAGACTTTTTGACTATATTTGAACGATAAAGAGTAAAATGCTTTTGCCTTAAACCATAACGGGGTAAATTGAATTTTATCCTAATTTAAAAAAAAAAAAATCTCAAGTAGGATCGCAAGGGAGTAGGTTTGGAGTGAGTTTATCTGTTGAAGCCCAATCAAGAATGGTAGGAATGGGACTGAATTAATTTTATAACTTTAAAAATAAAATAATAATATAACATACTACGGATAATAAATTATAATTAATAAAAATTAAAATATATAAAATATAAAATAATAAATGAAGGAGTGAAAATAAATATTTAGCATAATATTTTAATATTATTCTATTAAAAATTATATTATTTACATATTATATAGGGAGAATTTTAAATAAGTGAAATGTTAAAAACAAATTCCAAATACTGATTTATTTGCACAATTGGATGCTTAAGTTATTTGTATCCTCATTATTTTGTAATTATTTTTTTACTCTTCATTTTTTTTTTAATAAATATTCTCCATATTGTATATAAATGTAAATATATTTAATAAATAAAAAATGGGTATGACTCTCCTCCATATTTATCCATATTTTTTTTCTCCATTCTAGGACCACAATAATAATTTAAACCATTCATCTTATAAATTTCACAATGAAAACCGTCTGTGTAAAAAATCAATTTCATCGAATATCAATGAATACATATATAAATCACTTGTATTTTAAAGAATGAAAATTTTAAGTTTAAACACAATTACTATCCATTTTAAAAAATAATATGCAATTTATTCATATATCTGGTGATATCCGATGAAATTAATTTTTTATATAACTTATCTAAATTGTTAAGATTAAAAAATAAACGGTTTAAATTATCAATATAAACCCAGAATAAAACTCAAAAAATAAAATTTTAAAAAATATAAAGGATAAAAGTATGAATGAGAGTCTTTCTCATAAAAAATTGTCATCCAAAATTAAATAAATAAATAAAAATAGAGAGAGAGAGAGAGAGAGCTCAAAACCAAAGTTAACCATCCAAAATTTTCGTGGACCAAAAAAAAGTGAATTTCTTTTTTTACTTGTAGGTGTTTTATGTGATATGGGATCTATACATAGAATAAATCGAGGAAGATTTTGGGTAATTTCTGGATTGATAAGGAAGATGGCTTCCCCCTGTATTCTTATACTCCATACTATTTCATATTTCATTTTTTGGGTTAGATTTTAGGACTACAATGATAATTTAAACAATTTATCTCATGATTCTAACAATTTAGATGAGTTATGTAAAAAATTAATTTAGAATATCATTGATACATGAATAAATTACATCTTATTTTTTAGAAAAATTATTTAGAAGTCCTATTTGGAAGACTTATTTAATGTGAAATCATATGAATATTCTTTTAGAGTTTGAAATCCGATTTAAATAGGAATGTGTTCCATAAAGTCTTATGAGTTATAAATGAATGATATCAATGTACTATTATATCCCTAATTTGTTTCCATATTGTACATTATTTTCTCATTCATCATATCACGTTTGGGAAAGCATTTAAGAGAAAGTCAAGTTTGTAGGCAACGACCGTGTGTGTTTTTTTTTACCTTGATCGCGGGATTCTAATACATTTTCAAAATGTTGCTTAAATGGATGTGGATATGGTCGATGATATGATGAAGTTTGAAGGTTATGTGTTGATTCCTTCGACAGATTTCGACTCCAATCGGTTGAAGGGCAAAGGTATGCTTATTTATTTATTTATTTTATTGAAGTGTGTTGTTGTTTGTTAAAGTGTGGATTGTTCATCTTTGATAGGGCATTGACAATCTATTACACTCCATGATAGGTACACTTTGACCAATATTATGATTAAATGGGTGTATTTGACATTGTAATAGTTGATGCGTTTTGATATGGTCGATGTATGAGTGGTGTGTATGGGTTTAAGAGTTGGGTTGGGGGTATTTGGTTTTGGTTGTTAATTGGATATCGAATGTGGACCATGTTGTAGGATGTCAATTGTACATTGGGACCTAGATGATCGTGTTACGATGCATGTTATATCAAGTGTGTAACGTTAATCTACATATACTATATAGTAGATGACATTTGTGTGTTTGTTCAGTTGTATATGTGCTTGAATGTGTATCGTGTCTTGTTGTCGGTGTTTACATATATGTCTGTCGTTATAAAATTATTAAGGATTTGGGTTTGTAATTGAATGTTGACTGAATTTCATCGCTTGATGTTGAAGTTATTTTGGGTTAGGGGTGATGGTGGTTCAATACATGAGTTGAGTTAGGATGTTACATGTTACATTATAATTCAACAGTGAAGTATTGGAATGTCATGTTGGGTTTGGGATGAGAAGCATATGGGAATGTCACGGTGAATTTAAGATGTTACATGTTACATTTACGTTGGGTTTGAGATAAGAAGCATATGAGAATATCACGTTAGGTTTGGGATGTTATATGTTACGTTTATGTTTTGAATTTCACATTTTCAATCATATAAATATGATCACAATCTATGGTAACATTGGATTTCCTATATAGAGTGTTTCCATTAATCAAGTATTTTAAATTTTAGAAGCATATGAGAATATCACGTTGGGTTTGGGAATGTCACATTGGATTTGAAATGTTATATGTTATATTTATGTTTTGAATTTTAAATTTCCAACCATATAAATATGATCACAATTTATAGTGATATTGGATTTCTCGCATTTGATATTGCCATTAATTATGTTATTTGGAATTTCAAATTTCTAACCATATAGATATCATCACAATCTATGGTAATATTAGATTTCTCATATATAATATTATTATTAATCAGGTTATTAATTAATTAAGATTAGGAGTAGATGTATCTATAAAAAAACCACAAGACTTATTGGATTATAAGTTTTTTTATAGGACCATATCTTGTATAAGTCTTCCAAATAAGACTTAAAAATAATTTACCTTATTTTTTAAAAATAGACAATAATTGTGAATTAAATTTAAACATTTCATTCTATAAAATAAAATGTAATTTGTTTTCATATTTATCCTTATCTCATGAAGTTAAGTTTTTATATAGACATTTTAACAGAAGATCAACAATTTAGATTATTATTATTATTATGAACTTGGAACCCAAAAATTAAATACAAAGAATAAGAATGAGAGCCATTCTCCATGATAAGGTGGGTTTCTAGTAAGGTTGCAAATGAATCGAATACGAACAGACTTGGCTTAGTTAGGCTAAACGACTTGTTAAGGGATCAACTCAACTCAATTTGTTTATTAAATGAGCCGAGCTCAAACTTGAACAAACTCGACACAGTTATTTTTATTTAAATTATAAAATAAATATATTATTATATTTATTAAATAATATATATAATAATATAAACAATATTTTTATTCAAATAATATTACAAAAAATCTTATTGAGCTGAATCAGGTTGAGTTTGAATTTTATTAATATTAACTAGTCGAGCCAAATTCGAACCAACTACTTAACGAGTTAAACTCGAGCTCAATAAATAAGCAACAAATTAAACTTGAGCTCAACAAAACTCGACTCGTTTGCAACCTAACCTCCTACTATTTCTTCATAAACAAAAAAAAAAAATTCAACTTCATTTAGCTTGACTCGATTTGTTTGTAACCCAACCTCCTAGTATTCCTCCGTAAACAAAAATAAAATAAAATTCAACTCTATTCATGTGCAACCCAACCTCCTTTATTCCTCCGTTAAAAAATATAAAATCTACTCGACTCGTTTGCAGCTAAACCTCCTCCTAATATTCCTCCGTAAACCCAAAAAAACAAAAAAAGTGTTCGGCTCAGCTGGTTTGGAGCCCACCCTCCCAGTATTCCTCCGTAAACAAGTGTGGGGGAGGAGGGAGAGAGAGTGGGAGCGCTCACTCTGGGTGAAGGAGATGGCGAACAAGGTCCTCAGTGAGATGGGTCTGCCCAAATCAATTACCAACATCTTCACAGCTCGTAACTTGTTAACTGCCAAGGTAACTAACCCTCCTCTAATTACTTACCAAGCTTCGTTTTCTTCAATCCGTATCTCAATACTATTTTCTGTAATGCTTTTTTATGGTTTAATTTAAGTACAAGCCAGCCACTCTTTTGGATTTTCAATCATAGTTACCAGGAGGCCTGTTAATTAAATTAGTAACCCCACATTGATGTTTAATTGCTTTGGGTTTTTCTTGGGAAACCCTCATTGCCTACAGACAACAAGAGTTACCCAGAATTGTCTCTCACACAAACAATCCTGTTCAACCACTGGAATTTTTTTAATTTTTTTTTCAGTCATCATTGTTGGATATGAAGGTGGGGGAAATGATCCAGACCCCAGCACCCACACATTTGTGAGAGAGAGGAGGAGAGAGGAGAAAAAAATAACAAAAAAACAAAAAAACCAAAAACAAAACATAATATGTGGCCACAAATCAATTGGGGGTTATGGGGTCAAAAATAGTGGGGGGTCTCAAGTATTTTCCATGAAGATGAGAACTAGTGCCAAATGTGTTATTAATGCATACTTTTCTCTTTTTTCCTTCTTTTTTTTTTTTTTTTTTTGGGAGAACTGTTTGTTGTAGCTTAAAGAAGTTGATTATAGCTATTTTAATTTGTGAGTATGTGAAAGAGTGTTCAGTACAGTTTTTGCTTTTTGTTAAGCAAAAATAGATTAAATAAGTTGAAAAAAAGCTGATGAGGGCACTTTTAGCTTCTATTTTCTAAACCTAAACCCTAACCCTAAGCTGCACCAAACAGGGCATAACATGGGGAGAGGAGCCTTGCCTGTTGCAAGACTTGAACACCTCACCTCCTAGCTAGGTGCAAAGATTCTAGGTATATTAATGTATATTATTTGCATGAGTTAGTGGTTTTTCTATATATAAGTATGAGATGGTTGGTATGAAGCAGAGATATTTCTAAAAAGGAGTTGTATTTGTATTGTACCAGTATTGATGCTCGGAGATTACGTAGATGATACTTTCTAAATGTATCCGATACTTGATGCTAATTTTGAGAAATATTGGATACTTTTCAAACACTCTAGGTCACGTGTCCAAACTATTATGAAATTGAAATTTAATAGTTTTTGTATATTATTAGAATATAATTGTTAGAATAGATACAATAATAGTTTTGCACAATTTTCTTATTTCTTAGCGAAGAAGAAAATAGTACTCTACTTTTTAAATTTTTTTATCAAACTAACATATCCATTGAAAAAAGTAAACTGACTATTGGCTTGGCTCTTAAACTAATATCTAATTCCTAAAGACTGGTTTCTCACTATTCTTTGAGCTTATAGATAATATAATACTAAAGATTATAAATTTTTTTCAACGTATTATGGTCATATTGGTTTCCTGTTATTTTAGATTTTGTCATATCGCAATATTAGTGTAGTATCCTATTACGTATTCCATATCCATATCCATGCTTCATAGGATGTTTGAGAAATGATAAATTGAATAATCACAAAATTATTCTGTTTATACCACTAGCCTTGCAGGGCAGGTGGTACCCAATGGTCTCTTGATGTTAAAGGCTCAAGTCCCTTGGTTGTGTTGAGTAGACAATAAAATACTACAGTCATTTCCATTACACAAATTTGGAGTCTCCATTGCCCAAATTCAAACTCATCTCTAAATTTGATCTCTGGAAACTTGTGTTTCCTATTATTTGAATACATCAATCATTTGATTTGATTTGTCAAATGGATTGAACTGTTTTACTAATTTTCTGGGTTCTCAATGAACAAGACTTTGTTTCACCCACTGTGTTAATATTCAAAATATTTCCTTCCAGGATGTGTTGTCATTAACTGAATTTGAGTTGACGGAGTTGTTAGATGTCGGGTTTGCAGAAGTTACAACTGCAGTTGCACAAGTCAGTGAAATTGCTAGCCCACCTTATCAAACTGTAAGTGTAATATGTTAGTATTTAGGAAAAAAAAACTTAATTTGCTTCCTAGGGCCAAAGAGTGCAGCAATTATTCGTTTCATTTTGTTTGACTTGTGTGTCTAGGCACTATCATTACTGGAGCAGTGCATCCAAAATGAAAACCTCTCTGGCCATCTCCCCACGTCTGAAAGGATTAGATGAGGTCTTATGTGGTGGAATACGCTTTGGTGTTTTGACAGAGTTAGTTGGTCCTGCAGGAATTGGCAAAACACAGGTATGATAACTATTAACAAAGAGAATGCTTTAATAAACTTTTCGTTTTTTTATTGATGGGCTACATTCAAGGCTTGACCATGACAGGGCCATCCTTTCCATCAAATTGGACGGGGTAAACAGTTTTTGTTTTTAGTAATTTAAAAAATTGTGAAATTACTCTTGTGATTATGATATGTTGCTTCACCTTTTGACAAAGTTCTTAACATTTTTTGTTGATTTAGTCCAGCAATAATTCTTAATTTGCATGATTAAGGTTTTGCATAATTATTTTTACATGCTAGTGTGATACAATTGTATATAATGGTTATACACATAATCATATGATTCTTCATTCCATTTTGTTTGAAAATTGCAGTTTTGCATGAAGCTTTCATTACTGGCTTCATTGCCTACTAAGTTTGGAGGTTTAGAGGGCCGTGTAATTTATGTTGATGTGGAGTCCAAATTTAGTTCAAGAAGGTATCTGGGCCATGCTTTTCTGATATCACTTATTTCAGGTTTGTGATATTTATTTAAATCTCAAATTTTGTGACATGCAATAGACTGAAACTGTAAAATCTGCCTTTCTCAGGATGATAGAAATTGGAGTTAGTAGTTTCCCAGATATATTTCACATGGAAGGAATGGCACAAGAGGTATGCATCATGTTTGTCCAGTACTTAATGTCTTTGAATCATTACCTTATGGAAGAATGTTCAGCATCTAAAATGAGTAACTTTCATTTATACTGCAGATGGCTGGTAGGATCCTAGTTTTGCAGCCGTCATCACTGGCTGAATTTACTGAAAGGTGTGAACTAGAGAGACTTATTGTGTTTAACCTAGAGTGAATATAATAAGATATAAATGGGACATTTTGAGAACTTGGAGCAGTAATTAGTGACAATGTGAGAGCCAGCTGAGATGTTTCACTCATGAACCACAAAGATTATGAGTCTATGACAAGACCCTCTTAAGGGTGATGTGGTTCGATTTGAGGGTTGTCTAGATAACCCAGTTTGTTACATGGTTAACATATGAATATTTGAACTATCTGGTATGACCTCCTGGTGACTTTATCAAACTTTCCTCTTGAATTTAAGTTCAGACAAGGTTTTATAAAGAAAGTAATGTTGACATGAGCATCTCATGCTGGGCTTGTTAAGAAGCCCATTCACAACCAAGCTCAAGCTTAGGTTTTGGGCAAGATTTCTCCATAAACTAACTCTGTTGGAATTGGGATTTACTTGAGGCCTTATGAAAAGTTGGCGCTACACTTATATGGCTTTGGTAACAATTCTTAAGCAACTTTCTGACAGTATTAGAGAATAACTGTGACAAAAAGGAAAAAAGTACCTTGCCTTTTAGATATGACAAAAAAATGGATAAGCTCTTGGAGTATCTTGTAATTGCAATTGAAATTGAATATCTTTCGATATGGAAATTAGAATGAATAGGTGAATGAACAAACTTGACAAGCTTGATTAGGCTCATGAACAGGATTGAGTTTGGCCAAACCCTAGCAAATGAAAGAACAGGAAAAAAATTTCTCAGGTCAAGCCCTGCTCAAGTTCAAGCTCAATCTAAAGTCAACCAACCCTAGTAGCCCATTGTTCTTACTCTTTCTAGACTTATCAACTGAGAGACTATTGCAATTAATTTTTAATATTATATGTTGTTTTCTTTTTCACCAGCTTGCAGCAAATCAAGGTTTCGCTCCTCCAGCACCAAGTGAAGTTGCTTGTCATTGATAGCATGACAGCTGTTGTTTCAGGGTAAGATCAAGCTCTTTCTTCTGCACTATTTGACTGAAGTTTGTTTTTCTCAACTCTAGTTATCAATTGTCTAACATACTGTGTAGTTGCAGTATTAACTTATTAATTAGCCATTCTGCTTTTGTTTCTGGATGTGTTATGTTATACGCTTCTTGTTGCTTTTAGAAATTGGATGTTGGACATTTTACAACGACACAAAAGCGATGTTAAAATTTGCTAGTGGAGCAGTGCTTCTGATAAAGCTCAACCATTTTTTATCAGATTAAATGTTTGGCATCTAAAAACAAGTTCATAAACTAGCATGGCCATAATGGGAATGTTGAGATGGATATTTTATAAATTGGGAGGATAGAACTAGGAATGAATAAATTGATGAGAGTTCAGAAGTAAATGCTTTTGGAGATGGTTTATATCACTTTTGGAGCCAACTTGATGAAGTGATAGACTATCAATCCAAGTTCATTGGATTAGTCAGAGCACACAGATTTCATGTTTGGATCTAATTTTTCACTGTTTGGGGTTAGTTCTAGCTATGCAATAAAGGCTGATTACAAGATGTGTTATTTGCATTGCATCTACTAGATATGGCTGTTCTATCTGATTAATAATATAAGGATCTCGTCCACTGCACAAATTCATTTACCAGTATGTTGCTTGTGTAGAAAGTCCTACATTTTTTTATAATAAATTTACCCTCTTGATTTCAACTGCTAAAGAGTTTAAAAGAAAGTTGTCCATATCCACTAAAAATTTAGTTGCATGAACTCATGTACCATAGTATTAAACATCCATTCTTTAAACAACACCCATGCAACTTTGGTATGGATCTCCCATTTTATGCAAAAACAGTGCATTTTTTACACATTTTAAACAAGAAATTCTAATGCAACATATCCTTTTCCTCTGGCTTGTGTTTCTGTTTAAGCAACATATTCACCATACTCTCTGTTCAGGGAATTTGAGCAAGGACCTCCGAGACAACATTCATTGGGTTGGCATATTTCGTTTATCAAGTGAGAACTGTTATATTCTGAACTCTTATCTTTGTTTTGTGAAACTTCTTCGCTATGGATGGTTTGTCCGCTCCTCAAGAGATACTTCTTTATCTGTTGTGTTTAGGTCTCTTGCAGAATTTTCACGAATTCCGTAGTGGTGACTAACCAAGTTAGATCTCAATGCAGTGATGAAATCTCCCAGCACGCTTTCCAAGGTATCATAGCATAATTAGTTTGTGAAATCTTTTTGCCCCGTAGTAAGACAATTAATTCATCTGTGCAGTGCGGAGCAGGGATGACACCATAGAGGAATCCATGAGATTTGATTCTCATCTTGTTCCAGCTTTGGGGATTCACTGGTCTCATGCTGTCACTATTCGCCTTGTGCTGGAAGCTAAATCAGGTTGGTGACTGCCACTTTCCTTGACATAAAATGATATCACACTGCTCATGCATGTATTAAGAATTTGCTCCATGGGGACTATTGGGATCTTCTGCTTTCAAGTAGATTGTGATGGTGTCTCAGTTTAAAGTGTGTTCTCTAAAAAACTTATGTTCATTCCTATTCAAGTAAGGTTTTAAAACTGGTGTTTTGTTGAATATGAGAAGGAATCCTTTATTGGGGAGATTTTGGAAATGGCCAGATTGTTACAGTTGAAACTCTCCTGGAGGGGCAGGAACTTTAGTGAAAGAGAGTTGAACCGGTGACACTTCCGATGTACTATTAGCTAGCGAATTAGGCGGTCCTCTAAGGACTTTCAGATCACCAGAGATGGAGGAGAGAGCCAAGGCAGTGGAGTAGAGTGTCAATACTATGTATATTGGAAAATTGAGATGTGTTTTCAGGGTGTTATATGATTGATGTACACATCAACTACGAATTTGTTAATTGGGCGTTGAGCCATTATGAAACATGTTAAATTTTATCAAAATAAGGGCAAAAAACAGAAAAGAAACATTTTGAACAGTTTTGTAGTCAAAATAAGGGAGTAGTATCTTGAGCTGGTTTGCTCATGTTAGCTAGTAAGACATATGAATGCTTTTTTAAGAATTGCATCAAAGTTGAAGATACTCCTACTATTAAGCAGCAATGACCATAAGTGGGCACTGATTTGCGGAGGATGTGGCCTTTGATATTGCTCAATTGGGTAAAGTCAGTGAAGCCCATCTCTGTGTACGAGGCTGTAGACTTTTTTGAGTTGAGTTGTATGCATCCAATTCTAAGTCCCCCAACGCTCCAAATTTGAGAGTAGACTAACCTTCTATAAGATAATAGTGTATTGCCAATTGCATTTTTCCTTACAATTTTCTTTTAAGATTTCTGCCAATCTGAAAATCACAAATTCTTTTTCTCTTGCAGGTGAGAGGTTTATGAAGGTGGCAAAATCTCCAATATCTCCTCCTCTGGTATTCCCTTTCAACATAACTTCATCCGGGATTTCATTGCTCAGTGATGTTGGAGTAGAGATGATAGGACCACAAATAAATGCAATACAAAATCAAGGTTAAATCACTGACTTTTCTGATATGCATCAATCATTTAATGGTTTAACTTATGCATTATCCGTGTTAAAAATAAGTCACCAGCAATTAAGGTGTAACTATTAATTGAATTGTCTGGACATGGTAGCTCCCAAGCTTTCCACTTGCGAAAGAAAGAAAGAAGTAAATTGTATTAGAAAAATGCCAAAAACCGGGGTAGCAAACCAAGTATTCTTCAAAAGCTATCACTATTTCTCTACAAGAATGTACAATTGTCCCAAGAAACTCTACAAAATAATCTTTTAGACTAAAATATATTATTTGTTTTTCTAAAAACAAAGAGATGTAGCAGTCTTAAAGTTTTCATATGACTGAATGCAGGCCACAGTGACATCATTAATTTCCTCAGCGAAAGGTTACCATGATCAGTCAGCGTGAAAACATCAGCAGGCAATATGCAGGCATGTTGAAAGACCTCTTCTATAAATGTGTGTTCTATTATGAAGTTTTTCAATGCTAATTACAATTATGTTAGTTTTAAAAAAATTTATGAAATGTTCTTGGGCACGCGAACTTGACTTCACATCCACAGCATTCTTTCACTTGGAGCTCCTCTTTTTGTATTTCTAATTGACTGTGTGAAAAGAGTTTTTGTTTTGTTATTTCTCGTCAAAATGATATATTCTGTGTAAATTATTCCCCCAGTTGTCACCTTCATCTCGCGGTAACTCTTATTGTTGTTAGGTCTCTGGTCAATGATTTTATGAAGATGGCTCCATGTATTTAAACTTAATAATTTTGTTAAACGTGTTGTTTCTCTTGCTTTGTACTTGTCAAGGCTTATTATTAAAGTACAAAATAGGGGAAGATTAGCAAATGCGATATCAAGCTCACTGTATCAAGTTGGGTCCCCTGTTTAGTCTATGGCCATTGGTTGTGCCAACTCTGATGTGGAACCTATATTTAATCATAGCCTCAGATTAGTGATTAACCTAGGATGTTTCTTAGTAAAGTTAACCAAGTATGTAACCATTTGAGCTACCTTTTATTTATCTAATAATGGATGCTTGAAGTGGCTCTACACTAGTGAATTTATTTATTTATTTATTTTTCAATTTTTGTTTTATAAAGTCGGAACATAATTCCCAAAGTACCAAATCTTGTTTAAAGATTGTCAATTTGGTGGTTGTGTTGGTAATAAAAACTCTGTTTTTCACCCCCAAGTGCTTCGAACAAGTTAAAATTTGACATTTTATGAAACTAAATTTTTTTGGAGCAGAACTGCAAATTGTAGATATTTTGCTCAGAGAGTTGGTTAAGAAAAGTTTGAAAATGTGTATTGTAATATATATATATATATATATGTATGTTTACTTCATTAGCAAGCTTCAAACTGACTTTGAGCATGATTAGTGTTAACGAGCTAAGCTCGAGCATTGCAAAGCTCAGCTCGGCATTTGCAGCCCACATACATAACAAAGACAAGATGACACTTTCAATTCATGCTGGCCCTGTTTGGTAGAGTTGTGGGAAAGTGCTTATAGCTTATGCCTAAACAGCTTATAGCTTATAACTTTTAGCTTAAGTTGATTTCCAGCTTATTTTTAAAACATCTCCTGCTCTACTCAAAGAATAAGTTGATTTTTGACTTCCAAAAAGCTATAAGCTAAACGAAACACATCAAAATAGCTTAAATTAAGCTGAAAGCTGAAATAAGCTGATTATAATTTCTGCCAAACAGGCACCATGTTGGTTTGATATATCTCTATCTCTGGGACCTGTTTAGCTTGTAAGCATAAATACATTCGGACCTCATTAAAAATAAAATAACCTGGACAATACTATGTTCTGATTGAACCCCAGATGAATTTTTTTTTTTTTTTTCCTCAGAAATTTTTTATGCTTGGTCTATTACATTAGAGAATGTGATAATCAAGCACCCTATGCAATTAAATATTTTTAATTATACATTAAATATTTATGGTTACATTTGACTGGGCAAAATAAAAAATAAAGATAAAAATTTATGGGTGAATTACACTAACAGTCCCTATAGTTTGAGATTCATGTCACTTTGATTCTTGACTTTTCAATTGTGAAACATTTAACCCTGAATTTTGAATCTTGTTTCAAATAAAAACAATTGAAAATATTATAGCTTAATTTGAACGGCAAAATAATCAATCTGATAAAATATAAACTAATTTGACAAAAATAAATATCAAAAAAACATTTTTAAATTTTTAAAAATTATTTTTATCCACAAAAGATAAAATTATGTAAAATTGATAAATCTTTTAAATATTTATTTATTTATTTATTTTGCTAAATTAATTTTTACTATGTGTTTGAATGATGATTATGTAATAGGTGATTGTTAGAATTTTAATGTGTAATCAATATATTTAATATGTGAAATTTTTTAGTTTTGAATTTTTTAATTTAATGGATTGGTTTAATAATGATATTAAAATTGTCACCATATTTGACTATTAGAAAAATAAAAACTAATTTAATAAAAATAAAAACAACCACCTTTTACATGATCATCATCCAACACATAATAAAAATTAATTTAGTAAAATAAATAAATAAATAAATGTTTAAAAGATATATCAATTTTATATAATTTTATCTTTAGTGTATAGAAATAATTTTTAAAAATTTAAACATATTTTTTTGACATTTATTTTTGTTGTGGAGAAATAGTTTGGAAATACTCTTCTGATCTTGGGGAACGCTAATGATCCTCTGCTAATCACCTGAAAAGGAATAAACACTCCGGTCGGGGGTGTCGGAATTAACACTCCGACAGGCAAGTTAGTCTCTACACTCGGGATTACTTGTATTCTAAGTTTAAGCACAATAGTTCTCACATACCTTTCTTGGTATGTTGTTCCTTTATTTATACTAGTTTCTAGGGCCTCGGGGCTTGGTCTACTTTTCGCTCACTATCCGCTTAGTTATTCCCCATAGTTCAATAATTACTCGGCCTATTTATTGTATTGACCTCCTCATCGTGCAATTCGGTAGCGAGTAATGTCTATTTTCTAAAGCGTCGCTTGATTCTACTAATTATTCGGCTCCCACATTTGTCAAATTAGTTTATATTTTATTAAATTAACGATTTTGCCATTGAAATTAAGCAATTGTATCTTCAATTGTTCTTATTTAGAACAAATTCAAGGTCCAATGCGTCACAATTAAAAAGTTGGAGACCAAAGTGACATGAGTCTCAAATTATAAGGACTGTTAGCATAATTTATCCAAAATTTATTATTGTTAACCACAATGTTTTCACCTATTTTTTACCATGATGTTTTCACCTATTGTGTCAAGCCTTCCAAACATGAAATCTTAATTATTGTTGTTATTTATCAAAAATAAAAAATAAAAAAATATATTATTGTTGTTGTTAATCCTTAATTAGATTTGTTGTCAGTGGCGGAGGGAAGTGAGGATCGGGGGGTCACGTGCTCCCTTTGGATTTTGGGCTTTTTTTTTTTTTTTTTTTTTTTTTTTTTTGTGCAAATATAAAGAAAATATTCTAAATAAAAAAAATTACAAAAATATTATTAGAGTGAAATGTCAATGACATTTTAAAAATTATGAGAACAATAATGATTATTTTGATTGAAAATGAAGAGACTATTATAAACCATATTATCTATGAAAATTTTATGAAAATTTTTGAATGTAACGGTGATGTCATTATTATTGACATGCAAATATAAATAATTTCACTATAAAGATATGAAATTTATTAAATTGTTAGTTACGTTAGACATGTGAGGTTCACTCTATGTATTTATTTACTATTAGTTGGTGATATCACGTAATAATGATGACGTAGTGTGGGGACATAATTTTTGAATGACAACACGTGGCCGAGGTGTCACTGAAGTGTCAGCTGGGGTGCCACGTGTCCTGGTCATGGCACCGAAATGATCTCGGCTAGGCCGAGGTTAACTCTGAAGGGATCGAAATCTGGGATGAGCGGATAAGGGACGAGAGTCCTAGAATGGGAGAGGATTTCAGTTTGGGTAAAGATAAGACTCTTAGAGAGTTTATCCTAGTCCTACTAGGAGTCCAAGATTAGCAGTAAACCTAAGTCTATTGAAGCTAAGCTTCTATTGGGACTAAGATTGTGTTGGCTATAAAAGAGAGGCATCCTCATGGGTCTAAGGTACGCTTTTTGTATTATGAATAAGTGAATTAAGCACTTTTGCCATCTTTGTGAGATAACTGACTTGACCATCGGTGCCCAAGTGGACAAACCACCGGAATCTCTTTTTACATTCTTGGTCGTTCGGGCTTAATCTATTCTATCGGTGCTCTCCAGCTAAGTATTAGTTTGGCAATGTAGTCGGAAATTGACACACACAATTTGGCACCGTCTGTGGGAAAGAAAGGAGAATAGATGAGCAGACGACGAAAGAGAAGATTAGGGATGACACTCCTATTGGGAGTGGGAAACCTGTTGACCTTGACGTCGAAGAAGACAACTGCAACGAAGAGACTCATGATCAGAATCACTGAGGAAATGACGTTGGCTAGAAAGATGACGTACCAAAGAAATGGAATGGCGAGTATTACAACGAGGATGACCTTCGTATGGAAGGGTAGATGCCTCTGAGGGGCGATGAGGTAAAAGGAATGGCGAACAAGTTGGCGAACTTGTAAGCGATCGTCAATTTCATGATGCGAACAACATCATGCGACCCACCGTTCCGTTACAAGATACATCGATTCAATGACCAAGAAAGATGCGACAAGATGGGCGTAAAGTCCCTCTGATCGCCTAGTACACGGGAGAAAAATACTCTCAACGGCCTTCAAGGAAGGTCGGTGAGGAGAGTCAAGAAGGAAGAATCTCGAAGGACACATCGCACCAAGGAAGCAGACCCCAAAGAACATCGGCATGTTTAGAGGTAGGAGTTGTGCTTCGACACAACTAATGGAGAAAGGTTAAAGAGGACTCACAATGAAGTTGAGAGTAGTGCACCTAAAAGGCTGAAGTCAGGAGATAGCCGAGCTCCTGGTCGGACCAAGGAGGACCTAAGGGATTACCTACAGAGGAGGCAACAAGATGATAAGGTAACCTCCCCGGTCAAGCTGAGAATGCCATTCTTGGTAGAATTGGACAAATTCGAAGCCCCGAAGAGGTTTAGCATGCCGAGATTCGGATCTCTGACGGAAGTTGGACCAACTTTCGCGTCGATTTATCTGAACTTCGATGGCGTTATACACCGAAGCGAGCCGTTGCTTTGGAAGGTGTTCCTCATCCTTCGGAGAAATTGCATCAAATTGGTTTCACAAGTTGTCGAAAGGCTGTGAAAACCTAGGAAAACTTAGCGAGATGTTTGTGGCTAAGTTAAGTGGCGAACAAACTATAGCCATTAAGGATGGATGCCTTGATGGCTCTGAAAATTGGCGAGAAAGAAAGCCTGAGGGCCTATGCCAAAAGGTACTATGAGGTATTCAACCAGATACCATAATGCAACTAAGAGGTGGCGGTCGTATCATTTAAGAACGGCCTAAAAGATAATTGTTTGCTCCCAAAATCATTGGCAAAAACACTGCCAAAAAGTATGGAGGAATTAATGGCCAGAATAAAGAAGTACGCCAGGGCCGAGGAGGATACGCTGGGAACAAAGGCGCCGAAACCAGAGAAGAAAAATGGCTCGCCGAAGAGAGGCCGAGGTGATGGTGGCTACAACAAACCAGAAATTGGATTAAGAAATTGCTCGGTAGTCAATCACAAGTATTGCAATTCGATTTACAAAATCTTGGAAAAAATCCGCAATCAGCCTTACTACAGAGCACCAGCAAGGGTACTAGGCGAGTTTATAGGAAGAAGCCTTGACAAGCAATGTGCTTACCATAATGAAGCTGGACATCTGACTTAGGGTGCGAGCCCTGAAGATACATCTAGAAAACCTGGTAAGACAGGGCCATTTAAGAGACATGGTAGATGAAGCCAGAACAAGGGAAGGGCAGGCAAGACTACCCGGGCACCATGACACCACCACAGAGGCGTCCTCGAGCGCCGGAGGGATGACTCCGTTCCGCTTGTTTTGGGCTCACTCTGATTCGAGGACTCAATTTGTCACGGTTCTTAATCAGACCAAAGAGTCCAAATCCAAACCGTCGTTTTGAGAAAAGCAGATTTTTTGAAAGAAGTGTCAAACATGGTGCTTTGTCGGAATCTGAGTCGCCACCTAAATATTTTATTTTTGAGAAATTTAGAAACCACGACTCGTTGCCTAAGGCCGCGTGTCCGTCATCACCAAAATTGCCTCGGGAATTTGGATACGATTGGGAAGGTCGCCGTGAGCACCCCGCTCGCCCGATCAAAGATCGGCCTCTACTAACTTTCATGATATCTAGTTTTGAAAACATTATACATTCTTATTAGGTTATTAGCCTAGATTTACTATGTGATCGTCTGACATACAAGTATAAACTGGATTACTGAATTGGAACAAAACATTTTATGTTTGTTTTTTGAAAGATGGTTTGCTACTACTTAAGTAGGCTTAAAATGTAAATTTTGCCACCTCGGTGGGCATAGAAAAGATGGTTTTGCCACTATCTAGTGGACTTAAAACTCACATCAATGTATTGTTCCAATCCAAATAACAACCTTCACCCACAAGTATTGAGGCGGTTATATCACATAAGCAAATAGCCTCATGGTAAGCATGCTATCATGGCGATCACTCACACACATGCAAGGATGCTAAAGTATAAAAACTTGAGTACTCCAAGCCAAAAGCAGCTAATGAGAAATCATGCATGATCCTAACTATACGGAAATGCCTAATGCAACACATGCAAAAATGCAACTATAGCAGGCTCGGCTATTCTAAAAATGGCATATGGAATGCTACAACTAACAAGTATGCAACTTGGAATTGAAATACAATGCAATGAGTTATGATCGCATGAAACGCAGTGCATGCAAAACAGATGAATGAGTGCAATCATTCTATCATACTGTATGCTAATTGAAACATGCCCTAATCTAACCATAATAAGTTGGTAAATAAAAGGGAGAAAGACGTGGGGTTGGAAGACATACATCACACGTACGCACACTTATTACAATTGTACCCTCGCTCAGAGGGTCCAAATAAATAATATACAGTCCCAAATGAATAATTACAGTCCGAATAAATACAAAATCTTAATTAATTAACAAATTAATCTAGGAAAGCAGTAAATTAGCATGCAAGCTAGGGACTGCCTCGACTCTGCTACGGATGATGAATGATGCATGCTCGAGTTGCCTTGCGCGGAAATCCACGGCGATGCTCCGATTAGCCTCTATTTACAATTAAACCCGGAATATTGCACGAAACTCCAAAAGACTGCCGATTTCTAATTTGCTACAACAGAGAGCAAGAAAGGGACATGGCAATGTATTTTCACATATGTATGCTTGACTACTCTTCAGGGAGTGTAGTCCTCGATCCTCGTGCCATCAATCACGCATCCCGATGCATGATGGCCGATGAGTCGAATTGCATGACTCAATATGGAATGAATGCACACGAAAACACAACAAGACCGAGACTCCATCATGGATAATTGAATTAATTGGAATTGAGGCACGTTAAAATCACTCGAGTCTGAAACGTCCTCGTTTCTCGTGCTCGGGCTAACTCCTATCCCAAACACAATGCAATATGCATGACATGCATGAATGCAACTAATATACAACCTAGCATACACAATGCTATGAAATGGCATACACAATGCTCGATGTAACACGGCATACATAATGCTCTAACATGCAACCTAGCATACGCAATGCTATGAAATGAAATGGCATACATGATGCATGATGGACTTATACCAACATGAGTGGACCTCAGCCACACCCACATCAGTGACCATAAGATGAAAATGAGGCACTCGAGATGCGTGCACACATGCACGCAAATCGAGGACCGATCCTAAAACACAAATGCGGCTAACAACATGGCAGAGCCGCGAAATATGACATTCAAACATGCAAGTTCTAACAACTGAAATGTGATGCAAAATGACCAAAACATGGAAACATGGCACCCGATGCATGGAATGGTCCCGAAACACAAAACTAGGCACATGCATTGGCCTATAGCTATACAAAACATGCATTATTTGATCATGAAGCATAAAGACAGAACCAAGGCAGTCCCAAAACATGAATATTTCTAGTTCAAAGCATGGCCAAAAGATGCTAGCAAGATGGCGTAACATAGCATGCAATTTTGACTATCAAACATGGATTACATGGCACGTATATGAAGCAGGTGAGAACTCATCAAACTAGCAAAAATTAGTGAATAAAACATGCCAAAACATGCCCAAATAACCTCTGAAATGCAGCCCATGCATGTAAAAATGAGGGGCTCCTTTGGAAGGGCATACAAGGGGTTATTAAGCACATGCATCAAGGACATTTAGCATGGTAAAATAAACTCTGGAAATCAAATATGATTGCCTTAAAACTCATCAAATTGGCCCTGAAATCATTCAAAAAGGCACGCAAGATAGGGCCTCTTTGGAAGGCCAAAAAAACCATCAAATAAAGCAAGGAGAGAGGGGGTCACCCCCCTCTGATTTTGAGGCTAAAAAATGCATCAAAGCCACTGAAAATCTCTTTGGATTTGGTGGCTAAGAAAACAAAACAAGGCCAATGCAAATGCTCACATGTATGGCCCTAATTATGGAAAAAAAGCATGCATAGGAAGATGACCCCAAACATAGAATAGACCTAATCAAACATGAAGATGATGTCAAAACAAGACTTTTTTCGGTTTAGGTCGAGGTCCAAAAAGAGCTCACAAGTAAGGCTAATGTATCATGCACAAACAGTCCCAAAAGAGAGAATGAGCAAACAGGGCAGTAAATGACCACAATTAGAGGAGAGCCCTCCAACAAAGTTGAAGATGGGCTCAAAAAAAGATACTTTTCAGTTTGGAGCAAATCCCAAATACAACCCCAAATAAGGCTACAATATGATGCAAAAATGGCCCTAAAGAGAGATAGAGAGTAAGAGGCGATAGGCGGCCTCAAGCAGTGAAGAGCCCTTCAACAAAGTTGAAGGGGCTCAAATAAGGCATTCTGTTTGGCTCGAAGCCCATAAATGCTTATAAGCAGGCTAATATATCATGCAAGAAATAGGCCTAAAAGAGAGATAAAGGAAAGGGGTAACAAATGGCCTCAAGCAGAGAAAGTTCCTTGATCAAACATAAAATGAGCTCAAAATAAAACTATTTCGAGTTGGTCGGAGACAAAAATGTAAACAAATATGGCTTATAGATGAAGCAAGAAAAGACTAGAAAATGGGAGAAAGAGGACTCACCCTTGAAGAGTAGCAAACCCGGTAGCTTTTGACCAAATTTACGAGCTTCCAACCTCTGAAATCAGCCTCAAAGTGTGGGAATGAGTGATGGTGGTGTGGTGCTATGGGTTGTAGTGTAAGCGGTGCAAGAAGCTTAAGGTTTTGGAGCTTGGAAGAGAGAGAGAGAAGATTATATGCAAAGGCTTTAAACAATTTTGTAACCCTTCAAAATGGAGGAGTCTTTGGTTTTATAGAGAGAGGTGGAGAAATAGGGAAAACAAATTCAAATTTCCCCCAAAAGCGAGATCCAGATGTGCAGGTCAAAACAGTAACTGCAGGTTATGAGAACAGAGAGAGAGATTTGGCGGCGAGGTTCAGGAGGTTGGTGGTGATTGATACCTCCTGGCCTTGATCGGCGAGGTCAAGGTCAACAATGATTAGTGGCGGCCACCCAAAAAGGTGGCCTCCCATGTGTGTACAACACAACTATGTGAAGAAAAACTAGGAAATGTAACCTAGAAGAGAGAAAAATCAACTTTTTAGAGGGGTTCAAAATGGTTAGGAAGAGTTGATGGCCAGCCTATCCATATTGGTGGCCTCCTAGGTGTGTACAACACAATGGTGTGGAGGAAAGTCAGAAAAAGTGGCCAGAATGGAAAAAGTCGACTTTCTTGTAAAGAAAATGGGCGATAAAAAGCGATGAAGGAATAAAAATGGTCTTGAACAATTGCTGGCCTCCCACCCTTCTCGACCTTCCTAGCAATGAAAATAAGGTCTCCACCAAAAATGAGCCCAAACCGATGTAAAGCGAAGGTTGAGGGGCCAAATCATGACTGGGCCCCGAAAACAAGTTGTTAGGCACCGGAAGTGGCGTTCGACCACGAAGTTGGTCTCTCAGACCACAGTGTCCCTCACAAGGGAGGAAATAAGGTATATGCCAAAAACCGGAGCAAACGGAGGTGGTTAAGTGGTCCCGAACCGAGGCACCACGGCGGCTCCAAAAAGCAATCGGGCTCCAAACGGGAAAAATGGCTTACGACCACGAAACATAGCCTACGGCCACTGAGAGATGATCTACGAGACCTCTCCCTCTCTTCGGGAAGAGAAAACGGGACCTGGTTCACAAACCAAGGCAAGGTACAAAAAAGAGTGGAGGCAAGGCTGCGGTTGAGACTCCGCAACCTCGGGCGAGCAATATGTGACATCACCAAGCGCTCAATCGGTGGCGTCTAAGTTTTAAGGTCGGTCAAAAATGGGGTGTCTCTGATTGCCCCTCTTTGATAGAACTCGAAAGTCAAGAAGTAGCGGAGTGAATGTTAAAGCCCGAGGCGACCCATTTTTGACAAGGCGACTTGGACAAACAAACAAAATATAGACAAATAAGCGGTTGCATGGCTGCCTCGTATCCTTTACAAGAATCAAACTAAGCGTAGTTGAGGCGAGGATGCAAAATGATATGTAGAAAGATTTTGATAATTGGACTTATCGCTCATGGCCGGTTTGAAGATTGGACTTATCCTTCTGTGAAGCAGTTTAAAAATTGAGGATTTATGCAATGCCTTTGTAATGTAGTGGCTAAAATGCAATGTAATAGCTAAGAGGTGAAGGTACTATATAGGGGCAATTAGCAATGACTTACCTCATGCATTTGAGGATCTTCGCTTCTCCTTGGTTGAGCTGCAGTACTACTTTTCTCTCGACTATAATTGCATGACTTTCCTATTTTCCAATAGGGTGTGGACTAGGTTGGTTCGATATCGAGTGGTAGCATACACATGCTATCTCAATCTATGGGGTTACCATCTGATTTCAAGCCGAGGATATACCCCTGGGTATTTAAACCAGACTTTAGTCTCGAAAATCCCGAACCTTTGCGTTCTAGGCATGAGCCGTTCGAACTCTAGTTTCCACCGTCTCAGTTGGTCTCCTAGGAACTCACCACTAACACAAGCAGGTTGCTATACCAGACCATCGAAAGTCGTTCGGGCATGACAAACACCAAAGGAATTGCACCTTTAGAGGATTTAAGGTCTCCTAGACCAGAAAGTGCACGAGACGGTGCGAATAAATGCAAGTCACGATCATAAGCAGTCACGAATGATGATCACGAGTTAAGGTCTCCTTAGGCTGGAGGATTTAAGTCTCTGGACCAAGTGAGTGCACAAAGGCAGTCTTGAACTAAAGGTGAGGTCAAAATAAGCGATAAAATGCATGCACAATGCAAGTAATGGTCACGGCCTTAAAGATAAGCGCGATGCAATACACTAACAAGTCACGGTGAGGTCAAGAATAGCACAAATGATACAATGCACAAAATAGTGCGATCGCTAAGCAATAGCGATTGATTTGAAATGCACAAGATAGTGCGATGTGATATGAAAGCACAAAATAAGCGCGATGAATGCAATGCACAAGGCAGTCTGCGATGGAGGTGCGCAAAATAGCGTGAATGATAAAGCGCACAAAAGCGGTCACGATTGTGAGTGCGTAAAATAAGCGAGTGATAAACGCCGCAAACGGTCGATCGCAAAATAAGCGAATGTAAAATTACGCACAACCACGGTCGCGATAGAATTGTGCAAAATAAGCGCGAAATGATAAGCGCACAACGATTACAATTAAGGTCGTAAAATAAGCGCGAATGATTAGAAATGCACAAAAGCAGTCGTCCTTCGCTAAGCATAGTGATTTGAAATGCAAAGCAGTCGATCGCTAAATAAGCGAGTGATTTGAAATGCACAAGATAGTCGATCGCTAAACGGTAGTGATTTGAAATGCACAAGATAGTCACGAGTGAGATACAACCACAAGATGCACAAAGGCAGTCTTTGGTGAGATACAAAGTGTAAGTGCACAAGACAATCTTGGCGAGATAAAATGTACAGAAAGTGCAATAAAATGCATCTTCTATGCAAGTATGGGGGCATTTTCCATGCAAAAGATCTGAGCATTTTCTGTGCAAGTATGGAAGCACATTCTATGCAATATTGAAAGCAAACATATTCTATGCATGAAACAAAGCAAAGCATATTCTATCTTGGAATCAAGCAAGCATATTCTATGCATGAATCATAACGATGCAGCCACGCATGCAATATGATGTATATGAAAGTTCACATTCATTCTATGCAATAGAGGAGCATCAAATATGTACTCTGGTGCCTCAGTTTGCCTTTAGAGGACTTACAACTCACTCGACTCAAAAGGTCACACCATGTTCATATTGGCGAGAGATAATATCTGCATGTGAAACCCTCGGAGTCTTTGCTTAATTTGTCATTACGACTTAAACAGGCTTACACTTGGGGTCGAGATACACTCATACTCTAGAAAGCAATGAGGCTGAGGAAAGGTGCACTGGAATCACGATCTCGGATTTTTGCTAAAAGTTGAAACATGCTAAGATGCTCCAAATTTTCCTCTTTTCTTTTGCTTTGCGATCTGGAACCTAAATAGCTTCAAATAGGTCCTTGTTTTACTATTAGAGCATGACAGGGTTGAACCTGCGGCTTTATAAGAAGCGATCCTTTTGCACAAATGTGGAGAAGCAGCAAGGCACTCACGAGCACAAAAGCGATTTTGAAATTGAAATGAGAAAAGGGTTCTCAATGGGGATTATTGAGCCTGGTGACCCGTGACCAAAATGACAACAATGGAAAACAAAAATAGAGAGCGACCTAAACACAACTCAACAAAGGAAAAACAAGGTAAAAATGACCTAAACACATTTGTTGACACTCAAAGCGACTTAAAACAAGCAAGCGAGACAAACAAAGCAGCATAAACACAACATTCAATTTTGTGTTACAAAGGCGAACCTCTCGATTGCGACGAGAACCCGATTTCTCTGGTGTTTCCACCATTTCTCATTTGTGATTCTCATATCACTTTCGGCCCTCAAGCTTTGTTTTTAAAAAGCCCTTTCCTCACCTTTTTCTCTCGGGCTTACCTCTATTTTCAATCTCTCATTTTAAATCCCTCCACCAGGTGGTTGATGGATAAATAGAAAGTTGTGGGCTCTTGCCCCTAACATTACGCTGGGTTAACTAACTATATGCACTTGCGTAGCTAGTGAGTTTCTCCCTGAGAGAATTTGGCGTGTGTAACAAATCTGCGGTCGACATCGGTTGGCGATGCTCTGCTAGGAGTTTAGGCGTGTCAGATACATCGAGATGAGGAGTGGAATATCTTGATCAATTCGGTTTGTTAGCCGCGCGGCGATACCTCGTTGCTCAAAGGGTGTGGAGCTTTGACCCTTTTCTGTTAACCGGTTGTGCCCTTTTCTAGTAGGTAGAGTGTCCTTCTTGGCAAGTATTGTGACAATGGGGAAAAAAGACATAACACTGACTCAAGCATGCCCCTAGTTCATTATTTAGACCATTTTTTGTTTTTGGCTTTTTACTAAGACAATTTTTGACCAAAATAGGAGAGTTAGATTAATATCTTGTTCAATTTTGATTTAAAATCATGCAAGTTTAAAATTTGTGAAACCTTTGAAAATTTTTCTTTTAGGGTCCAAGAAATGGTCGATTTGGAAAAATAGAATAATTTTTGAGAGAAAATTAGTCAACCTCATTAAAATTCTCAAAAACTATTTTTTACCAGCGGCCTGTCTTTCAGCGAGCACGGAACTGCTCTTGAGATGCACAACTTGAATCAGAAGGAAAATTGCCTAGCTTGAAAAGAGCTTTTGGCAGCGGAGATTGCCTTTGTTTCCTTGACGCTTGCCAGTATTGAATGGCAGAAGTTGCCCCTTGTTTTGGATAACCTTGGCGCATTGTATGGCGATCCTCGGGCGGCACGAACACAACCAGACTTTCGAGATACATGGAAGGCAAAGATGATCAAAACCATTACATGGACCTGTCCGATTTGGAAGTGTTTATGGTTTGGACTTCATAATGAAGTTGCCTCGTATCCCAAAGATGGGAATCAAGCCTTCGTGAATTCGGGGTTAAGGTACACTTTCGGGTATTAACCTCTCCTTTTCGCTCAACTTTTTCCAAGGTCGCCATTCGGGTTTTCAACCTTCCGAGCTATGTTCTTCTTTTCTTCTTTTTTCTTTTTCATCTTTTCTTTTCATTTTCTTCATTTTTCTTCTTTTTTTTTTCTTTTTATTTTTTTATTTTTTTTTTTTGTTTTTTGTATTTTTTTTTGTTGTTTTTTTTTTCTTTTTGCTCTAACTTTTGCTTAGGTCGCCATAGGGTTTCGTAGCCCGAGCTTCTCAAGGTAAAAGTGTAGCTTTGTCCATATCAAATGGTTTGAGATCTTGAAAAAGCCATCTGAATCGGAGAATAGTTTATTTGTTTGTTGATGATGCGAAGTCCATCAATGTTTGAATTTGCCCCTAGTGTTGTGAATCGGAACTTCGGTTGTCCTTGTGACCTTGTTCTTTCTTTCCTTAGGGTTTAGCATTCTTGTCGATCTTCATTGATTTATTGGAATAATCCAAGTCTTTGGCTCTTGAGCTAATCGCATCTTTGCCCGTAGTTCAAAAGGTGCTTGATGCGGCCCACACCGAGCCTTACATTATAGTTAGTAGACGTTGAACATTACGAAGATCTAAGTTCAAGGTTTGAAAGCAGTCGAGTCTCTGTGTGAAGCGATCCTAAGCTGCTTGCCTGATCTCAAGAGCGATTCCTGCGGAGTCTTAGCTTCGATGAGGGCGGCACAAAACATTTTGAAACCTTTTTAAAGCGACTAATTGTTGTGATGAGCAATACCAGAACCCAATCTGGATCAAGCCGGGATCATACCGATTACTCATTAACAAGCATGACTTCATTCATTAAGGACTTAGCTT